>CM050512.1:61225625-61835416 GCA_027563665.1 Antrozous pallidus
GTCCCCTGTCAAGCCCTGCCCTGGGCAGGTGACACAGCCTGAGGTCCTCCAGCCCAGCGATGGGGCAAGGAGTATAGCCTGAGGCCCCCCATCAAGCCCAGCACCCCCTCTATCCCCACAGCATCATGTCAGTGCTGAACGGGGACACATACAGGCAGTGTCACACCCCTAGCTGGAGATGCAGGCAGCTTTACCTCAGTGCTGGGCAGGGGATGCACGCAGGCAGCTTGATGTTAGCGCTGGGGGCAGAAGTCCCCACCCACATCTGTGCCCATGGACTGGTGGTGACTGGGACATCATCGTAATGGACAAATTAGCATATTACATCTTTATATGTACAGATATTTAAAATATCTTTGACAAATTAACTTAATTCAAGCTAAATCAGTGGGGAAAGAACACTTAACAGAAACAGTAAAGTCATGTTTTACTGTTTTAATGTTTATTGTGCTTTAATGTTTTATTATAAAGATAAATAGCTTTAAACTTCTGTACTCTTGTTTTATATACAAAATTTACAATAGATGGCAGCTAAATCTGACTTTGAATCCTACTAGTGTGAGCAGGCTATAAGAAAAGAAATCTGCATTAAATGTCCTTGTACTTTGACTGCAGAGGCGCACCACTGTCTGTAACTGATCAATGGATCAATGCACCATACATTCTAATAGCCCACTTAGGTTTGTTGCCCTGAGTAAACTATGACTTGTCAGTTGCTGTTTTTAAAGTGATTTGAGTAGCCAAAGGAAAGCTGTTTTGTTACCACCTAGTACCCTTAACAGATAAAGCAACAGAAGTATAAAACAACGCAGAATTTGGCATACTTTCATCTTTTCTCTGATTTAGTTAATGATTCCTCACTCTTTAGTGTAATGATGTATTCCATGTCTTTTAAAACATCACAAATAAAACGCAGGCGTGGTTTATTTAGTTGAAGCTCTGATTTTTTTCTAATCTATTGTGAGATTAGAAAAGGATAGTTTACAGGCAGGATAGCTAGACATTTTGTCATAGTAGTAATAATAATCTTGCAAGCCCCCATGGTGTATAGCCGAGCTTTTAATGTCTGAACTAAAAAGACTAAACCTTTGGGGCAGAACCTAAAATAGAAACTCCAGCTAACTTTCACCTCAGGTGACTTTCTCAGTTCCCTCTTTGATACTGATTTATATCCTGAAGCTTAAAATATGGGTCAGAAAAATAAAGGCTGTACAAAAATATCTCACATGAAAAATTAGCTTCTCTTTGTTACTTGTGAGGTAGGAAATACGATATTGCATGCACAACACAGAGTCTGTGCCTGTGCTCACTGATCTTAAACCTGTTATCCATCTCATCTTTAACTGTGAGCCATCTTGCCCTAACACTTTTATGTATTCTTAAATCTGCCAGCTTGGCTGGTCTGACTAGTTTATTTCTACATACCAATAATATGCAGTTTTTTATTGTCTGGTGTGTGATTATGGTGATGCTGATGATGCTGATAATGTAATTTTAAAGCTAGCTTTGTTAATCTCTTTCCATAATAACTGTTATATCTTCTTTTTCTCTTACTAATCCAACTCCTGATGGTCTTCATAGAAATAAAATGGAAAAGTGAATCTTTGGAGTTATAAAATGACACTGACTGTTTTGACTATTACTAGGTCAAAACATGCTAACATATTTTCTATATGTCATTTTGAACCAAATTCCTTAGAAGAAAGGAATACAGTTTAGGTTTCAATAGATGAGTGGATAAAAAAAGCGGTGGTACATTTACACCATGGAATACTATGCAGCAGTAAAAAAGACGGATCTCTTACCCTTTGAGACCACATGGAGGGACCTGCAGAATATTGTGCTAAGCAAAATAAGCCAGTCAGAGGAAGACAAGTATCACATGACCTCACTCATATGTGGAATCTAATGGACAAAATAAACTGATGGACAAACTAGATACAGAAACGTAGAAACAAGGAACAGGCTGTGGAATCTTAGAGGGAAGGCAGGCATGGGTAGAAAGAGATCAACCAAAGAACTAAGAAGGGAGCCGTCCCACCATGTGAAAACACAGGTAAGAGTGCCATCTATGAGCCAGGAAACTGACACCTTTTAAAAAACAATCTTTATTGCCTTTTTTAAAAAAAAGTTTTGGAGTGGGAAAGAGGAACATCAATTGATTGTTGCCCCTAGATGCCCTGACCAGGATTTAACCCATGATCCTTTAGTGCTCAGGCCAAAGCTCAAACTAACTGAGCCAGATCTCCAGGGCTCTGCTGGCACTTTGATTTTGGACTTCCAAATCTGCAGCACTGTGAGAAATAAATGTTGTTTATAAGTCCCCCGTCTATAAAACCCCCAAAAAGAAGGTAGAAAAAGGAAAAACACACTTATTTCATTTTTGTAGAAGGCTCATATATCAGAATGTAGGTGCATTTAAAATAAACTGTTAGGAAAATGATCAAACTAAGGCTGAAAGACCATATGAATCTCCTTGGAGCTGCAACAACTATCATTATGCAAAATTTACTAGATATATTTAAGTACCATAGGACAGACAGAATTTAAACACCAACACTGTTTTAAAGTACTTAAAATCTGGTTGAATAGATAAGACTTGTACAAACAAAAGTGCAATGCAGGGAAGAATAAGATAAGTGTCAAGAGCGGGGTGGAAAATTTTTCTTTTAAAATTCAAAGGGAAATATACTAATAACTGGTTGGAGCTTCATATAAAACCTGAAAGCAATCTCAAAGAAAAAAAGTGATGATGAAATATTCCTATTTTGGTTAAAGATAATATTGTTTCCTTAGAAAATAACAAATTGATACTACAGCTTATATAATAAAGGCCTTACATATGACCATAAAATAATTTCAAAGAAATACACTTAAAGCAATAACAATATACAGCAATAAATGTAATAAATTATGATTGATATCCCTTGAAGGCCTTTCTAGTATATATTAGAAAGCATATCTCATATTAAAATAATAAAAACTTAGACAAACTAGGAGTTGGAGAGTTTTACATTTTTCCTTACATACACAACAAGCAGGTCACATTGCTATATTGAAAAGCAGGGAAAGGAGGAAGAAAAAGAGAGAGAGATTACATTTGATGCTTCAAATCAAATTTCAATTATAATTAATCCTATCCAATAAAAGAGTAATATGTAAATTAATAATCACTCCAACACACAAGAGGGCTGCCCCCATGTGGTAAAAGATCCTGCCCCCATGTGGACACAAGATGGCCACCACACAAGATGGCCAGCAGGGGAGAGCAGTTCGGAGGTTCCAGGCCCTGCAAAGGAGGGCAGTTGTGGGCGATCAGGCCAGGAGGAGAGGACAGTTGGGAGGGACAAGGCCTATGAAGCTCTAGGCGAGCAATTGGGAGCCAGCAGTCCTGGATTGTGAGAGGGATATCTGACTGCCATTTAGGCCCAATCCTAGACCAAATGGGCAGTCGGACATCCCTCAAGGGGACCCAGATTAGAGAGGGTCCAGGCTGGACTGAGTGACAACCCAACCCCCATGTACAAATTTCATGCACTGGGCCTCTAGTTTAAAATAAACATAAATTTTGTTTAAAAGGTTGTGAATTAGCCAGATATGTAGAAATACTTTACTGCAAGATGGACTTTTAATAAAGTGACCTTTTTTTTTTTTTTTTTTTTTTTTTTTTTAGTATAAGCTTTGGAATTCTTTAACAACTAACAAGCAAAAAGGGTTTGAAAATTTTCAAAATTCACACTGTATTAGACTTCATTTAAATTAAAAATATAATAAATATCACTTCTAAAACATTTTTGTGTGGTGGTGGTTATTGTTATTGGGTTTGTATATTTATTTTCCTGTACACACCTTTGTTATTTCAAAAAAAATTAAGGGGCTGACAAGTCTTATACACTATAAGTATTTATTGAGCCTCTATTGATATTATAAACTTATAGCTTGAACTCTATGAAGCTCTATCATATCCTATATAATAAAAGAGAAACATGCAAATTTGACTGTACCTTTGCTAATGATTGGCTATGCTACCAGTCATTCAGGAGCGGGGGCAGGGCCAAGTGGCACGAGCACCAGGCCCTGGGGTTGGAGATGAAATGGCGGCAGTGGTGGAGAGCACCCAGCCCTGGGTGCTGTGTGGAGAAGCAGCAGCAGCAGCAGCAGCAGCAGCAGCAGCAGCAGCGGAAGTGGCGGTGAGTGCCCATCCCCCGGGGCCAGGTGGTTGCAGGCAGCAGGGGCTGAGCTGAGCAGGGAGATGGCTGGGTGCCCAAGGCTGAGGGTGAGCCATCAGTTGGACATCCCCTGAAGGCTCCCAGTATGTGAGAGGGGGTAGATTGGGTTGAGGGATCACCCACCCCCAGTGCACGAATTTTGTGCAACTGGCCCCTAGTGTATAATAAATTATAACACCTTTCACCTGTTTCAGAGCATAATTTTTAAACCCACAGAATTTAAACACTCAGGCCTGCAGACTGAGTGGTTCCAGGTTCAATTCTGGTCAAAGGGCACATGCCCAGACTGTGGGCTCAATTCCTAGTAGGGGATATCTAGGAGGCAGATTCTCTCTCATCACTGATGTTTCTAATCTCTTTCTCCCTCTCTCTTCCTCTCTGAAATAAATAAAAATATATTTTAAAAAATAAATAAACTGATAATTCATGAATCATAATTGTATACCTGATTGAGATTTGGGATATATAAAATATAAAATTCTAAAATACTGACAAGTGAAAGAGAGAAAGGAAAAGAAAAGAAAAATAATGGGAACAAGAAAGAATGCATAGATTAATACAGCTGTAAAGGGAAATGAGTTTAGTATGAAAAGAGCAATAACATTATGGTTTCTTGGAGGGGAAATCTCATCCACCGTAATAAACATCAGGTAAGAGGCTAAGATGAATGTGAACAATTTTCTCACTCTAGCAAGGAAATTGAATAAGAAAGTTGTTAATCGCAACTGGTCAACTTCCCTGATGTTACATAAAATTGTTGTAAAGATTTTCTGGTTAAAAAGCTGTTGGCTGGAGATTTATATAACATGTAAATTGGGATCATGGCAAACACACTCTCTAAAGATGTTTAGAGCTAAACTCCAAAAGAGAATACTTTTTAAATTGTATGAGTATTTTTAGCTTTTCATCTCTGAGTGTAATAGATACCTATCTTTTATTTTCCATTAAACCAATCGAAGAGTAAGTCAGAATGAAACTTTCTATTAAAGATGAAGAAAGTTACTGATGACAGTTATTTGATTTGAAGCTGGGATTATGTAGATTACAGGATTTTACATGGTAGTAATAAATGTCAGAGCCTCAAAAGGGAAGACTTTTTTCCCCCCAGAATTCTATCGGGATCCTCTCTCATGTCCTTCAAATCATGCTTCATTCAAATCAAGACAAGTAGCCTCAACGTACAACCAGCCCCCAAATCATTGTGTTCTGTTGATCTATTCCAATCATCCAGCTTTTGATATAAAGTAAAAGAAGTTTGTGGATGAAAAGGATGCCATTTCATAGCATCAGAATTCTCTGATGTTTTTTCAAGGCTGCCTTTCAGATCATATATTTCTAATGATGAATTACATTTAAAACATAGGCAGGTGCTAACATTCTCCCATTTTATTAATTTGCTCCTTTTTCACTATGAGTGATCAGATTTTTATAATGTGATTTGACTTGTGCATGGCATAGTAACTCTCATGGAATGACTGAATCCTAGAGGGTATATTTCCAGTCTTTAAATTCAAAGCAACACAGTTAAAGCATCAAGTTTAAAGCTTCAAATTTGATCTCCCTCAACTGATATTGAGCAGAGCACCCAATTTACATAGCATTTTAACTTAATTTAAGAGAGAGAAAAATGTGGTTAAAGGTCCCCAGTGCTTAAAACTTTGAACATTATCAATTTGAATTTAGATTTGAAACAAATTAAACTTTGTAAACCAGAGATAATTTAGACAGACAATATCCTACTTATCCTAAAACAAAAGAACCATAATGATATGAATAATGTAACAGTTATATTATTTGATAAATTAAACACACACAAAAGTAAACAAAGACAACAATTGAACTATAGAATAATCAATAACTAGCTTTTCATTGATAAAAGATCCTAAGATTTGCCATAATCTGGAAATTGGTGCTTCAGACAATAAGCAACTTTTCCCTCCATATCTTTTCTATTTCTACAAACTATTTGCTAAAATAGGATATAGATGTTTGAATTTGTTTGTACTGAGACAGATGGTATACACTCTCAAGATATTATTTATCTAGTTAATAAATAATATCTCCTCTCTCAATTTATATGTAAGCCTACAGATCATATGAAGAAATGTATAAAAATTTTATTCATATAAAATGTAATATAATAATTGAAATGAGTAGTTTCTTTTTAATGTTATACTTTTTAAAACAATCTTCTTTAAACCAATTTAATTTTATCCTTCAGTGACCACATACCGATGCCAGACACCTGGTTATGTGTTATATGGTACGATATATGAATTGTGAGTTAAGATTTTAGGTTTGGGAAATGATAAAGGAAATGGGGGGACAAAATTGAAAGAGTGAGAGAAGGATGCCTTAGTTTGTAGTGTTGGTTTTTTTACATATTTATTGTTGAGATTATTACAGATGTCCCTCTTTTCTCCCCCTAACCCCCATTGCCTCCCTCCACCTGGTCCCCCCCCCCCGACCTCAGCCTTTACCATCCTATTGTCTGTGTTCATACACACATATAAGATCTTTGTTTAATCTCTTCCCACCCCACCCCTCTTCCCTCTGAGAATTATCAGTCTGTTCCATTTCCATGCCTCTGATTCTATTTTAGTCACAAATTTATTCTGTTCATTAGATTTCTTATTTATTTATTTTGAATTTTAGATTCAATTGTTGATAGGTATATATTTGTTGCCATTTTGTTGTTCATATATTTTTTTATCTTTTTCTTCTTCTTTCTCTTCTTAAAAAATACCCTTCAACATTTCATATAATACTGGTTTGGTGGTAATGAACTCCTTTAGCTTTTTCTTGTCTGTGAAGCTCTTTATCTGACCTTGAATTTTAAATGATAATTTTGCTGGGTAGAATAATCTTGGTTGTAAGTCCTTGCTATTCATCACTTTGAATACTGTTTGCCACTCCCTTCTGGCCTGCATAGTTTCTGTTAAGAAATCAGCTGTCAGTCATATGAGCACTCCCTTGTAGGTAGCTAACTGCTTTTCTTTTGCTTCTTTTAATATTCCCTCTCTGTCTTTAGCCTTTGGCATTTTAACTATGATGTGGCTTAGTGTAGTTTTTTTTTTTATTACTCTTGTTTGGGACTCTCTATGCTTCCTGGACTTGTAAGTCTATTTCTTTCATCAGGTAGGGTGAGTTTCCTGTCATTATTTCTTTAAATAAATTTAAATATATTATTCTCTCTCTTCTTCTGGCACCCCCATACTGTTGATGTTGATATGCTTGAAGTTATTCCAGAAGCTCCTTACACTATCTTCATATTTATTTATTTATTTATTTATTTTTGCTCTTCTGGTTGGATGTTTTTTACTTCCTCATATTTCAAATCATTGATTTGATTCTCATAATCCTCCACTCTACCATTGAATCCCTGTGGATTATTCTTTATTTCAGTCAATTTATGCTTAATATATGACTTGCTTTGTTCCATTTTTTGAAGGTTTCTAGAAGATTCTTGAGTACCCTTATAAATGTGGTTTTGTACTTTATATCCAGTAGTTTGCTTTTTTCATTTGTTTCATTTGTGACATGTTTCTTTGTATCCGCATTTTGGCTGCTTCCCTGTGTTTGTTTCTATGTATTGTGTAGAAGTCCTATGTCACCTTGAGTTGGTAGAGTGCCCTTTTGTAGTAGGTGATCTATAGGGACCAGTGGCTCAGTCTTCCCAGTCACCTGAGCTAGGAGGTCTAAGTGTACTTCTTTGTGGTCTGTGAACTCAGTCTTATTGTAGTTGAGACTTGATTACTGTTGGTGTCACTGGGAGGAATTGACCACCTGGCCTTTTAGCTGTGAGGACCAGCTGTGTCTACAGTGGAAGAGCTGCTGTGCAGAAGACACCCTATGGAGCAGCACTTGCTTCAGTGGGGCTTCGGTGCTCACTGAGTTTGCCTCACACCTATGGATCTGTAGAGTTGTAAGCTAATATGGTCTAAAACTGACCACTGAGTGCACTGGCTCTTTTGGGTATCCAGGGAGGTACAAAGTCAGGCATTGCCTAGTACCACCCAGCAGGAGCAGGCTGGTGCTGGTGCCAGGTCATGGGACCTCTATTGACATGTTGGGGCTCCCTAACCCAGCTGCAGCTTTCTTGGGAGACCTTAGCCTAAACAAGGACAGGTGATTCATATGCAAAAGCAGCTGCCCACAGCTTGGGTGGTGCTGCAAATTGGATCATGTGGGGTTTAAGGGAATCGCCAGGATGGAGCAAACAGAAATGGCTGCCAGCCAGCCCTGCCAGCAGGGAGGTTCCAGCACAGAAACAATGATTTCTTCAAGAACCTTCATCTGAGAGAAAGCCGTGCCTGAGTTCTTGCCAGACAATTCAGTTTTGCCTCGTATGTTTCTGTGTTTCCCAGAACCTCACCCTGGTGCTAGAACTCAGAGGAAAAAGGACCTTGTAAGTTCAGTTTGTGGGGCCAGCCTTTTAAGAGGAACAGCCAAGTCTCCAGCAGCCTGTGTCACTGAGCTCTAATCTGCACTGGTTTTTACAGCTCTTGTTCTTACTTCCCATAGGAACTTTTTTTCTCAGCTCTTGGACCCAGGGCTGGTGGTCTGGTGTGGGGTTGGGACCCCTTGCTCTTCCAGATGGCCTCCTCAAGACAATCTCCCTCCTGATTAAAAAAGCGGCCCACGTGGGTGCTGGACCAACCAGTTCTGCACCTCCGCACCTCCTACCAGGCTCAGTGTGTTTTCTTCTTTACTTCTCTAGTTGAGGTATTTCCATTTAGCCAGATCTCCAGTGGTTCTGGATTATGGTTATTCTGTATCTTAGTTGTAATTTTTATGTGGTTGTGGGAGGCAGCGAGGACAGGCATTTACCTATACCACCATTTTCCTATCTCTAGTTTGTAGTTCTTTAAATGATCATTTTAGTAAGTACCACCACTCCCCAAATGAGTGTATTTTTTCTATATTTTAAGTAAAATCCCCATACACTCACAAACCAGTTGTGGTTTTCCTGTTTTCTAAATAAAAGAGGGTAATCCAAGGCATTAGATGATATAACAAAAGATAAAAATAAAAGTAAGTATCACACAAAATGCTGCAAAAATTAAAAGGACCCTGGCTAGTGTGACTCTGTGGTTGAAGCATCAGCCTGTTCATGGAAGGGTTGCAGGTTCAATTTCTGGCCAAGGTCACTTACCTCAGTTGCAGGTTAGATCCCAGCCCTAGTCCAAGTGTGTGCAGGAGGCAACCAGTCCCTGTGTTTCTTTCACCTATCTGTGTCTCTGTCTCTCTCTGTCTCTCTCTGTCTCTCTCTCTCTCTGTCTCTGTCTCTCTCTCTCTCTCTCTCTCTCTCTCGCTCTCCTCCTCCTCATCTTTCCATCCCTCCCTTCCACTCTTTCAAAATAGCAATGGAAAAAATATTCTGCCATGAGGATTAAAATAGACTAACAATAAATAAATAAAAGGAAAATTACTTTTAAGTATGGAATATTTAATATCTTTGAGATAAGGAAAGTAATCACTAAGTACTCTAGAAGAATTACATATTAATTTTTCTATTTATATTTTATATAACCTCAAGAAGCCTATTCTTTATTTAATATAATAGATTTCCTTAGTATTAATTTGGTTCATCAGACAATTGGTCCCGTCCAAAATACTCATGGAGATATTTGGTCCACACAAAAAGGTCCTTGAAATTTTTCCTGTAAATAACATCCATGAGCATATTTGGTCTTTGCCAAAATGATCCTACTAGTAGATACTTGGGTCTGTCAAAAACATCAACCTTATTATGCTAAGTGAAATAAGCCAGTCAGAGAAAGATAAATATCACATGATCTCACTCATTTATGGAATATAATGAACAATGTAAACTGATGAACAAAAGCAGATCCAGAGCCAGAGAAATATCAATCAGACCATCAAGCCTCAGAGGGAAGGTAGGGTAGGGTGGGAGTAAGGGGGGGAGACTTGTATGCATGCATAAGCCTAACCAATGGACACAGACACGGGGGGAGGGGGAAGGGAGGACACTAGTGGAGAAATGGGGGGAGTAATGGGAGGATAGGACACATATGTAATACCTTAATCAATACAGAAATTTATAAAAAAATGTAAAAAAAGAAAACATTCCTATGTTCAAAAAGCCCATAGTATTTATTTATATTTTTGGTTTATAAGATTAATACTGTCATGTTTTATTGATATAATAATTGTGTTATGGCTATAATGATAATAAGGGAGATGATCAGCATAGACAATTTGGATAGGACCAAATATTAAACACCTTTTGGCACGGAACAAATATCTTCATAGGCACTTGGGACAGGGCCCCAAAATCCAAGGGTTAACTGTGTATAACTCTAATATCAAGAGCTAAATTGCAGATAATCAGTATATAACTGGAGATGAAATATTACAACTAAGAACACAATAAAGAAAAGTACAAATTAAACCAAGATGAGGGAACAATACACACTCTACCCATCAATTAGAATAACTTAAAGTCCAGAAATGGGGAACCTTTTTTCTGCCAAGGGCCATTTGGATACTTACAACATTATTCACTAGCCATGCAAAATCATCGACTTAAAAATTAGCCTGCTGCATTTGGTCAGACATTTAATTAACTCACCACTAATGCCTTGGCAGGGCCAGACCAAATGATTTGGCGGGTCTCCATTGGCCCACAGGCTGGACATTTGTTCTCCACCCCATAAATTAAGATATAAAGAATGAACATATGACATTTTAGTAATCCTATGGGAGACCTAGAACTCTCAAACCACATAGTGAGAAAGTAAAATCTTATTACTACTTTGGAAAATAATTTTCCAGATCCTTAAAATGCAAATAGATACCTATCCTATGACATAGCCACTGCATTCCTGAGCATTTACCCAAAGGAAAGAGTCCACACAAAGAATCCTATCTAATAAAAGAGTAATATGCAAATTGACTATACCTCTGCTACATCCACAAACCATGCCACCAGCCAGTCAGGAGCAAGTATGCAAATTAACCCAACCAAGATGGCATGGCCACAGGGCATCCCTGGCAATGGAGGAAGCCAACCTTCCCACACACCCTGGCTGGCCCTGGACTCCACTCAATGCTATAAAGTTTCAATTATGGAAGATAAGTAAATTCCAACAAAAATGGTGGCAGCCATAGAGCTGGAGAGACCAGGAGACTTGAGTTCCCCCTGGCGATGGAGGAAGCCAAGCTTCCTCAACCCTGGCCTGCCTTGGACTCTGCTCAAGGCTACAAAGTTTCAATTATAGAAGATAAATAAATCGCAACAAAAATGACTGCGGCCATAGAGCAAGCAGGAGGCTTGGCTCTGCTCAAGGCTACAAAGTTTCAACTATAGAATATCAATAAATCCCAGATACCAGGGCCTCTGCTTGGGTCGCCAGGGGTCATGGCGAGCCTGAAAACTACCAAAGGCCCCTCACCTGGGCCGCACCATCCTCAGGGGAACCCCCATCCTGATCTGGGACACCCTTCAGGGCAAAGCAGCTGGCCCCTACCCATGCACCAGGCCTCTAGCCTATCTAATAAAAGAGTAATATGCAAATTTAACATCACTCCAACACACAAAATTACTATCCCCATGTGAACTCAAGATGGCCAGCAGGGGTGGGAATTTGGAAGAGGCCAGGCCTGCAAGGGAGGGCAGTTGTGGGTGATCAGGCCTGCAGGGAAGGGCAGTTGAGGGGGACCCAGACCTGCAGGGAAGAGCTGTTGGGGAGGACAAGGCCTTCAGAGAAGGGCAGTTAGAGGTGACCAGGCCTGCAGGGGAAGGCAGTTAGGAGCAAACAGGTTGGCAGGGGAGCAATTAGGCATCAATCAGGCTGGCAGGGGAGTGGTTAAGGGGTGATCAGGCTAGCAGGCAGAAGCAGTTAGGGACAATCAGGAAAGCAGGCAGGCTAGCAGCTGAGTGCCAGAAGTCCTGCATTGTGAGAGGGATGTCCTACTGCGCATTTAGGCTCGATCCTAAACAGGCAGTTGGACATCCCTGTAGAGATCCCAGGTTGTAGAGGGTGCAGGCTGGGCTGAAAGCTACACACCTCTGTGCATGAATTTCCTGAACTAGGCATCTAGTTTTACATAACAGTGTATAACAGCTTTAATTTTAATAATCAAAAGTGTTCATCAATAGGTGAATGAATAAGGAAACTGATGTATAACAATACAATGTTATACTAATCAGTACATGAATGGGCTATTAATATGAAGTGCAATAGATTAAATTAGTTTCAAAATAATTATGTTGAGCAAAAAGACCACAAAAGAAATAAAACATGCTGCAGTATTTAATTTATATAAAGTTCTAGAAAACACATTAAATTACAGTGACAGAACACAGAGGTGCCTGGGAGAGGGGGCTCAGGGAGGGTAGAATGGCATTACAAAATGGCACAAAGAAACTTTCAAAGGTGATGGATATGTTTAGGATATTGATTATTTTAGTTTCATGGATGTATATGTCAAAACTTATCAAATTGTACACTTCAAATATCTGCAGCGTATTGCATGCCAAGCAAAACTCAATAAAAAATTAAATTAAAAGATGTGGGAGGGGAAAAAACTCAAGATTTTCTGATTATTTGGCTGATTTGGAAATCAATAACTCTGGAGAAGTCCAATCTGCAGCATTTCATTTTTAAGAAATGATGAGTATTTTAGGATGTTTTCTTTCCTTCACATTATCCCCAGCATGTCACTTGTATTTAATTATTTTAACAGCTATGAATTTATCTGAAATTGCTCTGGAAAGAAAATAAATTGGTTTCAAAAGCAACCAGTGATTCATTAGCAGGTGGTGACTTTAGTAGCTGATAATTCCTTTAAAATTCTATCTAAATAGTGATGTCACCTTATGAAAGTTTGCACGTTTAAAATGTTAGCCGGTAATGCCCTGGCTGGTTGGTCTCGGGGGATAGAGCGTTGGCCCTTGGACTGGAGGGTTCCTTTCTGGTCAAGGGCATGTACCTGGATTGCAGGCTCGATTCCAGGCATGTGCAGGAGATAACCATTCCATGTGTCTCTCTCTCACACTGCTGTTTCTCTCTGTGTGTCTTTCCCCCTCCCTCCTACTCTCTCTAAAAATCAATGGAAAAAACATACTCTGGTGAGGATTAGCAAAATATTAAAAAATAAAACAAAATGTTGACCAGTATAATCATTATCTGAACTGGATATTCCTGTTAACTGCCATAACAACAGAGCATTTTTATTGTCCTAATAACAATCACTATTGTGATGCCTGAGAACAGAATTGTCTAGTGAGCTAAAGCTTTCTCAAGGACCTGTATGTTGTTATTTTTACTTTTTCTTTATGAATGGAATCATTTTATTTTGTCACCACTATTTTCTCTCTAAATCTTATTTCTGATCTTCAATAAACCTTTTAGAGTTTCCTAGTTTATCATCCTTGAGACATAATTTTCCTCTTGACTCAACTATATGTGAAAATGCAGTTTAACCTTACTGCAATAGCACAAGGAAACAGGCAGAAAACAAATAAGTGTTATGAAGACTCCGTGTGGTTAAGGACATATTAGGTTTTAGGTTTTTAACACCCCCAGATTTCTATAATATCTCACAGCAATTAATAATAGATCTATGGTTGGGCGGGGGGGAAGTGAAATTATAAGAAAGAGAAGCTTATCATCTTTGTCATATTATAGTAAATTCATTTTATTTCTGTCACGTTATAATTTTTCAAAATAACACACACTGACAGTAAGCCCTTGCCTATAAACATTTATCTTAATAAAAAAAGAAGCCAAGATGAGTTCTCAAGAAATGTAAAACTGTATGTACATAGGTGACTCTATACTTATTATCTGCCTGGAACCAGATGTTTTGTTGCTATCATAGTACCAGGGAAAGGGTTGTGGTAGATTGTAAGAGGAATGGTATCCTTCCAAGCACCAGCAAACTACCCACCATGCAGTGCACTGCCACAGTGGGTGTCGAAGCAATTAATGTTTCTTCATATGTATATTTACCTGAATTGAATTTTTGCCAAAATACATTTGAATAACTTTGTGCCCCATCCAACTTCTTTTTGAGAAGTAAACATTTTAGAGTATATAAAACACTGTGGCGAAGGTGGTTACAGCTAAAGTTGATGCTTCAGTGTAGGAAAGTCTTGTTTACTAATCTGCAACAGAACCCAATGATAAAGATTCTTTCATCTTTGGAGATTGCTGTGGTAGATTCTATCTACCACAATCCTATACCTTCTGTGACTCCAGGCACATTGACTTGGAGATATCCCCAAGTCAATCCCAGTCCTTTCCAGTTCATCATCATCCAAATTAGTTTCTTTATAATATAGGTACCACAACAAATGAATAGCTGAACTGGATTGCAGGCTTTACAGCAGGACACAGTAATTATTATAGCTCCATATAGTAGCTGGCTTATGGGTACGTACCAAGGAAAGAAAGAGATCAATCAAAATAAAGCCACCAACAAGAATATTTGCTGAAAATCTATTTATTATAGGAGAAAAAATGTAATTGCATCAAATTATTATGAAAAACTATTTTAATTTGTTGATAGAAGTTTATATTTTGACTGAGTTTTAAAATATTGGATTTGGTTAAAATTGTATCCTTGATAGGTTATAAATGTGAAAAAATTCTAAAACTTAGTTGTAAGCATCTGATACATTCATCTTTTGTGTCTATTTTAAGATATAATTGGTTTTATACATATATATATATATATATATATATATATATATATATCCAAAACTTGAACAACTAACAGTGAAAATGAACCTGTCTGAAATTATCATTCAGCTCAAACAGCATGAATTGCTTCCTTAATTACCAACCCCTTTCTAGGTTATCACAACTTTTCAGCACTGGCTTGAAGGTAATTTTTTTTTTTAATTTTTAGTCTGTTTGCCACGCTGTTAGAATGGCATAGGGAATGAAATAGAAATTCTCCCTTAAATAGGATACATTCAAACATATTTTAAAATTTAATCCAAATCAGATGTGGCCCATTGTATATGTTTAAAAAACTCACAAATTATAATTCTAGGTTCTTATCCTATTAAGCTAGTAATTTTAATTAAAATAGACTTAAAAGAGGAATTTTCTCTTCCAAAAAAATGCAAATGACATATAGATGTAAAAACCAAAGTTAAAACAGGAGACTCAAACAGAAATGCAAGTCCCTAATATAAATTTTAGTAAATCTTCCCAGCAAAAGAGCCTTTACAATAAATTACTACAGCTTTGAAAATAACCAAGATAAAATTTAATGTTTGAAAATTTGATTAAATGTACTGTATTAGTTTCTGAGGGTTGCCCTAGCAAATTACCACCAAACTGCATAGCTTATAACAATAGAAATGTATTTTCTCCAAGTTTTAGAGGCAAGCACTCAAATCAAGGTGCCAGCCGTCATGTTTTTCTGCAAGGCTTTAGGGAGAACCTTTCTTGCCTCATCCTTGATTCCATGTGGCAATAGTAATCCTCAGCTTGTGGCTCTACCACTCCACTCTCCAACTATATCTTTCCATGATCTTTTTCTCTGTGTATTTCCTTATCTTATAAAAATAGTAGTCATTGGATTTCCAGTCCACACTAACTCAGTGTTCCATCATCTTAAACATCTGCAAAGACACACTTCCAATTAAGTCACATTCTGAGGTTCCAAGTAGACACGAATTCTGAAGGGACATTATCCAACCCACTAAATTCCATAAAGAAACAGAATTATAATTAGTGGAGTTTTTTTTTTTTCTTTTCCAGTCATATTGAGTCAGCTGAAATAGTGGGAATATGGCCATTTGTCTAAGGTAGATTAGTCCACAGCACCATCTGGCTCTCCTTTTGGGCCCAGAGAGAAAGCTAAATTTTCTAACACTTTTTCAGTAAGATAGAGTATTTTAATTTATTCTTGTCATAGTGATGTAAGCAGAGCTACATATCTTAATTCTGTGCTCAATGATTTAATTATGAGACCCTCTTTTTTATAGATAGTGGATTAACATAATGGACAATGTAGTCTTCATTAATCTGAGTATTCGTGATCTTATGGAGCTGAACCAACCAAACATGCATTAGATACTTGGTTGAGTGAGAAACAATGACTGATTTTGTAGAATTAATCTAATGTGATTTATTTTTCTGTAGAATACCCTTTCCTACCAAAACCATATTTCCTTTCTAGATACTTCCTGTTCTGGTTCCTATTTACCCGTTATTAGTCAAACTAGAGGCCCAGTGCATGAAATTTGTGCACGGGGGTAAGGGGGTGTCCCTCAGCCCAGCCTGCACCCTCTACAATCTGGGACCCCTCAAGGGATGTCCAACTGCCCATTTAAGATTAGGCCTAAATGGGCAGTAGGACATCCCTCTCACAAACCAGGACTGCTGGCTCCCAACTGCTTGCCTGCCTGCCTTTCTAATTGTCCCTAACTGCTTCTGCCTGCCAGCCTGATCACCCCTAACCATCCCCTGATTGATGCCTAACTGCTTCCCTGCCAGCTTGTTTGCCCCTTACTGCCCTTCCCTGCAGGCCTGGGTCCCCCCAAACTGCCCTTACCTGCAGACCCAGTCACCCCTAACTTCCCTCCTCTGCCAGCCTGGTCATCCCTAACTACCCTCCCCTGAAGGTTTGATCACCCCCAACTGCTCTCTCTTGCAGGCCTGGTCCCTCCCAACTTCCCTTCCTTGCTGACCATCTTGTGGCAGCCATCTTGTGTCCACATGGGAGCAGCCATCTTGTGTGTTGGAGTGTTGGTCAATCTGCATATTACTCTTTTATTAGATAGGATAGAAGCCTGGTGAATGGGTGGAGGCCAGCTGGTTTGCCCTGAAGAGTGTCCTGGATCAGGGTGGGGCTTGCCTTAGGGCATAGAGTGGCCTGGGCAAGGGGTCTGTGGTGGTTTGCAGGCCAGCCACGGTACTGAGCAATCCAAGCAGAGGCCCTGGTATCTGGGATTTATTTATCTTCTACAACTGAAACTTTGTAGCCTTGAGTGAAGCAAAGCCTCCTGCTTGCTCTGTGGTGGCAGCCATTTCTGTTGGGATTTATCTTCTATAATTGAAACTTTTTAGCCTTAAGCGGAGGCCAGGGCAGGTGGAAAGCTTGGCTTCCTCCATCACTGGGGAAACCCAATCCTTCCTCCTGCTCTTTCTGTGGCTGCAGCCATCTTGGTTGGGGTTAATTTGCATACTCTCTCCTGATTGGCTGGTGAGTATAGTGAAGTTATGGTCAATTTTCATGTTACTCTTTCATTAGATAGGATACTTCAATATTAAATTATCTCCCTTCTCTGCTATTTGGTAGAATACCCAATCAAACCTCAATCATTCTATATTATTTAAAAAATCTGATACTTCATAAATTTACAAACTTAAAGCATCTTATTTTTTCATTTATGTTCCTCAAGAAATAAATGTTTCTCATACTTCTTAGTTCCTTAAAAATTATACTAGAAATTGTTATATTGTTATATTTGAAAATTAAAAAAAATAAATTATAGACATCAATGCTAAAGCATATACATATCTCAAGAAATTAAAATAATGACATATGTTCTTCTCTTTTTATTTCCACACATTCTATAATTTTATAATGAGCTTATAATAATGAAGAGCTGTGGACCATGAAAGTATGCTAGAATGTTTTATAGGTGATTCACAAAGTGACTTCTTTTTAGACAGTATTATTTTGTGAAGCTATGTGAGTTCATGTTGTAACACATTCTGCACTCCTTGAAATGAAGAATTTGCAGGATATATGGATTATAAAGAGACACCAAAGTAGAAATATATGGCAATAACATCAAAATTACAAGTCAATTACTTATAGAAGTAAAAAAAAGTTTCACAATTTAGAAATATAAATGTACGAAATATGCACTTGTTTTCTATTTCAACTCTCATAATAGTAGAGACGCAATTATACTATGTTCCAAATTAGAAGGCAAATTAGCTGCATAACACTGGCATCTTTGTAATGCAACGTCTTGTATTTCAGATCTGAACATTTTAATTTCAACTGAGTATGCTTTAATTTGTCTTATATGGAATTTGTATGTTTTATATATAAGGTGTCCCAAATATGTATATACATACTTTAAATAATTATAAATATGATGTTTATTAAAATACATTTCATTTTCAAAATTCAGCCATCAAATGAGTATACATTTTTTGGGGCATCCTGCATGTATATATGTGTAGGTAATAATGTATGTGTGTACATGCATACTCTTTCCTAAATAATTTCTCAGTTTTTCAAGCGGACTATATTTTAGAGGGTCAGAGTTGAATAAACAAAGAAATATTTGTTTTCACAGGAGTAGTAAATGATACAAGGTATTAAAGAGAAAAACATTATTTTATGGTACCCAAAACAAATTTTTAGGTGTGTTGGGAGACTCATTATGACTTTATTTCTATAACAATTATATTTGCTGTTTTTCCCCATGAGTCCTTTATACTCAGTCACAGTATTCTATAATGTACTACAGAATTAACTGAATAACTAAAATTATAAAATGAAAGAAAAAATAGAGTAAAACTCGCATGGGAGGAGTGGAAGCAAAAACTATGCGCAAAAGGATGTTTCAATGTACCAAGTGTTATTATCCTCTTATTGGCTACAATACCAAGATGAAAATTATTAATGCCTGAAAAGTATATGAACAAAAGGGACATTGAAGCATAGAGATTCAGTTCATGACCACAAGGAATTGTAAATCCAATTAGACAGAAGTTGAATCAACATGAATATAAGCTAATAAATACAAAGTAGTAGCTGATGAAGATCCAATGAAATCTATGAAAAAAGTTTTGAATGATGAAAGAAATTACTGTGGATGTGGTGGGATTTGCTAATTTATTATTTTTCTCATAAATTTATGTATAATTTAATATTTCCATATAAATTACTCATGAATTTGAGTCACATATAACCCCATCTTGAGCCAAAGTTTGTAAGCATATTGACAGCAAGAAGGGGTAATACAAATTTATCTTTTATGACATCACAAAGCATGGATCTGAAAAATCAAAATATTCTCTTCTCTACTTAGACTCTAGAGTTACTCATTAGGGAGGAAATGAATTAATCACTCAACTTTTATGAATGCCTAATATATCAAAGACTGTAGCAGAGAAAATGCTTGTTTTCTTTGTTACTTTTGGTAAATATTGTAGAAATCCCCATAATCTTAATGCATAAATATTTATAGTAAAACTATAAGGAGAGAATACTTAGGTGCAATATTTTTCAATGTCATTTGACTATGGGTAAATTTTTTCATAGGATAACAATTACCATGTCACTGAACTAGGATATAATTCCACTTCCTAAACACTTCTCTAAGCTATAACCATATTTTTATCAATGCAATTCTTACCTCTTGCTTACTTCCCCATCTACAATTGACTAAATTCAGTCAATCTTAGATGTTATACTTCCTCTTCGCCATTGATTGTTTTTCTTACCTATTGCCATTTATCTTCTCACAATTTATTTCTTCCATTTTTACTCCATTCTAGTCTGCCCTTCACACTGCTATGATCATATGTTTCCTGTAGGACGGATTGCTCATATACCTCTGCAGCTATCTCCTATCTCTGCAGATCCAATTTTAATGCCACATTCAAAGAACCTTCTGAAATACTTCCAGGAATAACTTCTCTATGATTTCCATTGCTCTGAGAATCTGTTACCACCAGGATCACATATATGTCTTGTGAACCAGTACACCCATTTTAACTCAAAAACATTTTTTTTCTTAAAGGCAAGCAGTAGACATAAGTACAGCTTGCCAAGTATTTCCAATTTTCTTTATTAGTCAATGGTAGGGTAGTTCTTCACTGACCCTTGAAATTAGGGCCAACTGCCTTGATCAACTAAACATGAATGAAAAAGATGGTTATTACTTTGAAGGAAATCCTCAAGAGTCAGAGTATGAGTCTCACATATTCTTTCTTTCTACAATTATAACTTGCGACATTTCAGGTAGCCTACCTAATCACAGGTAAGAAAGTCAAGGAGATGAATTATAAAAGAAAGTAATAATGATGCGTGAGAGAAAAGTAAGTTTCTGTTGAGTTTATGGACTTTGTTAGCACAAGGTAACCAAACTTACCCGCATGTTACACAAACCAAGAATATACTACTTTGTGTAAGTGATCCCTAAAATGATCTTTGTTTATTTAATGAGTTCAACTCACCTAAGTTTTGTTGCCTACTAGATTTTACAAAAATGCTACCAGAATAAACACACTGAATAAATTTATTTCAACTAAAATAAACCTGATAATAAAAAGTTCTATTAACATGAATTTCTATTAAAAGTTGCCTCAATCTTTGCCTGCAACTTATGGAACTATATTCATTCTGTCACTTTGCAGGATACAATCATTCCACACTTAAGGAAGCAAGTATACAACTTTTCATCATTGTTTTCATACTATTCAATAATCTTTCTATTTATTACACATAAGAAAATTAATAAGCTTCCAAACTAAATTTTAAGGTGGGTAGCAAATTCTTTGTATTTTTACATTGGAATTTTAAAATCTTTTAAAAAGCTGACTACAGTATTTAGTATATATCTAATTGGATGTAAACTTTCATATAAGTATGTTATGATGAAAATGTTTATAAATAGTATACATTGAGTTAAAATAACCCATCAGTTTTCTTTCCTATCAAAGACTTTTTTCCTTAAATAATAGAACAAATAGTGAGAGTCCCATAGTTTGTGAACTCTCAGAGATTTTGTAAGTTTCTAGAATCAGTAAATAAAAATGTGTTTATGATTTTGTGGTATTTTCAGGGTATTGAGGACCAGTGTGGTTGTATCTCTAATTATTTTCTCACATTATTATTTATACAGTGTATATTACTATATTGTGAGCAATATTGACCATGTGGTTAGACACTGATTAATCTTACCATCATTTTACAAACAGAAGTTGTAACCTATTGGTAGATTATCACATCAGTTTATAATGTTACCTCAGGCCCAAAGCACAAAATTCATGTAAGGGTAGGCCTTCATGGCCCCAGCTGTCTCCACCCACTGGTCATTCCAGAAGTTTGTTCCGGAAGGTTGTTCTGCTGTCCAGTTTAATTAGCATATTGGCTCTTTTTTATATAGGATAGCCATCATCTGCATAAAATAGATTTTGGAATTTTTGTTACCTAAAAAATGGCTTATGCAGCCTTTTTACGCTGTATATGTATAGGTACATATAGACCTAATGATTCACAAAGAAAATGTCTGTTTTTGCTTGATGAGGTTTTTCATCAAATAAGTTTTAACCTACGCATCTGAACTAGCCAGTATAATGAATCATATTCTGCAGCTTGGGATTCATTTAGACAGGGACAGGCTAAAGCTTGTCGGTGTTTGGTGATCTGCTGGCTACATAAATTAGTACTGTGGAAGGTTTACTGAGGGCCTTTCCTTCTCCCTTTTGAGAAAAGCTTTGGGAGTTATTTCTCTCCTTTCATGTGAAAATTGAGTGTAAATATGTACAGCCTAGAATAAATGTATTTATTCAGCCTGAAGATGAGATTCACACAAAGTATTTCAGAGCAGAAGACAGCAAGAGACGTAGAAATGAATGAGAGAACTACACATCAGCCAGAAAACGATTAGTAAAATGGCAGTACTAAGTCCTTACCTAACAATAAGTTTTTTATATATAGACAGATTATATTCTACTGAGGCAGAGAGTGGCAGAAGGATTAAAAAAAATGAGACCCAATTACATGCTGCCTATAAGACTCAATTCAGCTTACAGGATATGCATAAGCTCAAAGTGAAGAGATGGAAAAAGATATTCCTTGCAAGTAGAAACCAAAAGAAAGCAGCAATAGCTATACATATGTTAGACAAAATAGACATTAATTCAAAAGCTGTATTAAGAAACAAAGAAAGTCATTATCTCCCCATGAAGGATTTTGTTTGTATAGTTACAAGTAAAAATTGTAACTATATATTCATCCCACAACAGAGCAACTAAATATATTAAACAACTACTAATTTATCTGAGGGGAGAGATAGACAACAATTCAATAACAGTAGCACAATCCAGTACCACACTTTAAAAAATGCATAGATCATTCAGATAGAAAATTAATAAAACCATGTTGAACTTGAACTATACTTTACACAAATGGACCTAATGCACATATACAGAAGAATACACATTCTTCTCAATTTCATATTGAACATTCTCCAGGACAGATCATGTCAGGTCTCAAAACAAACTTTAGCAAATGTGAGATGCGTCAAATCAAACCAAATTTCTTTTCAACCATAGTGATCTGAAACAAAATTTCTATAAATAGGAGGAAAACTGAAACACACACACACACACACACACACACACACACACACAAATAAGGAAAGAAATGCTCTTGAACAGCCAATGGGTCAAAGAAGAAATAAAAAATGTCTTAAATGAAAATGAAATACAACATGCCAAAACTTATGGAATGCAGAAAAAGCAGTTATAAGAGAGAAGTTTAATGGTTATAAGCATCTATGTTATGAAAAAAGAACAAAAGAGTACAACAACAGGACAACAACAACAACAAAATTAAACAAGTAACCAAAATACTCCCTCCAAAGAAAAACCCAGGACCAGATAGTTTCATTAGTGAATTCTACTGGCCCTTTAAAGAAGAATTAATACCAAACTTCTCAAATTCTTCCAAAAAATAGAGGAGGAGGGAATACTCCCAAACACATTTTACTAAACCAGCATTACCCTGATACTGAAGGCAGATATGACACTACAAGAAAAGAAAACTATAGGCCTGATGAATATGCAGAGTGTCTCCCGAAAATGTACACACCCTTTAACAGCTAATAGCTCAATTTTGAAAATGAAATGTATTTTAATAAAACTGCGTTTATAATTATTCAAAGTGTGTGAATACATTTTTGGGACACCCTGTAGATGCAAAAATTTTTCATAAAAATACTAGCAAATCTATTCAACAGCACATTAAAAGTATCATATACCATGATCTAAAAGGATTCCACTACAATGTAAGGATGATTACACACACACACAAATCAATAAATGTTCTATGCTATATTAATAAAATGAATGATAAAATTTGTATAATCATTGAAATAGAAGAAAAAGGCATTTGACCAAATTCAACATCCTTGCATGATGAAAAGCCTCAAAAAATTTGCTTAGAAGCAAAGTGCTTTAACATAACACATACCACATAGGACAAGCCCACTGATAACATCATATTCGATGATGAAAGATTAAAAGCTTCCCTTCAAGATTAGAAAAGAGACAAAAATTCTCACTCTCACCATGCCTATGCACCATAGTACAAGCAGTTTTAGCTAGAGCAATTAAGCAAGAAAAAGAAATAAATCTCATCAAAATTTGAAAAGAAAAATTTAAACAGCCTCTGTGTGTTGATATAATTTTATATAGAGATAATCCATCCTAAAGACTACAACAAAAAAAGTTAAGAACTAATCATTGAATTTAATAAAGTTTCATTATATTAAATCAACATTCAAAAATCAGTTGTTAATCTATACACTAGCTCAACATCGCTAATCAGGATTTCATACTGGCGTGATAAAAATGTTTTAAGTGTTATTGTTGCAATGGTTCCATAACAGAATATATTACATCAAATTAATTTTACATTTTAAATGAATAAATTGTAGAGTGTGAAATATATCCTAATAAAGCTGTCAAAAAGTACAAATAATAAAGAAAAAAAGAAGAAACTATAGAAATGTTGTGGTGATAGAAATGTTTTATATCTTATGGTGATGGTGATGTGACTGAATGCATTTGAAAAAACTCATCTATCTCTATACTTGAAGTGAGGGAATGTATAGGCAGCATAAGGGTTTCAGAGACAATTTGCGTAAAAGAATAATTAGCCAGCCAGCAGAACCACAAAAAGTAAATCAAATAATTTATAAAGACATTATAAAGAATAATTTACATTAAAAGTAGCAAAAATGTGATTTTAAAGACTATAAACTCAGTAAGACATATTGTGAATAGGCTAGAGGAAATTAAAAGTCCAAAAGGAATATAATGAAATTAATGTACTGAATTTTGAACTGTATTAAAATAAATATATATATATACACACACATGATGGTAGATTTAGTAACTTCTTCGGTTGTGTTTTTTTTTTTAAGAAAATAGACAAATGAGAAAATATTTAGAAGAAAATATTCCAAAAAGACTTGAATTTTCAGGTGCAAGTGACACACTGTGACTCAGGAAAAAATGATAAGGAACAATAAACAAAATATTCTATTGTGATTCTATATACTCCTCTGACAAATTTTAATTTGTGACTCATAGTTCATCACCTTTATACCCTTCACCTTACTCTACATTCTCCAACCTTATTGTCTTCATTTAAACTGGTTGTCTTCAAGGAAGCTTCTTTCTAGCAAATTTCTAAAAGGTGACTAATTTGTCCCTCATTCTACTAACACCAGACTCAAAGAAGGGCAGGAGCTCTTTTTGCTTCTTATTACCATTTATAGGACACTCTCCTGCCTTCAGTTTAAACCCACAAGCTCATGCCATTGGGTTATACCATTTATTCCACATCCTTCCAATCAGTTCCAGAAGTCTTGATTATTGTATTTCATTCCTTAAAGATTTTAGCAACTTGGTAACTTGTATACTTCTCAATAACACCCTGTTATAAGTAAAGATGAATCGATATGTTGGCTTAACCTAATTGTATTTCTCTTAATTTCCCTTACATTCCTAATAATAATATGTGTCTATCAAATCTACATATCCATACATCTAGATATATAAATACAGATAAAATTGGGGGGTAAGGGAATACTTACACTAACTATATATTCTTTGTGAATTTTATTATTTATTATTGTATTGCTCTCTGTTTTAATTTCTCTTAAATGTTTTTTGCTTGATATTTATGCTAATATGTAGAAATATATTGGCATAAATTTGCAATTATATCATTGTCCATGCTTCTATATTATTACAAAAATCTGAAACCTTACATAACATGTATATGATTTAAAATGATGTGACTACCTTTATATTAATTTGCTATTAACACCACAGTTGATTTTATGGAACTCTCTATTGATTACTGAGAATTAAAGAACAGTATTTATGTTTTATTATACCATTCTGAGGATAGTTTTGGGAATTTTTTGGCCAGTGTGCATATGAACATATCATAAAACTATTTTATTTATAGGTCATAAATTGCTCTTATAATTATTTGGTCACATTAATTAAATACTTAAATAAATTTGTGATAATAGTTTTTGTATTTCTGAACAAACTTGCCTCAATCAGTAGCTTTGTCTCTTGTGGAAGATACAAATTCAGAATGAAAGATCCTATCTATCAAGAATGAAATTATAATTATATCAAAGTTATTATTAGAAAGTCAAAATTAATTTATCTGCCTAGGATCTATTTTCTTCTTAGTCTCATTTGTCATCTTGGCAACTATGAAAACTTTTCATGATTTTCTGGCATTATCTTCTATTAAAAAGAGAAGAAATTGTACATTAACTTTCTCTAATATTAAACTTAGGACATATGCCCTAAGCAATTAATTTTAAAAGGCAGAAAATTTCAGGAAAATGACATGCATTGAATTTCATTTCAATAGTTTGACTTGCAGAGAAGTCAATTTTTTTAGTCAGTCTTAGCTAGTATTAGGAAGAGTGTGTTATCAAAGGTTTACACTCATACTTTGCTATTCATAGTTTTAGGCAAAAAATATATATTTAAATTTCTCATCTACTCTCTCTTAGATTCCTGAATTTTTTAAAAGTTGTCCTTCTGACCTGGTAACTGCATTCCCCTGGCATGGGTAAATGTTTAATTAGGCTGGAAAATCTCAACTAAAAAACTTATTAGGTAGCAGTGAGGTGAATCATCCTATCTAATAAAGAGGGAATATGCTAATTGACCATCACACCATCACAAAGATGATGGCGCCCACAGCCAATAAGGAAGGAATATACTAATTGACTGCACCACCCTAAAATATGGCAGTTCTTACAGCCAATAAGGAGACAATATGCTAATTGACTGTCATGCCCTCAAAGATGGAGGAGCCCACAACCAAAAGATGGTGGAGCCTCGTCCCCTCAGCCCTGTTGGGATGGCAAGCATGCAGCAAGGCCAGGCCTGCCCCCAGGAGGGCCCAGCCACTCCATGTGCCTGCCTCCAGAGTCCCCCAGTTTTCTCAGCCCCTCAACTGCCCAGGACCTGCCTGAGGCACAGGCAAGCCTTGGATAGTGGCTGTCTAGCCACCCAAGGCTGTCAGGCTCAGGTAACCAGGGCCGGCTGATACTTGCATTGCTACCAGTGGCAGAAGCAGAGGTTAGATGGGGTGTTGCCTTCCCCGGATCAACAGATTACCTCCTGCCCCTGAGGGCTCCTGGACTGTGAGAGGGGGTAGGCTGGGCTGAGGGACCATCCCTCCAGTGCATAAATTTTCATGCACCAGGTCTCTAGTACATAATTTATGTAACTCTCTTCCATGTGAAGTTTTCCAAATATAGATGTCATAGTAAAGCCCAATAGGCAAATTATATAAAACTAGAGGCTTGATGCATAAAGATTCATGCAAGAATAGTCCTTTCTTGCCCTGGCTGCCAGCACTGGCTTCCTTCCAGCACCTGGGACCTGGGCCTTCGCTCTGGCCAGAGATGCCTTCCATCTTCACTCCGGCCCTGCTGCCCTTCTGAACCTCCCTCAACTCCCTGCCCCACTCCCCATAGCTGGCATCCCGCTCTGCCCAGGCCACTCTGCACTTGCATGCACATGTTGCCCAGAGGCCTGGATCAGCCAGGGTGAGGCGGAATGCCTGCATCATCGCCATCTTTGTTGCATCAATTTGAGTATTCCCTTCTTATTAGCTGTGGAAGCCACCATCTTTGTCATGGAGTGACAGTCAATTTGCATCTTACATCTTTATTAGATAGCTACTTAGCTACTACACACCAAAATGTACTTAGCTACTTACACACCAAAATTAATTTATTTACTCTACAGTAAGCATGTCAAACTTGTGGCCTAATAGGCCACATGCCTCGTTTACTTGGCCCGTGTTATCCTTTGAGTTCTGCATGCTTGCCTATAGAATTGTGGTCATCAAGCAATCAAGAAAGTATGTTATTTCCAAGTTAAACCAATAGATCAATAGAACAGGAGAGCCATGAAGTAGAAGTATAAATATATGTATGGTTAATTTCTCAAAGATGCAAGAGCAGTTCAATGGAGAAGTACAATCATTAACAAATGGGTTGTGCCATTTGGATATCTATATAAAATAATTTTGATCTATATTTTGTGTCCTGTATAAAATTAATGAATTAACTAATATATACCATGTATGTTTCATAAGTATAACAGCTAGCATTATTGAATTTCTAAAACATCACAAAAATGTTTGTGCCCTTACTTAAGTAAAGGTGTATTTTATATGACACTGAAAAACACAAGTATATATACACATGCTTTGGACATTATAAAAACTGAAAAGGCCCTGTTAAGATAATGAAAAGATAAATTATAAACTGATATATAATTTATAAAAAATTGTATCTGATAAAAGACTTACATGAAAAATATGTTTAAAATATTGAAACTTAATAAAGTGAATACCATATATACTAATAAAAGGGTAATATGCAAATTGGTCAGCATGCCCTCACAGTAACCACCAAACAGCATGCTGCATGGGGTGACCAGCAGGGCAGGGGGTTTAGTGAGGAACGACCAAACAACTGAAAAGCAGGCTATATACCGTGACCAGGCCAGCAGGGGGATTAGTGAGGGATGACCAAACAACTGAAAAAGCAGGCTGCATGGGGTGACCAGGTTGGCAGGGTTAGGCGGTGAAGGGCAACCAAATGATCAAACAGCAGGCTGTGTGGGGCAACCAGGCCAGCAGTGGGGTACAGTGAGGGGCAACCAGGCTGGTGAGTCAGTTAGGAGCATCCAGGTTGGCATGGGGGGCAGTGAGGGGTAACCAGGCTGGCAGGGGGGGCAGTTAGGGACTACCAGACAGGCAGCCAGGAAGTTGAACAGTTAGGAGCCAGTGGTCCTGGATTGTGAGAGGGATGTTTGACTGCCTGTTTAGGCCTGATCCCTGGCATAAGACCTAAACCAGCAGTCAGACATGCTGTGACAGGTCTCAAATTGGAGAGGGTGCAGGCTGGGCTGAGGGAATTCTCCCCTCCCCCATACATGAATTTCATGCACTGGGCCTCTAGTAATAAATAATTGGCAAAATGCTTTAAATGGAACTTTTTCAAAGAAAATGTGTGAGTGGCAAATGAGTGAAATATATCATGGTAAAATGAATACATCCTATCTAATAAAAGAGTAATATGCAAATTAACTGTCACACTGAGACAAAAATGGTGGCCACAATAGCCACAAGATGGCGGCGTCCAGTCCTCTAAGCCCCACCAGACTCCCGGCAGGGTTAGCGGCCTGGCAGAATGCTGCCCAGAGACTCTCCTGACCCTTTATACAAAACAAAAACAAATTCACTCCCCATGGATCGATCCCATCCCAGCCCCAGCCTGGGGTCTCAGCCAGAGTCACACCAGCTAGGCAGATATGGAGGAATCTTAAATAGTTCTTATTTTATATATAATTTATTGATTTTTTTACAGAGAAGAAGGGAAAAGGATAGAGTGCTAGAAACATCTGTGAGAAAGAAATATCTATCAGATGCCTTCTGTACACTCCCCACTGGGTATGTGTCCCCAACCAAGGTACATGGCCTTGACCAGAATCGAACCTGGGACCCTTGAGTCTGCAGACCATCACTTCATCCACTCATCCAAACCAGTTAGGGCTGTCCAATATGTTAAAGAAAAAAACCCTATCTAATAAAGAGGGAATATGCAGGAGAGGGTATTTGGAGGTAACCGGGCTGTCAGGGGAGGGTAGTTGGGGATGATCAGGTCAGCAGGGGTGCAATTAGGTCATGATCAGGCTGGCAGGAGAGTGGTTAGAGGGTGTCTCTAACCACTCCTGTTGGTAGGCAGGAGTGATTAGAGACAATCAAACAGGCAGTTGGGAGCAGTTGGGAGCGATCAGTCCCAGATTGTGAAAGGGATATCTGACTTCCTGTTTAGGCCCAGTAGTCAGACATCCCCCAAGAGGTACCAGATTGGAGAGGGTGCAAGTTGGCTGAGGGACACACATCCTGGTGCATGAAATTCATGCAACGGGTCTCTAGTATTATCAATAAAAAAGTATGCATATGTAATCATTTGAGAAGCAGAGATGTTGAAAAATAATTTAGTGATATTTGGATGATTGGCCAATTCTTTGAAGACTACATTCCAAGTTTCACCAAAATACATTCTGACAAAAATGGAAATGTTAAAAAAAAAGCAAATAATAAAAAGGAACATACATAGAGATGATATTTTTATAATTCTTAAGATAGCAATTTTTTATTTTTTTATTTTTTTAGTTTGGGATATGATCTTTATTAAACTTACCCACTGGAGTGGAAACAATGTCTGTACAAAACCAAATGTTTGTTACTATAACTTCTGCATCACAACTAAAATCCAAACAGTTTTTTTAAAAACAGTCAACTCAATCAAAATCCGCTACTTCAAAATCAATAGCTTCTTTGAAGCCACTGTTGCACTTAAATGTGGTTAAGACACGAATGCAGAAATTTGGTTGGTTGGAAAGATAATTAAACTTTCAACTTGCTAAAATAGAATTTAAAAAAGTCAAAATTGTGTTTTTCACAGAGATACAGTTCAGTGGAATCAATAATACTGGCCAGCTATTAGAGTGTTTAGAGTCCTGAGATAATAATAATAATCCCAGGCATCCTTTAGGCAGTCTTCTGTTGACTTTTCTTCCCAATCAGAGATTTGTGGATGTGTAGAATTGCACCTCCACCAGCAATGGTAGCCTTGATGAGAGAATCCAACTCTTCATCTCCACAAATAGCAAGTTGCAAATGATGAATAGATGCATTTCCTGCCAATTCAAATACCTCTGCAGTGAAGTATTCCAGAATGGCTGTGCTGAACACAGCAGCAGTCATGCCTACACATCCATGACTGGTTGTTTTAGATTTCAGGTGTCCATTAATACGCCCACTAGAAACTGCAAGCTAGCTCTCTGCAAATGGGAAACTGCCTTTGTCTTGGCCTTTCTGGAGTCGTTCCCAGCCTTACTGCCAGCCATTTCAAATTCTGGTGAAACTCAAGTGAGCAAGGCAGAGAAAGGAGTAGTCAGACACCCAGTGAGGTCCCACTGCCTACTCCCTTGCACAGTGATTCAAGCTGCCAGAAAATATTTTTAAAGCATAATTGCAAAAGCAGGAATCATAAAATAAGTGGCTGTAGTATTGCACATTTTTAGATTTTTAAGCACAAAATCATTAAAAATTCATTAACATCTCTATGTATAAAAGGCTAATATGCTAAGTGTCAGACCCGTCAGTATGATGTGCACTGACCACCAGGGGGCAGACATTCAGTGCAGGAGCTGCCATGATGTGCATTGGCCATTTACAGAGAATATCACCGGGAACCTGACACCCACAAAGCAACACTCAGATTCCCCCAAGTGAGACACAGACCCTGCCACCTACCTGGAGCAACAGCCCACCAAATCGTTTCCAATGCTGCCAAGATCCCATGGTGCGAAATATGGACCACAGCTGACAGCACCCAGAAACAGTCACTGTGCAACACATAAATGACGTCACATAGCAACACCTGGCTTCCTCTTCCTAGCAAATAGCCTCCTTGCAGTTTCTTCAGCCCAGGAACATGACTTGCTTTATAGCCAGGTGAAAACATTTTACACTTTAACCAAATGTTTGTGAAACATTTTCCCATGCCTCATCTCATTTTATCCTCACTAAAGTCCTGGAGTAGGTAGATAGGCGACTTGGTGGAATCCTATTTTCTTTTCATTAGCTTAAAAATGATGATTTAGAAAGCTTAGAAACTTGACCTGACTGAAAAGAAATAAGAAATTGTGGACCTTGAAAATGACTTCAGGTTTTCTCACTGTGCAGAATATAATCAAACACTGCTTCAGTTAAATATTTTACCCTTTGTTCTCCCTGTGTGATCCTTAATAATCATCTGCTTTGAGTTGATATTTATTGCTGTGCTGCTGACAATTACTAGTACCTTGAAAGAGAAGTTGGGGTGCTTCACTGGGCTGAAAAAAGTTCAGCTAAATCAGAAAGAAAATCTAATTAAGCAAGTTTATTCTATATCTATAAAAGACTAAGTTGACTCCCACATGTATGATACATATAAAGCTCTAGCTGGCACTAATTGTTTAAATCTGTCATTGTTGGTCATTAATTTAATTGACACTTCTATTATAGAGAAAGGGTGAATAGTGATATTAAAATATTTCTTATAATTAATTGCCTTTTAAATCTGCATGAATTGATGAATTGAGCCACTAGTTCTAATATAAATTACTAGGGGCCTGGTGCACGAAATTTGTGCACTGGGGTGGGTGGTCCCTCAGCCCAACATGCCCCCTCTCACATACTGGGAGCCCTCAGGGGATGTCCTACTAATGGCTAACTGCCAACGATCACCCTGTGATGGGGCTGAGCATTGGCTTCAACCCAGCCCTGGCCTTGGGCAGGGGACCCCCAGTGATTATCCTGCGATTGGGCTGATGCCCTAGCCTGCCCAAGGCCAGAAAGCCTCTGGCCAAGGCTTTCTGACCTTGGGCAGTAGCCATCTTAGTTGAATTAATTTGCATATCACTTATGATTGGATGGTGGGTGTGGCTGGTGGGCATGGCTGGTGGGTGTAGCAGAGGTACAGTCAATTTGCATATTACTCTTTTATTAGATAGAATTAGTTGCTGTATTAGTTCAACTGTTCCCATTATTGCCTGCCCTGTTATCAAGGAAGCCATCATGGCTATCACCTCTAATGTAGCTGATCTACTAAGGTTCAGTATCTTTTTTTTCTTTTGTCTTTAACTCTTCTGAAAGAGCACCTTCAAAACCACCATCTCCAGAAGCTCTTCTGATCTTTGCAATGTTACTGAATTATAGCAAAGATTTCTCTTGCAACCACCAAGAAAGGCTCTTATGCATGCCCTTCCCCAGTGGAGAGATCACCCCAATGTAGGTCTTTCCCTGAGTTATGATGACCCTTTCTAGTGAAGTAGAAATGGAAGGAGGCATAGGAGGTGAAGGTGTTCAGAGGTAAATAAAATTACGAAGGCTGATTGTATGATATTAGAGATAAGTAGGAAGGGGGGAAATTAAAGAAGAGAAGAAAAGATGAGGTGGGGAGAGAATAATGTACAAATCTGTCTGAAATGACAGGACACCAACAAACTGCAAGTATTTTTGTTATAAAAGTCATGAATTTACAATGACAAATATATTTAACTAGAGGGCCAGTGCATGCAACTCATGCATGGGGAGAGGATCCCTGAGCCAGGCATGCACCCTCTCCAATCTGCGACATCTCTCTCACAATCCAGGACTGCTGGCTCCCAACTGCTTGCCTGCCTGCCTTCCTGATTGCCCTTAATTGTTTCTGCCTGCCAGCCTGACCACTACCCTGCCAGCCTGATTGATGTCTAACTACTCCCCTGTCAGCCTGTTTGCCCCCACCTTCCCTCTTCTGCTCACCTGGTCACCCCTAACTACCCTCCCCTGCAGGCTTGAGAGCCCCCAACTGCCCTCCCTTGCAGGCCTAGTCTCTCGCAACTGCCATCTCCTGTAGGCCTGGTCCCCCTGCCAACAGCCCTCCCCTGCAGGCCTGGTCATCTCTAACTGCCCTCCGCTGCAGGCCTGATTCCCCACAACTGCTCTCCCCTGCAGGCTGGGGCCCCTCAACTGTCCTTCCCTGTAGGCCTGGTCACTCCCAAATTCCCTCCTCTGCCAGCCTGATCAGCCCTAACTGCCCTCCCCTGCAGGCTTGATTGACCACAACTGCTCTCCCTTGCAGGTCTGGTCCCTCCAAAATGCCCTCCCCTGCTGGCCATCTTGTGGTAGCCATCTTGTGTCCACATGGGGGCAGGATCTTTGACCACATGGGGCAGCCATCTTGTGTTTTGGAGTGATGGTCAATCTGCATATTACTCTTTTATTAGATAGGATAGAGGCCTGGTTCATGGGTGAGGGCCATCTGGTTTTCTCTGAAGGGTGTCCTGGATCAGGTTGGCAATTCCCTTGGGGCGTGGGGCAGGCTAGGTGAGAGGCCTATGGTGGTTTGAAGGCCTTCCATGCCTCCCAGCAACCCAAGTAGAGGCCCTGGTGTCTGCGATTTATTTATCTTCTACAATTGAAACTTTGTAGCCTGGAGCAGAACCAAGCCTTTTGCTCGCTCCGTGGCAACAGTAATTTCTGTTGGAATTTATTTACCTTTTACAATTGAAACTTTGTAGCCTAGAGTGGAGGCCTAGGCCTGCCAGGGCTGCAGAAGCTGGCTAACTCCATCGCTGGGAGCAACCCTATCCTCTGCTCTCTCCAGCTCCAAGGCTGCCACCATTTCTGTTGGGATTTATGTATCTTCTATAATTGAAACTTTGTAACAATGAGTGGAGGTCTAGGCTGGCAAGGGCAGGCAGAAAGCTTGGCTTCCATCATTGTTGGGGAAACCCAGGCCTCCCTCCTGCTCTCAGTGACAGCAGCCATCTTGGTTGGGGTTTATTTGCATATTCGCTCCTGATTGGCTGGTGGGTGTGACTGGTGGGCGTGGTTTGTGGGTATAGCAGAGGTTCGGTCAATTTGCATGTTACTCTTTTATTAGATAGGGTTCCTGGGTGCTGAGGGCAAATGCTGTAATTACTTTATAGCAAGTTTCTATATCAGCATTGCTATTGCCATATCTCACAACAATCTTTGAACTGATCTTTTAAGTCCAGGTCCTTTTCACTTCTAACCTCAAAATGGCATTTGAATTTCTGTCAGTGGCTCTGAACACACCAGTTTGTCCTGTTTAAGGCAGTTGGGGATGGAATTGGGAGCAGATAGGGGAGAGTTTTGGTATTTATGGAGTATTTCAAAGAATTTATCAGCATCAAAGTCACCATTAGCATGCAGAGATGTACAGCACTTATAGAGAATTTAAGTAATAGAATGAGATAAGACAAAATTGAATGGTTCAAGGGAGTCAAATCTTTATTTAAAAAAGACTCTTCTTCCTGATTTTTTACATCTATAGTAAAAAAAAAAAAAAAAAAAAAACAAAAACTAGGTGAATTAAACTAAAAGCTATATTCACCTAAAATCTAAATAAAGAGCAGTTAATAATTCCTGATTTTCAAGTATAATCTTTCTTTGGACAATGATTTTTAAATGTGTAGTTTATTCTTCTGATACGTATTAAGCAAGTAAAGTATCAAAAAGCATAACTCGAGTTTTTTAGTAAGTAAATAAAATATTAATTAACTAGAACAACAAATGGCTATTTATTTTCAACAAGCATTTTTTATTTCACATTAAGAAAAAATGGTATTCCTAAAGGAGATGTTTTATGAAATTCTCTGTTTGGACTTTCAGTGGCAGACAGTTCATTAGCAGTGAGTGAAACTAGAGTGACAGATGAGAGCTCCAGCTTTACAGTCAGGGACACCTAGCCTATCCATGTGGCTCAGAGGCTGAATGACAACCTGTGAACCAGGAGGTCAGGATTCATTTCCCAGTCATGGCAGGTGCCAGAGTTGCAGTCTCAGTTCCCAGTAGGGGGCTTGCAGGAGGCAGCCAATCAATTATTCTCTCATCACTGATGTTTCTCTCTCTCCCTCACCCTTCCCCTTTGAAATCAATAAAGCTAAATATTTTTTAAAAATAAAAAATATATCAGACACACCTGTGTTCAAATCCCAGGTGTATAATCCATTACTTGTGTGCTGCTACTGGAGACCTCCTTTAAACTAGGGCTTATTTATTCATCTATAAAGTGAGATATTAATAGCAAACAACAAGGTCATTTTAAAGGGCTCACTCGGTGATAGGCCTCTTAAGTATTTCCTATGAACTGTTACATTTTATTCTTACTGCAGCCTGTAAGTTATGTGCTATTACTACCCTTCCAATTTTATGAATGAGGATATGGAGTCACAGAGAGGTGAAGTGATTTGCCCAAAAGTCACACAGCTGGTGAGTGGCAGAAAGAGGCTGTGAACTCAGGCAGTCTGTTTTCCTCATCTGCACTCATGCTTTTTATGAGGATTACGTGAGATAATGTTTGTCATACTTTTCGTATAATTTACCAAGTATACACTTTCAAAGTAATAGTACTGGTTATTATGGAAAATAAAATGTACATTAGATGAGTTTCTATAAGCTATGAAATGAGCCCTAACACTAAGGGGTTTTTTTTTAGGGAATTGATTCAAATATAATGACAGCAAAAGAACTTTTTGCAATAACAAATAGGAAAAATCTCACTTTAAAAAAAATTGATAATTTACCATAAAATCGGAGGAAAATAATCCTGTGACAACAGTGAAAAAAATAATTTGTATTTAGAAAAAGACTGAATTACTTTGGTAGCAATAAGAAGTGGAAATACAAAAAAAGAGGACTCGACAGTTTAGAAGATTTGAAGAGTGGTCAAAAGCTTTTGCATTTTGTTTTTTGTCTTAGTGTTGCTTTTAATGTATGCTAACTGGATGTGGAAGCATGCCTCCACCTTTGATCGAATGGCAAATCTGTTAGAGAAGCTCTGAGAACTGACCCTGGTAAATTCTAAGGTGACACACATGAGTGGCATCTGCAGTGGCATCTCTTCAGAGGCAGCAGACCACAGTCATATGGTCTTTCTCAGCAGTGGAGAGCTGCCCAGGCATTCGAGCCAGATTTTGGAATTACTTCTGATTTTCATCCTGGCTACAATTACAGCTGTTAGTCAAGGCCAATTGAGAAGAGTAAAAAATTCTGCCATTTGTAGAGGGGAAGTACTGTTTTAGAATTCCTGTAAACCAAGACCCCCCAACATGCTTGGATAGAGAGAGCAAAAATGAGGAAGGAGGTGATTTGGTGAAGGTCCCAGGGATGTTAACCTGTCCTTCAGTGTTTTGAATTGAACTGGAATGGCCAGGTAGAGGAAGATTGAAAAAAGGAGCCTGGCTGCTCGCCTCATGAAGGAATAAGAACCCCCTGGCAAATGCCAGAGTAGCTTCTGGTAGAGTTGGTTCCAGAATGCTGTGCCAGGGCTCCAGAGAGCTGTCTACCACATTAGACTTTGGATCCAATGTCACTGCCACCTCTTCCAGACAGCATCCCAAATCTTGTACTCATCTCTTTTATGGTGGCTCTCTGCCCGCAGCAAGTTACTGTCTATAAATTTCCAGCCCATGACTCTGACCAGCCACTCGCAGCCAGCAAAAAACAGCAGAGTGCTCAAGCAGAACCAAGCCCAGAGATCCTAAATAACAGGAGTATTTTTTTAAAGACTAACAAATGGGAATCTCATATTTTACTCTAATGTTAAAGCAGCATAAATCTGCCTAATATTTTACATTTTACAAAGCATTTTTACCTATATTGTATAATCTTTATAACAACTCTATAAACTATGTATTGTAAAAATGCCCACTTTTCAAAGAAGAAGAAAAGATACTGCATTTTGACCATTTCAAAAGAGAGTGAGTGTCAGGCAGTGACTCTGCCCCTGATTCCATATTGCATGCTCCTTCCACAGCAATGATGTTTGGGTGTGAAATCTACACAGATGCTGAGTAAGGAAAAGAACAAGGCTAAAAACATTCATAAAAATAAAATTAACAAAATAATGTAAAACACCAAACAAAGTGAACTTTTTAATGTTGATTTTTACAACGGCTCTGTGTATAATCCCAATATTTTATCTCCCAACATCTCCTTCCTCGACTAGATCCAGTAACCTCCCAATAGTGGGATACTATCACCTTCAGCTTTCACTTTCTTCCCTCTCATACCTGTCTTGATTCTTAACCCCAGGGGATCCCCAATCATCTTTATCTGTCCTATGAACTTTATCATTTTTTCTGTCTTCTTCTATCTTCTGATTCATAGCCTGTATCCAGAGCCATTTTCAGATATCAAAGAGGAGGCCAGTGCGTGGAGATTTTGGAAGTGGTGGTAGCCATAGCTTCATACACTCCTCAGTGGCATTTCTGATTAGAGAGGCAGTGATAGGAGATGATAACATAATTATTTCTAATTGCCTTATAGAAACACTCTCAATCTCAGCCTCATGGCACCCATCCCTTGTCATCACCCAAGTAGTAGTGATGGTATAATTAGAGAGAAAATTCATCCCACAGAAGTCCTTGGGTCATTTCTAGTTCTAGCCTTCCTGTTAGTTTATCCCAAAGAGACACACTTCAAGAAAAAGTATTTAACTTTCCTATGCTGCGTTTTCTAGGTCCTAATGAGAAGAAATGGCTGTCATTTGATATAGAGTACTCTCACAAGTAAAGACAAAGGATACACAACACACTAGTTAGTTTTTATATCAAATAATGGGGAATTTCAGCAGTCAGATGGTTACTGACTTAAAAACTACATGTAGAAGAAAAACTAAGGCTAACTAGGATTGGGGTATATTGGATGAGTTCTTAAAATTCAACCTCTTTATAGTATCCAATAGCTATAAATGACTAATAAACCAAATTAATAAACATGCTGAGACAGAAGGAGGTTGCTAACCTAAATTGGTCAATGTTTCAACAATATGACTAAATGAAGACCATTCAGAGCAGAGCTATTTTGTGGGAAGGTCACATTTCCTCACCTTCTTAAGAGCTTCAGCATAGAAAACAGCCAATGCCAAAGACAGACCTAGATCCTACTTATTTTAATGTTATATCATTTATAAGTGAAAATCTAGTCTTTCCGCAGTTCTTTTCTGAGTTAGGTAAGCATTCCAAAATTATTTTTAAAATACCATTTAGATGACTGTAGAATCACTTTTAGAAGGTTTTTTATTTAATGCAAAAGTGACAAGATATTTAGTGTTATAAACATGATATGCTTCTGTGCTGTGAAAACCTTTTGCTCATTTTATAATAGAATTCAAAATGCTACTACAACACTAAATAAATCAATTACATTAGTCATCTAGCAGGCGTAGGCGAGCACAGCACATTTTGTGGGAGTACTTCATGAGCATTTTCATGTCTTATGTCAAAATACAAAAAAGAGTAAGAGCCAGTGAGTGAGGAGAATTTGTTCTACAGTATATGAGAAAGTCCCATGAAATGTGAGACTCTTGATTGGTTTCATATTAGTTAATGTTAAACTATCAATGACATGAGTAAAGGTAGAAGGAATGAGGTAAGATTTTTATCTCATGAATGTATGACAGAGATAAAAAATTTAGTTTCTACAGAAAATGCAGATATAATATATGTTGTATATAAACAGGTAATTTTATAAACTAAAAGCTTCATCTCAATTACTCAACTGCATAAAAAATTGGCAATTCACTGGTATTCAAAATTTTCTCTACTGGAATTCTTCTAGCCTGAAGTTGCATTTTCCTAATGTTGATATTGTCCAGCAGGCCACTCAATGTACATATTTAGTGTTTGAATTGTCTTTTCATGACTTGGGATGGTGGAAGATTAAGACAATGTTTGTGTTTTTTTTTTTTAATATATTTTATTGATTTTTTACAGAGAGGAAGTGTGGTAATCCTTTTCACGTCCTGCATGTCCAGGGTTCCCATGTCAGAGTTCAGTGTCTGGAGAAGGCTGAACACAAATGAAGAGAGACTCGAAAAGCATCCATTTTGGGAATCATGGGGGCCAGGGGGGAGTCCATTTCTAGTGGAGGGACGCCACTGCTCTGGCTTTCCTATCCCCTTTTATTAGGGCCAAGTGATACATCCATGTCCTTTAGGTCAGGAAATTCCAACAATGAAATCAACCAGCAAGAATTAACATAAGACAAAAGGTGTGGAAGCTTTTACAATTACCAATGTGTCACCTAAACAATAAGTGAATAGTTCAGACTTAACTTAAGACTAAAGGAGGGGCAACTAAAGTCTTCACCTAAACCATGAGTAAACAGATCATACTTAACATAAGACTAAAGGAGGGACAACTAAAGTCTCACCTAAACCATGAGTAAACAGTTCCTACTTAACATAAGACTAAAGGAGGGGCAACTAAAGTCTCACCTAAACAATGAGTAAACAGTTCCTACTTAACATAAGACTAAAGGAGGGGCAACTAAAGTCTCACCTAAACAATGAGTAAACAGTTCCTACTTAACATAAGACTAAAGGAGGGGCAACTAAAGTCTCACCTAAACAATGAGTAAACAGATCCATTAAGCTTTGACCAGGTTTCCTGTTTGTTCTATTTACATCTCTATTGGTGAGGCAATGTCTGGCTTCCCGCATGGAAGGGAGAGGGATAGAAAATCAGAAACATTGATGAGAGAGAAACATTGGTCAGCTGTCTCCTGCACAGCCCCCACTGGGGTTGTGCCCGAAACCAAGGTACATGCCCCTGACCGGAATTGAACCTGGGACCTTTCAGTCCACACTCCAACACTCTATCCACTGAGCCAAACCAGTTTCGGCAAGACAATGTTTTACATATGTGAGTTAACCAAGGGTCCTTTAAAGAAATAAAATCAAAGTCAAATTGCAAATTAAATTTTTCAAAATGAATTAAGTACAAGCAATTTAGATGTAATATGAGTACTGTTGTTTTGCTAAGTGTGACTGTGTTACTGGACTTTTTGACATAATCTGCTTTGCTCCATATTTTTTTTATTTCTATTTCAGCTAACTTTGGTTGAGCATGATGAGTATTGTCCTCAGTGATTTATATGTGTAGAGTCAATTTTAATTTTCACCACAAATTCTATGAGGAAGAAAAAAAAATTTTTATATAAAAATAAAAATCTCTAAAGCAAGAGATTGTATTATGTTGTAAAGATTAAACAGTGAGGGGTAGGTTCAAAAGTTGGTGATCTAACAACAAAACTCTCTTAAATACTATATGGGTAATGCCCTTAAAATAACATATATCACCACACTAGTTCTTTCCACCACTGAGTACTAAACAGGGTTATAAAAGAAAATAAAATGTTATTGGGGATTAAAATATAAAATATATTTCTAGTATGTGTAGAGAGGAAAACCTTTTTTTCTACCATCGTATGTCATATCACTGAGACCTATAAATTAAGTGGACAAAAGACAAATTAACTGGAAAACAGGCATACAATTTTATTTGATATTAATTTTTTATGTGCATGGAGGCCTTCATAGAAAAGAAGTCAACATTTAAAGAAGCAGTTAACCTTCAGAGTTTACATACCATTTTAATAAAGGACAACAAATTGTAGAGAAGTGAAAAGGCAAAGCAAAAGGAGTTTGGGATCCTGGGGGGCAGTAATTATGGAGGGTAAACATTGAGAGAAAGGAATAGAGGATAAGGATTACTTTGTAGGATTTTATGCAGACTCATTGGCACTGACACCAACTCTGATGGTGAAGATTGTTATTTCTTTCCTGGTACAATAAAAAGAGAGCATCTTTGTGAGGGAAATTTATGCCAAGTCTTTAGGCTCAAAGGGGAAGGATATCAGTTATTTCTGAGTTGCCTTCAGCTCAAAACAATCTTTATGCAAAAATGGCATATTTGGGGGCAGTATACTCTGAATCCCTTTACATGGAAATCCAAATCTGGCTATTTAAAATAAAAGCATGGTGTGTCAGTAGTGCCTTTGTGTCTAACAGCAGTAATGGAAGTGAATGGCCAGTTACTGGAAGTTCTTAAAGTTGCTCATCAGGACTTAAATAATGGATAGCCACTCTTTGTTAGACAGAGGTCATGTTCCTAAAAGTAGTTTCCTGACTTTCTGAATAGATATGTCCAATGTAAGAAGGGAAATAGGTTGCTATGTATTGATATGCTTGTTATAATTTTAAGGAAGAAAGGATGAAGAGGGTAAGCCAGCTGGATAGGATACCATTTAACTGATTAAAAAATTTAAGTGCACTCATTTTTTTCTCTGAAGAGGAGTAATCAAGACCACAACATCTGTCGCTATTTTAGATCCAATCATCTGGAGAAATATTTGGTACAGAAAATACACCAACTCACAGGCATTAGTAGAGCTGGCTTCAATCTTAGCAGAGTGTTGTTCATGGTATGTGTTTTTGATTGCAGTGCACAAGTGGCAATAAGAGAGAGATAGAGAAATGTCCCAGGCCTTTGTAAGGAGTTGTAGACAACTCTGGACTGTTATTCAGAGGCCAAAAGAAATGAATATAAAACAGCCATTCAACATTTCTATCCTGTTTCCTTCCACTTAACTGACTTTTGGGTTTACACAGCGTTCTCTAGCCTGATGCCCATGGCACACTGATTCTCCAGGATGCTCGTACAATTCTCTTCCTAACAGTGCAGATGAATGTTTTCAACAACAGTAGTATTTTTTCCAAAACCTGTTAATGCCATGTTTGTTATTATTGTATCACTTAATTAAACTAAGCTGAATAAATACTTTCAACATCACATAAAACTTTTGATATTAAATTAAGTGTAATTCTCCAAGCAAATAGCATCAACAGAAAAAGCAAAATCGATTCAAACACTAGAATGATCAGATATAGAATATAAAATAAATATTTCAAAAATGTAAGAGGCTTAATATACTAGTGAAAGAAAACTTAAGAAAAAACAAGAAAATTATTGGAAATAAAAATATAACAGTTAAGATTTAAATTTACAGGATGCTTTTTAACAAAATAGTATTTACTCTTGCAGAGAAAACTAAAAAAGAACCAGAAGACAAAGTAAAAAAAAAAAAAAGTTATCCAGAAGTTTTCACAAAGATGCAAGAGCATACAATTAAAGGGTAAAGGACATGGAGGATAAAGTGAGAAAATCTAATTGGATTTATGAGAGGAGGATTTAGATTTAAATTGGATTTAGAAGAAGAGGCCAGGCAAACGTGTAAGTGAAAATAACAGAATTTTCCAAAACCAGTTCAAAACATCCTGTCCATTTTATAAAGTCCAGGAACAGCAAAGCGACTTCTAGCCCAAACAGAGTGAAAGTGCAGAGCACTTTACTTGTGGGTCACTTCTTCTTCTAATTGTTTAGAGCCTATGTGATTTCATTCCTAAATGTTTTAAATATCACCTCTTGGCATCATAATAATGAACTTTTGATGAATCACGCATGGAAACTTCCCAATTGTAATGAATTTATGATATGATGAAGAATTAGTAGTTCTAACACCAACTGTGGTAATTTTACACTATCTCTACAAATTCTCTGACACTATTACCTTCAAATGTAAAACCAATTTCCTGCCTCTTGCACGTTGGTCACATTAGATACTATAAAGAAAATGTGGTCAAAATAGACCTCTAAGACTACATCATAAATAGGGTAAACCTGTTGCTAGAATCTTTCTCTCTCTGGAAAAGACAGAATGCCATGTTTTGGAATAAGAGTAAAAGTATCAGTAACCTATATTTTTCAAATTGTATATGTTTAAGTTTTCATTATTTCAACTAAAATGTACCCCAATAAAAAGAGATAATTAAAATTTAAAGAAACAAAAGAAGAAAAACAACATAGAAAAGATAGATCACTCATTCTCATTCTCTTATTTCCAATCTTTCTTTTTAGACTGCAGATGTACAAAATAGAATCAATCATTATTCTTGGTTTGTGACACATCTTTCCAGCATAGATCCATGAATGCCTCACTTTTAATGATTTACATAGCCAATGTAAGTGTGAAATAAAATCCTGAAAAATCACCACTCTTGCTCTCCCCCCCCCCTCCCGCCACAAAAAATACATAAATAAAAATCTGGGGTGTACAGGCTCCAATAATTCATGGAGCATGATTTGATTCCCACTTAATTGCCATCCCATCTTTCACAAACAAGAAAAATATTTTCCTGATTTTATTCCTCAACATTTCCTTGTTTTCTTTCCCATCTTCTCTTAATATGGCAAAATCACAATCTCATTCATTTGTCTTTGTTTTATGCTCCAGAACATAATCTCTTTGTAAGCAGAAAATGTGTCAATCTTGTTGACTGTAGATTCAGTAAAACCTAGAACAGCACAAGATATATCATAGAAATTTAAGGTAATTTTTTGTTGAGTAAATGGATGAATAAATGTATATTTCATTTTTAAAAATTTCCAGCATGCAGAGACCGGTTTGGCTCAGTGGATAGAGCGTCAGACTGCAGACTGAAGGGTCCCGGGTTCAATTCTGGCAAGGGCATGTACCTTGGCTGCGGGCACATCCCCAGTAGGGGGCGTGCAAGAGGCAGCTGATCGATGTCTCTCTCTCATCGATGTTTCTGACTTTCTATCCCTCTCCCTTCCAATCTGTAAAAAAAATCAATAAAATATATATTTTTAAAAATTTCCAGCATGTAATATAATGCTTATTAGACAAACCATGGATACTTGCTAAAGTAAACAGATGCATATGCATAAATTGCGTTTCTTTTTCTCATAGATTAAAACTCCTGTATGGCAATGACAAAACACCATATTTTTGTTACTGCATCATATTGTTTATTTTATTTTTTAATTCTTTTATTGTTTTATTTTTTTATTTTATTGTTTAAAGTATTAAAAACAGTAGTACATAAGTTTTCTTTTTTCCCACCATTAACCTCTCCCTGGCCTCCCCTAACCCCCAGTACATGCCCTCACCTGCCCCCCCCCCCCCAGTGTCTTGTATCCATTGGTTATGCTTATATGCATGCATACAGGTCCTTCTGTTGATCTCTTACAGTCCCTGCCACCCACCTTCCCCTACCTTCCCACTGTAGTTTGATAGTCTGTTCAATGCTTCTTTGCCTCTATATCTATTTCCCCCCGTTTCTTTTCTTTAAAAAAATCTTGCATCTGCATACTAGAAATAAACATATAAGAACAAAAAATGTTTGAGTCTCAGTTTCAATGTCCAATAGTTCTGAGTCCCAGTTTCAATGTCAAATAGTTCCTTATGTGTACATGTCAGCAATGGTATCTGGATGGTGGACAAATGGTGGCAATGCAGGTTCCATCCTCTCTGGTTTGGTTCTGGGCAACTTGCAGCGATGCACAGCTACTGACTGCTAGCATGGCAAGGTGTTGTCAGCATCTTCCATCTCTGGACTATCTTCATGGTTGGAACAGACCTGTCAGTTCCTCTTTGTTGAGGGAATCCATATGGTCTTGGAGTGTTTTCTGAAAATATACAAAAATATTCTCAACCAAAAGTCAATAAAAGAATCTTTTCTGTAAATTAGATCTGGGATTTTTTTTTTTATTTTTGCCCATCTGATTTTCATTTGGCTTATTTTGATACTATGTGTGGTTTTCATGGGTGTCCTGATATTAGCATTACAAATGGAAATTAATTTTCTGAAGTAAGGATTTTCTAGATGTAATTGACTTGCAGGATATTTTTCCTTACATGATATTACCCCACTATTCCCCCTTTTTTAATTAATGGGGGCTTTTGGAAATTTTATATTGCAGTCTTGGTAACTTTAAATTTTAATTGTTGCACAAAAATATGACTGCTTTAGGTTCTTTGCATGCTAGGCAATTTTATGATGAGGTGAACTACTAATAGAAATTTTAGTTAATATTTTAGAAACAGCTTTTTATCCAGTACAATTAAATTTTCTTGAGTATTCACTTATTTCACTTGGCCAATTTAAATTAATCTGAAAACTTGATTACTATTTTACTGTCAAATTTAATACTAAACAATAATCTTAGTTTACCCTGTAAATATTAGTGAAAAGGATTATTTCCTTTCTTGAGTAGGCGCTGAGCATTTCTGGTGCTAGACTGAATTTAGATATAGGGCAACTGTTGCTGGCCAAGTCTCTATCTGTAACCTGGGTCCTGATCTGGGCTTTGCATGGAGGCAAAGCAGCTGTGGGGGCAGGAGACCTCCCTCAGAAGAGGTGAGAGTTCAGGCACCTGCAAGATTAGGGGGGCGAGGGTCTGTGCCCCACCTCTGTTGACCTTCAAGTTCTCTCCTGATGTCCCCTCTGCAACTGTGCCTGTGTTAGGTTGTTCCTTCCCTGAGGAATCTTACCTGTATCTGGATAACCAGCCATCCTTTGGGGACAAGCAGGGTTATGTGAAGTTTAGTTCTGTCTCCTTGGTAGTTCATGCCCCCTTGGGATCTCCTCACCTGCTGGCAGGGACCCATTACTGATCACATATCTTGGGGGCTCAGGTTTCTTCTCCAGGGAGGGCCCAGCTCACACCATTGGGCGAGAAACAGATCTATGGTGCCAGCCACCCACAGGCTTCACCTCAGCTTGAACTGAAAGCTCAGGCAATAATTGTGTGCACTTGGATTGTGAAAAGAGGGTCCCTCTTGGCAAAAAGGGCAAGAGGGGCCAATATAGAATGCTCAAGTGCCTTCCCAGTGCCTTAATTCCTTCTGAAAGGGATCAATTCCTTTCCTGTCCTTTTTTAAATTGCTGCCAAACATTCAAAGAATTCGTTTGTAAGTTTCTTTGGGATAATTGTACAATATGTTATTGTCAAATATCAAAAATTATAATGACATTGTAGAATAATATCATGTAAAAATATGGTGTCACAGGGGGTTTGGGAAGGGAGGCTAGCCTAAGGACGGTGTCCATAGGAGATGACATGCTCTAGGCCATGTTAATTCAATTTCAAACTAGCTGCCATTTTTTTATAACTTTATATAAACTTGTCAGGGAGGTAAAAAACACAAATTACTTACCTTAGTTCAACAGGTCAAATATATTGACTTTCCCCCACACCCCTGCCATCTCCCCACTTAACCTGAGGTTTGACATTCTGATGGACATTTCTCAGTCTCTGGATCCGTTCTTGTTCATCAGTCTATGCTGTTCATCATATTCCACAAATGAGTGAGGTCATGTGATATTTATCTTTCTCTGCCTGGCTAATTTAACTTAGCATAATGCTCTCCAGCTCCATCCATGTTCTTGCAAATAGTAGGAGCTCCTTCTTTTTTACCACAGCATAGTGTTTCATTGTGTAGATGTACTATATTTTTTTAATCTACTCATCTGCTGATGGGCACTTAGGCTGTTTCCAAATCTTAGCTATGGTAAATTGTGCTGCTATGAACATAGGGGTGCATATATCCTTTTTAATTCGTGTTTCTAATTTCTTGGGATATATTCCTAGAAGTGGGATCACTGGGTCAAATGGGAGTTCGATTTTTAGTTTTTTGAGTAAACTCCACACTGTTCTTCACAGTGGCTGCACCAGTTTGCATTCCCACCAGCAGTGCAAAAGAGTTCCTTTTTCTCTGCATCCTCACCAGCACTTGTTGTTTGTTGATTTGTTGATGAGAGCCATTCTGACAGGCATGAGATGATACCGCATTGTCATTTTGATTTATATCTCTCAGATAATTAGTGACTTTGAGCATGTTTTCATATGTCTCTGGGCCTTCCTTTTGTCTTCTTTCGAAAAGATTCTGCTTATGTCAGTTGCCCATTTTTTTATTGGATCATTTGTCTTCCTTTTATTTATATAAGTTGTATAAGTTGCCTGTAGATGCTTGAGATTAAACCCTTATCACTGATAACATTTGCAAATATGTTCTCCCATACAGTGGGTTTTCTTGTTGTTTTGTTGATAGTTTCTTTTGCTGTGCAAAAGCTTTTTATTTTAATGTAGTCCCATTTGTTTATTTTCTCTTTAGCTTCCATTGCCCTTGGAGCAGTTTCAGTGAAGAAATTCTTTCAGCATATGTCTGAGATTTATCTTCCTATGTATTCCTCTAGTATTTTTATGGTTTACCATCTTATGTTTAAGTCCTGTATCCATTTTGAGTTTAGTTTTGTGTATGGTGTAAGTTGGTGGTCTACTTTCATTTTTTTGCATGTATCTGTCCAATTTTCCCAACATCGTTTGTTGAAGAGACTGTCTTGACTCCATTTTATGTTCATAACTCCTTTGTCAAATATTAATTGAGCATAGTGGTTTGGGTTGATATCTGGATTCTATATTCTATTGGGGGAATAAAGGGTGTGGGAAGAAGAGGTCTGTGAAATATGCCATTGGTATTTTAATGGGGAGTGCATTAAATTTATAGATTGCTTTAGGTAGTATGGACATTTTAATGATGTTTATTCTCCCAATCCATGAATACGGTATGTTCTTCCATCTATTTATGTCTTCCTCTACCTCTTTTTTCGGTGTACTGTAGTTTTCCACGAATAGGTCTTTTACTTTCTTAGTTAAGTTTATTCCTAGGAATCTTAATTCATTTGGTGTGATACTAAATGGGATTACTGTTTTAGTCTCTCTTTCTGTAAGTTCATAATTGGTGTATAGAAATTCCATGGATTTCTTGGTGTTAATTTTGTAGCCTGCTACAATTGCTGAACTCATTTATTAAGGCTATTAGTTTAGTTTTGTTACGGAGTCTTTTGGTGTTTTTTTTATGTACAATATCATGTCATCTGCAAATAAGAATAGCTTTACTTCTTCTTTTCCAATTTTGATGCCTTTTATTTCTTCTTCTCATCTAATTGCAATGGCTAATACTTCCAGTATTATGTCGAACAGGAGTGGTGAGAGTGGGCATCCTTGTCTTTTTCCTTTTCTTAAGGGAAATGGTTGTACTTTTTACCCATTGAGTATGTTTGCTGTGGGTTTATCATATATAGTTTTTATTATGTTGAGGTATGATCCTGCTATTCTCACTTTGTTGAGAGTTTTTATCAAGAAAGTGTGTTGGATTTTGTCAAATGCTTTTTCTGCATCAACTGATATGACTAGGTGATTTTTCTCTCTCAATTTGTTTATGTGATGTATCACATTTATTGATTTGCAGATATTGTACCATCCTAGCATTCCTGGGATAAATTCTACTTGGTCATGGTGTATGATCTTTCTGATGTACTGCTGGATCTGATTTTCTAGAGTTTTATTGAGGATTTTGGCATCAATATTCTTGAGGGATATTGGCCTATAATTCTCTTTCATTGTGTCATCTTTTTTTGGTTTTGGTATTAGGGTGATGCTGGCTTCATAGGAGGAGTTTGGAAGTGTTCCATCCTTTTGAATTTTCTGGAATAGTCTGAGGAGGATAGGTTTTAGTTCTTTCTTGAAGAAGAACTGGTCCACCCCTCTGGTCCTGGGCTTTTGTTTGCTGGAAGCTTTTTTATGACTACTTCAATTTCTTCCACAGTTATTGGTCTATTGAGCTGTTTAGATTTTTCCTGATTGAGTTTTGGGAGGTTATATTTTTCTAGGAATATATATAGTAGAGTTGTTCATAGTATTTTTTAACAATCCTTTGTATTTCATTGGGGTCTGTTGTTATTTATCTCTTTTATTTCTGATTTTATTTATTAGGGTCCACTCTCTTTGTTTCTTGGTGAGTCTGGCTAGAGGTTCATCGATCTTGTTTATCCTTTCAAAGAACCAGCTCTTGGTTTTGTTGATCTTTTGTATTGTTTCTTTGGTATCTATGTCATTTATCTCTGCTTGAATCTTTACTATTTCCTTCCTTCTGCTTACACTGGGCTTTTCTTGCTGCTCTCTTTCTAACTCTGTGTTGTTGTGTTAGATACTTTATTACCATTGTTCCTTGTTTTTTGCAGTAGGATTATGGAGCTATGAACTTCCCTCTCAAAACTGCTTTCGCTGTGTCTGTGTCCCATAGATTTTGGATTGTTGTGCTATCATTGTCATTTGTTGCCGTGATGTTTTCTATTTCTTCCTTGATCTCTCTAGTAACCCAGTCATTCTTTCATAGCATGCTGTTTAGTCTCCATGTGTTTGATTTCTTTTAATTGTTTTTATTGTAGTTGATTTCCAGCTTTATGCCACTGTGATCTGAGAATATGCTTGATATGATTTCTATCTTCATGAATTTGGAGAGACTTTGCCTATGACCCAACATATGGTCTATCTTTGAAAATTACCCATGTATATTCTGTGGCTTTGGGGTGAAATGATCTGAAGATGTCAATTAATTCCATCTGGTCTAGTGAGTCATTGAGGATTGATGTTTATTTACTGATTGTTTTGTTTAGAGGATTTTTCCAATGGTGATAGTGGGGTATTCAAGTCTCCTACTATGATTGTATTGCTGTCAATCTCTCCCTTGATATCCTCCAGGAGTTTTTTTTTATGTATTTGGGTGCTCTTATATTGGGTGCATATATGTTTACCAGAGTTATTTCTTCTTGTTGGATTGCTCCCTTTAGTATTATGAAGGGCATGCCTTACCTCTTGTTATGTCCTTCACTTTGAGATCTAATTTGTCAGATATAAGTATTTTTTTTTCCATTTCCATTTGCCTGAAGAACCTTTTTCCATCCTTTCACCCTCAGTCTGTGTGCTTTTTTTTTTCTAAGATAGGTTTCTTGTAGACAGCAGATATATGGGTCGTATTTTCTTATCCAGTCTGTTACCCTATGTCTTTTGATTAGAGCATTTAATCCATTTACATTTAAAGTTATTATTGATAGGTACTTATTTGTCACCATTTTTGTTCTTTACCTCTGTGTTCCTTCTTCACTTCCTATTTCTTTTTACAGCAGACCCTTTAGAATTTCTTGCATTGCTGGTTTGGTGGTAATGAATTCCCTCAGTCCTTTTTAGTCTGTGAAGCTCCTGATTTGACCTTCAATTTTGATTGATAGCCTTGCTGGGTACAGTATTCTAGGATACAGATCCTTCCTTTGCATGACTTTGTATATTTCATTCCATTCCCTTCTGGTCTAATGAGTTTCTGTTGAGAAATCACTTGCTAGTCTGATGGGGGTTCCTTTGTAGGTGACTTTCTGTCTCTTGCTGGTGGCTTTTAAGATTCTTACTTTGTCGTTGGTGTTTGCCAATTGAATTATAATTATCTTGGCATCGGTCTTTTGGGGTTCATTTTGCTTGGGACTCTGTGAGCTTCTTGGATTTGTGTAGGTTTTCTCTTTTTTATATAAGGGAAGTTTTCTGTCATTATTTCTTCAAACAGGTTTTCTATTCCTTGCTCAGTTTCCTGTCCTTCTGGAAACCCTATTAGGTGGAGGTTGTTTTGTTTCATGTTGTCCCAAAGTTCCCTTAGGCTCTCCTCCTGCTTTTTCATTTTTTTTCTAGAAGCTGCTCTACTTGGGTATTTTTTTCTACCTTGTCTTCTATCTCACTGATGAGGTCCTCTGTTTGTTCTAGTGTACTTTTGATACTTTCTATTGAGTTTCTTACCTCAGCAATGTCACTTTTCATTTCTTCTTGGCTCTTCTTCATTTCCTCTTTATTCTTCCTCATTTCCCCTTGGTTCTTACTCTTATTGTCAAATTTGTCTTCCATTATTTCCATCCACCTTATTATCATTTCTCTGAATTCCTTCTCTGACAGGTTGCTTGCCTCCATTTCGTTTACCACCTTTTCTGGTGAGGCTTGTTTTTCTTTCATATGCGAGCTGTTTCTTTATCTCCCCATGGTCTCTCTTCTTCATGTGTCTGGTTATGTAGTTCTCTCTCCTTTCCATGGCGGAGCACAGAGCTTCTCTGAATCTGTGTGTCTGCTCCAACTGGGAACTGGTGTTCTGGGGCTCTCAGCCATCCAGTGGGTATGGCAGCTCTATATTTTCAGGTCCTTCCCCTTCAAGATGTGCAGTCTACCTCTGAGCCGGTGGTTCCATGAGAGAACCCAATAGCACCGGGGGCCGCTCGGTCAGGGGAGGCCCATCTAGCAGTCCCCCATCTTCTCCTGGAGCACAGCTGTCCCTCAACTTGCCAACAAACACTCCCTGCATGACCCTTAGCCACTCTCTCCATCTGCCCTGGGACAAGATTCAGGACATGTCCATCTATTCTGCCACCATTTTTTGCATCATATTGTTTAGATCAGCTCTTTTCAGAGCAGTGACTGAAAAATGTAAATAATGGAAAGGAAAATGGCTAATTTAAAAAACCAGAGTTATAGTGGCATTTTAAAAAAACATCAAATGTTTTTAAAATTTACACAGATAGTCTAGTCAGAACACTCTTTACAGATATATTTCATTGTAAGTTGTTCTCTTTTCCTTTCCACTCATAGTAAGGGACAATTTAGTCTTTCCATCTTCCTAATCCTTTTTTAAAGCAAGTTGCATAGCTAGTATAGCTGCAAAAAGATAACTTTTTATTCTATTGCTTAGCTTTGCTATTCAAATATGTAATACAATTGCTTCTTAGCTAACCCATGAAAAAGTCATTTTCACCCATTACTTCTAGAGTACTTATTACTACTAATTCTAAAATATATCTATGCTAATCTTTTTTACAGATAGAATCTTTAGGAAAATCTGATGATACATGTAGTCTTGTCTTCTCCTAAAAGGAAACCATAAAACCTGCTCAATTGAGCTCTTTTAATAAATAAACATTAAAAACAACTTACTATAAAGCTTTATCCTGGGAAAAAATAGAAAGTATAATCTTAGCAGCCTATAAATGTAAGCTACACTTGTAGAAACTTCAAAATGTGAGCCATAACATGGCTAAAGAAGATTTTAGGACGCCTGTATTCTGTACATAGAAAAGAATTATAGTAAAGCAAATAATGGCTCATTTTCCTTTAAAGTCAGCAGATGGGGGTTCAACCTTGAAACCATTTTGGTCCTGTAATCCATTGATGCAATGATTTTTTCACTGCCAATCAACACTCTTATATTCACACTTCCCTCATAACAGTATGTTCCCCTGGCCATTATTGTAATTATCTTTTTGCATAAAACCTCAACCTCCTTGCCTTTTTCTTGATTTGTGATACTAGCCTGCAAAACCACAACCTGTTTTAAAGCCATTTCTCTGCCTATTACACAGATTTACAGCTCATTTGTCCTTAAGAAAAACACACAACTGCTAACTTCATCTCACTTTGAATATTCCCCAGTAGCCTCAGGAGTGTCCCTAATACTTCCCAAAATGCTCATCTAGTTTCTAACACCCTCTCACTGAAACCCTCTCCCAATTCAGCTCCAACAAATCTACCCTGATCCCATACTCAACTGATCTCCAGATTTTCAGGTGGTAGTTTGCTCTGAGATTTAAGTTCTCTGTAGTTTCCTGGAAACATCACTGATTTTTCTATTTTTCCAGGTTATTCTTGTTATAAGGATAGAGCTGATGACTCCCAAGCTCTTTAAATGTTAGACCTAAAATTTAACAAATCCTCTAAATATTCTCTTCTGTATGAACTTTGAAATATTTTAGTATTATACAGAGCACCCTCAGCACTTCCAACACTTATGTAGGTTTCATCTGTATGGATGTCCTACAAGAAACGTTGTACTCGCTGCTTGCCTGCAGCTTCTATTTGTTACCACAGAAGACACAAAAGAGACAGAGAGATCCCAAGGAGAGTATGGATATGAAGACTTAAATGGTTGCTATTTATGACTGAGAATAATGTTAAATATTCCTTTTTAGATTAATAAAATTTTATAATTGAAAAATGACATAATCTAACCACCTTATTTTGTAAATAAATAACCTTGAACCCATAAAGATGTCTGTATTTTTAATATAATCTACAATGTCTTGGAAACTAATTTATTAAATTAACTCTGGTGACAATGAACTCAAACACTTCCAAACAATGAATATTTCCCCCAATTTTACATTTTCAATAAGAATCAACCAGTACACTTTATTTAAACTATGCAGAAAAAATCTTTTATCCCTTTCAGGTATTATCATTATTATGACAGGTTTTCAAACAGCATTTCAAGTAGTGTAATTAATCAGAAACCACACACATAAAATGGTTAACAATGGAAGCCTTAGAATTCTAAAGTAAGCATGTGGGAAATCATAGGACATTTTAGAATGTTTAGGGCTTTGAAATCCTGTTATACTTGGTCTCCAGCTGTACCTCGAAAGTGGCTCCTTTTCATAGTGAGTTGTACACAGCAGGAAAGCTAGCCAAGGAAGGATTTAATAAGCACAAATAAGGCTGTTCTGCAAGCATTACAAACAATCACTGCTTTTACCCTGTGTTTTCAGTTTATTCTCAGATTTTTAAACATTTGTTAAATAGCAACTGAGCCTTTGATAACTGATTTCCAATCAATCAGAGAGTACACAGCTTTAGCCTTTAAACCAAGACTTTTGCCACATTACCTTCAGCTCTTTGCCTTAGTTCAATATGAATGATTGACTTTCATATTGTGACAAATGGCTTTGGGTATTAGTGCTTTTCTTCTTTTTCTGCTTAGCAGTTTATTTTATAATTACAAATATTACCTTTATTTGAACTATTCTATAACTTTTTTTCTCTAACATTTTTGAAAGGTTATATGTAAAAAAAGAAAACTGTCATCTCTATGCTTACAGATACTAGGAAAAATATTTTTTGACACATTTTATGTTACAAATAATAAAACAATTTACAGCTTTTGGGAAATCTAGAAATCTGTTAATTTAGTAATCTAGAAATTTCTGTTTTTGAAATGTAAAACTTTAAGTAAATTAAGAGAAATTATATGCATAAAATATGAAAGAGAAATGAAATTTACCTAAAGAAAAGAAGAGGAAGCATCAATAATGATTGTTTATCCATTATAAATTTTGAGAAGAGAATAAGGAATCCTTGTGCACTGTTAGTAAAAATGCATATTAATGCAAAGAATGTGGAAATAAGTATGGAATTACCTCAAAAAATTAAAAATAAAACTGCCTTATGACCCAGCTGTTACACTTCTGAGAATTTATCCAAGAAACTAACGACATTAATTTGAAAGAATGTATGCACTTTTATGTTCATTGCAGTGTTATTTAAAACTAGAGGCCCAGTGCATAAAATTCATGCACTGGGGAGGGATGTCCCTCAGCCCAGCCTGCACCCTCTCCAATCTGGGACATTCCTTTCACAACCAAGACTGCTAGTTCCCAACTGCTCGCCTGCCTGCTTTCTTGATTGCCCCTAACTGCATCTGCCTGCCAGCCTGATCACCCCCTAATCACTCCCTTGCCAGCCTGATAGATACCTAACTGCTCCCCTGCCAGCCTATTTGCCCCTAACTGCCCTCCCCTACAGGTCTGGTCCCCCCCATCTGCTCTCCCCTGCAGGCTTGGTTGCCCCCAACTTCCATCCTCTGCTGGCCTGGTCACCCCTAACTCCCCTCCCTTGCGGGCCAAGTCACCCCCAACTTCCCTCCCTTGCAGGCCTGGTCCCTCCCAACTGCCCTCCCCTGATTGCCCACAACTGCCCTCCCCTTTTGGCCATCTTGTGGTGGCCATCTTGTGTCCACATGGGGGCATGATCTTTGACCACATGAGGGCAGCCATTTGTGTGTTGGAGTGATGGTCAATCTGCATATTACTCTTTTATTAGATAGGATACAGGCCTGGTGCATGTGTGGGGGCCAGCTTATTTGCCCTGAAGGGTGTCCTGGGTCAGGATGGGGATTCCCTTGCAGTGTGGAGTGGCCTGGGTGAGGTGCCTGTGGTGGTTTTCAGGCCAGCCATGCCCCCCAGTGACCCAAGCGGAGGCCCTGGTATCTGAAATTTATTTATCTTCTACAGTTGAAACGTTGTAGCCTGGAGCAGAGCCAAGCCTCTTGCTCTCTCCATGGCAGCAGCCATTTCTGTTGGGATTTATGTATCTTCTATAATTGAAACTTTGTAGCTTTGAGTGAAGGCTTGGTTCTGCCAGGGTGTGTGGAAAGCTTATCTTCCTCCATTACTAGGAAAACCCAAGCCTCCCTCTTGCTCGCTCCCTGGCTGCAGCCATCTTGGTTGGGTTAATTTAAATAATCACTCCTGATTGGTTTGTGGTGTACCAGAGTGATGGTTAATTTGCATATTAGTCTTATTAGATAGGATATCCAAGGTTTGGAAAAAACTCACATGTTCATCAATAGATTGGTGAGTCAAAAAAGTTGTGGTAAATTTATACCATGGAATGCTATATACAGCAGTAAAAAGAAGAATCTCTTATCTTTTGACACAGCATGAAGGGATCTGAAGAGTATTATGCTAAGTAAAATAAGCCAGTCAGAGAAAGACAAGTATCGCATAATTGCACTCATGTGGAATGTAATGAACAAAATAAACTGATGAACAAAATAGATCCAGAGATACAAGAGTATGATACCTCAGAGGGAAGGCAGGGGAGGGTGGGAAGAGAACAACCAAAGAACTTGTATGCATATATGCATAACCCATGGACACAGATAATAGAGTGGTGAAGACCTGGGGCAAGTGGTGAGGGCAGACTAGAAGATGTCAATGGGGGGAAATGGGGACATATGTAATACTTTCAACAATAAAGATTTTTAAAAAAAAACAAAAATGAAAAATAGCTGTGGTACATTTACACAATAGGATACTACTAATGAACCATAAAAAAGAAGGCAATTTTACTCTTTGCCACAGCAGAGAGAGGTGGAACTGGAGAGCATTATGCTGAGTGAAATAAACCAGTCGGAGAAAGATAAACACCATATGATATGTGGAATTTAATGAACAAACTGAACTAACAAGCAAAATAGAGACAGACTCATAGATAGCAGGTTGACAGCTGTTGGGGGTTGGAGAAGTAGGATTGTGTGGGAGGGTGAAGGGCTTGTGAAAAATAAAAAGAAAGAAACCTCATGGACATGGACTAGAATGTGGTGATTAGTGAGGGGAGGGAGAGTAGAAGGAGGCGGAGGAAGGTTTAGAGGGATAAAGGTGATTAATTGAAATTTGACAGGGGGTTTTGAACACACAATACAGTGTACAGATGATGTACTATAGAATTGTACACCTGAAATCTATAGAATTTTGTTAAACAGTCTCACCCCAATAAGTTCAATAAAAAGGAAAAAAAAGCTTGGAGGTAGGTATCAGGGAGTCAAAAAAATTTGGTTTGCTAATATGTTATTGAGAATATTTTATCTATATTCATCAGGGAGGGTGGTGTGTAGGTTTCTTTTCCTGTAGTTCTTATCTGGCTTTAGTAACAAAGCAGTCTGGCCTCATAAAATGAGTTGAGACTATTCTCTACTCTTTAGATTTTTGGAAGAGTTTGAGGAAGATTGGTATTAATTCCTTAAATAGTTTATAGAATTCACTAATGAAAACATCTAGTTCTGGATTTTATTTGTTGGGAGCTTTTGATTTCTGCTTCAATATCCTTACTAATAATTGGTTCATAATTTATATTTCTTCATGATTCAATGTTGATTGCTTGTGTGCTTTCTATATTTATCCATTTCTTCTAGATTATTTTTTGGCATACAGTTGATAAGGAATTTCTTATGACCCTTAGTATTTTGTGTTATCAGCAGACCAGCTTTTAGTTTCATTAATCTCTTCTATTGTCTTCCTAGTTTCTATTCAATGTAATTCTACTGCTTCCTTTGTTTTTTTCCAGTTCCATGGAATGTATAATACCAAGGGTAAACTCTAATGTAAATGGTGGACTTTGAGTAATGATGTGTCCACAGGTTTATTAACTGTAGTAGATGTACTTCTCTGGTGGGGGTGTTGATATTGGAGGAGCTATGCATATGTGGTGATAAGTTGCATATGGGAAATCTCTATCTGTATTTTAATATTGCTGTGAATTTAAACTGCTCTAAAAATTAGGTCTTTTAAAAAATTAATGTTTTCAAAAGAGCTAATCAGCAAAATTCTATTAACAGTGATCACCTCAACGGAAGGGAACAGAATGTTGGGAGACAAGAAAGGAAAGGAAATTACTATTTACTTCTGTGAAAAGGTACTTTTGTAGCTTATTAATTTTATTATGTCCACTTATTCAAAATAATATACGCATAATAATTTTAAGGTAAGCACAACATGATTCATATAAAAAAAGGAAATATAAGAAAAACCTACTCTATTCATTGACCAAGAATATCCACCTGAATATTGATTATTAAAGATAAATGATTGTTAAGAAAATTATCCAATATGGTGTATAATCCCTCTCTCTCTCTTTGGCTACTATCTAACAAAGTGTGGTGACACTTTGGGAAAAATTTGCCATCCTTCCTGGATAATTCAGTGAGGCAGGAATTTAGGACTTTTCTCTGTTAGAGGTGCCTACAAGCCAAGTATGAGGAAGCTTGTGAAAGTGTAGAAATGGCAAGCAAATCTCTCATGGTATTACCATATACTTACTTTTCCTTTCAATTTAAACTTTTCTTTAAAATTAAGTAATAGTCTCTACTCCTATTCTGTATGGGAGGTCTTAGATGAGACATGTTTTTGTTTTTTTTTTTTGTGTGTGTGTGTGTGTGTGTGTGTGTGTGTGTATTTTAAAGAAATAATAAGTAAGAGCCCTCTGACCAAATGAGGGCTTTGCTAGCAGAATAGGAAGGCGGACTCAAGGATAAATACAGGTCAGATATTACAGTAAGTTCTGTTTCATAGTCTTTTTTTTTTAATGGACTTTCAGCAATTACATGATAAACCTATATTACAAGAGCAAGAAAACCATTACGGTAAATTTAGGAAAAAATAAATACATGGAAGATTACATTCACCAAATTAGATTTCCATATTATTGATTTTAATTATATGCAAGGCAAATTTATAAGTGACAACTGGCATTCTTTTCTCCAAATTTACATTCCTCCAAAATTACACAGGTGTTAAACATTTTTATTAGCCCTAATATCTCTTTGCATGAATAAAATGAATCTCAAATGTGGTATAACTTGCTGTGCCTAAATTGGTGTGTGTTGTTGTTTTTCATTTTAACTTAATTTCTGCCCTTGATTTGTGGACAGCTCAATAAAAAGCAAGTGTTTACATTGAAAATGAAGAATTTTTTTCATAGATTATTTCATAAAAAAATATAAGAATGTTGGTATCATTCCATTTTTATTATTAACTAGCTAATAAAAGGATATTTTAACTAAGATATGGAATCTTTAAGAGGTTCTAACCATTGATAGAGATCTATACAATGCAAAATTTTCTGTACCACAAAATTCTCTAAATAGAAAAACACATATTTAAATAAAAGCAAACCTTTACCTAATTTAAAAAATGTAAAGTTAGCATTGCCTCCTTCTGACTTTGTATTCAGACAAGAACACCTACTACAATGGCACATAGCATAGTCCATGCCACTAAGTAGAGAGTCTGAAGCTGAAAAACAATCTGCAATGCTATAGTTAAGTATTTGCTTCACATGGACATATTATGAGGGCCTAATACTGAAGAGAAATACGTGTTACTGATCTTATTTATATGTAATTGTATTTCTAGCTACTTTTTGTTTTATTTTTCTCATGCATAGCTCCACCCTCAGTCATAAGCACAAACCTGATGGAACTCAAATACGAGTTTAACCCTAACTCCATTGGAAAACTAAACTCTCAAGGTGCAGATTAGAAGAAAGCATTTCCAAAGATGGTTTAGCACTGCTACTTCCCTACAGCTGGTCTTAGTTCATAGAAAAATCAATGAAACATTTTCTGCAAGTTAACCTAGAGGCCATGACATAAATTCATCTCTGGGGTATCAAACTGTTAGCTTCAATGCACCCCTCAAAAAATAGTAGAAAGAAAAAACGTATACTTAACTCTAAAATGAAAATGGCACCTCTTCCTCCAAAAGGAAGCTAAAGTGCTGTGAGGGTTATAAACAATCCATTCATTTTGCCAAAGAAGAGTTGAAAAGAGCCTGCATTGCAGAAGTATTAAGAAAAATTCAAGTAGAATTTATTGAGAATTGAGTAACAGTGCTTTCTGTTGGGAAGCACACACCATACTTTCAAATTTAGCCTTGAGATAGTACAACTATTGCCACACAGCCATGGCTTTGTAAAGTGTCCAAGTAGAATGCAGAAAAATATTATTCTTATGGAATCCTATTCTGAGATGAAACAGAGCTGGATCATTTACTACAATTCTTTCAGTAATACGAGTTTTGTAACTAACTTTAACTTTAAAAATTCTCTAGAATGCACAGCTCTGGTTTGTCTGGATCAATATTCTTTTCAATATTAAAAAAATGATTTAGCAAAATTTTAACAAAATCTGATGAAATTTGGATAGGGCATTTTTTATTGTCTCAGAGATATTTGTCTGAGGTTCTAATTCTCAGCACTATGGATGATGAGTTTCTATATTTCTAGGCCATACCTCTTTCAAGGTTTACTAAGAGTTATCAAAAAATAGTCCAGCTACCACTGCACAGCATAATAAAGGAATGGCAGAGATTCACTGAGGAGAAAAAATAATTCTTTGAAAGAATTAGTGAGAGTTGAAAGGACAGGGTAATACTCCCTCATCTGCTTCAAGCCAGGTAAAGTGAGCATAGGAGAATTCTTTGAAGAGACTATGACAGTAGTGGTGTAGGGTTGGCTTGATTTCCAAAGGGGAAACCAGAATTTTCTTTCCAGTTGAACATTTTCTAGTCTTTAGAAACAGATCTGATACTGTTATAACACCATCACTGAGCACATTGAATGGGTATTTAGTAAACTCACTATCATCCTCTGATGTTTGGCCAGGACTCAGAGATTTGACCTTAACTCTCCTCTGAAGTCTCAAGGAGAGAAGCTGACTGTAACTACCTATAGAACAGGACAAGGAAAGAGGAGGTTGATGAGTGTGACCTAAGCTTCCTGGGTTACTAGGGCAATAATGAATGGTTTTAGCATTTGCTCTTTGTTGTGTGTGTGTGTGTGTGTGTGTGTGTGTGTATCATAGAGAGATTTGACCTAGGATATCTGCTTTCCTGGAGGTATAGTGCTGGAGGGCAAAGTTTGGAAAGGCATATAAAAAAAGTTATTTTAATATTACCTACAGCATATAACATTTCAGTGCTGCAGTCCCCAAAGGAAGGTTCTTGAAATTACATGAAAAAGTGTCATATAAGAGAAACCAGAATCTGCATATGCTCCATATTGTGCTAGATAACATTAGCACAAAGCAAATAGGAATTTGACTTTCTATCTAATTCACCCTCACTCTCAACCTACAGAAGCCAGACAGCCAAGGGAGGGGAGAAGTAAGTATAATGAGAAGAGCAAAAAGAACAGACCATGCCCTGTATCCTACTGGTATTCTGGGAATTCTAAGGGTGGCCTAAATTACAAAAGATATTATATTTGAACTAAATTTGTTAGGAGTTTTAAAAAACTGCAAATTCTAATAGCTGCAGATGAATAGGAATTTTGGGAAATGTGCTTGAGACCTTGACAAAGAATAGTGAAATTTAGGAAAATGGGTTTGAAGTCCATGGTGGGAACCCAGCTATTTCCATATTGCATCCAACTGAGAATGTATACTTTGTCTCATAATTGCTCAGATTGTTAAATGGGTTTAAACTGTTGACCTGGATCAGATGTTCCCAGTCCAGTCAGTGTCCATCACTGATAAGATTTTTGCTTTGCATAAAGAAATAATAAAAATTAGAAACAGGTAGCAAGTTTATTCAACTTAATTTATTCGACTTAACTGACACCCTTTATTTGTAAAATTATATATTTTATACTTAAAATGTATATTCTTCCAAAAAATATAGGGAGAGTGGCTGTGGTTTTGTTTACTTATTTACTCTTTCTTGGTTAAAAACTACAGGTTGCCAATCCTATGTCCATACTCATATTATTTTTTACTTAATATATTTTATTGATTTTTTTCTCATTGCCTTTGATTATATTTTTATCCAAAATTAGCTGTCCAAAGTGATTTGGCCGTTATGGGATAAACAAATTTAAGGTTATGCCATGGGCTACTCTTCTTCTGTGGTGGGTTCTCTCTTCAGGCTTCTCTCAAATGCTAGGTTCTTGGTAGCTGCGGCCTTTTACCCTACCAAAGGCTGCTTCTGCTTCCTAAGGCCCACAGCCTTCTTTCCTTTCTTCCCAACCACAGGTTTCTTGCCTGAAACCCCCTTCTCATCTGATTTGGCTTCTAGTGCTGCTGCTGCTCTATCCACCCAAAACTTGTGGTTCTTGGCCTGGCAAAGAATGGTGTTCTGGCACATGGTCTTTGCATATGTTAGCTTCAACATGATCCTCAGGGTTTTCCGTAGATTCTTCTTCCGGACTCTGCGGTGAATCTTCTTGCATGGTGCTCAGAGGGCTCTTCGGATCTCTGGGCTTTTCAAGGTTCTGCTAAGGTCTGAATCATGCACCTTGTGCATTGGAAGGTTGTAGTTACTTTTGAGGGAGGCAGCTTTATAACAAGGGCCATACAGTCCATCTAACTTGTGGAAAGCACTTTCGTCCCAAAGGCAGAAATGGCCCACATGCCCTCCAGGTGCAAGTTTCAAAATGTTCAGTTTGCTGACATTAAGTAGAGTAATTCCAGGGATGTTTCTGGAGGCTTTGTTGACACTGTTGTCCTCAATATAGATGATGCGAGGTCCCCTGCCCTGGATACGATGACGGTTTCTCATTTTGCCCTCACCAGCCCTCATTTGCTGAGGCATAGACCTTTCTTAAGAAGCAAAACAGCCTCCTTGGTTTTCTAGTAGCCTTCAACTTTACCTTCAGCCACCAAAGGAAGTTCAGGAGCTTCCTCCATACAGTGACCTTTAGACATGACCAGTGCTGGTAAGGCTGAGGCGGCCAGGGCAGAGCAGATGGCATATCGTTTCTGTGTTGTATTTACTCTGCGGTGCCAACGGCACCAGGTTTTGGTTGGTGCAAGCATACAGCTCCCACAACACATATTTCCAAAAGCGCCCTGGCCAGAAAGATGAGTTCACCACCTCAGACTCTGGGAATTTGAGCCACAGCTCTGCCTGTACCCTAGGACTCGACACTGCTTTGATAACCTGCCAACTCACTGACAGCATAGGGCTGTCTATTGTCTTTGCGAAAGTTGGTGTGGACAAAGGTCACAATATCTGTTTGAATGGGAGCCTTGAACACAGCAGGCAAAGTGACATTTTTGCCAGATGTTTCTCCCTTTTCAGAGTACACAGACATCAGTGGAGGAGCACAGGCCATGGCGGAGAGAGGAGAAGGCCACACTCCTATTGACTTTTTTTTATTATTTATTGATTTTTTACAGAGCGGAAGGGAGAGGGATAGAAAGTCAGAAACATCGATGAGAGAGAGACATCGATCAGCTGCCTCTTACACACCCCCTACTGGGGATGCACCCACAACCAAGGTACATGTCCTTGACCGGAATCGAACCCAGGACCCTTCAGTCCGCAGGCCGATGCTCTATCCACTGAGCCAAACCGGTTTCAGCCCCTATTGACTTTTTTAGAGAGAGAGGAAGGGAGAGGAATACAGTAGAGCTATAGAAATATAAATGGCAGAGAAATATCAACTGGCTACCTCCTGCCTGCCCCTACAAATGATCAAAACTGGGAATCAAACCCGTGACCCCTTGGTTCATGGGTCAACACTCAAGCACTGAGCAGCACTAGCCAGGCCTCATACTACTTTTAACCACCTGTATACTCCATTGATCTAGGTACATGTTATGTAATCAGAAATCATCTAGCTAATATTTTTTTCTATTCTGACTTCACTAACTTAAAAATCACCTTTAGAAAAAATTAGTTTAATGAAATTTTTAAAAGTAGAAATGGAAATATTTTAAGAATTTATATGATAACATAAGTGAGTTATCTAATGTCTAATAAATGAATCTGAAATTTTAATGTCATCCTGCATTGAACTGTTCTTCCCTGAATTGGTCTTCTTTATCATTAGACTGTCTAATAATTCTCTCTTTACCTCTGAAGAAGTGAGTGAAGAGGACAATGCATTGCACCATATTTGCAGTAGTTACTCAGGGAAAAACATTTTGCATCAAGAAAAAATTCTTACAGAATTTTAGTCCTATTGCCTATTTCATTATTTCCCATGTACAAAGACATTTTCATTCTTCAAATCTGCATACCTTCTCAAGCCATGTAGCTGATCATTGTAGACTGAGAAAACAAAATCACATGTAATTGAATGAGTCATTTTTAAGAATAAGCTCAAAATAGCTCTTCAACTCATCCTTGTTTCCACCAGCAGCTTACTTCACAACATAGTGATTCCTGTCAAAGTTATTTTGTCAGGATGGGCCGTGAAGGAAGTGTAGGGAGTGGGAAGGCTCAAAAAGGCAATTTTGAACTTAATTGAATTCTGATAATGTGTACATCCAGGCTCATGAGTACATTAAGTTATGTGCCCTGTTTCATGTATTTTTCTAAATTGAAATTCTTTGTCCACATATCCATTATCTTTAACCCAATAAGTAGATGCTGCCCATTCTTCAGTGGTCAACTCAGGAAATCTACCAAAAAGCTTTTCTTGATCAGTGCAGTTTTCACTGATTTCCTTCTTCCCTTTATCCCACTGTGCAGTTTGTCATATAAAGACCTGCACCTAATCATTCACTGCTGTGTATTTTGGAATGATCTCTACCACAGGGAAATCCAAAACTTCTATTTTACTAAATCTCTACGATGTACTTTAGAGATTCAGACATAGACTTTAGAATTAGTCAGCATGTATTTGGATTCCGCCATATTGCCACACATTGCCATATGCTGGTGTGGCAAACCATAAAGACTATTTAACAGAGGGCTTGGCAAATGTGAAGCAATAAATGCTGCTTATTGCTGCTACTACCACTGCTACAACTGTTACCGTTAAATAGTTTCCATGAAGTTAAGATTAACAACAATGAACATTTGCTAGAAACTTACTAGGTAACTGTTACTTTTATTACAACTCTTAAGAATTCTTTAATTCATTCAATCTTTACTTCCATACCACCACTACCAATGTTATCACATATTTATAGTTTTGAAAACAGGACCTCATCTAGCTCTGCTAGGATGGAGCTCTGTGGACTTTCTTTAACCCTTCAAAATTGTATGACTATGTACTATATATTTTTATGTGATTACATATTTTAGACCTGTTTGTCTGGTTTGTCTGGTTTTTATTCATATGAAAGGTAATAGAAGACCATATAGACTGTGCTTGCTTAATTATTGACTTTCAAAAAGAAGAGTTGTCCTGACCAGAGTGGTTCTGTTGGTTGGAGGTTGGTCCCATGCACACAAGGGTCATGGGTTCAATTCCCTGTCAGGGCACATACCCAGGTTTCAGGTTGATCCTCAGTTGTGGCATGTATAGGAGGTAACCAATCGACATTTCTCTCTCATGTGGGTGCTCTCTCTCTCTCTCTCTCTCTCTCTCTCTCTCTCTCTCGTCCACCCTCCCTCTCTAAAATCAATAATAAACAACAGCAACAACAACAGAACACCCAAATATCCTCAGGTGAGGATTAAAAAGAAGAATGATAAATCTCAATAAGAAAATTATACTTAATAATTAAATTATATTAACATAGCCTGCTAAGTCTTAGGATTCAACTCCTATTTCCACACTGTTCTTTTCTGTAAAAAGAACTCTATCTTTTCAACAGTAAGATGAGTTCTTAATTGTAATCAGTAGTTATTTTTTAAAATAAAAAATCATTTTTCAATAAAAAGATGCTTGAATATGTAAATTCTGAACAATTAGAAACAGTTAATGCAATTCATGTCAAGTTGAGCATTAAACATAAGATCTCAAGGACAATACAGTCTTTTTAAGGATCCATAGTCCTTGCGATGGAGGACACAGAACAAAACAAAATCAGATCCCATTTTCTCAGCAAGATAACCTCCCCCTGGTGATTAGAGCAACTCTTTTATCTAACTTCCTTCATCGTTTCAAACAGATTTTCTTATCTAACCAGGGATAATGCACCTATCTATCCTGGAGCTCAAACTAATGCTCTGAAATAAGAATAAAGGAAAATAGCACACACACAGATACCTCTTTCTCTTGTAATGTGTGTGGTTTAAGAGAACAGAAGGGTACAGTATGGGAGATGTTTTCCCCTATTTCCATGCATCATTTGCCACAAGAGCTGTGCTCGATGGTTTCCAGGATGCGTGTGAACCCACTGGCCTTGACACAATGCAGCCATCCTTTTTCTGCAGTTGACTCCTCCTAAGCTGCAAGAAACTGCCAAACACCTGCTGTCGAGGGCAGATGCTCCTAAGGTTAGTAAACATAAGGCTAAAGTACACAGGGACTGCTCCTGCCTTCTTTTGGAGAAGTGCATTTCTTATTCTATTTTCAGAAGCAGCACAGGCCCAGTGAATACATAAAAAGCAATCTTGTCTGTAAGTATGGTGACAAATGGAGTGTTATTTTTAAATTTAATGTTGCCAGTTGATTTCATAGGAATATCTGTAAAAAATATTTTATCAATGATTATTTTGTGTCTACATGATTTTAAATACTTACAGATTATTTTTAAGTTTAATATTCAGATACTTCTATCATCACATCTTAGATCTTGGCTTTTTAAAGGAAGAACATACACAATGGAAAATATCAATAGCATAATATTACATTTCCTACTACATCTGTTCACAGATTATCAACTTCAAACTTTATATCTCTTTGTCTGTTGGACATGGGAAAGCATTACTTTAAAAACTCATATTTTAATGGCTCATGAGAAAACAGGAAGGTAAGCACTGCAGTGACATTAATAATTAAAAAAAAAACATTTAAGCCTCCATTCTCCTGACTTTACTCTTATACATATGCTGGCAAATAGTGAAGTGAGCATCAATAAGAAATGTAAATGATATAAACTGTCATATTGGGTGCACAGTTCCCACCTCTCTTGAGGAAACATTAGGTGTCAGAGCAGAAGCTTCATTCAGGAAATCCAAAAGACAGGTTATCTTGTTCTTTAACACAGTTGGTGCTAAAAACACTGAAATAAATATTGAAGACATTGATTAAACCATAGACACAAATTGCTGTGAAACATATGGATAATTTAACACGTAGAGTGTTATCCTAAAACCACATTAGAGATAGATTTCAATTTACCAACAACAAAGCAGACTTCATGTACATGAAACCTTGCAGATAAGTAAGTCCTCCCACTCCATAAGATGCATCAATAGACCATATATACCTTTTATTCTGATAGACTAATTCAAATATTTTAAAAATCCTCTACTTCATGTAGATCCCAATGCCAGGTTCAAATATCAAACACATACTTCTTAAATTTGAATAGCACAGCTATTATTACAGATGAATTTTTTGCCAGAACATATGAAATTAAATTTGAATAGAAGCCCAAAATTAGAAAAATTACTTGAATAATTCAAAGTGCACATTACCTAATTTTAATATAATACTAAGTTATTATTGTTATTTCTCCTCTTTCTTGAGCTTTGACATAAATATTCATTAAGAACTTTTCTGGAATCAATAACAAAAACAAGTTTTAATTTAAGTAACTTATTAAATACTAGTATTTAAAAGTGTGACTTATTAAGAAAATGTGATTCCTGAGAATAGGCCAGGCCTCATCTAGGTGTAAATAAAATTCTACCTAACCCTCAAACTTAAATGCTATTCCACCAATATTTATTTATCAAATGTTAATAAAGCACCTATTGTGTGTCAGGTTGCCCAACTATGGACTCATGACACAAAAATAAGTGCTACATTTGTTATTGTCAAAGAAATCTAGACTAGTGAAGGCAATAACCAATTAGAGGAATTTGTAATATTTTGTAATAATACTACATATAGAGGTACATGTTTGCAAAGATGACTTAAAGGGAGTACGGTTTATCTGTGAAGATCGTTAAATTGCACTTCAATGAATAATCAAAAGATTACCAAGCAGATAAAGTGTTCTAGATACAAGGATCAACAATATAGACTGTGTGGAACAACCTAACGTGCTAAGGGCCAGCCAGAGCTGTGGCATGTCAAAAATGTAGTAAGTGAAGTGAGGAGCTGCAGGCAATGTGGTTTGGAAAAGCCAAACAGAAAAGGGCCAGGTCATGGAGATTCCAGAAAGAAAAAAGAAATTGTACAGAATATTGACATAGATAATCAGATAGGCATTTTAAAAGAAGTTTCACATTAAGAGTTTTCAGTCGAATTAGAATATAAGGAGACCAATTAGAAAGTTATTATGATGTTGAAGGCTTCTAGTAGAAAAGTTAGTTCTGATATCAAAGGAGGTCATAGATTCAAAAGACACCTGCCTGGCCTAAACTTGACCTTATTTATAAAACCAATTCTTTAATTACTCAGAATAAAATTTAGGATATCCTAAAAAATTTGGATGTGTAGCTTAGAAGAAAATAGTAGAAAAAAACCCACAAAAAACAAATGAACACTTCCCTGATCATTCAAAGTAAGTGTGAACAGGATAATCAATTAAAATATAAAATTCTTTCAAGTTGGTGGAAGCCTATGGTGCAAATTGTAATTAGAAGATTAATGTGTGTGCTAATTTTGACCCTACGACAATTATATGAGAAAGGTCAGTTGATTACCTTCTGGTACTTTCATTATTCTGTTCTGATTAGAATCAAATTTTCTCATTTATCTAAGAAATGAGAAAAACAAATTAATACAAAAATCCTATAAAGACATACTGCCATCAGTCTATGTATCATTTTATTCCTAAGATTTTCTACAAATGATGCTGGAACATTTGGACATCCACAAGCAAAAAACAAAAATAATCAAGACACAAACCTTACACCCTTCACAAAAATAAACTTGGAAAATAACATAGGAGAAAATCTAGATGACTTTGAATATGATGTAGACTTTTTCCATATACCAGTGACATGACCCCCGAAATAAATAAATGATAAGATAGATTTTATTAAAATTAAAAACTTCTGTATGAAAGACAATGTAAAGGGAATACAAAGTTATAATTTATAATAAGAAACTAATGTTCTTATATCAATAATATTATTTATCAATATATTATGTAACATTAACATATATAATTATATGTAATATTTTTATAAAATGTAATGTTATTATTGAAAACATCTATATTGTTTTTTGTTTTGTTAAAGCTAACTTTTTAAAATATATATATATGTTTTATTGATTTTTTATAGAGAGGAAGGGAGAGGGACAGAGAGTCAGAAACACTGATGAGAAACATCAGTTGCCTTCTGCACACTCCGCACTGGGTATATGCCCACAACCAAGGTACATGCCCTTGACCAGAATCAAACCTGAGATCCTTCAGTCCGCAGGCCAAAACTCTATCCACTGAGCCAAACCGATCAGGGCCATACTGGTTTTAATAAGTCAACTTAATTCTTATCTTGCCTAATTTTAACATCCTCTTTGTAGGATGCCAAATTAAATACATATCCTATATAATAAAAGGCTAATATGAAAATAGACCAAATGGCAGAACAACTGAACAACCGAATACCAGTCACTATGCCATGTGCTGACTGACAACCAGGGGGCACACACAGAACATGGCAGGTGTTGGCAGCAGGCGGCATAGTGCAGAATATGACAGGTGTCAATCACAGCAGGATGGTGGAGCAGGTGAGCAGGGGCACCAAACCAAGGTGAGATGCTGGTAGCTGTCATTGGGGCCAGCCTCTGGTAGTTACTAAAAATTCTTTGCTCCTGCACACCAACGTCCTACCCAGAACTTGCACCTGCCACTGGTGCCAGCTATGCCCACATCCGCTCCCACTGCTGGAGCCACTGCTTGCACCCGCTGCTGGTGCCCAGCGCCAGCCCCCAGTGCTGACCCCAATCACTTGGCACTGTGAGCAGTTGCGAGCAGAAGCTGCCAGCCCCAATAACCTCTCAGGGCTTCTCCAACTCCCCCTGCTCCTGCTCCTGAGGGGTGACCAGTGCCAGCAGCCACCTCTGGCACCCGCTGCCGGTGACAACCCTGCTTGCACCCGCTGACAGAGCAGCTGCTCACACCCACTGCCAGCGCTGGCCCCGCTCACACCTGCGGCTGGCACCAGAGCCACTGCTCGCACTCGCTGCCGTTGCCTGGCACTGGTCACAGTCGCTCAGCGCCTTCAGTGGGTGTCAGTGTTGACTGCCAGTCCCGATCACCCCTGATGGCTTCTCAACCTCCCTCTACTCCTGAGGGGATTATTGGAGCAGCAGCCACTGCTCCACCTGCTGACAGAGCCAGCCCCAGTCACTCCATGCTGTCAGCAGGTGCACGTGGGGCCAGTGCCATTAGCACATGGGAGCAGCAGTGATGTGGGGCTGCTGGCAGCCAGAGGCCTGGGGCCTGAGGCAGGGGGAGCCAGGTGGGGGTGCAGAGGATGGGTCAACACCTGCCCCTGTGCCCATCACAGCCTTGAAGCCCATGTTTTTTTTCCAAGGTGCATGAATTTGTGCACTGGGCACCGTGTGTGTGTGTGTGTGTGTGTGTGTGTGTGTGTGTATTGCCCTTTGTTGAAGCCTTTTATATCTTAGCTATAAAACTCAGGATTCTAAAACAGATTGAACATTAACAGTAGATACTTTCTACTATTCTTACCTCCTACAGTGTTGGTAATGATGAAATAAAACGTTTCAAAAATCTTAGAAAGCAGGTGGTTTTATTTTTCTATTTTACTATCCAATGTAAAATATTAATAACTATTGGATAATTTGTCTACATAGTACTACTTTACTTTTCCTGTTTATGTTTAAATTATTTGGGGAAATCTTTTGGAGAAGAGTTGATTAATGCCAAATACCAATATTGTATACCAATATTCAAAACTAGGAAGTTAACTTGACTTCCTCCAAAACAATGGGATTAAAAAGCACTCATTTCATTAAAGCATAACTGCTGAGTGGTACATGGACATATTTGATGTGTTTTAATTTTACATTAACTTGATATTCAAGGCAGTTTTCTTTTATTTAAAAATGTAAAGCCTACTTTTAATTTAGTAAAAGTGGGCTGTTATATTTCATCTTTATAGAATCTATATTGCAATATATGGTGGAATAGAGTTTAAGAGAATCTGTTCAAAAGTTTTGTTACAGATTCTAGAAATAGCTGTTGCAACTGTTTTCTGTTGGTTTGTGTGAGAGTATTCACTGCCCTTGGGTATGTTCATTCCTGAATGCTGCTCCACTGTAATAAATCTCTTGAAAGGAGAAATAGTGAGTTGTTCCTTTAGAGAAATTACTAGTCACATCTGAGAAAGCAAATTTGAGAAATCAAATGCATCTGTCACATATTTCTAACTTTGCATTAATGTGGGTTTGTTTACACAAATAACCCCTCAAGTATATTGTTTTCCAAATCCACAGAATTATACTAAATCTTTCAAAACATCAAAGATGTACACAAGAAAAAAAGAGAAATTGAAAGGGTATAATTTAAGAAAAATTCAATGACTGAACTACAAGGAATGTTCATTTCCCGGATTTGTGCCTAAGTCTTTGATCCTCAAGTTCAATCACTGAGACTTTAATTATGGTAAAATCCTATATTTCTAACTTTAGAAATTTCATATATATATATATATATATATATATATATATATATATATATATATATATATAATTGAATTAGCTCCTTTAAAATGAAAAAAAAAGCCGCTACCTGATTGAACCACTGACACGATTTTGAAATAAAATTGAGAACAAGTTTATTATTATCCTAGTAAGGTGTTGAAAGGAAGATCTTAGCAATGTTAGAAGTTGAGTATGGTGGGTACAAGAAGGTACTGAATGGAATGGAAATAAATGGGATGGTATGCAGCACGGACAGTTGGAAGGGAAACCCATTACCTTCTGAGAGGATGAACTGAGAAGAATTGAGGCTCCGTCAGAGATCTTGTGCCAGATCACTTCCCTTCACGAGTAGGGTGGATCTCTGTCTAAGGCAGAAGCTACACTTTTTTGGTATACACACACAAACACACACACACACACACACACACACACACACACACACACACCTCTTTTTGTACATCTTAATTTTCAGAAAGGGTGTGGGTATGTATAAGCAGAGGTACTGAGACTAATTAAGTGACCCTGGGACAATAAGGTGGGTGAGATGGACTGTTTAGCAACAATTTGAAGAGCATTAACATTAGATTTTATATATGGGTTCGAGTTTCAGCTCGACCACTCACTGGACCTCCGCCTCCTCATCTATATCAAACATAGAGATGCTAACGTTTTAGCCTGCAATAAAGATGGCTTTTGCACATCAAATGAGTTCCTATGATCACTTCATAAGCTGCAAAGTATCAGAAACATGTGAGCTATTATTGATGGTTGTTAGTATAGCAGTGGAGAAAATGGCAAACTTGGAAGACTAAAGGCAGCTTTTTCTTGGTAATACAATATGTATCTCAAAAGAAAAAAAAAGGAGGGCGAGCTGGAAGAAAATCAGAAGTTGTTTTTTTAAAATATATTTTTATTAATTTCAGAGAGGAAGGGAGATGGAGAGAGAGATAGAAACATCAATGATGAGAGAATCATTGAACAGCTGCCTCCTGCATGCCCCAGATCGATCTCTGATCTGGAATCGAACTCTGACCTCCTGATTCATAGGTCATTGTTCAACCACTGAGCCATGCTGGCCAGGCAAAAGCCAAAGTTTTTGTCTCAGAGAGCTCTCAAATTTCACAGAGCCAATTTTGTGAATATGCTGAAAAAGGTTAGGCTAAGTGAAAAGTTTGTATAACATTTAAAACTTAGCATCCAGGCATTGAATTTACATATTCAGGAGAGAGATAAAGGGAGGAGAAAATAACAAAGAATAATTTAAGCCACATTTGAAACTTGCCCAACTGGAGAATATCTGAAATTTGTTCTCGGCATGACGTCTTTGCTATAATCCCTAACCTATTTGATAATCTCAGGATATCAAAACTTCATACCATTTTATTGTATACTTCTGACACAGAGACATTCTTTGAAGAGTCTAACCCCAAATTAAACATACCTCATGCACCACACCTAAAATCATTTTGTCAGTGAGGCTACTTTTCCTAATTAACTGTTCAAATGTCTATTTTGATTGTAATGTGTAAGTAGCGCCAGGCTTAGCTCCAATATGTTTGCCCCCATAACTGGAATTTTATTGGAGATATACTCACAAATTTTGTTACATAAATATACTATGGTAATTAGAATAAACTTGCTAGAAATAGCATCTTCATAACTATACCATTATTAAATAGTAGTAACATGAAACATGTGTTGGTATTGAAGTATTATACCCCTGTTTGTCTAGAACAAACAGTTATTCGCCACTCTATGCTATTTGTTCTAACAAATTAAGGGCCTAGAGGCCATGGAACAGAGAATCTCAGAGGGGGTACAGTCACAAATTTATAACAACTCTTCTAATCTTTAACTCAGTACTTTATTACTGAAAGCTCTTTTGACTGTGCTTGTGCTTATAGATTATGCGAAAATGTATTTAGGATCTTTTTCCATAAAAAGCATGCATATTGTCAAGGCATAAACAATATTCAAGCAACCCAATTTTAAATGAAAATATGCCTATGCATACCATAGCTACAGTGGTATACCATAAAAATAATTTATGTGACAACAAGTTATTTTATGTTTTAATTCCTCCCTATTTAAATGTTGATTGTTCCTTAAATCACAGCTTTTAACGCGAAGTCTAGAAACCGCTGTAAGCATGTTTATTGCCTTTATGATTTTACAAAAAAGAATGTAAATGCCCAGAGGTTTAGAATTTTTTATAGAAACAAACAGAATTAGTAACAAAACTACTAAATAAATTACACAGCATGGCAATGTGCCTGGGATTCCTCATACTTATTTTTATTCCACATTCTATTATCGCTTCCCAATGGAATAGTTGATGTTCTCACCAGGGCAAAACTGTCTTTAAGAGACTGTTGTATAGAAAATCACAAATAAATACATAAACAAGTAAATTCTAAACACAAACATGGATGGTATGCTGAGTTTCCTTGAATTTATAGGTCATATCTAATTTATTAATTCTTACAGAAAACACTGAAAGATTATAGGCACTTTGCTCAAGCATCCCACACAAGTAGATTAATAGCAGTTTTCAATCATAATTCTGATGTGATTGTTATATGCAGGAATTTCCACATCACTGACTCAACTACCAAAGCAGTTTAGAATTTCAAATAGTTTGTCTTTAGGTCCTTCATAAAAAAGAGATAAGCCATATTTCACAGAGACCTTGCTTCTTTTTTTTTTTTATCAGAGATTTTTTTTTTAATCTTTATTGTTCAGTTTCTTAATTACATTGTTCCCCTTTTTTATCCCCCTATAGCTCCCCTCCACCCTGTACCTATTCCACCCTCCACCCTCACCTCCCCCTCCCCACTGTCCTCTCCCATTGTTGCAAGATTTTTGTCCAGTCTCTTGCTGTACTTCCCACAACCCTTTTCTTCCCAAGAATTGTCAGCCCATTCCCTCTCTATGTCCATGTTTCTGTTATATTCACCAGTTTATCCTGTTCATCAGCTTATTAATTCACTTGATTTTTAGATTCATTTGTTGATAGATGTGTATTTGTTGTTCATAATTTATATTTTTACCTTTTTCTTCTTCCTCTTCTTAAAGAATATCTTCCAGCATTTCATATAATATTGGATTGGTGGTGATAAACTCCTTTAGCTTTTTCTTATCTGCGAAGCACTTTATCTGATCTTCAATTCTGAATGATAGCTTTGCTGGATAGAGTAATCTTGGTTGTAGATTCTTGCTATTCATTATTTTGAATATTTCTTGCCACTCCCGTCTGGCCTGCATCGTTTCTGTTGAGAAATCTGCTGACAATCGTATGGGTGCTCCCCTGTAGGTAAACAACTGTTTTTCTCTTGCTGCATTTAATATTCTCTCTTTATCTTTTGCTCTTGGCATGTTAATTATGATATGTCTTGGTGTGGTCCTCTTTAGATTCCTATATTTTGGGGTTCTGTGTACTTCTTAGGCTTTTAAGTCAGTTTCTTTCACCAGGTGGGGGAAATTTTCAGTCACTATTTCTTCAAGTAGGTTTTCATTAACTTGCTCTCTCTCTTTTTCTGGCACTCCAATAATTCTGATGTTGGAATGCTTGAGGTTGTCCCAGAGGCCCCTTACACTATCTTCAATTATCTGAATTCTTTTTGTTTCTTGCTTTTCCAGCCGAGTGGATTTTGCTTCTCTGTATTTCAAATCTTTGACTTGGTTCTTATGGCCCTCTGGACTGCTTTTAGGACTTTGTGTAATATTTTTTATTTCAGTCTGTGTATGCTTGATTTCTAGTTGGTCCTATTTCATATTCGTGAGGGTCTGGTTCATATCCCCAAAGGTCTTGTTCATTTCCTTGAGGGTCTCATTCATTTCCTTGTAAGTCTCATTCATTTCCTGGTTGGTCTTGTTTATTTCCTCGTAGTTCTCATTTTTTTAATCTTTATTGTTCAGTATATTAATTACATTGTTCCCTTTTTTTTCCCCCTATAGTTCCCCTTCACCTGGTACCCATCCCACCCTCCGCCCTCACCCCCCTCCACTGTCCTCTCCCATAGTTGCATGATTTTTGTCCAGTCTCTTGCTGCACTTCCCACGCCCCCCTTCTCCCCAAGAGTTGTCAGTCCATTCCCTGTCTATGTCTGTAATTCTGTTACATTCACCAGTTTATCCTGTTCATCAGCTTATTAATTCACTTGATTTTTAGATTCATTTGTTGATAGATGTGTATTTGTTGTTCATAATTTACACTTTTATCTTTTTCTTCTTCCTCTTCTTAAAGAATATCTTCCAGCATTTCATATAATATTGTTTTGGTGGTGATGAACTCCTTTAGCTTTTTCTTATCTGCGAAGCACTTCATCTGACCTTCAATTCTGCATGATAACTTTGCTGGATAGAATAATCTTGGTTGTAGATTCTTGCTGTTCATCACTTTGAATATTTCTTGCCACTCCCGTCTGGCCTGCATCGTTTCTGTTGAGAAATCCACTGATAATCGTATGGGTGCTCCCTTATAGGTAACCAACTATTTCTCTCTTGCTGCTTTTAATATTCTCTCTTTGTCTTTTGCTCTTGGCATTTTAATTATGATGTGCCTTGGTGTGGTCCTCTTAGGGTTCCTATATATTGGAGTTCGGTGTGCTTCTTGGACTCCTAAGTCAATTTCTTTCACCAGGTGTGGGAAGTTTTCGGTCACTATTTCTTCAAATAGGTTTTCATTGTCTTGGTCTCCCTCTTTTTCTGGCACTCCAATAATTCGGATGTTGGCATGCTTGAGGTTGTCCCAGAGGCCCCTTACACTATCTTCAATTATCTGAATTCTTTTTGTTTCTTGCTTTTCCAGCCAAGTGGATTTTGCTTCTCTGTATTTCAAATCTTTGACTTGGTTCTTATGGCCCTCTGGACTGCTTTTAGGACTTTGTGTAATATTTTTTATTTCAGTCTGTGTATGCTTGATTTCTAGTTGGTCCTATTTCATATTCGTGAGGGTCTGGTTCATATCCCCAAAGGTCTTGTTCATTTCCTTGAGGGTCTCATTCATTTCCTTGTAAGTCTCCTTCATTTCCTGGTTGGTCTTGTTTATTTCCTCGTAGTTCTCATTTTTTTAATCTTTATTGTTCAGTATATTAATTACATTGTTCCCTTTTTTTTCCCCCTATAGTTCCCCTTCACCTGGTACCCATCCCACCCTCCGCCCTCACCCCCCTCCACTGTCCTCTCCCATAGTTGCATGATTTTTGTCCAGTCTCTTGCTGCACTTCCCACGCCCCCCTTCTCCCCAAGAGTTGTCAGTCCATTCCCTGTCTATGTCTGTAATTCTGTTACATTCACCAGTTTATCCTGTTCATCAGCTTATTAATTCACTTGATTTTTAGATTCATTTCTTGATAGATGTGTATTTGTTGTTCATAATTTACACTTTTATCTTTTTCTGCTTCCTCTTCTTAAAGAATATCTTTCAGCATTTCATATAATATTGTTTTGGTGGTGATGAACTCCTTTAGCTTTTTCTTATCTGCGAAGCACTTCATCTGACCTTCAATTCTGCATGATAGCTTTGCTGGATAGAATAATCTTGGTTGTAGATTCTTGCTGTTCATCACTTTGAATATTTCTTGCCACTCCCGTCTGGCCTGCATCGTTTCTGTTGAGAAATCCACTGATAATCGTATGGGTGCTCCCTTATAGGTAACCAACTATTTCTCTCTTGCTGCTTTTAATATTCTCTCTTTGTCTTTTGCTCTTGGCATTTTAATTATGATGTGCCTTGGTGTGGTCCTCTTAGGGTTCCTATATATTGGAGTTCGGTGTGCTTCTTGGACTCCTAAGTCAATTTCTTTCACCAGGTGTGGGAAGTTTTCGGTCACTATTTCTTCAAATAGGTTTTCATTGTCTTGGTCTCCCTCTTTTTCTGGCACCCCTATAATTCGAATGTTGGTATGCTTGAGGTTGTCCCAGAGGCCCCTTACACTATCTTCAATTTTTGGGATTCTTTTAGTTTCTTGCTTTTTCAGCTGAGTGGATTTTGCTTCTTTGTATTTCAAATCTTTAACCTGGTTCTTGGGGTGCTCCAGAGCACTTTTAGGTCTTTGTATAATATTTTTTATTTCAGTCAGTGTATGCTTAATTTCTGGTTGGTCCTTTTTCATATCATTGAGTGTCGCCTTTATATCCTTGAGTGTCTCCCTCATTTCCTTGCAGATCTCGTTCATTTCCTTTTAGGACTCACTCATTTCCTTTGCGGTCTCGCTTAATTCCTTATAGGCCTCAACCTTTTGTTGGAGCCTCTTGAGAAGCCCTATAACCGTGGTTTTGAATTCCATGTCCAGTCATTTTTTTTCCTCCATTTCTTTCACATCTGATTTCTTTCCATGTCTCTGCATGGTGGCTGCTTCCCTGAGTTGGTCAATTAGTTTTGTGTGGTAGACTTCCTACTAGGGACAGTAGCTCAGCCTACCCAGTTACCTGAGGTGGATATGGGTTGCACAGTCTTGCTGAAGTTAAGCTCAGTTAATCATTGTTAGCACTTGGAGGGGTTGACCTCCAGGCCAATTGTCTGTGAAGCTCAGCTATGCTCAGGTTGGATGAGCGGAGTCTCTGAGCCAAGCAGACAGCGTTAGCTCCACCCTATGCAGCCCCAGGGACTCTGTGCCGGGGGCAATGGCTGCCAGCACCTCTGAGAGAGAGCCGCTGCCGAGCTCCACCAGCTGCCAGGGAATTCAGACTCTCCCCAAATGACTCTGCACACCCAATGTCTCACCCAGGGTCGTAAAACAAAGCAGACGGATAGTTTTCCGAATGAGATAGCAAGTCGCAGAGCGCTCTCTGTGCAGTCACGCAGCTGTGCTGTTCCCAAGGTCACTCGCAAGCTGCCTTCTCCACAAGCCAGCAGACCTGGCAGTGCCCGAGCATCGGCGTGCCCTCCCACTGTCCAGTTTTCACCCCGTATGATAGTGGGTTCCCTGGACTTTGCCCAGAGCTGGAGAATCAGTCCAGTGGGACGACTTTTTCTCCCCGTTCGAGAAAACTGGCCGGTTTTCAGCCGCCCTCCCTCTCGGCTGGCGCGCGCTCCAAACCTCTCTCTGCAGGAATCTTTCAATGCTGTCCGCCGCCACTCCTCCTAGTCACAGTGTCTTCTTTTCACTTTTATTTGTGGAATTTTCACTCGGCGAGCTTTCTGGTGATTCTGGAAGGTGTTTGTTCTTTCGTTAAGTTGTAGTATTAAAATTGTTGAGTATGACGGCAAGATAGGTGTTTTACCTATGCTGCCGTCTTGGTTCTCTCCATCGTAGTTCTCATTAAGTTCACCGGCCTTTTCTAGGAGCCTCTTGAAAAGCCTTATAACCGTGGTTTTGAACTCTATGTCTTATCGTCTTTTCTCCTCCATTTCTTTCACACCTGATTTCTTTCATATCTCTGCATGGTGGCTGCTTTATGTGGTAGATGTCCTCTAAGGGTCAGTGGCACAGCCTCCCCAGTTATTTGAGATGGGTACTGCAATCCTTTATGGGTTGTACAGTATTTTTGAATTTAAACCCAGCTTGTTGTTGTTAGCCCTAGGAGGGTTTGACCTCCAGGCCAATTGGCTGTGAAGGGAGACTGTGTTCAGGTTGGATGGGCGGAGTCTCTGAGCTGCGCGGGCAGCCTCAGTGTCAGCCACATCCTATGCGGTGCTCACATGTGCACGGGTCTCTGTTGGATGAGGATGGCTGCAGGCACCTCCAAGGCAAAGCCGCTAGTCTCGTCCCCTTGCCAGACAACTCTGCCTCTCCCCAAATGAGTCTGCACACCCAAAGTCTAGCCCAGGGTTGTAAAATAGGTGGTTTCCAGGACCAGGAGTCAAGTTTCCAGGGAGCAAGTCATGCGTTTGTGCGACACTTGCGCGCAAACTTCTTTTCCCAGCTACCTGGTTTCTTTGCAGACTAGGAGACCTCTGCCGCGCCCGGTTTCCAGGGTGCATCCCCCGGACCTCGGACCTTGCCTGGCACTGGGGAATCTGTGCAGTGGGACGTCTCCGCCCTCCCCATTGGTGAAATCCAGCCGGGGTTGCTGCTCCAGCCCTACAGCCTGCGCGCGCGACCAGGACAGCTCCTAACTTGTTTCCATCTTCAAGGCTGTGCTCCCGCCGCTCTTCTGAGTCTCAGTGTCTCACCTTTACTTTTATTCATGGAGTTTTCACTCAGCCAGCTTTCTGGTGATTCTGGGTGATGTTTGTTATGTTGTTATGTTGTAGTTTTTGAATCGTTGTGCGGGGCAGAACAATAGGTGTTTACCTATGCCGCCATCTTGGTTCTCTATCTGAGACCTTAATTCTGAGCCATGTTTATCTGCAACTTTTCCTAATATAGACATCAAGATTTGAATATTTTGATAAGGGCCATAAATTTAGTATTTAAATAAGTCCATAAACTATTTTCAATCTATGATCTATTACTCCAAGGAAGTTGACCTAGGCAAAATTATACAATAATAACAGCAAAACCAGAAATAAATGGGGCATTTATTATTATTATTTTGTCTATTTGATTTATTTTTGTTTCATGTTTGTTTGTTTGTTTTAAAGAAAATATAAGAATGTTATTGTTATTGTCCACAGACTGGAATGATGAAGCTAGTACAATGGCTGGTGGACATATCAGCTAAAACAAAACAAAGCAAAACAGACAACTAACCAATGATTTCCTCAGGTTTCAGATCTACCTTGAAAGATTATACGCCTGTCAGTGTATCTGGGGCATCTACAAATATGGGTGTCTATTGAATGATATTGTCTTCTATGAACTGATCTAGAAGAAAAGATGAAGGATGGCCAATTCATTTTTATATAATTAAATTTATTGGGGTGACATTAGTTAATAAAATTATATAGGTTTTAAGTGTACAATTTTATGCTATAACATCTGTATATTACACTGTACCCATCACCCAAAGTCAAATCTTCTCCTAAGGGTTTGGCCTATTCTTTAGTATCTTTAGACATGCAGATTTAGAAGCATATTTTTTTCTTCTTGATAAGTATATATATATATATATATATATATATATATATATTATATATATATAATGTTTCAGAGTATTATCTGAATACAAGAGGGTTTTAAAGTGGTCAATAATAGTTATGACACAGAAAAAAAGTTGAATTTAGTTCTTCACATTTGCTAGTGTAACATGTAAAGCATATGTAGAGCATGCTCACTTATATGTCATTTCTACAGTTCCTTAGAATTAAAGAGTCTAGAAGAATATATATTAAAGTAATAAATTAAACTAGAAAAAAAAATTGAGATTTATGTTTAGTCTGGTATCATGGATACAATTACCTTTGCCCTAAGCATTATAAGTTAGGCCTATGTTAGAAATTTGTAGCCATTAGCATTATTATTTTAATTCATGAAGCAATTTCAAATTCTCTCTTTCAAAAATAATCTTTCCTTCTTACTGTCTGGAATATCATTTTATTAATTTCTAGTAACAATTATTTTTAATTGTTACATCCTTTCTTTTCTACTAAATTAAAAGTACTACAATGTCGGACACCACGTGGTATTTCATTTTTGTATTCATGGCACTAAGCCTTTTACTCGGACCAGAGCAAGTACTTTATAAATGTTTATTAAATAAAACAAGCCATCTTTTCTAATTTTATTCTCCCTAAGGTCATGACTAAATGAAATTACTTAAAATTGGTGTTGAGAAATGTGATGTGCTCAAGGGCTTAAGCACAATAGAGAAAGGGGAAAGCATCTATTGCTGTACGTTATATTAAATTACTTACCTTTTAATCATATTGAAAATTAAATAGCCTGGGTGTCGTGCTTATGTTTGTTTGAATGATCATCTTCACCCTCCCCTGTCTCACGTAAGCAGGTTTTCCTCTTCCTCCCTGACGTTAGGTAAAGAAAGGAAACGCGTTACCTTGGCTATTGCGGCTCAGTTGGTTGAGCGTACTTCCGTGCACCAAAACGCCTTAGTTCCATTCCCCGTTTCTGCTCACAGCTAGATCCCTGATGGGAGGCATGTAGGAGCAGCCCATTGAAGTCTCTCCCTCTCCCTTCCTCTCTAAAATCAACAAACACATTTTTTAAAGAAAGAAAACGTTTGTGGCCCATGGGAAATGGTTAACTTCTTTAAATACTGAAAAATTTTAAAGATGTCTAAGAACAAATTCAAATTGCAGAATATGCAGCATTTCCTAAAAATGCTAGTCCTGTGATATTTTAAAAATTGCTTCTGTTGCAATGAAGACTTAATAGAATCTCAGCAGGCAAAGCTTCAGCTTATAGTAAATTGCCAAGCAAGACTTCCCAGCTATAAACAAAACAGATGAGTTCTTCATGTCTTCATATTTACTGACAAAAAAATGTTACCAAAAGGAAAGGCATATAAATAATTCCTGCTGTATCTTAAAATGCTAATACTCTCAATAGAATATTTCATGAAGTATTTATGTAGCACTGCTGGAGATTCTGGTGAACTGTAAATCATAACACACTTCAACTCAAGACTCTCAGAAATAAGCTCCATGATTTCAGAAACAGGACTGGTAGGTACATTTGGATTTTTCTCCCTAGAAATTGTTGCTTGGTTTTGGTACATGTACACACCACTGACCTTTTGTTCTATGTTGAACTTCCTCCAGTATGTGCACTTTTACATCTATTAGAGTATTATACTAATAAAATAACTATCATGATGTAATAAAGAGCTAAGGTATCTGGGCTCATTAAAAAAATAAGTTTTCAGCCTGGCTGACATGGCTCAGTGGTTGAGCATTGACCTATGGCAAGAGGACATGGTTCCATTCTCAGTCAGGGCACTTGCCTGGGTTGTGGGCTTGATCCCCAGTGTGGGACATGCAGGAGGCAGCCGATCCGTGATTCTCTCTCATCATTGATGTTTCTCTCTCTTTCTCTCCCTCTCCCATCCTCTTTGAAATCAATAAGAATATATTTTAAAAAAACAAGTTTTCATTATTTTCTCTTTCTATCAGTTTTATAAAAATGTTAATGGTTTGTGCTATACCTCCTTGTTTGGTAGGTGAGTGTATATGTTGCAATAGTTTTTGTCATGTTCTTGGGGAAAGGAGAAGATGGAAAAGAATGTGAAAGGAAGCACTGAAAGAAAGATGAAGAACCTGGACTAAAAAGAGTGAGCTTGCAGTTGCCTTTTTCACAGGAACTCATAACCACAAATTACTTGAGTCATCAAGTCAGAAGAAGGGAATCAAAGATTCAGGACCTTGTCAAGGTCCAGTGTTAAAATTTATTTAGATCCTATGTAAGTAGATTTGCTATATGAAACAGGAATGAATGGCTCAAATAGAAAGACTAAATTTTCTGGGCACGGAAAGGGAAGTTGCCATATTCTTTTATCTAAATTCACTGAATTATGAGTCTTAGTATAAAATACTGTAGACTGTGTTTATTCATTTTCACTTTCTGATATCAGATACATGTAACATATAAATAGTTTAACATTAATAAAATATATTTAGCAATTAACAAGGAAAGCTTTTGTTGGGATTTTTTAAACTTCAGTTAATTTTTTAATTCTTAACACAAAAACAGATAGCTGGTATCATAATATTTAGAGTAATATGATGAAGTTATCTGAATGGCCAAGAGAGCGGGATCAGCGCCAGGTGCCAGTGGGGTCAGTGCTGGCAGTAGGTGTGAGCAGAGGCTCCAGCAGCAGCAGCAGCAGGTGCAAGAGACAGCTGCCGGACCCCGTCACCCTGTAGGAGCAGGGGCAGGTGGAGAAGCCCTGAGGGCTGATTGGGGCCAGCAACAGCTGCTCACATCCTCTAGCAGTGGTTCCAGGTGCTGGCTGTGGGTGTGAGTGGCAGCTCTGGTGCTGGCAGCATGTGTGAGCACCAAGTGGGACCATTGTGCATGGGAGCAAAGAATTTTCAGTAACCACCAAAGGCTCAGCCTGATGACAGCGGCCAGCTCCCTGCCTTGGTCTGGGGCCCCTCCTCACCTGCTCCACCATCCTGCTGCAGCTGACACCCACCATGTTCCGTGCACACCCCCTGGTGGTCAGCACACAGCATAGCAACCAGTTGTTCAATTGTTCGGTTGTTCTGGTTGTTCCGCCATTTGGTCTATTTGAATATTAGCCTTTTATTATATAGGATTTTTGCTGGCTAGATATTCTGAAATTAACATATAGGACAGTGGTTCAGAACACAAGCTCAAGAATATGGTCTTCAGAAAGTCATGTAGTCTCTTATCTATAAAATGGGCAAATGATAGCATTTGCCCTTTTGTATGTTGAGAGAATATATTAATATGTAATTTAATTTATGTAGGGATTTAAAGTGATTACATAACTCATACAAATATTGCTATCAAGTCTTTTGATTCAATCAGCTAAAGGAAAGTGATGATGCTTTAGTATTTATTGATGCGATCAGGGAAATCTACTCTCACTTTTTTTATGCTTGTTTAGATTCATGACATAGGGCATAGAGATGAAACAAATACACATTTAATGCTTTTAGCTAAATATATCCATGCAAATATTTAAATATATTGGGGAGTATAAAGAGTCTTATCTGTTTTTGGAAACAAGGAGAAGAAATAATTGACAAATGTAGAAATAAAGACTGTTGCAAGGACAGAAAATATTACAGGAGAAGTCATATGAATGAAAATCACAAGACAATTGGCTTAGATAAAATTAAAAATATTTACCTCAATAATTTTTTTAAAATTATTACATTATATGTAATGTTATTTTTAATTTATCTACCTAGAATCAGAATATCTAGGTCAGAAGCAATGTTAGAAGAGTAATCAAACCCAATTCTATAATCATCAGGTTAAAATTAGACCTGTATGAATATAGAAAAGATTTTTTTAAGTGAACACTTAGGTTATTCAATCTCATGTACAAAAATAGGCACTGATTTGAAAACATTTGAAATATTGAAATCAGTAAATTCATTACTAATGGAAATGATGATGAAACATGTACTGTAATTGAAATTTTAATCAAATTGGCATGGTAATAAAGGAATTTCTCATTGTCCTTTTAAATCAGTGGTTCTCAACATTTCTAATGCCCTTTAGTACAGTTCCTTATGTTGTGGTGACCCCCAACCATAAAATTATTTTTGTTGCTACTTCATAATTTTGCTACTGGTATGAATTGCAATGTAAATATTTCTGTTTTCTGATGGTATTAGGCGATCCTGCTAGTGGTTCTCAACCTGTGATTTGCGACTCACAGGTTGAGAACCTCTGCTGTGGAGCCTAAGACCATCGGAAAACACAGATATTTACGTTGTTATTCATACAGTAGTAAAATTATGAAGTAGCAATGAAAATAATTTTATTATTGGGGTCACCACAACATGAGGAACTGTATTAAACGGTCGTGGCATTAGACAGGTTGAGAACCACTGTTTTAAATAGTCTATTTCATGATGAAAACAATACACCTAAACTATGGATCTGTCAACATAATATAATCCAGAAACATTAATTTAGCTGGAAGCCACTTCTTTGTATTCAAATAGCCACTGAGCGATTTATGATTCTAAAAAGAGCTAAAAAAACTGACATGATTATAAGGAGGGCTTATAATTACTTTCTAATTATTAAAAAAAAATGTGTCATTCTCTGACGGCAAGGTTTTATTAGGTAATATTTTTAAGCAGATTAAGCAGTATTGGTGAATAATGGGCTTAATGAACCTTGAAGAATTAAGAAAAATACTATTTATTTGAAATGAGAATAAATTAAAGAAAATCAAGATAGTAAGTACCCACATACATAGGTAACACTTATATGCAAATAGCACTGTGAAATAAAATATTATTCCATTATAAAATACTAGGGGCCCTGTGCATGAAATTTGTGCACGGGGGGGGGGGGTGATCCCTCAGCCCAACCTGCCCCCTCACACATCCTGGGAGCCCTCTGGCCGAGGCTTTAGGCCTTGGGCACCCAGCCATCACCCTGCAATGGGGCAGATGGCTGGTTCCATCTCAGCCCTGCCCGCCCACACCTCCTGCCAGGGCCTTAGCCCCAGCCAGCTCACCCCCAGCTGGAACAGGCCTCTGCCCCACCCACCCAGGCCCTGGCCACCTCGGACACACACCCCCAGGCCCCCCCCAGGCCTGGCCGCCTTGGCCATGCCACCCACAACCCGGGCCACCTTGGCCACGCCCCCCAGGCCTGGGCTGCCTTGACCATGCCCCCACGCTCCTAATTGGCTGGTGGGCATGGCTGGTGGGCGTGGTTTGTGGGCGTAGCGTAGGTGCAGTCAAATTTGTATATTACTATCTTATTAGATAGGATGTAGTATCAGAAAAGGTTATTAGTATAAGATCATTATTGATCTCAATATGCAGGGCTGGGAAAAAAGTAGGTTTATAATTGTTCCTATGGAAAATAACACAATAATTAATAAATAATAGCCAGAATAAACTGTGTTTAGCATACTCACAACTGTAAACCTGCTTTTGTCCTACCTTGTATAAAAATATATACTAAATGTACATTAAATTTTTACTCAAAATAGCTATAAAAGTAATGTACCTGGGGAAATAATTGTTAACTAAGTGTTCTAATTTTATTTACATACGGACATGCTATCCTTTGTTTCTCATCACTTTCAGTAAAATCATTTGCTGGATATTACTCTTTTTGTTGGCCAGAAAAAAATTTTCTTGGCTAAAAATTAAATTATTCTAAATTATTTGAAGTATGCTTTCATTGTATATCATTTATATACTAATATGTATCACATATATAATATATTTCATGAATCTATATTACCTGGTTTATGATATTATGTAGGACGGAACAATGTTTAACAAACTTTTTCAGTAAGAATGAGCATGATTTTAAATTTTTGGAAGACAATAGGGACGAGGCATAACATATTTCCCATTCTCTCAGATGCAGTCCTGTCTTCAAATGAAATGGCACTACTTAGGATTGTTTATACGAATAAATCCCACTAGAGTACAAAAAAAACAACAACAAAAATAACAAAAAAACCACCAATAACCAAATGTTCCAATAGGGAATAATGTACGGTCTCTCTCCCACACCATCCTGGCTCATTTCCCACTCCGAAAGGCTGTTCAGGTCAGTGCATGTGGGTGCCTGTAAAACAGCCCTTTGTCTGATGAAGATATCTGCCATACTCTACCATTTCCTCTCATTTCCAAGCGTCTTAATAGAGATACCCATTTTCTATAATATCCTGCAATGTCATCTCATTAATTGGAATATCTAGTTCATGTGTCTTATAGTGATTTATTCAGAGATTTGAATAGCAGCCATTTATATGTTAATTAATAAAGTGACACACAGAGCCCTGTGATTAGACCATGCAATAGCCTATTGAGCATATTGCCATTTTCTATTTCCTCGAACATGAAGATGAAGAGCTGCCCTCTCTAGATTATTTTAGTATGGTTATGCAAATGAGTTCTATCTTTATAATCTCATTAATAAGGGGTATCCTCACCATTAAGAATAATTTTAAGAGAAAATGGCAACTGCTTATGTAGCAACACATTGATATTGTGAGGATTCTGACAGCTTTACTAGGTTTCTTTAATCACAAGCCCTCCCTTAGAGTTAGATGAAAGGAAAGGGAGAGACCGAATCATTTAAAAGGAATAGAATACTATTCTAAAAGTGAATTAGTTTTCAGTGTCATCAAAGAAAACAATTTGGTAGCTGAAACATGACACCACTATCTAAACCAACTAGAGGCTGATTTCACATTTATTTCTCTAATTTTTAACTAAGTGTTCACTAAATATATATTGAGGATAGCCTTTGTATAAAGTGATAGAAAAAAAGGAAATACAGGTGGTATGGAAATCTAACTTATTTGCAATATTTTTAACATGAATTATAACTAGCAACTGATCTCTGGGAATAATCATTTGATGATTATATTACAAACCATCTCACCTGTTAGTGGCTTAATACAGTGACCACTTATTTTGCTTAAAATGTTGTATGTAAGTTTAATGACTGAAATACTTGAGAAGTTTTATGGTTCTTATAGCCATCCCCTTGCCTGACAATTTCTCTTTACACTGCACTTTCTTTGAAAGTCATTTTTAAAGTAAGGAGAATTAATTGAAAGCCAGTTAGTTACATTTCCTAACCCATCAAGTCCTATTCATCCTGTGTTCCCTCTAAATTCTGCTAACACATTAAATGATTCTCTGTTTAGCTAAACTCTGTTATAATACCATATTATATATGGTTAGTAGTATATAGCAGATGTTTTCAACATCTCTCCTGACCAAATCCAAAAAGTCTTAGGTACTTTTTTGGAGAGTCTAAAATACCACAGGTGATAGTTTTGCCAACTGTTTGTTATCATTTTTCTAGCCTTCAATGATAAGTTCATCGCCCTTTCTTAGCCTTCAGTGACAGTTCTCACACTGTTTCCCCAGACTGCATTAACAACTTCCTGCCTTCCACGTGGTCTTAAAGCCAAAGTCATATGCTTTGTGTTCTTGTTACAGCACTGCCTGAGTTCTGGCACCAATTTCTACATCAGTTAGCTGTTTTCTGCATAATTCACCACATTAACTTTTAGTGTCAGGGAAAGCAAACATGTATCTAGCTCACAATCCATCAGTTTGGCTTGGACTCAGCAAGGTGGTCCTTCTGCTGGTATTGGATGTGCCTTTTCATGCACCTGCAGTAAATGCTGGTCATTTGGAAAGCATGCTTTGCAGGGCTGTCAGCTTGAGCAGTGGGGCTGACTGGACCATATGTCTCTCAATATGGAACAGGCTACCCCAGAAGCAACAATGATGGTAAGTTGGAAGCACTTTTCAAGTTTCTGCTTCTTTTTCATGTTTCATGTTGACCTTTTATTCAAAAGGCACAAAGAAATTATATGGTCATGATTTGGTTTAGGAAGGGGTTATCCAAGATATTGGTTACAGGGAGGCATAAACATATCATAGTCATCAGAGTATTTTTAAAACCACTTCACTGAGTTATGATTAATATGTAAAATATGCACATATTTAATATCTACAACTTTGCAGATAAGTATACACCATGAAACAAACAGTGCCATTGTCAAGGCCATAAACATATCCATCACCTCCCAAAGTTTCCTTCTGCTTGCTTTATTGTTATCATTATCATTGTGTGTGTGTGTGTGTGTGTGTGTGTGTGTGTGTGTGTGTGTGTGTGTGTTTGTTAAGAATACTTAACATAAGATCTACCCTTTTGGAAAATTCTAAGTATATAATACAGCACTGTTAGTTATAAGCATTATGCTGTAGAGTAAATCTCCAGAATTTATCTATCTTGTACAATGGAAGCTTAGACTCCTTAACTACTACCTCCCATTTTCCTTTCTCCATAAACAACCTAAATGTTCATCAATAGATAGATGAATGGATAAAGAAATTACAGTATATACATACAATAGAATATTACTCAGCACTTACAAAGGACATTTTATCCTTTGTAATTTGGATAGACTGGAGGACATTATGCTAAATGAAATAAGCAAGACACGGAAATACAACACTATATGATCTCACTTATATGTAGAATATAAAACAATAGTTCAACTGATACAACCACAAGGTGAGAAGCATGGGGACTTGGGGTGGAGGGGATAAATGGGGGGAAAAAAGGAGACATCTGTAATACTTTCAACAATAAAGATAAATTTAAAAATAATAAGTTCTTATTAATAACAACAAAAATTATTAGATTAGTTTTTTTAGTAGTAAAAATAATTCTTTATAAATACTGCCCTACATATTTTGGTTCAATAAATTATAATAAAATTATAGGATACTTAATAAAGGAAATATGAATTATAAACAGCATATGCACAATCAAGTTTTATTATGATAATGTAAAATGAAAACTCCATGCATGTGATCTCTAAGCGTAATTTTTAAAAGAGATTTTTATCAGGATTCACTAGCTAGCATATTTCCTGAATTTTGGCCCCAGTCCTAAACCCATTACTGTTGTAGTAGTAGCCTTTGTTAAATTGTGAGACTCATATTAGGATTCCCTGCTGTTATAGATGCAAGAAAAAAAGGCAACAAATCAGCCTCATTCACATCAGTACTCAGGAGCCCTCCTCTATTTCACTTTTGTGTGTTTGTTCTTTTTAAAATTCTTATTACTCCAGGAAAGAAACTTAGTTGGAATTCTCCTTATTCTCTTTTTATTTTTTAACACTTTAAGATTTACATGACAGAGATTTTTCGAATGAAGAGGCAATGTGTGTTTTTTTAATTGCTTTTATTCCTCTAATGATGAAGATTCAAAGAGGCTTATTTGACAGCCAGACCTGATATCAAAACTGGAACTAAAGTAGACCCTAACCACTAAATTATACTCTAATTCGTGAACAACCTGTTATCTATGGGAAAAATAATAATTTTAGGCCCCATTCAAATATAAAAGTCTAATATCCAGCAAAATAAGAATATTCAAAGCCTTAATTTCTGCTTCACTCATTTTTGCTAAAACAAAACAAACCCAACAAAGCATGAAAATAAAGTAGATTTTAATAAAAGAAGCCATTTTGACTAACACATCTAAAAGTAAAGTAGATTTTAATAAAAGAAGCCATTTTGACTAACACACAAATTCTAATGAATCTTTCCCCAAGAATTTGGGGATTTAATGTGGAGAAAGAAAGGGATTTTCTGTTCCTTTTTCATGTTTGGAGAGAAGAGGGGGGAAAGAGAGAAGAGGGAGTGTGGGGAAGAGAGAAGCCTCCAACCAACATTCTTTTTTTCTAATTTATTGATTTTTTTTTTTTACAGAGGAAGGGAGAAGGTTAGAAAGTCAGAAACATCCATGAGAGAGGAACATCCATCATACCCCCTACTGAGGATGTTCCTGCAACCAAGGTACATGACCTTGACCAGAATCTAACCTGGGACCTTTCATTTCCTAGGCCTATGCTCTATCTGCTGAGCCAAACCGTTTCGGCTTTAACCAACATTCTTGATCAAGAAGGAAAGATACACAGAAAAATCCCTTATGTAGGGTGCAGTAATAGTGAACCATACACATCATCTAACTCAAATTTAAATCAGCTGTTTAGCTTTGTGGCATAAACATTAGTTATTAAAAAAATAGTTTTTTTGTTTTATGATAGTCATTACCATTAGAAACCTATTAATTTAGTTATTAACTTCACAGTTTTTGCTTGAGACTATTTCATGGAGCTAATAAAGGGGGAACAAAATCATGTTTGTTCATTTGTTTTTGAGTAGGGTGATTACCAAATTAAAATTCATAGACTTATATACTGTTTGGTGTGGGAAAAGATGGAGACTAACATTATGGTAAATTCTCAAATGTGTGTAAAATCTAAAACTGTTACTTTAGCAACAGATAAATCTCAAAGCTCTCTAAATATTTTCTTATAATTGAAATGGAAAAACATCTTAAATCTTTTTCAAAATTAGGTCACTTTTCTACATTTATTTGACACAGATGAAGTATTAAGATTGAATGAAATGACATTCTTATTAATACACATATGAATTTTGTAACTAACTGATTTATTATTGGAAATTAAATTTATTACTTTAAAAATGCATGTACTGACTGCATAATGATGGCATTTATACTAACAGCACAATAGTGAAATGGTCATTTCTATAATAATAAAAGCGTAATATCCTAATTTGACCAGACAGCTGAACAACCTTCCAGTCATCTTTCTGGACGACCTTCCAGACAAAGCCAGGGCTGCAAGGGAAGCCCAGGTCCTGGGAGTCTGCCAGCAACCCCAGAGAAGTCTGGGTCCTGGGTACCAGAGGGAAGCTGGTGCCGGCAGCTAGGGAAGGCCTACTCTTGCACGAATTTTGTTCATTGAGCCTCTAGTAATTACATAAGCAAAGATGCAAATAAAATAAATACAATTCTAAATATATATTGATGGCCTTACTTAATTGGAAGATGATGGTAGTAAATAGATCAGGTTATCCATATATTTTTTAAAATATTTTTTATTGATTTTGGAGAGGAAAGGAGAGGGAAAGAGAGATAAAAACATCAGTGATGAGAGAGAATCATTGATGAGCTGCCTCTTGCATGCCTAATACTGGGATCAAGCCTGCAACCTGAGCATATGCTCTGAATGGGAATCAAACCATGTCCTCCTGGTTCAAAGGTTGATGTTCAACCATTGAGGCATGCCAACTGAGTAATCCATATCTTTATGTAACAGCAACAATAAATGGCAGCGACCCAACTAGGTCAGAATTTTTTAAACGATTCCTAGAAAGCATGATATAATGTGGCAAAAACAAAGGTGACTATTTAGTCAACTTTCAATCTGATGCTTAAATAATAAAATGCTGGTTTGTAAAATAACAATTAGCAATATCAAAAGGTAAATATCATTCTCCAAAAAATAGTCATGTTACCAATGTATATCAATATAGTTTCAGTAAGATGTATTCATATGTCATTCATTTTTATGTTCTGATACATTACATAATTATTGGAAGTTTCTATTTTATTTTGATTACATTAGTACATACTCAAATACTCATACTCTTTTTACTTGAATATTTATATCTAAATTTCATGTGCTTTTTCTTCAACTTGTTTTCTATTTTCAAAATTAGCTTTAACAGCACTATCCATTTACCCAGATTCATTCTGCCACAGATACTTTTGACAGCGCTTTGTACCTTTATTTCTTCAGTTGAGAATCTGTATGTTTTCTATATTATATTAATACTCTCAACTGCCTTCAGTGTTGTGTCTCTTTACTTGGAATTTAAACTCATTCAGATTAAACATGATTGGTCATTTATAACCTCATATTTTATTAAAATTCTTCACGTAACTTCAGATTAGAGCACTAAATTTGTTATACTCAAACTGTTGCACCTGAACTGAGATAAACCATAGCTAATATATTAGAGGTATGTATGTTACCACTTTAACTTTTTATTATTATTATTTAAAGTATTACATATGTCTCCTTTTCTCCTTATTTACCCCCCTCACAACACTCCCACTCCCCAGGACAGGACCCCCACCCCCTGCCTCAGTGTCCATGTCCATTGGTTATGCTATTATGCGTGCATATAAGTCCTTTGGTTGCTCTCTTATCCCCATTTCTCTCTGAGGTTAGACGTATGTTCAGTGTTTTGGATCTGGATCTATTTTTGTTCATCAGTTTAGTATGTTATTCATTATATCTCACATATGAATAAAATCATGTGATATTTTTCTCTGATTTTAATGTATATAATGTTAAATGCTCATATGTTTTTTGATCCTTTGTAACCCAATGCCTATTATTCACTAGTTAATAGAAGCAAATAACAAATACACAAATTGGTTGCAAAGAACTCAATGCATAAGTAACTAAAAAAAAAGCCAATCATGTCCTGGCTGGTTTGGCTCAGTGGATAGAATGTCATCCTTGGGACTGAAGGGTCCCAGGTTCGATTCCAGTCAAGGGCATTTACCTCAGTTGCAGGCTTCTCCCTGGCCCAGGCTTTGATCAGGGCTTATGCAGGAGGCAACCAATCTATGTGTTTTTCTATATTGATGTATCTCTCTGTCTTTTTCTCTCTCTTCCATTCTCCCTAAAAATCAATGTAAACATATCCTTGGGTGAGAATTAACAAACAAAAAGCCAACCATGTTTATTTTCCCCACTTATGTTTCTATATTGTCTTTTCATGGATATGTGGACATAAATGCTTATGTTTATAATTTTTATAAAACATTAATATATCTTAGTCTTATTTTTAAAAAGCCAGGTAGTTCCCTGTGGGCATGTTGATATTTAATCAATCAGCTTCTCATAGCATTACACATAGATCTCCTTACCTTCCAAAACATCACACCTAAACAGATGTTCCAAATATAAACTAGGTGCCTCATAGTCACGCACTTAATGATTTGTCAATTCCTCAAATAACCAGAAACACAATTAGGTATAATTGGAGGATACAGAACCACTGCAAATTCATTGCTAAATACCAAGTTACTTTGAGTCGCTCAAGACTGGAGTATTCAACAAACTTCCTATTGTCAACAGAAACTGGTATATTTTAAATCATTTGATTGAAATAAAAATTATTAATGAGCAGCTGATGCAATGATCTCCTGCTAGGATTAATAAATGTGAATCCACCACATCCAAGGAGGCACTGATCATAACTTGTCATCATATGAACATACTAGAGGCCCAGTACATGGATTCATGCACCGGTGGGGTTCCTTGGCCTGGCCTGCACCCTCTCACAATCTGGGACCCCTCAGGGGATGTTGGAGAGCCAGTTTCAGCCTGATCCTTGCAAGCCGAGCTAAGTGACCCCACTGGTTCACAAATTCGTACACTGGGCCTCTAGTATGCATATAAGATCTTTGGTTAATCTCTCCCCACCCTCCCCCCTGCCCTCTGAGATTCATCAGTCTGTTCCATGTTTCTCTGCTTGTGCATTGTCTGTCTACTCCCTGGTGGTCAGTGCACATCAAATAGTCAAATGGTCAAGTGATAACTTAGACTTTTCTATATGTAGATTTAAGCCCGCTCCTGATTCATTACATTTTTTAATGGAAATTTAAATCTTTCCCAATGGTAGAATGGCTCCAGTAATGATTATGAAAATGCAAACAGATTTTTATTGCCACAAATGCTGATGTTCAGGTGTGCTTCCCAGGGTGCTAAGGGACTGCATAAATGATCATTGAGCCACACTGGCTGGGCCAATTCTCATTATTTTGTACAGCATAGATATTTTGAACCCCTGCCAATGCTTTTAAAGTCATTTCATGTTAAATGGGTTTGACAGAAGAAAAATTTAATATAGAGCAAATTTTTTAAAGCTAAAAAAATAAGTATTTTAAACTATCATCACATTATAGGGCTCTTGTGCAAAAGTAATATTACTGTGTTACCACATAAAATCAGCTTAAGTGCTCTACATAACGGGATTCTTCCTCTCACTCTACTCCCATCACCACCTACATGATCCAGCCACAGTAAACATTTGTTTCCTGAACTTTCCTTCACGATTGAATGTTTCATTTTTCATGTATTCAGAACATAATAAAGATATATTTGTGCAAGGCAAAATGCTAAGTGTTGGGGATGCCAAAGTGATAAAGCCAGAAACAGACTCATCCTCACTGAGCTTAATAGCTAGTGGAAATATTTTCATATCTTTGCACATTTTTCCTGTTCCTGGATTATCTTCCTCTCCCCTTTTCTGCCTGATAAACTCATATTCATATTTAGAGATCTAAGTCAAGAATGCTTTTTTATATAATCTTTCTATATTATTTTTTCTAAGAAAAATAAAATCTCTCCTAGATATTGTTAATTCTTGCATATGATTCACTTGTAGTTTTTTTTTTAAATCTCATTATAGAGGAGAACTAAGATGGCGGCAAAGGCAAAACATCTATCTTGCCGTCATAATCAGCAATTTTAATACTACAACTTAACGAAAGAACAAACACCTTCCAGAATCACCAGTAAGCTCGCCGAGTGAAAATTCCACAAATAAAAGTGAAGATAAGACACTGTGACCCGGAGGAGCGGCGGCGGACGGCGTTGAAAGATTCACCCGGAGAGAGGTTTGGAGCGCACGCCGCGGAGAGGGCGGGCGGCTGAAAACCGGCCAGTTTTCTCGAACGGGGAGACAAAGGCGTCCTACTGGACTGATTCTCCAGCTCTGGGCGAAGTCCAGAGAACTCACTATCACACGGGGTGAAAACTGGACAGTGGGAGGGCACGCCGAAGCTCGGGGGCTGCCAGGTCTCCCAGCTTGTGGAAAGGCAGCTCGCGCGAACAGCTCGGCTGCGTGACGGTGCAGAGAGCACACCGCGACTTGTCTCTCATTCGGAAAACCATCAGAATGCTTTGTTTTACGATCCTGGGTGAGACATTGCGCATGCAGACTCATTTTGGGAAAGTCTGAATTCCCCGGCAACCGGCAGCAGGTGGAGCTCCGTAGCGGCTCTCTCTCAGAGGTGTTGGCGGCCATTGCCCCTGGCACAGAGTCCCTGGGGCTGCATAGGGCGGAGCTAACGCTGTCTGCTTGGCCGGGAGACTCTGCCCACCCAACCTGAGCACAGCTGAGCTTCACAGACAATTGGCCTAGAAGTCAACCCTCCAAGTGCTAACAACGATTAACCTGAGCTTAACTTCAGCAAGACTGTGCAACCCATATCCACCTCAGGTAACTGGGGAGGCTGAGCCACTGTCCCTTGTAGCACGTCTACCACACAAAGCTAATTGACCAACTCAGGGAAGTAGCCACCATGCAGCAACATGGAAAGAAATCAGATGTGAAAGAAATGGAGGGAAAAAAACGACTGGACATGGAATTCAGAACCACGGTTATAGGGTTTTTTAAGAGGTTCCAACAAAAGATCGAGGCCTATAAGGAAATAAGCAAGACCACAAAGGAAATGAGTGAGTCCTACAAGAAAATGAACAACACCCTCCAGGATATAAACGAGAGCTGCAAAGAAATTATTAAGACCAACGTGGAAATGAATGAGTCCTACAAGGAAATGAAAGAAACCCTCAAGGATATAAAGCAGACTCTCAAGGATATGAAAAAGGACCAACCAGAAATTAAGCATACACTGACTGAAACAAAAAATACTATACAAAGACGTGAAAGTGCCCTGGAGCACCCCAAGAACCAAGTTAAAGATTTGAAATACAAAGAGGGAAAATCCAATCAGCTGAAAAAGCAAGAAACCAAAAGAATCCAAAAAATTGAAGATAGTGTAAGGGGCCTCTGGGACAACCTCAAGCATACCAACATCCGAATTATAGGGGTGCCAGAAAAAGCGAGAGGCCAAGACAATGAAAACCTATTTGAAGAAATAGTGACTGAAAACTTCCCACACCTGGTGAAAGAAATTGACTTAGGAGTCCAAGAAGCACACCGAACCCCAATATATAGGAACCCTAAGAGGACTACACCAAGGCACATCATAATTAAAATGCCAAGAGCAAAAGACAAAGAGAGAATATTAAAAGCAGCAAGAGAGAAACAGTTGGTTACCTATAAGGGAGCACCCATACGACTGTCAGCAGATTTCTCAACAGAAACGATGCAGGCCACACGGGAGTGGCAAGAAATATTCAAAGTGAAGTGATGAACAGCAAGAATCTACAACCAAGATTACTCTATCCAGCAAAGCTATCATTCAGAATTGAAGGTCAGATGAAGTGCTTCGCAGATAAGAAGAAGCTAAAGGAGTTCATCACCACCAAACCAACATTATATGAAATGCTGAAAGATATTCTTTAAGAAGAGGAAGAAGAAAAAGGTAAAAGTGCAAACTAGCAACAACAAATACACATCTATCAACAAATGAACATAAAAATCAAGTGAATTGATAGGCTGTTGAACAGGATAGACTGGTGAATATAACAGAGACATGGACATAGAGAGGGAATGGACTGACAATTCTTGGGGAGAAAAGGGTTGTGGGAAGTGCAGCAAGAGACTGGACAAAAATCTAGCAACAATGGGAGAGGACAGTGGGGAGGAGGAGGTGAGGGTGGAGGGTGGGATAGGTACAGGGTGGAGGGAAGCTCTAGGGGGATAAAAAGGGGAAACAATGTAATTAATAAACTGAACAATAAAGATTAAAAAAAAAAAGAAAAAAAAATAAAAATAAAATAAAATCTCATTATAGAGAAAGTATTTGTTTACATTCACCCTCTAGCTGGACTAGACTACAGACACCCAAAGACAAGAACTATGCCTTATTGATTATGGGCTTTGTATATAATTAGTAGCAAGGATATCCATGTTTGTTGCATGAATAAATGAATGATTGAATTATTTCTTTAATTTTCTTTCTTAGTGAATACCAGACATTTGTTCTGAACTTGAACACACCAGTAGGTGACTATGTAATGCTCTTGATATGGTCAGAATATTTCTACTTAATTAAAAAATAAAAAACAAAGTAGATTTTATTAGGTGACAACTGTATTTGTTATCTATTACTAGAAATCAAATTACCACCAACTCTGCAGTTTAATACAATATACATTTATTATGTCAGGTTTCATGGCTTAGGAGTCCAGGTATAAAACAGCTCCTAAATTTAGGGTCTCATAGGGATGCCATCAGAGTACCACACTGACTGTGTTCTGGAGCTCTTCTTCCAAACTCATGTAATTGCTTCTAAAGTTCCGTTCCATTTGAGTGTAGAATGTAAATATCCATTTTTTTGCTGGTTGTCAGTCAGGGCCACTCTTCACTCCCAGATGCCAGGAGCAATCCTTTGCTGCCCAGAGCAATCCTTTGCTGTGGCCCCTCTCAATGGCCCTCTTAGTAGCTTAGCGCTTCAATGCCACAGGAAAATTCCACTGTGCTAAGAAGGAGTCTTATAGAATGTAAGGTATCCCATAACCTTTGTCATATTCTATTAGGAGGGAATTATGCTAGGGCATGCATGATTCCTTGAAGTTCACCTTAAGGTGAGCCCACTACAAAAAAATTAAAAGTAAAAACCACCACAAATAAAAGTAAATATAAAATAATGTTTGGGAAAATAACTAATATGACAAATATTCAAAATACTCAGATTCAACTCATTATCACCGAATTAATAAAGAAATATCAACCAAATCAATTACGTCCTCTAAGTTGATATATTTTCTTCATTTTTATCGCAGTGTAGTACACAATGCTAAATGAAAGGAAAGCAACAAGATGGGCCCTTCCAGATACTTCTTTAAAAATCCCTTCTATATGGAAAGCAGAGATTCGAAAAATATATGTCAGAGTCAGTACCTAAATCTACACCTTTGCTATGTCAGAACAATCATTGCAATGTATCCATAAGTAGGAATAGCATATAGGGTCTATAAATTGGTTTTAAAATCTGCTAAGCTATTTGAACAGTATGCAAGGCTAATGTTAGTAATGTTTATCAAAGGGGAACTTTGTCTCTAAGAAATACGTTTCCTGGAATTGTAAATTTTCCTGATATTATACATAACCTGATCTCCACTTTTGCTAGCCACCATGAGCTAGAGTGAAATATTACAGCTCCAGTCATGTCAGCTACACAGGACGTAGATATACTCAAGTTACCTTGGGTTAGAACCTCAAAGGCTATACTATCAAGTAAGAGGGAAATAGAATAAGACCAACTGTAGCAATAATTGTAAATCATTCAACACCCTCATCGAAAGAACCACGAAATCTTGAGGATACCATTTGATATGTATTTCTGAAATCCTACCATTATATCTTACACACTACCAGATTCTCATCACATTAATTCTGGATTACTGAAGCTGACATATGTTGGTCTGGCCTCCAGTTTTATTCACTTCTAGAAAGCCAGCAGAATGACCTTTATAAAGAGAAAATCCTCTGCCTTTTAATCTTTTGGTGTCTTCCTGATTGGTCTCAGCACACAATTTGAAATCCTTCATGTGCCTGTAATAACTTAGTACTTAAAATAATTCTTTTTATGAAGTTTAATTGGGGGACATTGGTTAACAAAACCATAAAGGTTTCAAGTGCATAACTCATCAAACATTATGTGTCCACTGCCCATACGAGAGTCTCTTTCCATTTACCCTCTCTTTGCCCTTTGCTCTCTTCCACCTACCCCAAAACCCTGTGCCTATGTGTTATAGCAAATAATATATATAGTATATCTATACTAATAATAGAGGAATATGCAAATTGTCTGAGATGCCATCAGAGTAACAGTAATGAGCTAATAACAGGCTGCGTGGGGTGATAAGGCCAGCAGGGGGGTTAGTGAGGGATGACCAAACGACTGAACAGCAGGCTGCATGGGGCCTGCTGGGGGGGGGGAATTTGGGGTGACCAAACCAGCAGGGAGGAAATTTAAGGGCAACCAGGCCAGCAGAGGGGGGCAGTTGGGAGTGACCAGGTTGGCAGGGAGCAGTAAGGGGTGACCAGGCTGGCGGGACCAGGACTAAACTGGCAGTTGGACATCCCCCAACTTGTAGAGGGTGAAGGCTGGGCTAATGGGACCCCCCATGCATGAATTTCATGCACCAGGCCTCGTGTGTGTGTGTGTGTGTGTGTGTGTGTGTGTGTGTTGCTTAATCTCTTTACCTTTTTTACCCACCCCACCAATCTTTCTCCTCTGTGAAAGCTGTCAGTTTGTTCTACATTATTTCTCTATGTTTCTGTTTCTATTTTGTTAGTTAAATTATTTTGTTCATTAAATACCACATATAAGTGGGATCATATGGTATTTGTCTTTCTCAGACTGGGTTATTTCACTTAGCAAAATACTCTCCAGGTCCATCCATATTGTTGCAAAAGGAAAGATTTCCTTTCTTATTGTTGAATAATATTACATTGTCTAAATGTACCACAGCCTTTTTATCCAATCATCTATTGATGGGCACTTAGGCTCTTTCCAGATCTTGGCTATTATAAAGAACTAAAGGCCAGGTGCATGAAATTCATGCACAGGGGGCAGGGGATGTCCCTTAGCCCAACCTGCACCCTCTCCAATCTGAGACCCCTCGAGGGATGTCCGACTGACCATTTAGACCCAATTCTATTGGGTCTAAATGGTCAGTCGGACATCCTTCTCACAATCCAGAACTGCTGGCTCCAAACTGCTCACTTGCCTGCCTCCCTGATTGCCCCTAACTGCTGCTGCCTGCCAGCCTGTTTGCCTCCAACTTCCCTCCTCTGCCTGCCTGGTCACCCCTAACTGTCCTCCCCTGCAGGCTTGATCGCCCCCAACTGCCCTCTCTTGCAGGCATGGTCCTTCCCAACTGCCCTCCCATGCTGGCCTGATCGTCCACAACTGCCCTCCCTTGCAGGGCCTGGAACCTCTCAATGGCCCTCTCCTGCTGGCCATCTTGTGGTGGCCATCTTGTGTCCACATGGGGGCAGCCCTCTTGTGTGTTGGAGTGATGGTCAATCTGCAAATTACTCTTCTATTAGATAGGATAGAAGCCTGGTGCATAGGTGGGGGCCAGCTGGTTTGCCCTGAAGAATGTTCCAGATCAGGGTGGGGGTTCCCTTGCAGGGAGGGATGGCCTGGGCGAGGGGCCTGTGGAGGTTTGCAGGCCGGCCCCGCCCCCCAGTGACCCAAAGGGATGCTCTGGGATCTGGGATTAATTTATGTCTACAATTGAAACTTTGTAGCCCAGAGTGGAGGCCTAGGCCAGCAATGGCAGGTGGAAAGCTTGGCTTTCTCCATTGCCAGGGAAACCCAAGCATCTGTTTTCTCCAGCTCAGTGGCTGCTACCATTTCTGTATCTTTTATAATTTGAAACTTTGTAGCATTGAGTGGAGGCCTAGGCCAGCAAGGGTAGGTGGAAAGCGTGGCTTCCTCTGTTGCTGAGGAAACTCAAGCCTTCCTCCTGCTCTCAGTGGTAGCAGCCATCTTGGTTGAGGTTTATTTGCATAATCTGCTCCTGATTGGCTGGTGGATGTGGCTGTGGGCGTGGCTTGTGGGTGTAGTGAAGGCATGGTCAAATTTTCTCTTTTATTAAATAGGATGCTACAATGAACACAGGGGTGCATACCATCTTTCAAATAAGTGTTTCAGGTCTCTTCAGATATACTGCCAGAATTGGAATCACTGAGTCAAAAGGAAGTTCCACTTTTAATTTTTTAGGAAACTCCATACTTTTCCCACAGTGGCTGCACCATTCAGCATTCTCACCATCAGTGTACCATTATTTCCTTTCTTCCACATTCTCACCAGCACTTGTTTGTTGATTTATTGACGATAGCCATTCTGACAGAATTTTGATGCTATCACATTGTGGTTTAATCTGAATTCTTTTATGCTTAGTGACATTGAGCATATTTTTATATATCTACTTGCCATCTTTATGCCCTCCTTGGACAAGTGTTTGTTTAGATCATTTGCCCATTTTTAATTGGATTGTTTGTCTTCTTGGTGTTGAGTTTTCTTGGTATATATCCCTCTATATTTTGGATATTAATTCCTTATCAGATGTATTATTGGTAAACATGTTCTCTCCTTCATTAGGTTGTATTTTTATTTTTCTAAAGGTTTATTTTGCTGTGCAAAAGCTTTTTAGTTTGATATAGTCAGATTTATATAGTTTAGCCTTTGTTTTCCTCACCTGAGGAGATATATTGGCCAAAATATTGCTACAAGAAATGTCTGAGGTTTTACTGCCTATGTTTTCTTCAAGAATTTTTATAGTTTGTGGTCTAACATTGAAGATTTCATAAATTTTGACTTTATTCTGTGTCTGGTGAAATAAGGGGTCTAGTTTCATTTTTTGCATTTATCTGTCCAATTTTCCCAGAACCATGTATTAATAGACTATCTTACCCCACTGTATCTTTTTTCCTCCTTTGTCAAATATTAATTGACCAAATAAAAGTGTAGGTTTATTTCTGGATTCACTATTTTATTCCATTGATCTATATGTTGGTTTTTATGCCAGTACCATGCTGTTTTGATTATTATGGCCTTGTTGTATAGTTTAATCTGAGGTAGTGTGATACCTCCAACTTTAAAATAATTCTTCAATTAATATTCTACTAGTATCCTCCCTTTCTCTATCTTCCTTTTTATCCCCTAACTTCTGGAATCATTTGTTGTTCTTGAAATGGAAAATGCTTTTTGGCTAGTAGACCTTTTGACATACTCTGCCATTTACTTGACATCATCAATTTACTCTACTCTTTACCTAGTTATCTCCTGCTTTTCCTTCTGATTTAGCTTTCTCATTACTTCCAAAAAGTCTCTCCTACACATCCTCAAATGTGTTAGATTGTAACTGCCCATCGCCATTGCCTAGATGCATTAGAAATGTCAGTTTTTCTGTCCTGAGAGCTCTGTGTAGCCCAGGTCTGTTTTCCTGACTTGGTTTCTACAGTCCAGTGTTTAGCAATTAGCATATTTTTAACAAATATGGGGCAAGTTATTAAAGACTCTAAATATTCAGATGTCATCCCTGAAGTCTTAACAGTCCAAGGATCACTTTGTAATTGTTCATAAAATAATAAGTGATACTAGACCTCAAAGTACAGAGCAATTGTCTCCCCCTAAGCAGCTCACTGGAGACTCACATTGCCAGATTTAAAATGGGCACTAAAACTTCTAGATCAGCCTCCCCTGCAGGAAAGGAAAAGCAAAACCTGAGGCATATCTTGGATAAAATTTTATAGCTCAGTCTAGCACAGATGGCCTGTGCAAGGCACACCTCTATGTGCTCCTGCTTCTAGTTCTTTCTACCCATAAAATGATTGACCTCTCTTAAACCTATATCCCTAGGGGAGACACTGGAAGGATTCATGTGTTAGTTTTTACAAAGTTTGTGTTGGTATTTCTTAAATAGAGACACTCTATAGATACAAAGCATTTTGTTTATGCAGATGCCCTACCACAGTCCAACCTACCTATATGATTCTGTGCTACCAAACAGCTGCCGGCGCCCACTACGAACATCTGGTTCCATTTCGTGTTGGCATGGACTTCATTAGCAATAAAGCAGCTAATGACTTTTCGATGGCCTCATGATTACAGCTTTTATTAGTACCCCAGGTAATTGAGTTAATACATTTAATTGCCAACACTGACACTTCCTCCCACTTCTCTAATTTCCCATGCCTCCCCTTCTCTAATTTCTTCTCTGGTTCCTCCTAGTCTCCTTTGAGAGAGAGAGAGAGAGAGAGAGAGAGAGAGAGAGAGAGAGAGAGAGAGAGAGGGAGAGAGAGAGAAAGGAGGGAAGGAGGGAGGGAAGGAGGGAGGGAGGGAGGGAGGAAGGAAGGGAGGAAGGAAAGAAAAAGGGCAGAGAAACCATTAGTTAGAGTATGCACCTAACTGAACAGGTGACCTCACAAAACACTTCTGAATGACTTCAAAACGTCACTGAGACCATCCCAGTTTGTTTATAGCAGCATGTGGTGCCATGACTCACATTTACTACCTTTTTCCTTTCAAGCTAATTTATAGAACTGTCCACACCTTATGGAGCAACACACAGTATATAGTGTATTGCCACAAGGATTTCCACAGGAATATTTATAGTTGCATAGGAGAGCATGGACACAGATTTCTGAATTTCTCAACTAGTAATTCATATACTTGATTGTAAATCATGTGGAAATATTACATATTGCATAATAAAACAACAAGAGAGAAGAGACTATCGAAAACTGAAATCTTCTCTTAAGAGACATTTTTAAGATCTTGTGGGAAAAATAACAGTCCCTGGATGGCAATACATATTTTTCTCAGGAAGACACTCTTCCGGGTGGCTCTGGGTTTGTTTGTTACTCTTAGAAACTTCCCAATATTATCATTGACTAATGCCATACACACAAATCGCCCTTATACTTCCAAATTAAATGACCTACCCTTTGTAAAACAAAAGGCATTGCCCTCATCTTTGCCTCATTAAGAGAGGCTGATGGACATGTCATATCATTCATATATTCAGTCTAACACTATGATCTATGTCACCCAGCCGTAGTATCCAGATTGCTTTCATGCCTGACTCCAGCCCTATGACCCTTACATTTTTTTCTTACAAAAACCTGTAGCCTGATTCATGGCTCATTAATCTGTGTATTTATATGCTTAGTCTCCAAAATACTAAACCAGAGTTGAGAATGTTATCCAGCAGGTGTCAGTTATTATTTAGTTATTTCTCTAGCCCAGTGGTCGGCAAACTCATTAGTCAATAGAGCAGCAAACCACAGTGGCTCCTGAGCTGCAGTTTGCCAACCACTGCCCTAGCCTAAATACTTGACCAACATTACCTTTAACCTTCTCATCGTGTAAGGCAGTAGTTGTCACCCAGGATAATTTCTCCCCCAGGGTAAATTCTCAATATCTGAAGGTATTTTTGGTTGTCACAACTAGGGAAGAACTACTGAAATCTAGAAGGGAAGAGGCCTCAGATGCTGCTAACTATCCTACAATGCATAGGACAGCCCCATCATGACAACTTACTCAGCCTAATATGCCAATAGTGCAAAGGCTAAGAAACCCTCTTACAAGATATTGTTCCCATTGTATGAAAAAGAAATAGAAGCACAGAAAGGTAAAAGAGCCTGCCTAGCATGACTCACATTGCTAAAGGTGGAACATGAGTTCAAATCTAAGTTTATCTAATTCCAAAGTTCACTCTATTTCTGCGGGACAATCTTGCTTCCAGGACTTCTAGAAATCAGAGGGGTACATGGACATGTTTACAGGAGGTGCTTTACCTGATAAGCACCCAAACCATGTTATGTCATGAGGACATTTTTCCTAATGGTCATTATAAATATTGCCTCACGGTGATCATCACAGAAGTCTGCCACAACCTGCAGTGCAGGTGGATGTGTGATCCTGGCTACAATATTCCACTTGGGATGTCATGGTGGAACATCTACAATATATGGATGTGTCAACAGAAGTCACGGTAGATAGATCAAAAAGGACTTCGTGCAAAGCAATTTTATGTTATGAATATAGTAAAGAATTATAAAAACAATTGTCAATTACTGCTGAGAAAATGATGCAACCCCTGGGTATAAGCTGCAAGAGCAATAAGAAACAAACAATAGCAAAAGCAAGATGATAACAAGGGCATGACATTTCCAGAGAACTTTTACAGGTTTCTTACAGAAAATACTGGTGATGCGTAAAGTTGTCCTTGTTATCAAGGGCTTACCAGTAAATTAAAAGTACATGTATTTTATTATTTCGTATTGCTTTTTGCCATTCTTAGGAAAAAATAGTGTATTGTAAAATCTAATTTTGGAAGTAAAATTAATAAAGTAATGTTTGAATTCAAATGTTTTATTTATAAATGTTATCTTTTCTCTTTTCAGCTACACCCAGAGGTTTTCAATTAATAACAAATATTTCACATTTTCTTTAACTGATTTTTGCATAATGTATTTATAGTAAACAACACAGGTTTTCTAAGATCTTTAGGCTAGTCACTTTTTTCCCCATTCCTTGCATTCTATAGTCAGTTAGTGTACCTAAAATTATTTTGTTTGTCTTGTATTGTTTTCCTTTAGAATTAAGATATCTTATAATTTGCTTGGTTTGGGAATGTGGGAGTGGGAGTGTATGGAGGACAAGACAATTAGTCCAGAGAGGGATCTGACTTGGAAATAGGAAGAGAGAAAAAGCAAAGCACACTGCAATCAAAGACCAAGCGTAAGCAAGAGATGTGAAGCAAGGTGAGGACTAGGAATCCATCAGATAAAGACATTGAATCTGAGATGGAGCCTGAGAATCAAAATGCACAAATTGAGGTGACTTTTGTAATAGAGGAATCTTCAGAAGGGGAGCATGTATGGGCCAGCGTGGCTAGGACTGGGGGAATCTTAAAATGCCTTAGCTGGGAGAACCTAAATCTAAAAAGAGGCCCAGGGTTCTCCCATGCCGTGCTACTAACCACTGGAAAGGGTAATGCTTGAACCCAGATCTCCTCCTGCGTGGTCTCAGATAAAGGAGGAAAGATGCTCGGAAAGGTTCAAGTCTTCTCGGCCACCCACCAGAGACCTGTTCCATATCTGTGTGCATGACATTGATTTGAGACTTAATTGAGGTTCTTCTGCACAATCTTTAGTTGTCCTCTTGGCTTCCACATGTCATGGTTGTAGTCTCATATCCTCTTTCTGTTCATCTCTGATTTCCTGTCACAGGACACAGGCCTCCACCAGCCCACAGGTGCTCTACTACTACCTACAGGCAGAAAGCAATACTCTTTCCTTTGATTTCCAACCAAATTTCCCTCATCTTAAAATCAAATTAGTACATCACTTTATACTGATACTATTATTCGCAATCATTAAAGGTGGTCTTTGGTCTTGTACCAACTCTTCAGTTCTCAAAGCCTCTTGGGGTGTCTGTACTATCACTAGATATTTTTATCATAAATACAAGGAAACTCATGTGCTGTAAATGCAAAACAGGTATGTTTTGCCCTCATAACCATAATTAAAGTTTACCTGAAGGAGATACACAAACATCCATTCCATTTCTGCCAATAACAATCAAAATTTAGTTAACTGCTAAACATATTTACTATATCTCCCATACCCAGGAAGCTTGCTGGTTGACAATAAGCTAAATGAAACAAAAAATGTCACAAGATTTAACTAGTCTATCTCTATATTTTTCCAAAATATTATATTTTGGAGTTAAAATATTACAATTTAAGAAGCAGCTGGTTTAAGTTCCCGGAACAATAACATTCATCTATATTTATATATATGTATGTATATTTCTCTCTTTCCCCCTCTCACTCTCTGTATATATGTATACATTATATATATATACATATGGAAGAACATGGATGATTGGATGATGATTGGGGGAGTAAATAATTCCATTGGTCTGACATATACATCCACCAATCTACCTTTAATCTTTACAATATGACAGAATCAAGAATTAGATAGGAAAATGCAGAGTTTTTAAATTATTTTAAATAAGGAAAACATATTTCAAACATAGTATGTCCTATTTGAAAATTGAATATATAAAATAGACAAAAGCATAGAGTAATTTCTAACTTCTTCCCTACTGAGACTTTTGAGCAATTCTCTGGAGCTACTAGTATGTGGAAATATCTCAAGTGTAGATAGTAAGCCACTGATGGGGTGGAAAACCCAGGTGCCAATGTAAGCATTACCTAGGGATGAATCCAAGTTATTAGCTATGTGACTTTGAGAACACTATCTCTATTTTGGGGACTCACCTATGAAAACAGCTACAGCAATAGAGTCACAACTTATGTAACTACTTACACTAAGCTCTTGTTGAGACAGATTTCCCCTGCGAAATTTCCAAAAGTCTATAGGTCTCACTTCTTTGAATTTTCAAAACTCATACATAGAAAAATGGATAATTAGGTAAATAGACATTTTCTGGACTAATACTTTGATTTAGGGGAAGTTAGAGAACAACTATAGCCCAGAGGACAGTTGTACAGGCCCAATTTATTTTGGCATTTCCATTCCAGAGCAGGGTTCTTAGCAAACTCAAAAATCCACTCACTCATGCTTGAAAACCCCTCAGACATTTGTCATTGATAGTGATATCAATATTACCCAGTATAAAAGCTGTCAATCTGATGAGAACAGGAAAAAGAGCCAAAGCACCTCAAATATGCAGTCAAAGACTTGGTACAAGGAGTTTAGACTGTGGATTTTGCCATTCTCTAAGTGCAATATTAACAGAAATTATGCTAGCAATGTCTTTTTCAATTTGGCTGGGAAAACAATGTGTTTTCAGGTATCTACCACTAACAGCTTTCTGTAGGTGATTAAAACAAAACAAAACAACTTGCTTTTGATTGAAAAGGTACCTGTTCACTCCAAAAGCATAGCAGGCTCCAAAGATAGAGGATGAGGGAGAATACAGCTTCACTTTAATCTCTAGATTCTTGGCTAGCTCCTCATTTGAGTCATTGAGGTAGGAGAAATTTTGTATTTCTATTCAGAGAAAAATCTTTCTTTGAAAAGCGCACAAGCTATTATTTATTGGTGAGTCAGAAAAATCCCTCTCACTAGCTGGATTCTCAGAAGGCACTTCAGCTCCTTTTGGTGAAAGGGCATGATGTTGATGATTATAGGTCTTCTTTTCTTCCTTTTATTTATTGGTGGGGGGTGGTGTTAAGTGTTGCAATACTTAACAGGCTCACAGAGAAAGCAGTATGGACTTCACGGAAGACTCTAGTGTGGGATATTGAGATTGGCTGTGTATTAAAATACAGAGCTTTGACTGTCTATTTAAAAAATCAATTCTGTGCAGATATAATACTGAGAATTAATAATGTTTACTCTTCTTCTGCTGTTCAGAGCCAGAACTCAATCAAGTATGTGTGTGTGTGTGTTTGTGTGTGTGTGTGTGTATGTGTGTGTGTGTGTGAATACATACAGATGTAAATGCACATTTGGGTTGCTTTAGCACTTTTTTGGCTTTTTCCTTTTTTATGTATATATATATATATATATATATATATAGAAATTACTCTATAAATATAAATATATTTACTTATGTATATATATTTTTCTTTCTTTAAATTCTATTTTCTTTGTCCAATAGAAAGACCATTTCTATCATCACTGGCAACACTTAACTATACCCATTCCATGCTAAAATAGAATTTTTCTCCACACACAAAATATAAGAAGACACAAAAAAAACCCCTCAATTTCATTTAAACCGAAATATACTTTAAGACCTTGAGTTTAAACTTAGTATTGGCACATGCAGCTGAAAATGCTTCGGTATGACAATGTAAAATATGTCAAGAGTTACAGAGTGGATCATCCCTTTGATGTATTTTGCCTGTTAGGTATAAAACTATCAAGAATTACTTGATATAAAGCCCAGTGGCTACCCAAGCTACACATACATTGTTCCTTATTTTTTTAAATGAAATAGCACAGTATATATTAGAGGAAATAAAATGCTATGGCACACAATATGGTTTAGATTTGAGCACTCCAAAAATCAACAAAGTTGTGAGAACTGTAGGAAAGTTATATTGTGTTTCAGTGAAAGAAATTTATTCATCTCCCTCATTTTGCTATGAATAAACTGAAATTATAATACTAGTCAGTAGTAGAACTCAACAAGAGCTAAAGTTTCCTAACGCTTACCCCAAAGCTTTCCTAAGACCTATAAGCAATTATTTCTGCTTGCAGAGTTTACTTGGTTCTTCAATGCCATGAAATTATGGATTATGAGATTATAACCCACTGTTTCCTAGCTTCTTGAATTAGTTAGGATATTATAATTAAAACCCTTGCAAAAACAAACATTTCCTTTTGAGCATTTGACAATCAAATTATGAAAGCATCAATTTATTATACACTTCCACAGCCCCCAGCCACTGCTGTTCTTCCAGAGATCACTCGGAGCAGCAGGAGAGAGGGGAGTGGCAAATGTGTGAGTGGATTACAAAGAACCACCATCATAGGCACTTACACTGTCCATCCATCCTATGCTGTTCCACACCCTTTTCATAGAGATGGCCTGGGACCAGTACACTAAATACCAGTGCTGAGGACATAGGCATGGAAGCAGAGGAGCTTTAGCAGACCAATGCTTTTTTTTAATCAGGCCACTATGGCCAAGGCCAAGGCTGTGCTCCTGACCTGGCAATGTACTGTGTTCACATGCCAGGACCTCTTGAATTCTGGCAGAGCCTTAGATTCCCATAATGGGAATTCCATCAAGAGAATGCTTTGGCAGTGATTAAAATGTGGGGCGTTGGTAGTTTATTAGCTGTTTACTTTAAGCCATCACTGGAAGATGGGAAGTCCCAGAGTTTTTAGGTAAGAACTTAGCAATGTCTACAAGGCTTCTCTGTTTCCTTTTCTCTGCTCCTTTCACTGATGGGGAAGTCTCCCTCTCTCATTGTGGAAAAAGAGGGCTACTTAGCCACAGACATCATAGCTTCACACAATAGCATCCGAACTAGGAACTGAGGATACCGCCTCCAATGTCTCTCCCTTAATAGGAAGGAAAATATTCCATAAGTTTCTCGGCAGACATCCTTTTGAGCAATAGTGAAAAACATTAACACAAATTAGCTGTAAACGTTTTGACAAATCAGGATTTACCCTTAGAAGTGGGACCTTATGTACATGAAGAGAATTGCTGTTTGTTGTGCAAAGAAGAATGCCAGGCAGAGGCAGTGTCTCCCAGGAAGGTTTAGCCTTAATAAGGTTTGGCATGCAGCAGCTGGAGGTCAATATAGATACAAACTCTCACAGTTCAACAGCAGGGCCCACCGTTTGTTTCTTTGGCTAAGGATTGCCCCTCCCCTGCAATCATTCCAAAAGCCTCATAGAACCACCAAGCTCTATTCTTGGAGCCACTGTCCTCCCTGCATTCTGGGAGCCGCTCTTCACAGAGTATGCATGAGCAGGCTTGTGACCCGCCTACACTGTTTGTGCACTTCTGGCTATTTCAGGAGAAATAGAAATCAGCCAGCTCCATATTCACAGGGAAAGAATGGGCCACATTAATGATCTTGCACTTATCTAAAGGCTGCTAGGCCACTACTTGACAACTCCTCCTGCCCTCTGCCCTCTAGAAGGTATAACACTATATTTTGGGACACCCCCCCCCTTGCGAGTCTTGATATGAAGAGCATTTAAAACCTCAGGTACAGTGGAGACCATAATCATGCAGTTCTCATTCTTCACTCAAGGATAGTTAGCTCCAGAAAAAAAAAAAAAAAAAGGAAAAACAAGTGATGAGGCACAAACTGATTAATTGCCTTAAGCTACTTGCCCTTTCAGCTTTTCAGGGTGAAAATAATATAGTCTTCATCAAAATTAAAGCATCCACATCTCTTCGTGGTCTTTTCAATGTGTCCCCACCACAACCAGGAAAGAAGGGAAACCCTACTGTTGGACATTCTACTGTAGCAAATTGAAACGCTAATATAATGTGTAGTCTTCATATATGCTACCCACTCCACCAGGAAATCTCCCAGCTCCTCCCTCATGGATCATTCTCCTTGGGAATATCAGAAAGGGTCCTGAATGCCATATTTCCAGTATACATTAAAAAATGAATCAAATCTTCTCCTTAAACATCTTCAGAGCACCATCAACTTACTCTTTATAGAGCTTGTCACATTGCCAATGAAAATTGGTTTTATAATGTACAAACAACAAAAGAACCAAACCAAATTAATGGCACTGAGGATAATGCCTTGTAATATTGGAAATGTACAAAATATTAACAGCATCAGTAAAAAATACGATCACTACAATATTTTAGGTAATCAATACAAAGTCAAAATTTTAAAACTTGTTATGGAAAATAAAGTTCTGTTCCATAGAATTTTCTAAACTTTTAAAATTCTAATTTAAGGAAGAAGAGACAAGTTTTCTTTCAAGTTTATTCAGGGAAGTTAGAAGTTTATGATTATGTTGATCTTTTGCACTCAAATAATTTTCAGGATTTGTCTAAACAAAAACATTGCCTTTGCATGGATCCATCTGATTTGACAGTATAATTCTTCTCACTGTAACAATCAAGCTGTAGCTTGATTTCACCACTTATGTGGAAATTGGTTTCCTAATGGAAAAATACATCATAATTGTGTCGATAAAATTCCTGAGCAAAACCACTTAACAATGCAAGATTCAACATCAAGTCTTCATGTTACAAAATACCTCTGTAAACTGCTTCCTAGAAAATCAACTGTTTCATTGTTTCCTTTATTTATACTAGGTCTTTCCTTATTACCCAATTTTAATAACCTGGTTACTTAATTCAACAACTAACAATAATTGTTGCTTAATAATATAAAGTCGCTAATATACTTTTAATCTTTTTTCAGAGAAATACAGTTTCTCCTTCTACTATGGAAAGAAAATTACTTCTATCTAAGGCGGAGATGTAGTAATCAAACGCAAGGTCATTGGTATTTCCAAAGAGTACTCTCGGAAAATATTTTTCTGTCTCTTTCTCTTTTAAACATTAACTTATTTGTTGATCTCTGTATTTCATTTCTTTGATGGCTTGAACAGTGACTGCAAAGTACTGCACAATCAAATACATTGCATTGTAAATTCTCCTAATTACAAGCCACATTAGATATACCAATATCCTTCTGACTCAATAGCCACAAGAAATATTGAAAATAAATATATCTCATTAGTCAAATAAGCATTATAAGACAATATGTAACAAGTTAAATTCTTTTACAGAAACAATGAAGAATCTATCACTGTTATAGAAATATAATGTGAGCCACCAATAGGGGCCATATATGTTATTTTATTTTATTTTATTTTATTTTATTTTATTTTATTTTATTTTAAAGTGTTCTTTATTGATTTCAGATAGAGGAAGGGAAAGGGAGAGAGAGGTAGAAACATCAATGATGAGACAAATCTGCTTCCTCCTGCACAACCCCCTACTGGGGATCAAGCCTACAACCCAGGTTTGTATCTGAAAGGTGAGACAGAAGGCCGAAAACCAGAACCACAGGTTTTATTAGAGAAGAAGGACCCCTGCCAGGCTGTCTGACAAAGGGAGAGTAGCAACATATGCAGAGAGGAACACGCCTTTTGAGGGCAGGAATGGGAAGGGATAGGGCTTGGAGTATTTGGCAGGTGCTGATTGGTGGTTCAATGTATAGTCTATATAAGGTGCCTGGTTAGGTGCTCAGGAATGTCCAGGCCACAGGTGCAGGTTAGGTCATACTCTGTCCATCAGTTGGGGTAAGGAGGGATCTATCAGTGTCCTGACCAGGAGTCTAACTGAACTGTGTCTTCCTGGTTCATGGGTCGACACTCAACCACTGAGCCACACCAGCCAGGAACCACATATGTAATTCTAAGTTCTCTAGTAGCTACATTTAAACTGTAAATAAAGTAGTTAAAAATCAATTTGAATAATATATATTTACAAAATATATCCAAAATATTTCAATGTTCAATCAATATAAAACTTTAAGATGCTTTACATTCCTTTTTTCAAATTAAGTTTTCAAAATGCGGCATGTGTTTTGCATTCACATCACATCTCCACTTGAATGAATGGCCTCCTGGGCTGGTGGCTTCCAAACTGGGCAGTGGACCCCCGGGGCATATGGCAAAGAAGTCCTGTCTTAACAGAGATTCATTTTCTTAAGACTACTTATGGGACAGCAGCATTTCTCAATCTAGTTCCCTAAAGCTTCGCAAATTCTAAAAGCCTCTGCAGTAAGGGAAAACACATTTTTTTTATTTTAAGGATCTTCCATGAGCCTTGAGAGATGACTCAACTGAATGCATGGATTGAAAAACTCAATTTATGTCCTCCCATGCTTGTTTATTTAACTTAACTACGTAAAATAGCTTATATTGAAAGGAATTCTTCTTAATTACATTAACCTCAGACACGTTTTTCTTGGTTCACTTGCCTAATTTATACCAAGCATTTGAGATTTCCTTTCTTATTATTTCTCTTTAACCCAGATAAGAGTATGATTCAGATTAAGATATGTTCTCACATATAGTTCTGTTTGCATTTGCAATGAAATTAAAATGGTGTCTGCTTAGCATTCTAAAACCTGATAAGTAATTTTATATTTTGCTGTGGAAAATATATTCAGTGTATGTCCACTTTTCTTGCCATTCCTCCCCATTTTAGAGGATAAAACCATGAAACAATTATTTCACAGCTCTGTGCATATGTTTGCCCAGTCTTCAAATTTTGCCCAGGGTAGTTATACTAATCATATCAGAAGAAGAAGAAATTAATCATTTCTCCCACTACTACACATGATAAATAAAACATTTTTTCCATTGTGAACGTGATGCATTAAAATGCATAAAACAGCCATTTAGATTTTGACCCTTCAGCATCCCACTTCAGCATACTTCAAAAAATATGATTTCTAAGGAATTTATTTCTGATTATTCTTGAAGTGGTTTTAATGTTAGAAGCATGGATGTAATTGCAAATAAACTTAATTTTCCAAGTTATAAGTTTTTGAGGCTAAAAGCTACTTCCCTCTTTTTATTGATCAATAAAATATAGATAAACATTCTGCTTTGGGATAAGTCTGTTTTTGGTTTTCAAGAATTTGGCAAATTTCAGCAAACTGTCTTCAGGAAAATAAGTCAGAAAGCAAGGACACTGGTGACTATTAGGAGAATTGAAATCTTAGAAATAAACTGATGCATTTACTATTTATTTAAGGTTAAGGGATACATTAGTGTCGTGTTCAAGGCAATATTGGCTGCATAGAGCTGGATTCTGCAAAACTACTGAACTATCTTGGTAAATTGGACCAAGAGAAAAGTCAATGTTACTTTAGCTGTATGATTACAATGGAGTAACAAGGCATTCCAGGGCATTGTACTGAGCTGCATGGGAAAATGCAGCCAGATTGCTAGTGATGTCCAAAACAAGATTTTTCATAAACTTTTCAGGAGTAATGTCATCAAAGCACAGAGCAAGTGCAGCAGCACAGCAACAAGGCTATGGGAGACGAAATAAAAAACAAAACAAAACAATAATTGAATATTTTTGACAGCTCCTATCTAGGGATTTGTGATTATCCAGACAATAGCAGAGAAAATAATTGCCAATCAAGTGATTTAACACAAGGTCTGAGGAAGAATTGTGACTAAAAGATCATCCAATAATCCTTCTAAATTTTTATCTGCATAAACTATAAGGTAATCTAATAAAAAGTAAAAGAAAAAAATGTTAAATGGTAAAATGGAAAACAGTTAAATTAAAACTTATCTAGAGAAGGGACTTGATGGGCATAAGTAATCTTGTGAGCAAACCTTAAATCATCACCTACTTCACTTTTCACTGGTATTATTTCTGCTACTGTAATACATGAGAGGAGAAAGTATCAGACACTCTGGGACCTTTGTGCCACTAACTAGAATCTAAAATCCTTGAATATGGGTTAAGAAAAAAGTTAATATCAACTAGCAGAAAGCAGGGATAGAGAGCTTAGTTATGGTTGCATCCTCTATGGAAGCGTCAATAGGTACCTTTAACATTTCAATATGCATACAGGTCACCTGGATCCCTTTGGCTTGGCGATTCTATTCAGTAGGTCTAGGGTGCAACCTACAGTTCGGTATTTGAATCCCAGCTCTGAGGCACTGTCAGCACCACATCTTTGCACACCACACTTTAAAAAACAAAGTTCTCATGGACAGTGAACTACATTCCTTCTCCTGCTTCCTTTGTCCTCTTTCTCCTAAGGAAACCTCTCTTTGTGTTTGGGGTCATCTGTGACCCGCTCACCCCTATACCCTTTACCCATGCAGAGGTTGAAGGGTTACCCAAATCCATCAACCGGATTCTCATTATCTCGGTGATTAGTTTAGGGGTGGGGGGACATGACACAGCCAGAAAAATCGGAATCCTGTCTGACCCTTTGCTAAAACTTATGGAAAGGAGGCATTCTCTTCCACCAAGCTTCTGCCTGGAAAGACAATTCAACCCATCTGGTGGTGGCTGTTTTTTATTCCTCTCAGCAAAAACCCTACTGAGAATGAAGCCCAAATAGATGAAAGAAGAGTTAAGAGTTGGAGAAAAAGACATTTATAATCACATAGTTTTCATGCCAAGATCCAGTGATATCTGAAGTCCATTCACCCCTGTGATGTTTCCCTGCAGGGAGCCAGCACATCTTTTCCTATTTAAGTTAAACTGGGTCTGTGTCCTTGGTGAGGTAAGAACTGATCTTCCCCTTGTGCATCTGCTCTTCTCCTTAATTAAAGTTTCCGCTTTTCTCCTTGCCTTCCACAATCCCCCAGTTTCCAATATTAAAGCCTTCGATGGATGGCCACACTCCTTCCCCAGGTGTGGGAACACTCCTGATTCAGGCACTCACTTTATTTTACTTTCAGCAGAACTCTGGGGCCTTCTTAGTGATGGCTGTTTTTCCTTGTAGAATCAAAGATCCAAAAGCACATAGCTGACTTTTTTCATTATGTACATTCATTTCATTTGTTTAATGAAGAAGAAAAGTAACAGTAATCTAATAGACAAGCAAAACTGCTAAATGTGTGTGATAAGTTAGATGCCTGCCCCTCAAGGTGAGACTTAGTATAACAGGTGAGCCTCCTTCACATTAACTCTGGGAGCGATTGGCTGCCCCTGCGCTGGATACTGGGACAGGTGAGTACAGGGAAGGGCCACTGGGACATTTTTCAGGTCACCACAGTCTCTGGGTCTCAGCCGCATTGGTTTTAAAACTTAGATGTTTTGCGAGGCTTGTCTCTCATGTATAGCTCTTAAAAGTTGATGCTTACTGTGAGGTTTATACCCTTTGCTCCTCTGGCCTGGGAGATGCTCTAGCTTTTCAGTTTTCTCCTGGTTATGCGTTGCCACACTGAGGGTGAGGTTAATGCAATATTGTGCCCCAACCTCTCCTTCTCAGTGGATGTGGTTTCTTGTTTGCCATTGTGTAGTCACCACTCAGGCAGCCTGAGTTTTTTTGTTTGTTTGTTTTTAATATATTTTATTGATTTTTCACAGAGAGGAAGGGAGAGGGATAGAAAGTCAGAAACATCGATGAGAGAGAGAAACATCAATCTGCTGCCTCTTGCACACTCCCTACTGGGGATGTGCCCACAACCAAGGTACATGCATGTCCTTGACCAGACTCAAACCCAGGACCTTTCAGTTCGCAGGCTGACACTCTATCCACTGAGCCAAACCGGTTTCAGCCAGCCTGAGTTTTTTAAAGGAGGAAATGATTCAGGGTCTTCCTACATGGCATCTTGATTCCAGATCTCCTATAGGTGACTACAGAGAAAACCATCTTTTTGGTCATGACTTGTTTTTCGATTTACACACTTGTCTTCCTTCTAGCATATTTATTTGACTTGGTACCTACATGTAGTTCTTACAACTTTACAGCTGAAAAAACTTTTAGGAATTAATTCAAATATATTGAATATTCAAACAAAACTTTAAGCTTCTATTTATTTTCTGCTTCTTAATACAATTTTATTTCACTTATTTAAGGCAGAGGGAAGGAACAGTAATCTAATATAAAGCAGAACCTTTCAAACAAAAACTCAGCAGATGTCATGCAGAGATGGCATTATCATCATTCAGCATTTATATTGCTTTTCATATTCATAAAAGCCAACATTCTTTTTTATTCTCCATAAGTTAATGTTTGTTTTTATCAGCTGAGGCAAGAGTTCAGCAAGGTGTCTTTCTAAAAGCTAATTAGTCCCTAAAATGCTAATCTAAGAATTGTGTATAATTCTGAATTTAAAAGCTTAATTTCTTCCAAAAGCAGCTCAATTTTTTTAAAGAAATGCTTGTTTCCACCAGTACTATAAGGCAATTATTAATATTGTAATATTATTGTTGAATTTGAATTTCTTTCATTCAAGAATTACCCGTTCACCCTAGACCTGCCATAGGGAAAAGACATTGGAAAACTTTCCTTCTATGGTGTTCAAATCTCATCATGGGAAGGTGCTTTGCCCCAGAGGTTCCCAGGATCAACATGAGAATTTTAAAATGTTTCCATGTGGACACACAATTTAGAGAAGCATGGTCAACACAGCAGTCTCGGAAATCATAGTCTCATCAGAAGAGGCCAGAACACCACCCAGATTTTCAGCATTCCTCTCTGCTTCTCAGGCTTCTGTTTTGTGGTGTTATTCATTCTCAGGATTAGTTTCTCTTAAACTCCATCTCACCCCTCGCTTTTACCAACACCTAGTAGCCTCATGTCATTTCTTCACTTCTGGAACTGTCCACACTACACTTTAATTTTTCTTTGTTATATCTCCAAATCTAAATCTGTTTAGCTCTTAGAAGTAAATAAAAGAGATCTCTATAGAATAGCCTCAGCAAGTTCTCTTCCAGAAATAATCTGTCCAGTGCTCTGTTTCTGATGCCTAAAAGTTTGCCAATAGCACTATCTTCTCTTTGTGCATAGTCTTCCCAAGTGCTTGATACCTCGCACAGTGCATGGAACCCTGTAGGTAGTTGGTAAAGTATTGAAGAATGTAAGCTGGACGCTGTGTGTGGACTGGGTTTCTTTCTTGGTTTTATGTACACTACTCACATTACTCAAGTCTGGGGCTAGAGTTCCCTGAATGGGACAACTTCTGGCAGGCCATTAATTTGCTAATTGCATCAATCATTATTCATTTCTTCTTCATGAAATAATCTATTGGGCATCCACTGACCCTTAAATCTCCTTGTCACAGCTGCTGAATCTTTCAGTCTCTTCACCAAAGTTAAAGCTGCTAAATCACCAATGACTTTGATATTAAATTTAAGTTGGTTGTTTCTAAATCTGACGGCAAATGAATACTGGCCATAAAATTATGTGAAGAAGAAAGAATACTCATCTTATTTGCCCCTGCAGATTGTTCTCAAAATGTTGTTTTAGTCCAGCAAAGAAAGTAAAAGATAAGGAAAGATAATGATTTAGTCAAGATTATGTAAAAGCTAGGACTGACCCAGATTCAAGTCTTCACAGGAAAAAAAAATTTACTGACAAAATAACATGATAACCGAATATAGGACACTTAAAAACTGTGATGACCCTCTCTTTTAGGGCCATTGGCTCTTCTGATAGGTTCTTCTTCCTCTATCAGCCAGATAGTGCTCCCTCATCCTTTATGCTTGCCCAAAATGTATTTCAACCCTATCTCTAAAACAAGTAATTACTCTATTAGACCAGCTTCTGGACCTAATACCAACTTAATCAATCACAAAGAGTTGCCCAATTCCAAATACTCTAGGGAGTTATTTGGCTGGTTGCATGTTTGTGCAAAAGATTGTATACACAGGGCATAAGGGACAAGCCAATGATATTTTGACATCCCTGCATGCCTCTAATTTAATCCCTGATTATAAGCAATAGATGGTAAATATGGCAACTTAGATAGCAGGACCTGTGGGAAGAAATTTACCCCCCAAATCAGTATGACTTAGTACAGGTATAAACTATGAATACTAATACAATAATTATATATATTTTTCCATAAAATGGATAACTAATTTTAAATTCCAAGAGGACAGATTCTCAAAGTATTAACACTGAAGTTTATTAGTTTTACAAACCAAAGAGTTCTCATTTGCTACCCTGCCACTTGTAAGAGAATGAATGACCTCACTGTTACTGCATGGTTAATACTGGTGTTAAGGCATGGGTCTTCACTTGACATTTTCTCTGCCAGAAAGCCAGAGTAAGGTCATAAAGAAAAAAGAAAAGGGAATCAGCCTCTGTCTCAGGAGAAAATTTAATGTCTGAATACAATAGAAGGTGTTCATGTGTGATGAGTATGAAAGATAGCATCTGCCACAGGGTGGCAGGCATTTAAGAGACTCAGTGGAATATCTTTCTAAATTTAAGATTCCACCACAATGAGGCAAAAATTTTGTAAAATAATCCAAAACCTACACAAGACAGGAAAAAGGGTCATTTTTCTCAGGCCTCATGTTTCTAAGAAAATTTAAAATTTAGGTTACTAATGACATAACTAAAAGTACTATACTTGCAGTAGTAATATATATTACTTGTTCTTTAAATAATGAAGTTTTCATTTTTATTAATTTCATGTCTATGGATTTCAGAGCTCTTTTAGTTGAGACAAATAGTACTACAGGGAACTGTTTAATCAATCATCCAGCGTTGTTATCTGTTAAAATGTGACATTGTCAAATTTTAAGTTTTGGTTTCTTCATTATTAACATACTAGAGGCCCAGTGCACAAAATTTGTGCACAGGGAGGGTGGTGTCCCTCATCCTGGCCTGTGCCTTCTTGCAATCCTGGACCCCTCGGGTAGGGTCCCTAGGCCTGGCCAACAATCAGGGCCTTTCAGGGCTTTCCTCCCCCTGGCTGCTGGCAGCTGGCCCCATCCCTGCTGCTGCCATTGCTTGCTATCTGTGTAGTGCTGACCTCCTCCACCCCACCAGTCCCCTCCTTCTGCGGGCAACAGACGTGGGCTGTGATCACTTGGCTGGCCTGGACCTCCCTCTGCAGGGTGATTGCTGGTCAGCCCTGCATACTCACCACAGGGTCACTGGCTCTGGTGGCCTGGGCCTCCATTTGTGGGGCCATCTTGGTGAGGCTCTGCAGAGGGAGGGCCCACCAGCTGGGTAGCCTGGGCCTCTCTCTTAAAGGAGATCGATCATGGGGCTCCACAATCGATCGCCCAGCAGAGGGAAACCCCACCCACCCAGCTGGAGCTCCACGATCGATCACTGCGTAGAGGGAGGCCTGGACCTTCCTCTTCAGGGCGATTGTGGGGCAGTGGTGGGGCTCCCCAACCAATTGTATTGCACCCACCTTGGCTGGCCTGCTGCTAGTGTGTGTCATAGCATGGTAGTGCAGAAGGTCACTGGGAGGTGATTTGCATATTATACTTTTATAATTATAGATTGGAAATCTAAAGAATTGGTAATGTTTTATACCACTTTGTTTTTAGTAAGTTTGGAATGCTATAACAAATTTCCTTAGTCCGAGGGGCTTAAGCATTTATTTCTCAGTTCAGGAGGCTGAGAGGACCCAGACCAAGGTTCTGTCAGAGCCAATGCCTGGTGAGTCCATTTCCTGTTTTAATGATAACTAACTTATCATTATATCCTCTCATAGAGGGAAAAGAAAAGCCTTACTCTTTGACCTCTTATTATTATTATTATTATTATTATTATTATTATAAACATGACCTAATTACCTCTCAAAAGCCCTATTTCCAAAAATATTGGAATATCGGAATTAAAGTTGTTTACATAAGAACTCGGAGTAGCTGAAACCAGTTTGGCTCAGTGGATAGAGTTATCAGCCTGCAGACTCAGGGGTTTGATTCCAGTCAAGGGCATGTACCTTGGTTGTGGGCACATCTCCAGTGGGGGTGTGTGCAGGAGGCAGCTGAGTGATGTTTCTCTCTCTCATCGATGTTTCTGGCTTTCTGTCCCTCTCCCTTTCTCTCTGAAAAAAATCAATAAAATATATTGGGGGGAAAAAAGAACTTGGAGTAGGGAGCACTCAAATTCTAAAATAACTCTTCTGCTATAACTTGTTCAGATTCCTTGTACTGTAAGGGCTCATGTTCCTTCTCTTACTCCTTGGCTCTTTAAATCTTAAACTACCTTCCACCTTATGTGAGATTACCAAAGGAAATGTCTATTTTTGATCCAGGGTTAGAAGGGAAGGTGCAGCCTCTGAAGTTATAGCAATGGCAGCAGTAATCAGAGGGAGAACTTCACAGAGTTGATCCATGGCCAGTGGATGCAGCTGCCCCTCCATTTTAAGAGATTTCCTTACAAATCTAACTCTTGGTAACCTAGAATTTATTACTCAGAGATTTTGTCATCTTAAATTCTACTGTATTCCTTCTACCATAATAAACACTTCTGAGATTTGGAAGCTTGTCCCCAAAGTTTTTATCAGGCAACTTAAAAGAAGTAAATATTTAGTATTTAGAAAGTTTTTTTAAATTAAAAGTTATACTTGACTTTTGACCCTTGTATGATTAATTAATGGGATATAAACAATGACTTTACTTTTTAGTCAGCTGAGCTATATATTCATATGGGGGGATTAAAACACCACCACAAATTAAAAAAAAAAATTAGCCATGCCAAAATTACCAATTTTGCTAAGCTTGCCAATTTCATGTTGAAACATTACATCAGCCCTCATTATTATTAATGCATTTCATACCTATGAATTCCAGAACTCTTAGTTGAGACAGATAGCGCTACAGGAAACTGGCTAATCATCCAGTGTTCCTATCTGCTAAAATTTGACTTGTGTCAAGTGACTGTAACTGCTTATGGTTTTAATAATCCAACTTTTATAATCTAAATGAAGACTAAAATAATAGGTGTAGTAAAGAAAATGATAGCCATTGAGAATGGGGAAATTTTTGAAAACTGTTCCTGATCCTTCAAAAATCATGTTTGACACATTTTTCTTGTTCATTTGCTTTATACTTTGTCAATGCCAAGTTCTTATTCTATTTAGTTTGATTTACTCTCATAGTAATAAAGACAATGTTTGATTATATATTCTTAATCAGTAATTTTATGCACAACAAAATTCATATTAAATAGGTACATTCTCTCTTAAAAAATAATAATAATTACAGTTATGTTAACTACATTACATTGAAATCCATTAAAGATGTCAGGAAGAATCACTTTATGCTTGAAGATATTATTAAGCATTTAATATTATTCAAGATTTTGCTATTTTTTGGCCTCTTCAGCTTTAATTGCCCTTTCCTGCCCTGATAGGAATGTATCCAATCGTACAGACACAGAATATGTTTCAGCTCATTAAAGGGAAATAGCACTTACTCTAGCAAATTTTAATGTGTTCTACATTCCTTTGCAAGTGCAGCTAATTTTTTTCTTTATATTATAGTCGTTACTATTATAATTATTAAACTCTCTAGTTATACAAAATGGCACACTACTCTTTTTCTTCTCTCTTTAAAAATAGTGAAAATACTGGAAGAGATTATATTCAGTAATTGTATGTTATGTATAAGAGTATGGGTATTTTTAATAACATCTTGATTAAAATAATAAAATATAAAGTAGAATGCCCCCATTTCTAAAATTAAAATATTAGTTATATAAAAATAACTCTTCCTTGAAAAACATTTCATATAGTAATTATTCCAGTTATCCATTTATATTCCTTCCTATTAGAATCTGTAACTTTAATTAAAGGTCTAAAACAAGTGTTGACTTTTTCCAAGGGTTACTTTTATATTTATGTTTAAATTATTTTAAGATGTTAGTGGAGAGTATTACTTACAATTGAGAAAAATAGAAGTAATACTTAAATTTGATCTTCATTAGGATTTGAGCAACTGAAAATAAGGAAAAAAGGGGAACAAACAGTTTAGGAAAAAGAACTGATGATGGACGGTCCAGAGATGGGGGACACTGACGACACCTTGCCATGCTAGTAGTCGGCAGCTGTGCATGGCTGCAGGCGGCCCAGGACCAAACCAGAGAGGATGGATCTTGCATTGCCACAATGTGTCCACCATCTGGATATCATGGCTTACATGTACACATAAAGAACTATTGGACATTGAAACTGAGACTCAAAAAATTTTTTTCTTATATATTTATTTCTAGTATGCAGAGGCAAGATATTTTTGAAGAAAAGAAACTACAGGGGAGAGTGATTGATATAGAGGCAGGGAGGGATTGAACAGGCTGTCAAGCTACAGGGGGAAGGCTGGGGTGGATGGGAGGCGGATTCTGGGGAAGATCAACCAAAGGACTTGTATGCATGCATATGAGCATAACCAATGAATGAAAGACACTGGGGTGGGAGGGGGGCAGGTGGGGACAAGTGCTGGGGGGTAGGGAGGCTGGGGGGAGGGTAATGGGGGTGAAAAAAGGAAAACATATGTACTACTATTAAATATAAGTTATACTGCAAAAAATAAAATAAAAAATAAAATAAAAATAAAATAAAATAAAATAAAATGAAAACATCGTTAGAGAAAAAAGTAAAAAAAAAAAAAAAAAAAAAAACTAAAACAAGCTAAAGAACTATGTCTCCAAATATCATAAAAACCAGATTTCTTGGAAAATTGTTAATTTCTGAATATTCCACCCTTTTCTGAGGAAATTCCAGAATAATCTGTTATATAATTGCTATGGGTAACAGCATCCATCTGTTACCATTCATTACAGTAATTCAATAAATTTATAACATGAGAAAAAAAAAAGAACTGATGATGATAATTCTTGTGCACTGCTTAGGCATTCTTCCAGGCACTATACTATTTGCTCTTTTTTTTTAAATATATTTTATTGATTTTTTACAGAGAGGAAGGGACAGGGATAGAAAGTCAGAAACATCGATGGGAGAGAAACATCGATCAGCTGCCTCCTGCACACTCCCCACTGGGGATGCGCCCGCAGCCAAGGCACATGCCCCTGACCGGAATCGAACCCCGGACCTTTCAGTCCGAAGGCCAACGCTCTATCCGCTGAGCCAAACCGGTTCGGCACTATTTGCTCTTTTAAATGATATTTTGTGAAATTTAACTTTGAGATAGCCTTATTTGCATATTACTTATGTTGAAACTAATGCAAGATAGGTTGAACAATTACCCAGAATGAATGATTAACTATTTGAATAAAAAGTAGTAGAAAGTTAAATTTAGTTTTGAGATCTTCCTAGTATCAGAATTAAATTTATTTCAAATACATATAACTTCCCAAATGGAGTATAGATATCACTATAATGAGATTTTGTGATGATACTAAGACAGCTCTTTTAAAATTAAGTTAATGATTTTCATGGTTCTTTTCTACTATGGCAAAGGTTATTGATTTCCCAATAGTGTTATAAAGATTCTCTCCAAAGCAAATCTCTTAAAGTAAATAAAGAGAATATAACATATAAATCCTTATATGCAAATAGTTTGTAGCACATATGGAATTTTTTTCAAACCATAATTTTCATAGCTTTTCTCAAGTACTAAAAGCAAATGTTTCTTCCCATGAAAATAAAATATGTAATAAGATAAAAAATAAAATAAAGGGCTGTAGGAATTTTCAACATAATGAAAACTGATCTCATTAGAACATTTTAGAATTCTTTGGAGGCCCTGTGGGAAACTCAACACTTTATATTTTTCTCATCTGAGCTATGAGCATGCAGGCTAATCTTTTTGATTCCTACTAGCAATAGTAACTGCTTCTGAAGGTTCATAACAAAACAAACACTCCTCTACAGGAACAGATTGCTTAAAGACAGCTTGTGCTCAGCTATCTACAATGATAGAAGTTTGGCAAGCCATGTATTCTCACCACACCCCTCAGGGGAATACAAGACGCCCACCGTGGCACTGTGCTCTGTCCTGTTGTAGCGGACTTCACCACCCACGCTTCTACTGTCATAATTCACCAAAGAGAAGAAAGCAACCAGAGTCTTTGTTCACCCTGACCATATTCAGGTGCAACAATAAACTCCAGAGGGCATCTCAGGCTCTTCCAAGAACTCTCCAATGGAATATCTCATCTAATAAAAGAGTAATATGCAACTTTGACCTTACCTTTGCTACACCCACAAGCCATGCCCTCAGCCATGCCCACCAGCCAATCAGGAGCAGATTATGCAAATAACCCCCAACCAAGATGGCTGTGGCCACTGAGAACAGGAGGAAGGCTTCGGTTTCCTGGCAACACAGGAAAGCCAAGCTTTCCGCCTGCCATTGCTGGCCTAGGCCTCCACTCAATGCTACAAAGTTTCAATTATAAAAGATACAGAAATGGTGGCAGCCACTGAGCTGGAGAGAACAGACGTTTGGGTTTCCCTGGCAATGAAGGAAGCCAAGCTTTCCACCTGCCATTGCTGGCCTAGGCCTTCACTCTAGGCTATAAAGCTTCAAACAGAAATGGCTGCCACCACAGAGCTCTACACTGCAAAGTTTCAATTGTAGACATAAATTAATCCCAAATCCCAGGGCCTCCACTTGGGTTGCTGTGGGGCATGGCCAGCCTGCAAACCTCTACAAGCCCCTCACCCAGGCTGCCCCTCGCCCCAAGGGAACCTCCACCCTAATCTGGGACACTCTTCAGGGCAAACCAGCTGGCCTCCACCCATGGTCCAGGCCTCTATCCTATCTAATAAAAGAATAATTTGCAAATTGACCATCACTCCAACACAAAAGAGGGCTGCCCTTATGTGGTCAAAGATCCTGCCCCCATGTGGACACAAGATGGCCACCACAAGATGGCCAGCAGGGGAGGGCCATTGGGAGGTTCTAGGCTCTGCAAGAGAGGGCAGTTTGGGGAGATCAGGCCAGCAGGACAGGGCAGTTGGGAGGGACCAGGCCTGCAAGGGAGGGCAGTTAGGGGTGATCAAACCTGGAGGGGAGGGCAGTTAGGGATGACCAAGCCGTCATTGGAGGGAAGTTAAGGACAAACAGGTTGGCAGGGGAGGAGTTAGACATCAATCAGGTTGGCAGGGTAGTGGTTAGTGGGTAATCAGGCTGGCAGGCAGAAGTGGTTAGGGGCAATCAGGGAGGCAGGTGTGCAGTTTGGAGCTAGCAGTTTTAGATTGTGAGAAGGATTTCTGACTGCCCATTTAGGCCCGATCCTACTGGTATCAGGCCTAAATGGGCAGTTGGACATCCCTGAAGGGTGCCTAGATTGGAGAGGGTGCAGGCTGGGCTAAGAACCATACCCCGCCCCCCATGCATGAATTTCATGCACCGGGCCTCTAGTCTAATATATTCCCCAATTATTTCATCTTTTTTCTCCAATTCTTTTTCTTTTTTAAAAGAATAGTCATTGTAGTTAAAGTCCTAACTTGTCAACTCTAATATCTGGATCACCTATAGGTCTTTTCCAATTGTCTATTTTTCCTTCTGGAAATATTATTTGGAATCTCAAAAAAGATTAATATAAAATGGTATTTGATCTAAAATTACTAAACATTTCAGGGATCAGGATAATAAAATCCTAAACTAAGGGAGAAATAAACTTTGTATACATATAAATAAATATAGAAATACATATGAATGCATATATTCACATATAGATATTTAATAAATACTTTCAACAACAAAAATTGAAATATTATTTTTAAAAGATAAAAGCCTGGAAATAGAAATAAATATAGTTATTAATAAAAGCACTTTGATTATTATAGTAAAATAATAATTGACCTACGTTTCTATTATTAAAAATGGTCTACAATGTAGCTGCATCATATTAAAGTTTTTGTTATAATGAAAAAATAGATTTGTTCTGTAATTTTTGAAATGTGTCACATTTGTTTTGGTTTCTGCTTAATGGTGCTCTAATTGAAGAACTACTTTCTCAGAAATATCTAGAAAGTAGAATGCTGAAAATGAAGGCAGGATTTAAGACTCATTAGCAAGAAAATGGACTCTGGTTCATAATGTGGACATATTTCTTTTTTTTTTTTTTTTACCTTGTAATATCCAGAGTTCTTTATTGTTTGCTATTTCAACATACTGGAAATTAACGTTCATAATATAAATGGCTATTAGTCTCCGAGACTGTAACTTGGTTCAACCTCACATAAAATTTATTTCCACCGAAGCACATAGGCCTGAATTTTCACTGTAGCCCAACATATCAGGTATCTGCATCAGGGCTGTTTTCACAAGAACCACACCGCATATTTGGACTGAAAAGTTAACTTACATTATTGTTTCACCACTTTAACCAATCTGTTTTTATTCTAAAAGTTTGATCATCTCAATATTGCTCTTAAGACCACTCTTCAGTTAAGCCTCCACTTTCAATATTCGTTTTTATTTTAGAGCTGCTAGAGAGTCAACAATTCAAGATGAAACACATGCAGAGCTGCCAAATCATAACTAACAGGTAGGCATAAAATCAAGTTCTCCTCCCCTGGGATCTAAATGTAAACTCCTTGGATAAAGTTGTTGATGAAAGAGAAATGGATTGGGCTGAGAAGAGGAATAACTGCAAATACTTTTTTTTTTTCTTCAGGACCCCACATCCTGAAAACATTGCCAGGGGGCAGGGGGGTGGGGTGGGTCTGTTTTGTTTTTCTCTCAAAGCCTCAAATTCTGTTCTTTGTATGCATAATCTCTTCTTCCATAAACTCTAATATGCCAACCTCACTACTCAGATAATTATTATTTATTCATTCAAACTACAGATGTTTATTAAGTCTCTGCTAAGTATTTAGGCACTGTGATAGATGTTGGCTAGAAAGTGGTGAACAATTCAAACACATACCTATTCATTCAATATAACAGGGGAGGATTTAAACAGGTTGAATTGGGTCAGGAAAGGCTTCAAGGAGAAAGTGGTATCTAAAGGGAGAAGTAAAGAAGCAGGAGCTAGTCACATTGAGATTTGAGGAATGAATGTTCCAGGAAGAAGGTGCTGGATTAAAGAGAAAGATCTCAGCAGAGTGGAACTCTGCCTTCAATGAGAAAATGAGAAGAAATGCTGTCTTTCTGAAGCAAACAGTAGAGGAGAAATCATGGCCAGACATTGCATGGGGTAACGGGGATTGGTTAAAAATGTCTAGATTACTAAGGGCCTTGTAAATGACCACATCTGTACTTTTATGCCACCTTCTTTGATATTTATAAATTAGTTTTATCTTCTTGTACTTGCTGGTCCATTTTTTTCATCATTGAATTTGTGTTTGATTTTCCTAATTCAAAGAATTGAGATCAGGTAAATCTACAAAGTTACTTCCAGGTCTAATAAAGTTCTAAATATTCTTTAGATTCTTGCTCATTTTTTTTTCTGGAATCTTTATTGATTGGGATATGAAACTATAGATGATGGCCAGAAAGAACTCAGAAATAGCCCTAGCTGGTTTGGCTCAGTGGATAGAATGTCAGCCTGCGGACTGAAGGGTCCCAGGTTTGGTTCTAGTCAAGGGCATGTACATTGGTTGCGGGCACATCCCCAGGAAGGGGTGTGCAGGAGGCAGCTGATCAATGTTTCTCTCTCATAAATGTTTTTAATTCTCTATCTCTCTACCTTCCTCTCTGTAAAAAAAAATCAATAAAATGTATTTTAAAAAAAAGAACTTAGAAATAAATAATCTGTATTTTCAAGGAAATAAAGTAAATATATTCTGGGACTATATTCTAAATCTAGTTGAAATATTTTAGGTCCTTTGTTGATTGTAATTTGAATTTCGGAACTAAATGATAAAATTAATGATTTATTAAGCAAATGAAGTACTACTGGTCTCAGAATCACAAAAAGAAAACATGCAGAACAGATTATAGACCAAGCTAATTTCTTCTTTCACTAGAGTCTGTGTACACTTCATACTTTGCATACTATAACAAATAGTATACTCCTCAGTTCTAGGAAACAAAAATATTAACTAAATAAAAAGAAAAATTTAGAAAAGTATGCCATGTACTAAGAATGCTGAGATAGTATAATTTTATAAACGGTTATTTCAAAAGTTCAAAAACATTACCTTGAACCTTCTATATTCCTTTATTTCTCTCTGGCATCCTCAATGCATTGGTCTTGTCCAATTTTCCACAACCCTATTATCAAACTATGGGTGCTGCAGTTCCATATGTCACAGAAATAATAATATCCAGTGAAAAAGAAAAGATGCTATCTATTCCAATTTAATTATATTAAAAATAAAAGAAACCTTTCCAAGAATCCTCGTAACTGACATTTCATCACATCCCATTGAAGAGAACTGCATCACGCTAAAGCAATCATTCTGAATAAATCATCTCTAAGAGCTCTGGGATTTTCATAATTAATTTTTATTAAAGCCGATTTATCCCTAAAATTTGGATGGGGCTATTTTACCCTTCAGGAATGACCAAACTTGCTTCTATTAAGTTACTATTTACATCATGGTTTGTTTGAAATTGTTTACATTTTATTAATGTTATGACATTAATAAGGAAGTATCTCCAGTAGATAATTATGTATTTACTAGAAGCCTGATGCACAAAGATATGTGCTAGAATGGGCCTTCCTTTCCCTGGATACTGGCACTGCCTTCCCAACCCCAGAGTCTCCTCTTTCTGCTCCTGCCCCAGAGCTGCCTCTTTCTGCTCCAGCCCTGCCTCCCCATGCCCAGAAGATCTGATAGAACCAGGTTAGGGCAAAATGCCTGCATCATCACCATGGCGATGATGCAAGTGTCCTGCCCACTCCCTGTCACTCTGTGCCTGTGTATACAAATTCATTGCCATCTTTGTTGGGTTAATTTGCATATCACTCCTGATGGGCTGGTGGGTGTAGCAGAGGTACAGTCAATTTACATGTTTTTCTATTATTAGGTAAGATTGTATTATCAACATTCCTACTTTGATCCTTGTATGTAGTTGCCAATAATAGAAATACATAGTTTTCAAATTATAGTGCTGGAATAAAGTAATACCATATAATAGTATCGGTTTACAAATACATATTTTGGAATTGCTTGATAAGGGGAAAAATATTTAACTTAAAGGCTAATTGTGAAAATAAAATATAATCTGTTAAGTGCTAAGCATAAAACTTGGCATATTGCGCAAGTAAATGCCAAGCAAATGAATTTATTATTTAGTCTAAAAGTGTTCTTAATGCTTACCAGTTTAAACTGGTAAGCATTAAGAACACTTTTACATTTAAATTTTATTAAAACTCTAACACAAACTTTTCTTGTATACTTTTCAATATACAAATGTTTTATTTATTTGGATAAGTTTATTTATAAGTATTTTATTCTTTTTGATACTGTTGTAAATGAAAATTTTTTAATTTCTTTTTTGTATAGTTCATTGTTTGTGTATAGAAATGTAATGTATTTTTATATGTTGATTTTGTACCCTATAACTTTACCAAATAACTTTATTAGTTCTAACATTTTTATTACATTTTGAGGTTTATTTTGTTTGTTTTTTAGATATAAGATAATATAATTTGCACACAGTGATGATTTTACTTTTTCCTCTCTGATTTGGATGCCTTTTTTTTTCTTGCCTAATTGCTCTGGCTAAGATCTCTAAAACTGTGAATAGAAGTGGTGAAAATAGGCATCCTTGCTTTGTTTCTGATCTTAGGAAAAGCTTTTAGTTTTCCCCCATTAAGTATAATGTTATCTGTCAGATTTTTATAATGGCCTTTATTATATTGAGGTAAATTCCTTCTTTGTAAGATGCTTCTCAAGATGGACTGGGAGACACACATTAACTTTGTGTTCAACATCAATATTTGACAGATAATTTGATTCCAATGAAAGTGACAGCTGGTTCTTTACCTAGAAGAAAGGTACAGCTATCATGCCATTGAAATAAATAATTTCCACAGAAGTTGGCTAATATACCAACCTAAATTTCATTATTTTTGTGAAAGTGGTCTCACATTAATTTGTTGCACAAATAGTCATAACCCCAAAAACAAGTGGCAGAAAGCCCGGGCTTTCACAGTTAAAATTATTCATTTCTCTAATTAATACTATACTATTTCTTTCATTTAAATAAGCTATTTAACCTACTATTTAACTACATTTTCCTCAGGGTTTTCTGGCTATTTTTTTTACTTATAATGATGCAACTGCGCTATAAAATTCATAATGAATTTCAATGAAGTTGTCAATGAATGCACAATAATAACCATTCATCATCGATGTCTGTATAAACTCAATGTGGTAATCCAAACATCAGTGGGCAATCTTTCACCATGACCTACTGTGGTTAACATCATTATGGAATGTCTGTTTTTACACAGCCATTGAGGAAACAAATTAAGTTGCAGTTTTCTTTCATTTTCAATTACCAGAGCAATTCAGATTTACATGGACTACTTTTTTTTTTTTAAATACAGCCTGGAAATATGGTGAGTTTGAATATAAAAACCCTAGTACCAAATGTTTTTTCTATAACCTATTGCTAGAGTTTTTCTAGAAATCTCTGCATCAAAAGAATATCCAGAGTCTCAGTAGTTCTGCTTTAAGATTTTGCCACAGAAATTTCTCATTTCAATTAAAAATTCGGTGGTTCACTTACAATGGGCAAATAGAAGAATTGAATACAATATTTCCTTGAAATATCAAGCTATGTTTAATTTTACTTAATTATTTTAAAAAGTACCAATAGCAATAAATTTCAGTGGAAATACTTTGGATTTTAATGAAATACATTTTTAAACAATCTAGTGTCAAAAGCCACAAGCAGTGGTTTCAACATATGGGACATATAATATTCCCATTCAGCACTATTCGCATCCCTGGCAGCTTGTTAGAAATACACATTCTCAGGCCCCACTTGGATCTACTGAATAAGAAACCTTCATGTTGTTGTACTATAACCTGTGTTGTCACACAAATAGGTCCCACATTAACAATTCTGATTACCTTGAACAAAATAAGACAGTAATTACAAAAGTATGTCTAAATGTGAAAGTCATGGTTTGCATTCTTTGTCTGGCAACCCTAGGATGAATTGCTTGTTTTCTGCTATTTCAGTTATCCTATCAGTAAAAAGAATAATATTAGAACAAAATAATTGCTATAAGACTCGAATGTGCTGATATGTAAGGAACTTAGAACAGTGTCTGCAGCATATAGTAAGTGCTCAAAAAATAGCTTTTCAGTCAATATGCAGTGGTAACAATCATCTTTCAAATCTTTGTGTTAGCTATTGTTGCCAAATAAATTAACACAAAACATCAATAACTCGCCAACTGATAGGTCATCCGGGCAGTTCTTCTGCAGAGCTAACCATTCTCAGAGGGGTTCACTCACACATCTGTGGTCATCTTCTGGTAGCCTTTATGCTTACACCTGAGCTGGTGTGAATACCTGGAGTCTTAACGGGGATGGCTCATCTCTGCTCCTCATGCTCCCTCATCCACCAGGGAGCTAGTCCCTGCATGTTCAGAGTCCAGGGGTCCGAGTTACAAGAGAGAGAGAGAAAGCACGGAAGGCCTCTTGAGGTGTGAGCTCAGATCAGGCATAGCATCACTCCCACCACAGTTTATTGCCCAAAGCAAGTTACAAGAAAGCCTTGATTCAAGAGTTGGAAAACAAGAGAATTTTTTTGATGTGAGGAGCTATAAAAGCACGTCCCTAAGGGGCAGACACATGAGGAAGGGTGAGAATTGTGCCGATATTTGCAATCTACAGCAAAAATTTCTCATCCATATGACACAATCATTATTTTTCCCTGGCACCTTTGCTGATCACAAAACTTACTCTTGGGCCCACACAAACTTGGGTCATTTGCTGTAGGAAAAAAACAAAACTTGACAGGATTTTGTTCTGACTATACATTCACTAGCCCAAGAGTGGACATACATCACTTATACTCACAACTAATTGCCCAGCATAGTTGAGGACTAAATTGTGTAAGTTGTGGGACTCAACACAAAATTAAAATATGATACTTCTTAATAATAAAAAAAAATTTTAAGACTTTAAAGATAATGGCAGAAGAAAGTAAAATCAAACTTGGGGATCTTCTAACCCGGGCCCTCTGTGACTGTACCTATCACATGCCCACAAATCAGCCCTGTCTAGTGTACAACCCTCCACCCAACAATAAATACGTAAGAAAATAAAAACTGTATCTTCTGGAGGCAGAGAATTTAAAATGTTTAAAGAACAGCACCAAAGATTCCCACACTTTTAGTTATTTTTGTGATAAGACAAGGTAAGGTTCTTTCTGAAACCCTGCCACCGCTTACTCAGCACACCATGACTGATAGCTCTGTCCTCTGAGAAGTCTAGTGCTACGATCCTTGCCTCGGTCGCACAGAATCCTTCAAGCTCAACCCAACTAGGTTGAATGTAGATTTTCACTCTACCAAGTTATATTTTACTAAGTTCAACCAGGAAAAAAAAAACTCACACAAATAACTATTTGCACTGAATTGTTCATAATGATTTAAAGTAGTCAGCATTTAGTGTACATAATTACATAATTATGTTAATGAGAGATACTGTCATAATCAACTAAAATAAATATCTAATAAACATTTGAATATAAATCATTATCTTGCAGGGTATTTTTTTTAAAACATGAGAATCCCTGATGTCCTCTTAATCACCCTGGATAGAAGCAATTGCAGCCAATATAGAAAGATGCACACCCAATATTCCATCTGTCTCCTTAAATATCAAACCCTCTTTCCATTTCTGTGGAGCCATATTTATTAATTATTGTAATAAGACTGTGCTATGGACAGGACCAACTGAAATCCAAAAAGAGACAGTACCTGATTTATCAATCCTCTCTTTTCCTGTTCTGATAGTAGAAGGCCAATAATTCATATGAGATATGAATATTCCATCAGCTTGGGTCCCTGACTGACTGCATAAAATAAAGGTCCTCATCAAACTACATTGTTCATATAGTATGCAATAAAAATAGCTTTTATTGTAAGAACCTCAGAAAAGGCTTTTATTCAGTGCTGTATGGTACCTTCTTAAGCCAGAAAAATAAAAAAAATTTAAAAGAATATTATTGTTAACTTTATGCCTATAAATTGTACTGCTTAAATAAAGGACAAGTGTCTTGAAATATACAAGCCACTAAAGTTCACTCAGGTAATAGGTAACATGAGTAGACTTGTAACTCTTATACATCTCAAAATCATACTTAAAAATCATCTGACAAAGAAAACTACCAGTCCAGAAGGCTTTACTGACAAAATCTATTTAACCATTTAAGGAAGGAGTACTAGAAATTCTACAAAACTCATAAAGGAAATAAAAAAGAAAGGAGACTTCCATCTTTTTTTAAAAGCATATATACTCAAAGAAAATAAAGTATAAGCCAATTGAACTGATAGCTTCTTTTTTTAAAAATCCGAAATTATACAAGTAATTCTCTGCAAAGCAGGATGTGGTAAGTCTGATGTATAATCTTAATTATCCCATCTAATAAAAGAGTAATATGCAAATTGACCATACCTCTGATCAGGCCATATCCGCAGCCATGCCCATCAGCCAATCAGGAGCAAATTATGCAAATAAACCCCAACCAAGATGGTTGTGAACACTGAAAGCAGGAGGGAGGCTATGGTTTCCCCGGCAATGGAAGAAGCCAAACTTTCCTCCTGCCATTGCCAGCCTAGGCCTCCACTCAATGCTACAAAGTTTTAATTATAGAAGATATATCCCAATAGAAATGGCTGGCAGCTAAGGAGCTGGAGAGAGCAGAGGCTAGGGTTGCCCTGAAGATGGAGGAAGCCCAGCTTCTGTCGTCCTAGCACCTATGCCTCCATTCTAGACTACAAAATTTCAATTATAGAATTTAAACACAAAAGGGTGTCTCCATGGAGTGAGCAGAAGGCTTGGCTCCACTCCAGGCTACAAAGTTTCAATTGTAGAACATAAATTAATCCCAGATCCCAGGGCCTCTGCTTGGGTTGCTGGAGGATGTGGCCAGCTGGCAAACCATCACAGGCCCCTCGCCCAGGCTGCCCCACACCCCAAGGAACCCCCACCCTGATCTGGGACACTCTTCATGGCAAACCAGCTGGTCCCCACCCATGCACCAGGCCTCTATCCTATCTAATAAAAGAGTAATACGCACATTGACCATCACTCCAACACACAAAAGGGCTGTCCCCATTTAGTCAAAATCCTGCCCCCATGTGGACACAAGATGGCCACCACAATATGGCCAGCAGGGGAGGGCCATTGGGAGGTTCCAGGCCAGCAGAGGAGGAAAGCTGGGGGCAAACAGGCTGGCAGGGGAGCAGTCAGACATCAATTAGGCTGGCAGGGTAGTGGTTAGGGGTGATCAGGCTGGCAGACAGAAACAGTTAGGGGCAATCAGGGAGCAGGCAGGTAAGCAGTTTAGAGCCATCAGTCCTGGATTATGAAAAGGATTTCCAACTGCCCTCTAGGCCCGATCTTACTGGGTAGTAGTACATCTCTCGATGGGGTCCCAGATTGGAGAGGGTGCAGGCTGGGCTGAGGGACATCCCCTGCCCCCATGCACACATTTCATGCACCGGGCCTCTAGTTGTTTTTATATTTATACTAGAAGCCCAGTGCACAAATTCATGCATAGGTGGGGTCTGGGAGGCCCAGCCCCAATCAGGGCGGATCAGGGCTAGGCCTGTTTGGAAGAGGAGCCAGTTGGAGGAAGGAACCATGGGGATTGGCTGGTGGGCCCCACCCCTGTTTGAGGTTGGGGGGCTGATTGGGAGTGCAGCCAACCATGGGGAGATGCTGTGGGTGGTAGGCTGGCCATCCCCATCCCCAAATGGGGTGGGGAGACCAGGAGAGATTGAAGTGGGAGAATCCAATCATGGCAGGGGGGAGGAGCTGATCCCACCTCCTGATCAGGCTAGTTCGCTAGCCACAGTTGGCATCATAGCAACCAGTCATTATGGCCATTATGGTCACTGGCTTTATATATATATAGATTTCATCTGTAGCTAATCTTCGTTTGACTGGAATATCTGTTCTTAAGAAACAAACACACCTGGAACTGTTCATCTTTAAAATTAGAGAACTAAAGGCAATAGGAATCAGAATGTTTTATATTCCAATGTGAGACTATTACCTTTTAATAGAAAAAAATGCACTTTTAATATCATCACTGTAATTATTGCCCTATGTTTGGCTTCAGACAATGTGTTAAACTTAAAAGATTTCTTAAAGGTTTTATCCTAACCCATCTTGGAACATGCTTTACATTGAGAATATCTAATTGTCCCCATGTCAATTTTATAGTGCAGTAATAATATGACAGAAAATGCCAAAGAACCTATTTCAATTCCAGGTACACTGAAGGTCTTACAGTTCACAAACACAATTTAATGTAATATTGTAATTGAAGAGTACATTTAAGCTCTATTTTTCTACATACCATTTCCAATATTAATGACAGAGATGGCCAGCAAAAATCTACCACTATGGTATTTGTTTTATTGCTGGAGTGTTGTTTTCTTTCTGTTATTCTAAAACTTTATACAGAATGCTCATTGGAATCAAATACCTTTGAATCATTTCAGGAATTACGGTTTTCATTACTTTGTCAGTAGAGGAAAGCTTTATAAAGACTCTAAGGCTATTTTCTTGTTGATTTTCCTGACAATAAGAGATTCTTCATTCTAGAGGTACCAGATTTTGATAAAACATTTGTATAAGCCATTATTATGAAAATGTCAGAAACTAAAAGCTCCCTGAAACTTAGGTTACATATAACTCAGTCTATATGTTAATTCAGGGTCTAGGATTCAAAACAAAAGTGATTTATATGTCAAGTTTAAATGTTTATTTAAATCATATAAAAGTTTCTGCATTGATAATACTTTAATTGAGGTTGGGGTGGGTGATATGCAAGCATCTATGGTTTTACTTGTTGCTATTAAACTCTACTAAAGAATTCTTATATTTGTTGATAAAGTACAGTATTTGTGTTTACTAAAGAACTTATTAAAGGGTATGATTAAAAATTTTAAAGGTAGCACTCCTAACTTGAGTATACATTTCCTAATATTTCTTTCTTAATTAAAAATTTAATTCCATAGACTACCTATTGCAAGTGAGATTTATCTGCTTATAAGAAAGTTGAAAAAAATGATAACATCATGAAATAAATGATATACATACATGTAATATACACTTTCCTTTCCCTTCTAGTATTAGGATTTCCAAGTTTGTTTAAGGAAAATAATATACATGCAGATGTATTTGTTGCCTATACACCTGTTTTCTCCCTCTCATCATTCCTCTTTCCCATTTCAAACAGGTAGTCAAAACTTTTTTCTGCTTGCACAACAAAATAAACAAACAACAAACCTACTGAAGCTGAGCCTTGTAAAAGCTTTATAATATTTATTTTATAATATTTTATTTTGTAATATTTTAAATTTATTGTTGAGTCTATGTCAAGACATTGATGCCGGTATGCATAGGAGGGACAAGGTAAAGATAAAAAACAAATACTATAGAGACTGCTTGGTGAGAGAAGGAGGAAGAAATGGGTGTATGCCAAGAGGAAGAGAAAGCAAAAGCATGCACAACAGGAAAATCACCATGCTGAGAGATGCAACATTTCCCCTACCTCCTTCCTTTCCCATATATTTACTAGTAGTGATTAAAACCAAGAGAATAGCCTAACTGGTTTAGCTCAGTGTATAGAGCGTCGGCCTGCAGACTTAAGGATCCTAGGTTCCACTCCTGTCAAGGGCATGTACCTTGGTTGCAGGCACATCCCCAGTAGGGGGTATTCAGGAAGCAGCTGATTGATATTTCTTTTTCATCGACGTTTCTAACTCTTTATCCCTCTCCCTTCCTCTCTGTAAAAAATCAATAAGATATATTTAAAAATAAATAAAACAAAGAGAATAGACTGGGTGAGTAGGTGCGAAAGGAATCTAAATTTAGGCTAGATGGCCAGAACACAAATTTGCATAGCCATTTCCAATTCTGAATTTCTTAGACTCACTGTTCTCTACGGAGTGAATGCATCATGAAATCTCATTGCCTGCCCGTGACAAAAACAGGCAGGACAATTTCACCTGGCAACTGGTGAGAGCAAACCATCTGATAATTTTACTGGGAGTCCTCCAATTAAGAAAATACCAGGATAAATGAACACACTCGTTCCTCTAGGATCACGTGCTCTAATTATCAACCATAAACTTGAAAAACCTTCAAAGGTTATTAAGAATTATTGTTTGCCAACTCCAAGACCATATGGATTCCTGAAACAAAGAGGAACTGAGAGGTCTGTTCCAAACATGAAGACAGTCCAGATATGGAAGATGCTGACTACACCTTTCCATGCTAGCAGTAAGCAGTGGTGCATCGCTGCAGGCGGCCCAGGACCAAACCAGAGAGGGTGGAACTTGCATTGCCACCATTTGTCCACCATCCAGATACCATTGCTGACATGTTCACATAAGGAACTATTTGACATTGAAACTGGGACTCAGAACTATTGGACATTGAAACTGAGACTCAAACATTTTTGTTGTTGTTATATGTTTATTTCTAGGATTAAGATGCAAAATTTTTTAAAGAAAAGTAATGGGGTAAAAATAGATACAGAGGCAAAGAAGCATTGAACAGACTGTCAAACTACAGTGGGAAGGCAGGGGAGGGTGGGGCGGGGGCTATAAGAGATCAACCGAAGGAAAAAAAGGAAACATGTACTATTATTTGTAATACTTTAAACAATAAAAAAAAATAATTGTTGTTTGCTTAAATATAATAGGACAAAGGTTGTTTGTGATCAAAATAGGTAAAGTCCTCCATTTTTCTATGGTATTAGACCTCAGTAGTAAACTTCTTTTAAGCACTGAGCTGATAGGTTAATACTAGGTTGCATGACTGATACCTTTAGTAGTTACATTGAATCCACTGTTAGAAACTACAAAATATGTCTTGTTAGTTTCTTTATACACTCTTGTTATATTTTTATCAGCACAGATTAAAAGAGATTTGAAGCAGTTTGCCACATGGTTACCAAATAAATTGTTTTATTTTGCCTAATATTAACTTTAAAATTTTGATTACTTGATAAAGAAACATGTATGACATAATAAAATGCATTATTAAGAACACTATAACTTTGCCTGGCTGGTGTGGTTGAGTGGTTGAACGTCAACCTATGAACCAGGAGGTTATGGTTTGATTACCAGACAGGGCACATGTCCAGGTTGTGGGCTTGATCCTCCAGTGTGGGGTGTGCAAGAGGCAGCTTATCAATGATTCTCTCTAATCATTGATATCTCTATGTTTCTCTCCTTTTCCCTTTCTCTCTGAAATCAATAAGAATATCTTTCAAAAAGAAGCACACTGTAATTTTATAAAATATATATTATTAAAAATCAATATTATTTTATCAAAAATATATTGAAAAGTCAGGATTGAGGTATTCACAATATTTTATGTGCACATTTTTTGCAAAACTTAAATGGATTTATGTAAGAATATATATTGCATCACTATGTGGAATGAAACATGCAAATGAATTACTATTTCTATGGGAAAGTTTACAATTTATTTGATATATGCAGGCTTATATTTACATTTTAAAATTACCATTTAAAATATGCAGATTTTGAGATAAGTTATGCTTATATTAATCAATTATAACTACCTTTTAGAAGGTTTTGTAATTTTAGAAAGTGTACAGGATCTGCATTTTATAAATCAACTGTTGATTTATGGAAGCATCAAAGAGAAACTTGCAAAAAGTCTGATAGAAAAATAAAGAAAATGCCAAGGTACTCTCAAAGTGTCCTCATAAAAATATATTTTCTTCATTGTACTTTTGGCTTTATTAAAAGAGATGTGAAATTTTCTATCTTAAATAACTCATAAAAACTGCATCTCTTGTCACACAAATCAAGTGAATAGGTACTCTATCTGCCCAGTTCCTGCAGTAGAGCACCAACAGTCAGTCATTTTCTTCCATCACTTATTTAATATGGACTTTTACATTCTTTCGGGTGAAGCTGTACTCTGTTGGTAAACTGCCTTATACAGTACATATGATATCACAGCTTGGATATCACAGTCTTGCAGTGGAGGGAAGGGTTGACTCTGCACCTGGAACCAGGTTGCCTCGAAGAGATCACTATCCTAGACAAAGCTGGGCCTTCACATTCTGCAATTGATGTTGGTCTTGCTGAAGGTCAAGCTGTAAGATTTCACCTAGGCAGGAAGTATAACATGCATCTCCTTCAAACCAAAGTCTGCAAATATATGTTTGCAGTTAGCAAAAAATCTAACATGACAGTGGTAGAACAGGTAGAAAATAGAAGTTTCTGTCTCTCAGAAAATAAACCTAGGAACGCACAATCTGGTTAGAACACTCTGTGGTCATTTGGGCAGAGTCTGCAGCTGCCTTCCTTAGCTCACAGCTTGCATCTCTCATCACTCAAGATGAATAGAGAAATCCCAGCCATCACATTTGCACTTTAATCAGCACAGGAAATAAAAGGTATTACAGGGCTCATTGCCTCCATTTAAGGATATTTGTAGAAATTGTGCTTATATTACTTAATCACATAACCACTATTAGCTACAGGAAATAAATATGCTCAACTGAAATTTAAAAGGTATATTGCTAAGGTGAAAGTGGTTATTAAGGGATGGTGAGCCTATAATCTTTGATAGGGCAAAGAAAAAATAATAGCATATGAAGATATGTATTCAAAGATATTTATTGTAGCTTTGTTTATAGTGGGGAAAAGACAACTCAATAAATGTTCATTAATGGAAGACTATTAAATAACATGGTTACATTTACATCATACAATATTATTCAATCATAGAAATGTATTAATTAAAGATACGCAGATGCCTTAGAAGTATTTCTACAAATTATAGCTAAGTATGAAAACAATTGAGAATCAGTCTGACCTATAGTCAGTATTATCTTATGGTGATGATAAAAGCATTTATTATTCAAAAGGCACTCTGAAACCTGTGAAGAGCCAAAAATTTCAAGGGATCTTTATGGATTAGACATCATATAAAATTACAAGTACTAGATTGACACATTCAATTGATATCCCAACTTCTTTAGTATGTCTCTTATACTATTCAGACTGGGAATCTAAATATTATATTTCCCAGACTCTGATATATATGGAATTCTGAATCTGATTTGGGATCATCTATCAGATGCATTCCTAGAAAACTAGAATTCAGACATGAGTTAAGTGAGAAGAGAAACAGAGTGAGATGAATGGCATGGATCATGGCAGAGTCAGCAATGTCCTAGGCAGGGGAGCATCTGGTCTCTACTCAATAGGTAGCATGCTCTTTGTCACAGGAGCAGTAACTCCTTTGACTGTCCAGGTCTTTGATGTGACCTAATAAAAAGTTTCTACATCCTTAGGCAGATGTCAATTTTATCAGCTAGCTTAATTTTTCTTTAAGCAGCCCAATAGTCTGCAATACATATTTACACTTAAATCAGCAAGAGAAGATTTTGTTCTTAGAAAGTGAACCCTATCCAATATTGCATTTTTGCTATTTTAATATGAAAAGATTAGAAACCATTTTTACACTCCTAAAATAGTTCTTAAAATATGAAATATGCTGGCTAAACATACATCTTTAAGACTTATAATTTTGCTAACATGACTGAATCAGATCAAGGCATGATAGATTGGAAAGTATGCAACAAGAACCTAATCTCTGTAAAACCACAATACTTTGTTATCTATTGGACTGATTTCCTCGTCTTTCTTATTTTCTTACCTTTAGCAATAAATGTCTTCCCCCTGGTGGTCAGTGTGTGTCATAGCATCCAGTCATTCCACCATTGGGTCGATTTGCACATTAGCCTTTTATTATATAGGATGATAATGAGCTCTTTAGGAAAAAAAAATGTCTTTCCACCAAAATAGAGACTTCATCCAACTGAGGGCTAGACCAGTTCAATTAAAGTTAGAAGAAGTATATTTAATTCTCATTTGAGAATAATTGATTTTAGAGAGAGGCAGAAAGAGAGAGAGAAACATCAATGAGAGAAAGAAACATGGATCAATTGTCTCCTAACCATGACCCAATGGGGGAATCAAACCTGCAATTTTTGGTGTGCAAGACACTAGCCAGCTGAACTACTGGCTAGGGCAAAGTTAGAAAAATGTTTTAATAGCACATTCTTTCATCAACTGAAGAATTATTAATGTATAAACTGGCAATTGTGTAACTGATGAAGAGGATGACATTGAGCTAGAGAACCATAGTCCACAGCATCTATGTTTATGAGTTGTCCCGTGTCTGTAGCTTTCTGCCATGTATCTAACTGCTTACATCATGAGGAGAAGGGATAAGGGAGGAAGACAGGACTGGGAAGCCAAAAAGGAGTTAACCTGTACGCTATCAAACACTGGACAAGTCTATGTTCTCTTATAAATACTGGATTCAAAATCATTGCCAGTGAAGGTCATTCAGTTTAACTAGAATAAAACACAATAGCAATGTCATTTTCTTAATCTCCCGTATGACTTTCCTTCCATGCATTACATTTCTATCCCTCATTTCTTTTGTCTCATTTCATGTCTTCTATTATAGTGGCTTTAATATGCTTACCATCCAATCTTTTATTAGCCTTGCTTCAAAACCCTTACTGTAGGTAATTAGCTTTAGCATGTCTGAGCCTGTGTTATCGCTGCCTGTTCTATTCACAGCAGAGGCTTTTATGCGTTCTCTTCTTCATTGAGAATGTAAAAGAGTCAGGACAGAATCAGGGTCTGCTGAGAACTGTGTGGTTTATTTTTGCATAATTTCAAGCAGCTAATTGCTCTGCTTCATTTTCTCGATTAAAAAGCACAAATCCAGTGGCAGAAACACCATTTAATTAAAAAATAACAAGTGAAATCATTGTATCATTAATGAACAGAAGGGGCTGGCATGTAACTGAATCAAATACAAAACCAAATATGGAGCAACCACAATAATGTGCAATATAAAATATTCTTAGGGAGCCTTTAGGGAAGTATTAACCCAGCTCATTGATACTAATCAATACCAAATAAAATAACAACAATAATAATAACAACAGATAAATATGTCAACATTGTTTTTACCCATCAAGAAAAGAGCATTTTGTAATAAAATTTGAAAAGCAGTGGTCCAAAGGGATCATGTGAAAATCCTGGATTGTTTGTACACTGATTCAATCAAATGTGCAAAAGACAGAAAATGTGGTTAGAAAATCCCAAGACTATTCAGTAGCATCACAAACACAGAACATGACACACTGAGGGATGGAGCTTACATGCAAAAAGGTTGTGAAGGAAACCATCACATGGGAATTTCAGTTGAAGTACGGAAAGTTCCAGGAGACAGCACTGTCTATAATGTCCCTTCAGGCCGAAGGAAAATGGAGGGAGAAAAATCACCATAGCTCTGTCTAGAAAATTGTTGTAAGAAAATAGATAATAGAAGATTCTGTCAGGGAGCAGAGTACTTAGGTGATAGTGGAGAACCACCCCCAAGAGCCTAGTGTCACTTGTCATTAAGCTACCACTCCACAGAAATCCTCCCTGCTCTTTCCACCGCTGAATATGGGAATGGCTTCCAGGAAAAACCATCACAACTTTGGGCTTCAAAGGTAAATTGCAGAATTTCCACACCAAGAAACTAAAATATAGTTCAGGCCTGGTGGGTAGAACTCTTTCACACAAGCTCAAAAAAGAGGATGAAACTAAGCCTCCAACAAAGGATGTGCAGTTCCTGCTAAATACCCCCAGCCCTATGCCCAACCCTGACAGATCAGGAAAGTGGACATGAAGTAATCCTCACTTCATATTCCAGCTCAAAGTGAAAGAGGAAGAAATCATGTACATATAAGAAGTCACCCACTTACATGAAGGAACCAAGATGACAGCATAGGTAAAATACATATCTTGCCGCCATACACAGCAATTTCAAAACTACAACTTAACGAAAGAATAAACACCATCCAGAATCACCGGAAAGCTGGCCAAGTGAAAATTCCACAAATAAAAGTGAAGATAAGACACTGTGACTTGGAGGAGCGGCAGCGGACAGCGTTGAAGATACGCGCGGAGTCAGAGGTTTGGAGCGCACGCCAGCGGTTAGGGCAGGCGGCTGAAAACCAGCCAGTTTTCTTGAACAGGGAGACAAAGACGTCCCACTGGACTGATTCTCCAGCTCTGGGCGAAGTCCAGGGAACCCACTATCATACGGGGTAAAAACTGGACAGTGGGAGGGCAAGCCGAAGCTCGGGTGTTGCAAGGGTCGGGGGGATTGTGGAGAAGGCCAGCTTGTGTGGAGAGCGCATGAGCTTGGGAAAAGCGCAGCTGCCTGACCATGCAGAAAACACTCCTGACTTGCTCTTTCATTCGGGAAACCATCAGACTGCATTGTTTTGCAACCTTGGGTGAGACATTGGGTGTGCAGACACATTTGGGGAGAGTCTGAATTCTCCGACAGCTGGTGGAGGTCGGCAGCTGCTCTCAGAGACCCTGGGGCTGCATAGGGAGGAGCTGATGCTGTCTGCTTGGCCCAGATACTCCGCCCATCCAACCTGAGCACAGTTGAACATCACAGACAATTGGCCTGGAGGTCAACCCCTCCAAGTGCTAACAACAATTAACCTGAGCTTAACTTCAGCAAGACTGTGCAACCCATATCTACCTCAGGTAACTGGAGAGGCTGAGCCACTGTCCCTTGTAGGATGTCTACCACACAAAGCTAATTGACCAACTCAGGGAAGCAGCCACCATGCAGAGACATGGAAAGAAATCAGATGTGAAAGAAATGGAGGGAAAAAAATGACTGGACATGGAATTCAAAACCACAGTTATAGGGCTTCTCAAGAGGCTCCTAGAAAAGGTCGAGACCTATAAGGAAATAAGCAAGACCTACAAGGAAATGAATGAGATGCTCAAGGATATGAATGAGAGCTACAAGGAAATGAACAAGACAAACATGGAAATGAATGAGTCCTACAAGGAAATGAACAAGACCTACAAGGATATGAATGAGACTCTCAAGGATATGAGAAAGGACCAACCAGAAATTAAGCATACACTGACTGAAATAAAAAATATTATACAAAGACCTAAAAGTACTCTAGAGCACCCCAAGAACCAAGTTAAAGATTTGAAATACAAAGAGGTAAAATCCACTCAGCTGGAAAAGCAATAAACCAAAATAATCCAAAAAATTGAAGATAGTGTAAGGGGCCTCTGGGACAACCTCAAGCATACCAACATCCGAATTATAGGGGTGCCAGAAAAAGAGAGAGAGCAAGACAATGAAAACCTATTTGAAGAAATAGTGACCAAAAACTTCCCACACCTGGTGAAAGAAATTGACTTAGAAGTCCAAGATGCGCACTGAACCCGAATATATAGGAACCCTAAGAGGACCACACCAAGGCACATCATAATTAAAATGCCAAGAGCGAAAGACAAAGAGAGAATATTAAAAGCAGCAAGAGAAAAACAGTTACCTATAAGGGAGCACCCATATGATTGTCAGCTGATTTCTCAACAGAAACGATGCAGGCCAGATGGGAGTGGCAAGAAATATTCAAAGTGATGAATAGCAAGAATCTACAACCAAGATTACTCTACCCAACAAAGCTATCATGCAGAATTGAAGGTCAGATAAAGTGCTTCGCAGATAAAAAAAAAAAGCTAAAGGAGTTCATCACCACCAAACCAATATTATGTGAAATGCTGAAAGATATCCTTTAAGAAGAGGAAGAAGAAAAAGATAAAAGTGTAAATTATGAACAACAAATACACGTCTATCAACAAATGAATCTAAAAATCAAGTGAATTAATAATCTGATGAACAGGATAAACTGGTGAATGTAACAGAATCACGGACATAGAGAGGGAATGTACTAACAATTCTTGAGGAGAAAGGGGGTGTGGAAAGTGCAGCAAGAGACTGGACAAAAATCATGCAACTATGGGAGAGGACAGTGGAGGGGGTGATGGCGGAGGGTCGGATGGGTACCAGGTGGAGGGGAGCTATGGGGGGAAAAAAGGGAACAATGTAATTAATAAACTGAACAATAAAGATTAAAAAAAAAGTCACCCACTTTACATGAAATCCTACCAGGGACTTCCTTGACACTTATATTTAAATCCAATTACTTAATCCTAGTTGGCATGGACCAAATCATGCCCCCTCAAAATGTAGGTTAAAGCCCTGAACCCCAGTACTTTAGAATGTGATTGTATTTGGAAATGGAGGGTCTTAATTAAGGTTAAATGAAATCATAAGGGTAGAGTTCTAAGATATATATATATCCTATCTAATAAAAGAGTAATATGCAAATTGACCATACCTCTGATAAAGCCATGCTCACAAACCATGTCCACAGGCCAATCAGGAGAAAATAAACCCTAACCAAGCTGACTCTGGACACTGAGAGCAGGAGGAAGGTTTGGGTTTCCCTGGCAATAGAGAAAGCCAAGTTTTCCACCTGCCCTTGCTGGCTTAGGCCTTCACTTAATGCTACAAAGTTTTAATTATAGAAGATATATCCCAACAGAAATGGCGACAGCCATGGAGCTGGAGAGAGCAGAGGCTACGACTGCCCGGGCAATGGAAGAAGTGAAGCTTCTGCAACTCTGGCCATCCTAGGCCTGTACTCCAGGCTACTATGTTTCAATTATAGAATTTAAATAAACCCAAACAGAAAATGACTGTCTCCACGGAGCGAGCAGAAGGCTTGGCTCTGCTCTAGGCTACAAAGTTTCAATTATAGAACATAAATTAATTCCAGATGCCAGGGCCTCCACTTGGGTGGCTGGGGGGCATGGCCGGCCTGCAAACCACAATATGCCCCTCACCCAGGCTGCCCCATACCCCAAGGGAACCCCCACCCAGATTCAGGACACTCTTCAGGGCAAACCAGCTAGCGCCACCCATGCACCAGGCCTCTATCCTATCCTATCTAATAAAAGAGTAATATGCAGATTGACCATCACTCCAACACACAAGATGGCTGCCTCCATGTGGTAAAAGATCCTGCCCCCATGTGGACACAAGATGGCCACCACAAGATGGCCTACAGGGGAAGGCAGTTGGGAGTGACAAGGCCAGAGAGGAGGAAAGTTGGGGGTAAACATGCTGGCAGGGGAGCAGTTAGACATCAATTAGGCTGGCAAGAGAGTGGTTAGGGGGTGATCAGGTTGGCAGGCAGAAGTGGTTAGGGGCAATCAGGGAGGCAGGCAGGCGAGCATTTGGGAACCAGCAGTCCTGGATTGTGAGAAGGATGTCCCAGTGGGATCGGGCCTGAAAGAGCAGTTGGACATCCCTCAAGGAGTCCCAGATTGGAGAGGGTGCAGGCTGGGCTGAGGAACACCCCATGCCCCCTCCCCCTCACCCCCCATGCATGAATTTTGTGCACCGGGCCTCTAGTATATATATAAAAGGCTAAGCAACCATTGCATTTAAAACAACTGAATGGATGAAGAACAGGCTGCGTGGGGTGACCAGGCCAGCGGGGGATGGGGGGACAGTAAGCGGCAACCAAGCCAGCAGAGCAGGGCAGTGAGGGGTGACCAGGCTGGCAGGGAGGGCAGTAAGGGACAACCAGGCCAATGGGGGTGGTTAAGGGTGACTAGGCCAGTTGGGAGGCTGTTGGGGGTGACCCGGATGCAAGGGGGGCAGTTAGGGGTGATCAGATAGGCAGGCAGTTGAGAAGTTAGGAGCCAGTGGTCCCGGATTGTGAGAGGGATGTCCAACTGCTGGTTTAGGCTGGCATTTGGACATCCCTCGAGGGGTCCTAGATTGGAGAAGGTTCAGGCTGGGCTGAGAGAAACCCCCATGCACAAATTTCATGCCCCAGGCCTCTAGTAGAGTATGACAGGTGTCCTTACAAGAAGAAACACCTGGGGTGTGTGTAGACAGAGAAAAAGCCACATGTTATATGTATGTCTATAATATTACTCATTTTTGAATATTTATTGCAATCTTATAATGAAGACAAATTTTATCTGTTTTAATAAGCAGATTCATATTACACATATTAAAGTTAAATAATGAATTTCTGAATCTAAGTTGGCACATGGTTAGTAATTCTTAAGAAAAATTTGCTTAAACTAAAAAAATATTTAAATTTATTGAGGTAACATTTATTAATAACATTATATGCTTCAGTGTATGATTCTATAATCTATTATCTGTTTATTTCATTATGTGTTCACCACTCAAAGTCTAGTCTCCTTCCATCACCATGTATCTGATTCCTTTTATCCTGTTCATCCTTCCTCCACTGCCTTTCCCCTCTAGTACCCACCATACTGAATGAGCCTTTAAAATAGCTTCACTACTTTTATTTTTTTTATTTTTTTTAAAAGCAAAAATTACTTTTTATTTTTTTATTTTTTTTAAAATGATTTTTTATTGATTTTTTGCAGTATAATAGTAGTACATGTTTTCCTTTCCCCCTCCCCCTTATCCTCCCCCCAGCCTCCCCCACCCCCCAGCACATATCCCCAGCTTCCCCCCTCCCCGCCCCAGTGTCTTTCATTCATTGGTTATGTTCATATGCATGCATACAAGTCCTTCCGTTGATCTCCCCCCGCAGCTTCACTACTTTTAAACACCAAAACAAATGATTCTTTATACATAGCCAAGAGTATATTAATATGCCCACTGTGTCATCAGCTCCTCATGGGACACTAAACTTTAAAACAACTAAGGAGCCTCAACTATAAATCAAATACAGAAGCTGAGGGGTTATTCTTTAGGCAAAATAGCCTATTCTCTCATTACCTTTACCATGGTATGATGAAATAAGCACTGGACTGAGAGTCAGGAGATCATTAGATCTGTGAGTTTGGGAAAATCATTTGTCCTCCAAAGACTTCAACTTCCTTATTTGAAAAATTGGGATGTTGAACAAAGCCAATTTTAATGCCCATTCCAGGTTTCTATTTTAATAAACTATGTCTCCTCTCTTATTATTTTTTCTCTTACAAATGAAATCTTATAAAATTGTATTGTATAATTATCTCTTCTTTCAGAATTATCTATCATCAATCTCTATGTAATCTCCAGTTTACACCAAAGAATTTAAGTCATTACGTTTGATTGCTAATATAAGTGGCATAAATGGAAATTAAACATGAAAAAATATGAATAATATACTATATCTAATGTCTTTAATATCTGAAATATGCCCTTCTAATTTTTTGTTTTGTATTATATATACAGTATACTTATCTACTTTTGTAGTTATGTGAATAAAACTTTCCCTTATTACTTATGTTCTTGTCATCTTCCTCTTATAATTTGAGTTAGTTGGTAATATTTAGTGATCAAAGTTTCATATACGAAACAATTTAAGCTGTCATTCAGCCGTCAGAGGAAGATACCCAGCAAGGTGACTCTGATTCTATGATATGTGTCAAGATTAATTATGGAATTTATTTCTCTTTAACTGACACAAAAATCTAATTTTCTAAAGTCATTTTGAAAATGGGACAGTCACAGAAAATGGATGATAAATCTTGGTTTCTAACATATTAAAATCTTCTTGATATTGTTATTATGTTTTTATTAGTTTGCCACAATGCTGAACTAATAAGTTAAATTCCCAAGACCAAAACTGGATATAGATGATGCTAGTCTATAAAGTTTACTATGACTCATCAGTATAATTATTATGATTCTTTTCTGACAAAAATTAAAACATTCTTAGGAAATTATTACAATTGATGAATTTCTTTAGGCTAAGAAATATGAAAACTTGAAATGCGTCTTAAATTCTAGTTTATTCCTGTAGGTAGATCAACATCTAGGCTCTAAAATTTTTAATGTATATAATACATCCTATCTAATAAAAGAGTAATATGCAAATTGACCATACTTTCACTACACCAAATAAGCCATGCCCATAAGCCATGCCCACAAGCCAATCAGGAGCTATATGCAAATTAACACACAACCAAATTGGCTGTTGCTCAGGGCAGGCTGGGCCAGGCGGGCAGCGATTGGCCTAGATCACATGGCAATCACTTTGCTGGGTACCCCAGGCTGAGGGCGAAAAGGCCTTGCCAAAAGGCCTTTTCACCTCTGCCCTGGGGCAGGCCTGGCGGGCTGGGAATGTGGCCAGGCAGTGATTGGCCTGGCTCCCAGTTCAATCACGTTCCTGGGTGCCCTAGGCCTCAGGCAGGCCAGACCGGACTGGAGGCATGGCCAGGCAACCATCGGCCCAGATAGCAGGGAGATTGCTTTGCTGGGTGCTCCTGGCCTCAGGCAGGCCAGGTGGGATGGCTGGGGTTCCCTGGCTGAGGTCCCCTGCCTAAGGAAGGAAGTCTTGGCCAGAGACTTTCAGCCTGGGGCAGGCTGGGGGTGAGCTGTAAGTAGGACATCTCCTGAGGGCTCCCAGTATGTGGGAGGGGGCAGGTTGGGCTGAGGGACCACCGACCCCTAGTGCACAAATTTCATGCACCAGGCCCCTAGTATATAATAAAAAACTTTTTTTATTTTTATGTATATGTTTATATATATGTGTATGTGATACATACTTATATATTCTATTGTGTTTATATACATATATACACAACTTAATTTCTATAATCTATAAACACATCTGTGTTAATTGGTGAAGATATTTGAGCTAATTGATTTCATCTAATATGTATTTACTCATGTATAAATTTGCACACAAGGAGCGGGGGGTGTCCCTCAGCCCAGCCTGCAGGCTCTCCAACTGGGGACCCCTCGAGGGATGTCCGACTGCCCGTTAAGGCCGGATCCCAGTAGGATTGGGCCTAAACAGGCAGTCGGACATCCTTCTCACAATCCAGGACTGATGGCTCCAAACTGCTTCCTGATTGCCCCTAACTGCTTCTGCCTGCCAGCCTGATTACCCCCTAATCACTAACCTGCCAGCCTAATTGATGTCTAACTGCTCCTCTGCCAGCCTGTTTTCCCCCAACTTCCCTCTTCTGCCAGTCTGGTTACCCCTAACTGCCTTCTCCTCAGGCTTTGATCTTCCCCAACTGCACTCCTTTGCAGATCTGCTCCCTCCCAACTGCCCTCCCCTGCTGGCCTGATCGCCCACAACTGCCCTTCCTTGCAGGGCCTGGAGCCTCCCAATTGCCCTCCCCTACTGGCCATCTTGTGTCCACATGGGGCTAGGATCTTTGACCACATAGGGGCAGCCCTCTTGTGTGTTGGAGTGATGGTCAATCTGCTTATTACTCTTTTATTAGCTAGGATAGAGACCTGGTGCATGGGTGGGGGCCAGCTGGTTTGCCCTGAAGAGTGTCCCAGATCAGGTAGGGGTTCCTTTGGGGTGTGGATTAGCCTGGGCCAGGGGCCTATGGTGGTTTTCAGGCCAGCCATGCCCCCCAGCGACCCAAGCCAAGGCCCTGGGATTAATTTATGTTCTACAATTGAAACTTTGTAGCCTGGAGTGGAGCCAAGCCTTCAGCTCTCTCCTTGAAGACAGCCATTTCTGTTTGGTTTATTTAAATTCTATAATTGAAACTTTGTAGCCTAGAGTGGAGGCTTAGGTGCTAGGGCTACAGAAGCTTGGCTTCCTCCATCGCCCTGGTAACCCTCGCTTCTGCTCTCTCCAGCTCCATGGCTGCCACCATTTCTGTTGGGATTATGTATCTTCTATAATTGAAACTTTGTAGCATTGAGTGGAGGCTTAGGCTGGCAAGGGGAGGGGGAAAGCTTGCCTTCCTCCATTGCCAGGGAAACCCAAGCCTCCTGTTGCCAGTGGCTGCAGCCATCTTGGTTGGGGTTGATTTACTCCTAATTGGCTGGTGGGCATGGCTTATGGTCATGACTTGTGGGTGTAGTGAAGGTACCATCAATTTGCATATTAGTCTTTTATTAGATAGGATTTCTCTCAGATTTTCTTAGAGGTAATGGTAACACGATTATTTGCCAAGAAGCTTTGGTAATTTAAAGAGCATTGTTACAAAGCCCTTAAATTAACAACAACAACAACAAATTTCAGTTGTATTGAAGGTATAATAAAATTCTAGTGAGTTATCTTTTATTATTTAGCTGTATTGAAAGAAATAGCATCTGAGTAAAACTGATATGTACTTTAATCTACGTTTAAAAGCCAAATCATAATTGTGATTTAATCAATGACTTAAATAATAAAGACTATATCCTACGGTGTATCTGATGAGATAAACAGACACTTTTTAATATATGGACTGTGCTAAGTAATAATAAGAATTAGCCACTTCCTTCCAGAAATTTAAAATAAGATTGAGGAAAACAATAACACTAAAATTAGATAACATTTTAACAACTATAACAAAAATGATGTCAAAAAAAAGGAGTAAATGAGTAACTGCCGAGTACATTATTCAGCAATAAGTGTGTGCAGGGTACAAATGAGTGTCCACGCTGATGGGCACATTTGGGGGCTGCTTTATGGGCACGGTAGGGCCTGGAGGAAAGAGCAGGCACCTGACACCTCCACTGGAGGGTTCATGAAGACCATCCATAAACACATGAGCTTTGTTCTTCCCCAGAGTTAATATTGTAAAGACAAGTTACCTTTGTGTTTTGTTTTGGGGACTGAAACCTGCAAAGCAGAGCGTAAAACATTGAATTCTGTTTCACCAAAGAAAGGATAATTGCATGCTCACAAGTAATTGCAATCAGTATTACAAATTATTGCCAAATGTCTCAGTTTTTCTGCAAAGGTCAGAAAGCGAAACAAGAGCCAACTATGTATAATTTTTAATGAACAATTCAGAAACATCATTATATTTAATATTCATTCTTTTATTTACTCCTTAGTGAATGTTTATTGAGAAACAAAACAAAATTCTTCCTTTGAGGACATGCCTTCTAAGGTGGAAAATATGAATTGAAAAAAAGTTTTATAATGTCTGGGAAATATATAACATCTACCAGTAATAAAAAAATAAGACCTGCTAAAGCAGTAGAGGGTGAAGGAGAGGGAAGCTGTTATAGACACTGTGGTCTCTGTGAGTATGCAGCACTGAAGAAATCTCAGCTCTTGGTAAATTTAGATAATAAAATCCTCGGTAAAATTCTCTTTAAGCCATGTCATTTTCACAAGGGAGTTCATGATTAAGCCTGTAATAATCTGGTTAAGGGGTGCTCCTGGATGTGCTTCAGAAAATCTGTTTCAGCATGTTAAAATGTGACAGAGATTTACGTCCCCAACATAGCAACCAACAGTAAATACGTCCCCATAATATGTCATGCTCCTGCCACCAGTGTCAGAAAGGACGTTTTCTGTATAAATATAACAGAAAAGGTAAAATTAGAATAAAAAAGGAGGAAAAAGTAAAAATGATAGACAAGACAGACAAAAGAAAAGGGGATATAGAACAAAAAGATAAAAGGATAACAAAAGAAGAGGGATAAGAAGGGAAAGAAGATATTCCCTTTATTAACTCCAAGTTTGTACACATTAGGTTGCCAATACTTTGTCATATCTTATGTCAGTTATTTCTATATTCACTGCAATACGTCACTCACAGGAATCAATGGAAGATTTCTGGCCTGGAGCTTCGTTTTCTTAACTCTCATCACAAAATGGATGAGATCAGAGGGAGACAGTGTCTTTCTTTCTCTTCCTCTCTCCCTCTCTTCCTCTCTCCCTTCTTTCCTCCTTTCTTTCTCTCACTCCTTGCCTTCCTTCCTTCTTCTTTCTTTTGTTTTTTTTTCTTCTTTTTGTCCTTTTTAATAATGAGAGAATACAGTTCTCCTGACTTTCAAACCTAGTGTTTTATTCACATTGCCTTTGAACAAAGAGTAGTAGCATCCATCACATAAATCCTAAGTAATCTACTTCTTTATTTCCTCGTGTATTAACTAATTTGACCAACATATATTGATGAGGTACCATGCACTGTTTTAATATTAGGAATATAAGGACATTCAAGATTTTTTAAAATTATTTATTTTTAAAGAGAGGGGAAGTGAGAAAGAGAAACACTGATGTGTGAGAGTAAAATAATAATCAACTGCCTCCTACACACTCCCTACCAGGGAATGAGTGTGAAACCCAGGAATTGAACCAGGTAGCTTTTGATGCACAGGATGACACTCAATCAAATGAGCCACATCAGCCAGGGCATCAAGCTATTTTATGTTTATCCTTAAGGAATCCATAGTCCCAGAATAGACATGGGTAGTGACAGATATTTGCAAGGTGCATTTTGGAAGCACTGAGGAAGGACACTTAAAACAAGCCAAAGTTTATGGAGGAGAGGAGTGACTGGAGAATATGGTGTCAAAAATGAGTCCTAAAGGATGAATAAGTAAAGGAGATGGAACTTCAGATAAAGCATAGAGGTGAGGACTGCCTCCTATGTGGAGAAATGCATGATATCTAGGGTAAAAAGTGGTAAGAGTGAAGTTGGAAAGGAGAAAACATGTATTTAAAAGAATATTCAAAGAAGGGGAACCAAGATGGTGGCATAGGTAAAACACCTATCTTGCCATCATGCTCAGCAATTTTAACACTACAACTTAATGAAAGAACAAACACCTTCCAGAATCACCAGAAGGCTGACCGAGTGAAAATTCCACAAATAAAAGTGAAAATAAGACACTGTGACTCGGAGGAGCGGCGGCGGACAGTGTTGAAAGATTCGCGCGGAGAGAGGTTTGGAGCGCGCGACAGTGGAGAGGGTGGGCGGCTGAAAACCGGCCAGTTTTCTCGAACAGGGAGAAAAAGACGTCCCACTGGACTGATTCTCCAGCTCTGGGCAAAGTCCAGGGAACCCACTATAACACGGGGTGAAAAATGGACAGTGGGAGAGCCTGCTGAAGCTTGGGAGCTGCAGGGGTCTGCCAGCTTGTGGAGAAGAAAGGTTGAACAAACAGCTCAGCTGCGTGACCACACAGAGAGCTCTCTTCGACTTGCCCTCTCATTCAGGAAACCGTCAGACTGCTTTGTTTTACGACCCTGGGTGAGACATTAGGCGTGCAGACTCATTTGGGGAGAGTCTGAATTCCCCGGCAGCCAGTGGATCTTGGCAGCGGCTCACTCTCAGAGGTGCTGGTAGCCATTGCCACCAGCACAGAGTCCCTGGGGCCGCATAGGGCAGAGCTAACGCTGTCTGCTTGGCCCAGAGACTCCGCCCATCCAAACTGAGCACAGCTGAACTTCACAGACAATTGGCCTAGAGGTCAACCCCTCCAAGTGCTAACAACAATTAACCTGAGCTTAACTTCAGCAAGACTGTGCAACCCATATCCACCTCAGGTAACTGGGGAGGCTAAGCCACTGTCCCTAGTAGGAAGTTTACCACACAAAGTTAATGAACCAACTCAGGGAAGCAGCCACCATGCAGAGACATGGAAAGAAATCAGATGTGAAAGAAATGGAGGAAAAAAAACGACTGGACATGGAATTCAAAACCACAGTTATAGGGTTTTTCAAGAGGCTCCAACAAAAGGTCGAGGCCTATAAGGAATTAAGCAAGACCACAAAGGAAATGAATGAGTCCTACAAGGAAATGAACAAGACCCTCAATGATATAAACGAGAGCTGCAAAGAAATGATCAAGACCAACGTGGAAATGAATGAGTCCTACAAGGAAATGAAGGAGATCCTCAAGGATATAAAGGAGACTCTCAAGGGTATGAAAAAGGACCAACCGGAAATTAAGCATACACTGACTGAAATAAAAAATATTTTACAAAGACCTAAAAGTGCTCTGGAGCACCCCAAGAACCAAGTTAAAGATTTGAAATACAAAGAGGTAAAATCCACTCAGCTGAAAAAGCAAGAAACCAAAAGAATAAAAAAATTGAAGATAGTGTAAGGGGCCTCTGGGACAACCTCAAGCATACTAACATCCAAATTGTAGGGGTGCCAGAAAAAGAGAGAGAGCAAGACAATGAAAACCTATTCAAAGAAATAGTGACCGAAAACTTCCCACACCTGGTGAAAGAAACTGACTTAGGAGTCCAAGAAGTGCACTGAACCCCAATATATAGGAACCCTAAGAGGACCACGCCAAGGCACATCATAATTAAAATGCCAAGAGCAAAAGACAAAGAGTGAATATTAAAAGCAGCAAGAGAAAAACAGATGGTTACCTATAAGAGCACCCATACGATTGTCAGCAGATTTCTCAACAGAAACGATGCAGGCCAGATGGGAGTGGCAAGAAATATTCAAAGTGATGAATAGCAAGAATCTACAACCAAGATTACTCTATCCAGCAAAGCTATCATTCAGAACTGAAGGTCAGATAAAGTGCTTCGCAGACAAGAAAAAGCTAAAGGAGTTCATCACCACCAAACCAATATTATATGAAATGCTGAGAGATATTCTTTAAGAAGAGGAAGAAGAAAAAGATAAAACTGTAAATTATGAACAACAAATACACATCTATCAACAAATGAATCTAAAAATCAAGTGAATTAATAAGCTGATGAACAGGATAAACTGGTGAATGTAACAGAATCCCGGACATAGAGAGGGAATGGACTGACAACTCTTGGGGAGAAAGGGGGCGTGGGAAGTGTAGCAAGAGACTGGACAAAAATCATGCAACTATGGGAGAGGACAGTGGAGGGGGGTGAGGGCGGAGGGTGGGAAGGGTACCAGGTGGAGGGAAACTATAGGGTGAAAAACAAAGGGGGAACAATGTAATTAATAAACTGAACAATAAAGATTTAAAAAAAAAGAAAAAGAAGAATATTGAAAGGAGTTTTGCAGGATTGAGGATCAGTTGCACAGGCAAGAGAATCAATTACAGTGCCCCAAAAACAGTAAATAATGACTGTGTAAATTACAAGTGAAGTACAAAACAAGATTACAGAGAACAGATTTCAGATTTATGTTGTGTGTAGAATCATCAGAGTGGTGTCTGATTGAGGATGAGGCTGAATGGAAGAGTTAAGGTGACTACCAGGTGTCTTAGCTTGGCCTTTAGAAATTGAGATTTGAATCACTTACAGGGAAAAAAAAGAGGGGGAAATGCATGTTTAGTTTTAAAAATACTGAGAGTTCAGAGAAGAATCTGGAATCTGGTTTAGAGCTAGAGGCCTTAATGATTATTAGCATATAAATAGCAACTGAAACCTTAAGAGTAGTTAAAACTAAGGAAATAAATGATGTAGAGAGAGTATAGAAGCCTGGGGATTTTGTTTATTTATAACTAAACTGTAGCAGATGCTAGGGGTATTTTTTTAATGAGTGAAATTTAATAAACTCTATTGAAAAAAAGTGATTCCTCCAAATGTTAGAAGGTGATAAGTGAGATTTGGAAGGATGACAATATTTAATGAATAGATCAAAAAAGAGCTCATGAAAAATACTTTGAAGAGAAGGAATAGTACCAAAACCCAAATGAACAACAACTTTGAAGAGGAGAGTGATCAGACAGAGATGAATTACAGCCAAAAGTTCCAATAATTTAAGAACTGATACCACAGAATTATTAGCCATTTGCTAAGAGCAGAGCTGGAAAATTTAAGATTGAAAACAAAGATCATAATAAATAATAGTGTGTACACACTAGAAGTTAAATGAGAAGAATCGTATGGGATCAAGGAAAGAATGTGTTTATTTGTTTTAGATGGGAGGAAATTTTTCTAGTTACTGAATGGCAGTCAATGGCAATACTGGTAAAAGTTTCAACTTGTTTCCATTTCAATTCTATACATTTAATGACTGGTTTAAGAACAAACAGTTTCTGCCCTGAGGTAAAACTTACAATATAGTGGTAGGGCAAAGTAGTTTTGCATGTGTTTGTAGGGAAAAAAACATGCAGGTTATGGTTATTACAATAGCTTTATTAACTCCAAAGAATGTTACTCACAACTGTGGACCTACTTTTGTCCATCCCTGTATACTAGTATGTACAGATTGGACAAATATATACAGTTTCAGAAATTTTTAGGTATTCTCTTACCAGTAATTTTAAAATTAAAATAGGCACATGTGTAATTATTACATTTATTAATAAGTCATTACTGAGCATATACGAAGTGTAAGACAGTATGCTAGGTCCTGGGGAGAAATAAAGGCATCCAGCACATTTCCTATTCTGAAGGGATTGTCAGTTTAGTTTATATCTTTTATGAGTTTTGTTTCATTAATTTTGAAAGAAATTATATTATTAGAAAAATAATAGTGTATGTATAAACTAACAAGTTTAAATTTTTTCCCAATGATAAAAATAGAACATTAATTAATCTTTTCTATATTCTATAATTATGCATAGGTTATAATAAAGAATTTCCTCAAACTAGTATGGCATTTTAATAGATGTGCCAGTAAAACTTTATGCCAGCAACATAAAAATGTATTATGCAGTTATTATGATACTTCATATTGATTATGAGATTCTGAATATTGTTAATGAACAAAATTTAACCAAGTAAATTGGAAGGTCTGCTTGGTTTTATTAAGCGATTCATGCATCTGTCAACATCCCATTTAGCAAGTACAAGGGTCTTCTGAGGGACTGTTCAAAATGAAAGGTTTTTATAGGAAAGAGTGTAGAGTAAGGGAGCTGTCAACCCTTAAAGGATTATTTTTAGACAAGGACAACTTCTTTGGCAGGAAAGGGACAGGAGATATTTTATCATGCAGATTGCTTCCCCCCCCTCTGGTGAAGGGTTTGGGGATGGAGAGGAGGGCCCATTTTACAAGTTATGTCATTGGTGGTGGTGACCAGAAAATTCCAGACTGGTTGATTAAAATTATGTTTCTGAGAGATGTTGAAAAATTAGGTCAAGTATTAAATTGAGGTTTGATATCATGTACTTTTAGCACAAGTGACACCATTTTGGTCCTGTGATTTTCTCTTTAACACTATAAGGAAAACAAATATCATTACTATTCCCTACTACTAAAATAAAACCCAAAGAAATATTAATAACTAGCAATTAATGGGTTCCTAAAAATATACTTTTTAAATAGCCTATTAAGTCAAAACAGTGTCATGCCTATAGTAAGCAATTAATAAAATATGAATAAATATAGAAATTAATATATAAGATCTAATATGACCAGTGTTATAATGCATTAATCTTAAAGTTTTTAGGACATAAAAACAAACTTATCACTAAGGTCACATTATTAATTCATAACCACAAAAAATGTAGTTTTCATGAGCTACTATCTATTCCTTAAATATTATCATCCTTCTAAATCTCACTTATCACCTAACATCTGGAAGAATCACTTTTTTTTTCAATAGAGTTTTATCTACCTAGGTTTAAAGGGATTTGTCCTATGAACTGCAGAACTCTCTGCAGAGCACTGAAATGTCTCAGAAAGGCCCTTAAAAAGGGGTTGGGGTCATTCTAGGCCTGTGCTTTAAGCTGATAGAGGTGTGCTAGAGTTTGGTCAAGTCTCCATGTTTAGGGATTTAGAAAGACTCCCAGTCCCCATGGAAAATAAGGGCCTCTTCAGTGAGTGCCCTGCTTCAACGTGTACCCACTACCTCCTATGATAAAGGTAGGAGTGTGTTTATGGATAAGCACCAAAGAACGAATCTGGGTGGCCTTGTGCATGGACCAACCCCCTCCTCCCCCCCGCTTCTCAAAACCCTTCAAAGCTTTTCTTGCACCATCCCAGCCTTGTCTGCTGCCTTTTGTTTGGGGGTTTGAATTCAGTTCATGTTATGCTCTTCTCCCAGTTGTAGTTGTCATTGAATGAAACCTGTCCTTACCACTTCAGTGTCTGCTGGTGTTTATCTTAGACAGTACACTTCTTCTAGGAATCTTACACTTCCCCACCTCCTCTTCTTTACCAACTCCCTACACAGGTGTTCTGAGGTCCTTAGTCTGTCTTTCTACGTAGCATTTTTCATACATAGTTTATTTTGACTATCTTATCTATCCTATGGACATTTTAATATCTGGATCAAGGAACCTAAAACTAAAATTTTTGTCTGTGAAGGTGGGAATGTGAGTAAAGAAATAAGTTAATGACTTTTCTTGAATTTAAAAGAAAAAAAACACAGTAAGTCAAACACTAAACATTTTGCCCTACCTCACACCTCTTAGTGATCAACATCCTCTTCCTCACAGATGCTCCGCAAAATGGTTCCAACACACTTTCCTCTCTCCTTAGGGCAAGGGCAATTTACTACCAAATAGTTCTCCATCTATACCATTTGTTTCTCAGGGCCATGTATTATTTGATACTTTTGATGCTATCTGGTACTTTCTGCTCTTTTTTGATGACACACAGAAGAAGTGCATCTGGGGAAGGGTTTTTGGTAAAGTTATCAGGATGAGAGTCAGATAGGTCTGTCCAGATTACCTCTACATATTTCCAACACATCTAGGCATTCTTCTCTTATTTCCTGACACCTAAACACAGTTCCCTTCAAACTGGTTCCTGGGCAAAGCCTTCACTTTCTTTGCATATCTCCCCTGTCTTTTGCTTTTTTCTAATTTTTAACTCAAAATTCTACCTATTGAGACTCATTTAAATTTCATTTTCATTGTTAGCCCAGGAAAACTTCCATTAGAATGAAATAGGTAAAGTTTTGTCCTTTTTAGCCCCATTACATTTTTATTTCTGATTGTCTAATTTCATTCAATTTTATTTTCCAGTCTCATCCTTTAAGATAAGTAGGAATTGTGTCAAAGGGGTCGATAGATAGTAGTAAAAGAATACTATATCAATGTAAAAGAATGACAGAAATATGAGCAGCAATTAATATTTATATTAAAGATAAACTATGAAAAGTGTTTCAAGTATCTCCTAAAATTAACTTTATTTTCATTTCAATTCATTTTTCCATATAGCTAATATGGGGGAAAAATCCCATAAGACAGTATACACTTTTTTAAAATCCTGATCAGAGGGTATTTTTCCATTGATTTTTAGAGAGACTGTACGCGAGAGGGAAAGACAGAGAGAAAAATTAGTGTGAGAGAAACACATTGATTGGTTGCCTCCTGTGTGCACCTTGACCAGGGCCTGGGCAGGGGATTGAACTTGCAACTGAGGTACATGCTCTTGACCAGAATCAAACCCAGGACCTTTCAGTCCGCTCTATCCACTGAGCCATACCAATTAGGGCTATGTATTTTTTAACGTAAAAAAATAGAAATTCATAATTTTAAACTCTCCCTAAGAGACTACTAAGTACAGAAAAGAATAAGATGATAAATATAAGTACTTTATAAATATTTTAATCAATTAATATAAAGATGGTGTATTCAACTTATAGGTTAATCCCTGAACATACCAATCATGTAATAGTTTTAGTTTTATAGATTCACAGCATTAAATTGAGCTCTCATTAAAATACCTACATTTAAAGTATGAATCAGTGTTGATCAAACACAAGATAATCATGACATGATGTGAAATTCATTATGTCTTATTTTAAAAGCTCACTTCATATCCAAAACCAAAAACTTGTAGAGTGCAAAAGATGAAAGAACTCTTAAAGAGGCATCAATTCAAACAGAGCTTACCATCTCTGAAATGGAACCCCCAAAATGCCAGCTCCCTGAAAGTAAGAAGAATTTTTAGTGATATAATGCATATTTTGAAATTTTATTTGTTCTACATGTTTTAAGAATGAGCATTACAAAGAAAGTGTTAAGAAAGAAGGAAATATATTGACATTGGAACAGTGGTCAGCAAACTGCGGCTTGCAAACCGTGGTTTGCTGCTCTGTTGACTAATGAGTTTGCTGACCACTGACCTAGACTTTCGATTCCAATAATTACAGGCTGTTGTTGTTCCTTGTGATTAAGCCCCTATCCCAGTGGTTGGAAACTCATTAGTCAACAGAGCGGCAAACCGCGTCAGTTTGCCGACCACTGCATCAGAACAACTACTTACACCTACACATTTCAGAATGTAAACTTTCTCATATAAAGAAAAGTAGGATTTCCAGAAATGGACTATTAGATGAGTTTACTACCATGTTCACATCCTCAGAAATAGTTCCAAGCTACGCCAACAACACAAAATTATAGCCACCTCCTGGGTAAGCTTCAAAGTTACAGAGGAAATATGTATGTTTGACTGAAGACCTCATCTGGACAAATGCAGGAGAGAGTTTATTAAATCTATGTGTGCTATACCCAGTTTCTACAAGCACAGCCAAGCATAAAATCTTTACTTCAAGGAATAGCAAATAATGTGGCATCCTTGATGGTCATGTCCTTTCTGAGTCAATACATATATCTACAGTAGCTGGGGAACAGGTGAGAAACAGAAAAAGCAGGCAATCTCTTGCTTTCTGAGCTTTACCTTCAGCCTTTCAGGAAACCATCTTGTATCTCACTGCAGGGATAGGGAAGAGAAAGAAGGAAGGCCAACAGGATGGTGGCTAGAGTGCATTTGAGTTCTGCTCTTGGATTAAGACACAGGGCTCATGCCTTTGTTCGCATTTTTGCAGTGACTTCTCCACGTGGTGAGCCCTGGGCATCAGCACAGCTGTCAGGACTGCTGCACTGGGAAAGTGTAACTGAAAGCATAGAAAAACACATCTCAGCAGTAGCCTTTGCCCTTTTGTTTTCTTTTATATATTTTACTCCCTTCATCCTCCACGTATTCCTCCTCTCTATTCTTTCTCACCATAAAAGTTTAAATGCACACACATACACTCCATACAGTTTTTTAATTCATGAGACTAAACACAAGCAAGCTTATAGGAACATGCCTAGTATCCCAACTCTCATGCTACCGTCGATGGTCACATTTATTCAGGGCTTGTCTTCTTTCTCGGAGGAGGAACCTTGCTGCCCCTGTTTTCAAGGATGATTAAGGAGTTTGGCAAGCAGACAAAAGATAGAATATCCCAAGCTGAGCAGGAAATGTACAAAATCAGAAGCATGAAAAGAATTGCTTCAGGTAATATCGGCTGTTTAGTGCATTTGGAGCACTACGTTGGAGGGGAGACTCTCAAGCATAAGGTAAAACATTCACATAGAAATATTTCATTCAATAAATATTTGCAGATGGAATAGTAGCAGAAACATTTTCAATAGAACAGTTGATGGGATAATAAATTTAGATTAAAAATCAAAACAAAATACAAAGTCCTCACCAGGATAAACAAATTCACTAAGCAAGTGCTTATTAAATAGGAGGTTCTCAGACAAATTAGTCATAAGAGAAGAAGTGAAACTTTGAAATTTATGAGATTGTTCCTTCTGAAAATTTTACAGGATATCATCTTTTATATGTTCAATGCCTGATCAGTTAGGATTCAGGAATTCTTCATCCCATATGAGACTCAGTTATTGATTAGAATAGTGTTTGTTATATTTGGTCAATATAATAGGTTCATGAAATGCACATTCACCTTAATTTGCCTAGGTAACTAACTAAGTAAATAAACAAGATATCTTAACACTTAGACCACAGTTTGGTCCTGTAGTACTATAAGCAGCATGCTTTACAAAATTTATTTTTACTTATCTCTTCCAATTACAACTATTTAGATAAAATTGTGGTAGCAGATGTTACTGTTTAAAAATTTTATTGTATATCATATTTTCTTATTTTATCTTTATTGTGTTTTTTAAAAATGTTTTATTGATTTTTTTACAAAGAGGAAGGGAGAAGGATAGAGAGTTAAAAACATCGATCAGTTGCCTTCTGCACACCTCCTACTGGGGATGTGCCCGCAACCAAGGTACATGCCCTCGACCGGGATCGAACCTGGGATCCTTCAGTCTGCAGGCAATGCTCTATCCACTGAGCCAAACCAGTCAAGGCTATTTTATCTTTATTGTTGAAAGTATTACAGGTGTCCCATTTTCATTCCATTGACCCTCTCCACCCTGCACCCACCCTTGCTCCCTCCCCAGGCCTTCACTGCACTATTGTCTGTCCATGGGTCATGCATATATGCGTATAAATTCTTTGGCTAATTTACTCCCACTCCCATCCCTTTTCTCTGAAATTCATCAATCTGTTGTATGCTTCAAGGTCTCTGGATATATTTTGTTCATCAGTTTATTTTGTTCATTAGATTCCACATGTAATTGAGATCATGTGATACTTTTCTTTCTCCAACAGTCTTATTTTGCTTAGCATATGCAGAGGTCTTCACTAACTAGCACCCTGGGAATGGATATAACCTAAGAAGTGTTGTGTTTTCATATATAATATGTTAAAAGTTGAAAAATGAGTTGCAAAGATTTTAAAACCATAAAATTTCACATAAAATATCTATAATTTCATGGTTCTCTTCAAAAAGTAAAGAAGACCCAATAACTCTGCAGTAACTTTCCCACATAATAGCTATACTTTATAATTGAGTAGAAGCTATTTCTTTTAAAGGGGGATTCTTAGTAGTAAATCTTGAAACATTTTTACTTAGTTTCTTACTTATGTGATTTTTTGTCTTGTATCAACTCTTTTATATTTGTATATTTTAGCTACCAGAACTTTCTCAATCAGGATTTCTCATCTGAAGCAGAATATAAAAAATAATAAAGTAAATAATGTCTGTCTCAATTATTCCAAGGGTGTTTAATAACTAAAACCACTCAAGATGCATAAGAGAGAATCTAAGTTCTAATATACAATGAATGCATTAGAGCTTAGTTCCATAATGGAACTCAGTTCATAGCGTTTGGGCATAAGCATTCTTTGATTTGCTTGTTTTGTAGATACCTTTTTATAAACTGGATTTACTTAAGGTGAATAGTTGAGCAAATAAGTAAAGGAATAATTTATTACTTGATAATGTGTATACAGAGCTTAGGGGAAGTCACACATGCTGAGAATGAATCAATGAGTACTTAGCTGGCCAAGGGCCCAAGGGAATAAGGAAAAATAATGAGTCTAATTCACATCTGACCTGCTTCTGCCCAAAGTAATATAAATAATTGATCTCTACTCTGAACTGTCACAATTATCTTTCTTCACATTCCTCTCAAAAACTCTATGTCAATACATATTGATAACTTAGAGAAAGTTGTAAACTGCATGTTAGTTACAATTGTGATCTTTAATTAGAGTCAGGAAAATAGATTTTTAAATTCTTTCAAGAAAATTCAAAATGTATCTGTTTATTATCTTTAGTGAAAATGAAAGTATAAACTTTAACCTTTAGCTATGTGCCCGGATAACTACAAAGGACATTGCAATAGAGACCTGGGATTGGAAATAGGGTAAATCCATTTACTTATGATATTCATAGATTGCAGATGTAGATGTAGAAATAGATTACATGTAGATGTAGCTGTAGATGTAGATTGGATATAGGTGTAGATGTAAATTAGATGTAGATTAAATGTAGATAGATGTATATATAGATGTAGATGTAGTTTAGATGTAGATGTAGATAGATGTAGATATAGACATAGCAAAGGGAAGAATTGCATAGAGAGGTGCATTGTCAGAAGTGAATGAGTTAGTGAAACGTACACCAGCAGTATTTCTGTGGAGAGCTCTAGAAGCCATGGGAGGCTTGGTTGCTTGTTTAGTGTACTACAGACACCCATCACATTTGTAGTGAGGTGGTTTTCTACACCAGGAGGGTGCTTGGACTGCTGATTGTTTTTTGCCTTTTGATGGCTAGGCTTCTTTTGGGATATAAAAGTAAATAACCAGTAAAGAGATGTAGCAGTCTTAAGATCCAACTATGTAGTCTCTATTCTCTGAGGAAACATAACAAAGCAAACTTAAATAGACATCTCAGAATATCAACAAAGTGACTATGGTCAAGAGATTGGATGTGTGACAGAATCATAGAAGAGGCTTTATAGTCCAAACATCTCATTTTAAAATTATGATATCTGAAGCAGCATAGTTTCAAGTGATTTGCTAATGTGTCATTTATTCATTCACCCATTCATTTGTTTGCTCAAAAAATATTTATGCCTCTTATATGCCATGCATATCAGGCTCTGGAGATAAAGCAGAAAAAAGATTCAGACAACATCCCTTATTGCCTATAATGGAGATTTAAAAAAGCACAAATAAAAATACTTGAGATAATAATTTTAATAAGCACAGAAAATAAAATATATGGGAACAGTGTAATCAGAAGTCATCCGTAGATAGGACGATAGAGAAAGCCTCTCTAAGATGACATTGGTTTAATGCTTAAAATAAGAAGGAGTTGGCTTTACAAATGAGCAGTGAGAATAGCAAACAGCACATTTAAGGCTAGAAGGTACAAAATGGCTTGGCAAAAATAAATGAAATAAATATAAAAGAGACTATTCTGGCTAATTAAACAAATTGGATGACAGAGAAGGGTTTTACAATATTTGAAAAATGAGCACTACATATAGTTATACCAGAATCTGGAAAATTGAGTTATTAAAAAAAATTATTTCTATACAGTGTTAATTTGAAGGAAGAGATGTAAAGAAACATCTTTCATATTAAATATTCTACCTTCAGATTTAGGCACAGAAAATCAAAATTTTCTGATTAAAGTCTAGAGAAGTTGGAGTTTCACCAGGCAATGTGGCAGAGAGCGAGAAAGAACAAGTGTTAAGGATGATTTACACACAACCTTATATAATAAAGAGGGAATATGCTAATTGACTCTCACACCATTGCAAAAATGGCAGTGCCCACAGCCAACGGATGGTGGTGCCTAGTCCCCTCAACCCCACCAGGGTGCCTGTCTCTAGAGTTCCCCAGTCCCCTCAGCCACCAGCTGACCAGGAATGGCCCAAGGCTCAGACAAACCTAGGATGGCAGCTGCCCAGCCAATGCCCGAGACACAGGCAAGCCTCAGATGGTGGCTGCCCAGCCATCCAGGGCCGACAGAAAGCTCAGGTAACTAGGGCCAGCTGAGGTTTGCACTGCCCACAGTGGCAGCAGCAGAGGTGTTATGGGGGCTTTGCCTTCCCTGATCACCAGGTCACCTCTCACCCCTAAGGGTTCCTGGACTGTGAGAGGGGGCAGGCTTGGGTGAAGGATCTGCCCCCCCCCGCCTCCACCAGTACATGAATTTTCATGCACCAGGCCTCTAGTCTATTTATATGAAACCCTAATATGCAAATAGACCAAATGGCTGAACAACTGAACAACCAAACAACAAGTCACTATGACATACACTGATCACCAGAGGGTGAGTGCAGAACATGGTGGGCATCAGCCCAGGGAATGATGAAGGAGGTGAGTGGGGACACTAGACCAAGGTGGGGTGCCAATTGCTGTCATCGGGGTAAGTCTCTGGTGGTGACTGAAAATTCTTTGCTACTGTGTGCCATGGTCCTGCCTGGCACTCGCAACTACTGCCAGCGCTGGCCCTGCTTACACCTACTGCTGGCCCTAAAGCTGCCACTTAATACCCACTCCTGGCACCTGATTTCAGCCTGGTTTGATTGGTGCAAGCAACAGCTGCCAGCCCCGACTGCCCTTCAGAGCTTCTCCACCTCCCCCTGCTCCTGCTGGGGAAACCTGCCCCACCTTAAGCTGCTGCTGGTTCAAGCACCAATTGCTTCATGCCATAAATAGGTGTGAATGGGGCCTTCGCCATCAGCACATGGGAACAGTGGCAGTGGAAGCAGGGCTGCTGGCAGACAGGGGACCAAGGGCTATGATGGGAGGGGCTGGGCAGGGGCATGGAGGATGAGGGAAGCGCACCTGTGCCCACCCCAGCCTTGTGGCTCACAGTTTCTTTCAAAGTGCATGAACTTGTGCACTGGACCTCTAGTGATTATGATAATAAATAATGGTCAAAGTTGAGTTAAAAGAGGACTGAACATAGAAAAACAAAACAGAAAAGGAGTGGTATATATAGAAGAGTCAAGAGCTCAATTAAGTGAAATATTTAACAAAAAAGAATTATGATTAATGGGAGTACTACTTGAAAACGTTAGCAAAAATATACAATATCAAAATTGGGACTTCAGAAAAAGTGCAGTCATATGTGTCCATGAGAGAGAGCAAGGCAAGACAAATGTAGGAAAAACATTTGTTAGAGCTGGTGAGATATAGAAGCAGAAAGAGACCAGATTTTTTTTAATTTAAATTCTTTATTGTTTAAAGTATTACATCAGTCTCCTTTCCCACCCGCCCCATTGACTACTCCATGCCTGCTCTGATCCCCAGTACAGGCTCTCATCCCCTACAGTCTGTGGCCATTGGTTATGCTCATATGCGTGCATACAAGTCCTTTAATTGATCCACTCCACCCCTGCCTTCCCTCATAGGTTGGAAAGTCTGTTTGATACTTCTGTGTCTCTGGTTCTGGTTTTTTGTTTGTTTGTTTGTTTGTTTTGTTTTGTTTTTTGTGGTTTTTTTTCATCAGTTTGAGTTGTTCATTATATTACGCAAATGAGTGAGATCATGTGATATTTATCTTCCTCTGACTGGCATATTTCACTTAGCATAATACTTTTCAGTTCCATCCATGCTCTTGCAAATGGTAAGAATTCCTTCTTTTTTACAACAGCATAGTATTCCATTGGGTAGATGTACTAAATTTTTTTAATCCACTCATCTGCAAATGGGTACTGACTCTGTTTCCAAATCTTAGCTATTATAAATTGTACTGCTTTGAATATAGGGGTGCATTTATCCTTTCTTATTGGTGGTTCTGTTTTCTTGGGATATATTCCTAGAAGTGATATTAGTAGGTCAAATGGCAGTTCCATTTTTAATTTTCTGAGGAAACTCCATACTCTCTTCCACAGTGGCTGTAGCAATCTGCATTCCCATCAGCAGTGCACAAGGGTTTCTTATTTTCTACATCCTTGTCAGCACTTGTCAATTCTGACAGTTGTGAGATGGTACTGCATCATCACTTTGATTTGCATCTCTGATGATTAGTGACTTTGAGCATGTTTTCATATGTCTCCTGGTCTTCTATTGGTCCTCTTTCAAAGTGTCGATTTAGGTCCTTTGCCCATTTTTTTATTGGATTGTTTAATCTTCCTTGTGTTAAGTTGTATGTGTTCCCTATATATATATTTTGGAGATTGAACCCTTATCGGAGAAAATATTGGCAAATATGTTCTCCCAGGCAGTGGGCTTTCTTATTGTTTTGTTGATGGTTTCTTTTCCTGTGCATAAGCTTTTTATTTTGATGTAATCCCATTTGTTTATTTTCTCTTTAGTTTCAATTGCCCTAGGAGCTGTAGCAGTGAAAAATTGCTTTGGTATATGTCTGAGATGTTGCTACCTGTAGATTCTTCTAGTATTTTTATGGTTCCCCATCTTATGTTTAAGTCCTTTATCCATTTTGAGTTTATTTTTGTTTTTGGTGTAAGTTGGTAGCCTAGTTTCACTTTTTGCAACACCATTTATTGAAGAAACTGTCTTGACTCCATTGTATGCTCTTGCCTCCTTTGTCAAGTATTAATTGAGCATAATGGCTTGGGCTGATTTATGGGTTCTCTGGTCTGTTCCATTGGTCTATATGTCTGTTCTTGTGCCAGAACCACATAATTTTAAGAACAAAAGCCCTGGACCAGACAGCTTCACAGGGGAATTTTACCAAACATTCAAAGAACTAAAATCTATCCTTCTCAGACTATTCTAAAAAATCCAAGAGGCAGACACACTTCCACGCTCTTTCTATGAAGCCAGCATCACCCTAATACCAAAACCAGATAAAGAGACTATGAAGAACAAGAATTACAGGCCAATATTTCTGATGAACATAGATGCTAAAATCTTCAACAATTTCTAACAAATCAGATCCAGCATTACATTAGAAAGATCATATGCCATGACCAAGTAGGATTATTCCAGGGATGCAATATCCACAAATCAATAAACATAATATATCACATAAACAAATTGAGAGACAAAAGTCACACAATCATATCAATTGATACTGAAAAGGCATTTGACAAAATCCAACACCCTTTCTTTTTTTGTAACACAGTAATATTTATTTGCACATTAAGTAAGATCCAACAGCTACATAATTTTAAAGCTAGTGATGAACATGATACCTAGGTATCTGTAACAAACCATAATATTTAGATTTGAAAATATTGATTTTATATAGGTATTGCTAATGATACTGTGGTTTATTTCCCACTCTCTTAACTAAAATGCTATGTCAGTTGTGGTTAAAGATAAAATTGTTTTCCCATCCATGTTCATAGAAATCTTGCAGGGCATCTATTGACTCTAGGTTAAGAACTCTAGTCTAAAGTGCCTAACCACTGAACTCCTTCCTATTGCTAAAAGCCTCCGATGACAGACCCAGACAATTGCTAGGTGCTTACCTATCTGGTATGACAACTATAAGAAGAGGTAGTTCTGGGGGAACAGGGAGGGAACCAAGACTCCTTTATCATAATAATTATCCCACTGTAGCTTTACAAACCCCACTGATCCTTTGTCTTTGTAATAATGCTGGAAGGTACAAAGAAAAGGTTGACTCAGTTACGACAGACAGGGCAGAGTAGACATAAAATGGACAAAAAATATTGTTGTTCTAATATGAGGGTGGGAGTGTCACAGAAATGCTTTCAGAAACTGGATAACTTAATGAGAGACGTAGACAGGTGACACACAATGGTAACTGCCAATCAAGTCACAGTTTCACCATTTGGAGTCTAGTGGACAGCTCCCTAGAAAATGGAGATGAATAGTAATTGATTATTGCCATGTGGTAATGACAAACTATGGTTACCAGATCTTTTCTTTTTTTTTTTAAGAAAGACTAAAAATTTATTTTTATGCCATTTTTAAAATTTTTTATATATTTTTAAAGAATAGGGAGAAGAGACAAACATCAATGGGAGAAGGTAACATTCATCACTGTCTCCTGTACCCCCTACTGAGGATGGAGCCCACAACTCCTGCTAGTGCCCTGACCAGAAGTCCAATCAACACCTTTTGGTGCACAGGAAGATACCCAACCAACTAAGCCACATCAGCCATGGCACATTTTTCCTATTTTAATGTGATTAGCTAATATAAAAACAAATGTTTAACTATGTGGACCAAATCAAAGACAGTACCTTTGGGTCACTAGTTTGTGAAGTTCTGGTATCCGGCGAATACCTTGCAGGGGCTATGCACAAAGTAGGTAGTACTAAATATTTACAGATGATGGCAAAAACTCTGTATTGTAGGCAGACTTCACACCCTTACTGCATCTGAAGGCAAGGGCACTAAATGGTGTAAAGGAATTCAAATGTATAAGACAAAGGTTTTTGGCCTGTTCCTGAGGCAAATCAAAGAGCAAAGAACTTCCAGAGGGGAGGATACAGGATTCAAGTATGGAGGGAGTAACTAATCCGTAACAAAAGGCCAAGTTCTCTTCAGATGAGTTTATTTCAAAATAAAGCATAATTTCCACCCAGACATTAATTCCAAAGAGCAAAAAAGTGTTTTGCCTCCTTTTAACCTTCAAATAGAGCATGACAGTGCAAATGTCTCTAAAAGGCCTCTGTATATACAGTCCACTGATTGAAAATGCTTCTCCATTTTCAGCTGAGATGTGATTTGTTAGGAAAAATTTGTAACAACATATTCACTTTCTTGGGGATAAATTTCCATACTCTCCCTGGATTGATCTCATCTTTAGGGCTGTCTCAGCCTTTGAAGCACAATCGAAGAAGTTCTGGATCTTTTTCTGCATGCTTTATCACGGAATTCATTCTGCTTCCAGTAAGCTAGCATCACTGGCATCTCTGTGATACAAGTGGCCTCGCCCCTATCCCGGTGACATTCTCTGACAAGGTTAGCTAGGATGAGAGGCTTGCTAGGCTTCAGGACAGGCTTTTGCAGGTTTCCTAGCCAGACTAGGTGGGCCCGCAGGCTGGGAATCTCCATTGTGCACCAAGCTCCCAGCAGGCTCTGTGGCCCCAACACCCTTTCTTGATAAAAATGCTCAGCAAAGTGGAAATGGAGGGATCATACCTCAACATAATTAAATAAGCCAGTCAGAGAAAGATAAATACCATATGATCTCAATCATTTGTGGATTATAATGAACAACATAAACTGACAAACAAAAACAGGTCCAGAGACAGAGAAGCATCGATCAGACCATCAAACCTCAAAGGGAAGGTAGGAGAGAGTATGGGTAAGGGGGAGAGATCAACCAAAGGACTTGTATGCATGCATATAAGCCTAACCAATGGACACAGACACCAGCGGGGGTGAGGGCATGAGTCTTTGGGGATGCGGGGGGCAAAGGGCGATAAGGACACATATGTAATACCTTAGTCAATAAAGAAAAAAAATTAAAAGAAGTATATGGCTTTTTAGATACCAATAATGAATTCACAGAAAGAGAAATAAACAAAAATAATTTCATTTACCATTACAAGAAAAAATTAAGATAAAAATTAAAAATTAAGAACAAAATTAACCAAGGAGGTAAAGGACTTGTACTCAGAATATTATAGGATGCTGAAAAAAAAAAAGAGACAGAGGAAAACATAAATAAATGGAAGAACATACTGTGTTCATAGATTGGTAGAGTCAACATCATTAAAATGTCCATTCTACCCAAAGTAATCTATAGATTCAGTGCAATCCCCATTAAAATACCAATAGCATATTTCACAGACCTAGAACAAACTCTCCAAAAATTTATCTGCAATTTTCAAAAGACCCCAAATAGCTGCAAATATCTTGAGAAAGAAGAACAAAGTTGGAGGGCTCACAATACCAGATATCAAGCTGTATTCCACAGAACAGAATTTTTGATGGATCCTCAAAGTGAGTGGTTTAAGTCACTGAGATCAGAGGACAAAGTGTGCACTCAGTGTAAAGAGGTAAGCTGAGTTGAAAAGTCCTTCAGTGGTTGTGAGTGAATAGGAGATGGTAGGAAGTTTACAGCATGAAGGGAGCAGAGGGAGCACCATTGATATCACTGATTTCAGAGAAGCTGAAATCTCCAGAAAGAAAGAGGTTGATGTTTTTAAGTTTGTAATGAAAAACAAAAGAGGACATCTCTCTCATCTTCTGGCCATGTCAGTAACTTGTAAGAAAAAATATAGTCTCAACTTGCTACAGAAGGGTAGCTCTCCTTGAATACTCAAGACTAATTATTCAATGATCAGAAGATTTATACCTTTATCCTAAGCTATTCCAAAAGGCAAAGAAAACATCATTTTTTTAGAAATTGTAAATTGCCAACAAATGTCCTATTTTAATGTACATTTTTAATAAATTAAATTGCATTTCTAATATTTTAAGAAGTATTTTTCCTACTCTTCATTGTTACTTCTACTAAAAGGGATTTAACAAGTATATTAGTTAGTTTGGTAACAAACTCAGAAACTCAGTATCTTACAATCTTTACTTCTTCCTTTCTTGTGTTCCTTGTCCATGAGTGTTGGCCAACTGCTGTGGTGCTGTTCCATGTTTCTCCACATTCCATTGTCTACTAGTATGATGAAAAAATAGACTTTGATTAGAACATGAAGAAAATACTTGGCAAAAATTTCCAATGCCTTCTAAAGCTTCTGCTCACTCAAATCTTACTGGCTGGATGGAGCTGGTCACACCGTCAAGCCCAATTATATAGGGGGACACAGCAGTGACATCACTTTTCTCATCAGTGCTTTGCTTGTCTCATGGCAATGGGTGAAAAAATATCATAGTCTTCAAGGAAGATAAAAAAATAAAAATATGGGACAGTAAAAATATCTAATACAATAAGCACTAAAAACTTATGCTAAATCCCTTTTATTTTTTATCTTTATTGTTCAGTTTATTAATTACATTGTTCCCCCTTTTTTATCTCCCGTATAGCTCCCCTCTACCCTGTACCCATCCCACCCTCCACCCTCACCTCCCCTCCCCACTGTCCTCTCCCATTATTGCAAGATTTTTGTCCAGTCTCTTGCTGTACCTCCCACACCCCTTTTATCCCCAAGAATTGTCAGTCCATTCCCTCTCTATATCGATGATTCTGTTACATTCACCAGTTTATCCTGTTCATCAGATTATTAATTCACATGATTTTTAGGTTCATTTGTTGATAGGTGTGTATTTGTTGTTCATAATTTATATTTTTACCTTTTTCTTCTTCCTCTTCTTAAAGAATATCTTTCAGCATTTCATATAATATTGGTTTTGTGGTGGTGAACTCCTTTAGCTTTTTCTTATCTGCGAAGCACTTTATCTGACCTTCAATTCTGAATGATATCTTTGCTGGATAGAGTAATCTTGGTTGTAGATTCTTGCTATTCATCACTTTGAATATTTCTTGCCACTCGCATCTGGCATGCATCGTTTCTGTTGAGAAATCCACTGACAATAGTATGGATGCTCCCTTATAGGTAACTAACTGTTTTTCTCTTGCTACTTTTAATATTCTCTCTTTATCTTTTGCTCTTGGCATTTTAATTATGATGTGTCTTGGTGTGGTCCTCTTTAGATTTCTATATTTTGAGGTTCTGCGTAATTCTTGGGCTTTTAAGTCAGTATTTTTCACCACATGGGGGAAGCTTTCAGTCACTATTTCTTCAAGTAGGTTTTCATTGTCTTGCTCTCTCTCTTTTTCTGGCACCCCCATAATTCCGATGTTGGCAAGCTTGAGGTTGTCCCAGAGGCCCCTTACACTATCTTCAATTATCTAGATTCTTTTTGTTTCTTGCTTTTCCAGCCAAGGGATTTTGCTTCTTTGTATTTCAAATCATTGACTTGGTTCTTGTGGCCCTCTGGACTGCTTTTAGGACTTTGTGTAATATTTTTTATTTCAGTCAGTGAATGCTTCATTTCTAGTTGGTCCTTTTTCATATCCTTGAGGGTCTCGTTCATATCCTCATAGGTCTCATTCATTTCCTTATAGGTCTCATTCATTTCCTCATAGGTCTTGTTCATTTCCTCGTAGGTCTTGATCATTTCCTCGTAGTTCTCATTAAGTTCATCGGCCTTTTCTAAGAGCCTCTTGAAAAGCCTGATAACCATGGTTTTGAACTCTATGTCTAGTCATCTTTTTTTCTCCATTTCTTTCACACCTGATGTCTTTCCATGTCTCTGCATGGTGGCTGCTTTCCTGAGTTGGTCCTTTAGCTTTATGTGGTAGATGTCCTCTAAGAGACAGTGCCTCAACCTCCCCAGTTACCTGAGGTGGATACTCTTACTGCAGTCCTTTATGGGTTGTACAGTATTTTTTAATCTAATCCCAGCTTGTTGTTGTTAGCCCTAGGAGGGTTTGACCTCCAGGCCAATTGACTGTGCAGGGATACTATGTTCAGGTTGGCTGGGCGGAGGCTCTGAGCTGAGCAGGCAGTGTCAGCGTCAGCTATGCCCTATGCGGCACGTGGGTCTCTGTGTTGGGTGGTAATGGCTGCGGCACCTCCAAGAGAAAGCTGTCGTTGGTCTCCCCCGTTGCCAGACAACTCTGCCTCTCCCCAAATGAGTCTGCACCCCCAAAGTCTCACCCGTGGTTGTAAAACAAAGCAGTCTGGTGGTCTCCCGAACCAGGGAGCAAGTCCCCAGGGAGCAAGTCGCACGTCTGTGCTGTCGCACACTTATGCACAAAACTGCTATTCCAAGCTACTCGCACTCTCCTCAAACTCGGAGACCTCTGCTGCGCCCGGCTTTTAGGGTGCACACTCTCCTCAAACTCGGAGACCTCTGCGGCGCCCGACCTTTAGGGTGCGTACCCCGGACCTTGGACCTCGCCCAGCACTGGGGAATCTATGCAATGGGATGTGTCCACCCTCCCCATTGGAGAAATCCAGCCAGGATTGTTGCTGCCAGCCCTATAGCCCGTGCGTGAGGCCACGGCTCCTAACCTCTGATTCCGTGCGTATCTTCAAGGCTGTGCTCCACCGCTCTTCTGAGTCTCAGTGTCCCTCCTTTACTTTTATTTGTGGAATTTTCACTCAGCCAGTTTTCCAGTGATTCTGGATGATGTTTGTTTTGTTGTTATGTTGTAGTTTTGGAATTGTTGCACGGGGCAGCGCAATAGGTGTTTACTTGTGCCGCCATCTTGGTTCCTAAATCCCTTTTAGTAGAAGTAACAATGAAGTTACTTATTAATTAGACTCAGCTCAGAGACATGTGTCAACATCATTAAAATATTTATAAGGTTAAAACAATAAATACTGGGTAATATATATAGCAACCAAAGGAATAAGGAACTTATGAAAAAAAAATAGATGTCAAGATTTTTTTTTATACTATGGAAAATAAATACAGGTAGAGACTGGAACAGAATTGCTTCTGAGTAACTGAAGCATAATATATAATCAAACTTGCCCCTTCTTTGGGAGTATTAACATCTGTGGGGGTTTTTTAGGATTCTGTATTGATTTATTTTAAACTTGCATTCTTACCTAATGATGTTATCTGGGCACCATTGGGGACTGAAAAAGAATCTCTGCTCTGTAAGTAAAGTTAATTAAACATCTGTGTAAATTAAACAAAAGAAAAAAAAGAGAAAGAAAATGAATACAGGTAAAATGATGTGGTAGTCTTGATTTGTTAGAAGAAATGCTAATCTGTTTATGTAAAGTCCTCCTGGAGTGCTAAGCATTATTGGTAAAATTTTTAAGCTTTTGTGTGTGACCACAAAATATATTCGCCCAGATACTAGTATATTTAGTTTGTTCATTACTCTGATTGAGGTTTTAACCCTGGCATAAACCTCATTTAATTTATAAGATATTATCTCAACTAACCAAATGATGGAGATGTTCTTTGGGAGACAGCTCCAGATTAACCTGATACTCCTCTCTTAGTTAGCTCCCTTAATGCAGAAACTTTATTAAGGGAGCTCTAGTTTCATCTTTTATTCTTAATGTGTGTTCTATATTTACTGGCAGAATAAAGTGAGCTGTTTCAATAGTATGCTACTTCTTATTCTCTATGTCAATGATGCTGACACATATGCTAGCATTTTTAATGAACCACATCATGTTGCATTCCTATGAGGATTACAAGTGTTTTGTTAAAGAACACCTGACCTACATAATAAAAAACCAGTTCGAATCTGAAGCCTTTTCCAAAGGTCGCCCCATTAACTCTAATAGTTCTTAAGGCCATACAAAAATTGGGCTATTGAATTAATTCATAGAAGCCTGTAAGAAAGATAAAAAGAATTTAAAAAAAAAAAAGTAGAATGCTACCATATAATTCCTGTGAATTTTGTTCATCTTACTGTTTGAAGCATGCCATTCTTGACCTTGGAATATTTTATCATTTGGCCTTTAATCTCTTAGGTCAAATTTAATGCCACTGAGATTTACAATCATATTTAAATAAAGACGTGGCATGCATCTCAGCTCTATTTGTTCTTTGTAGTGAGACGATAATGTTCAGATCCGCTGAGCCAGGCACCACAATCTAATAGCACCCTACGGCTCATAGCATAGCAGCCCAAAGATGATATGTGCAAATTCAGACTCTAATGCTCTCTTAAAAGCCTGCAAAGTAAGTTATTGCAAAATTATGGTTCCGTGAAAATGTTTCGTTGTGTCAGACATCGCACATTCAGACATTCTGAGTGTTCAATGTGGCATTTACTTGGAAGGATGATGGAAGAGTTAAACAAATATTCATAAATAATCACACAATTGTACATTATACTCAGAAATATTTAACTGAATATTGTTACATTTCCATGAGCTTCAGAAATGCACAAAGCTTTAAGCATATATATTAAGATGCAAGATAAATAAAAATAAATCTATTATATATTATATGAAACATTATCTATCGAAATAACTTAATGTAGTGAGGTGTCATTGTTGGTTTTCAAGTATAAGAAAAAATATCTAATTAATTTAATGAAAATATTTATCAGCCACCTCAAAAAGTATTTTTAAATGAAGAAATACCCAATGCCATGATATTGAATCATTCACAGATTAAAGGAACATAATGGAAAACATTTATGCAGTGAGAATTTTGGAAGCTTGCAATAAATGGAGATGGCTCAATTTATATGTAAGAGCCTAGGAGGAAGCTAATCATGTGCTATCCTTCATCCAAAAGGGATCTATTACTATTTTCTGTCTACTCTTTTTTTTTCAGGTTAGAATGTTTAGCTAAAACAAACAAAATCTCTAGTCACTAATAAAGGCAACTTCCATCTTTGGCAGACGGAACCTGTGACACACAGGAAGCTGGTACCTTCTACATATTTTGGAGACAGAGTAGGAAAAACAATCCTGCAGGCAAGAGGCAAGAGTGCTTCCTAGAATTGTTCAGGACTCACCATATGACTCTCATCTTAGCACCTAAAGAGATGCTCAGAGGAACTTAGAAGAAAATCCAAACTGTGGGTTGTAATGGGAGTTAGGTACATGAAGACAGAATGCACTTTTTCCCCTTTCAGAAAGAGCCAATATAATTGTTGCTGCATTTCCTCTTTGGCAATGTGTACAACAATGGGCGAGGTGTAGGAAACTCCTAACCCCGGTATGATTACAACCGATAATTACTTATAATATGAATGCAGTGCTTTAACATGTGATATGGTTCAGATTCTGGAATAACTAGTGCTTGTGGGCCTTCCTGAGTCTATTTTTGGTCCCATAGCAGCTGAGATCCTTACAATAGCTATACATACTTGAGGGATTTACAAAGGAATGAAATTATGACATTGAGTCCTTTCTGGCATCTTCCTGCAACTGAGTAATTTACATTTCAGCCCATTTCCCATAATTGCTCCTTTCTCTTTCTATCACAAACCTTTATTAAGTATTCTTAACATGTGAACATCAGATAGAATCTTATACAAAACTTGAAGAAGGAAGGGAACATTATTTGAGGATCAAAGGTGATCATTTTAATTTTAAGTGAATGAAGTAAATTTTTAGAAAAAGGGAGAGGATGTCAAGATATTAAACTAAGATATTGTTGCAATATAAACAAGGAAAATGTAGAAAGAAAGGTAAACAATTAGAAAATGACTTACAAAACTGAGAAGAATAAAGCTATATTGCCTTACTTTCAAAAAACAAAAAACAAATTTGTATTGACTTCAGAGAGGAAAGGAAAGGGAGAGATAGAAACATCAATGATGTTAAATACTGTTACCCAGATAATAAGAGAATATAACTAGACATTTATGTCATATTTAGTTTCCTTCTCCCTTCAGAAAATCTATCTGAAAGTTTGTATCAGACAAAGGGAGCATGATGAACAATGCATATTTTAAGCATGACAAAAAATTAAAATAAAATGGCTCTGCACATATGTTCACAATAAATTTTTCCCCTAAGATCAAAAACATCTGCCATACCTTCTCCTTCTCACAGGCTTACATTCTAATATTATGTTCCAGAGCCATCATTTAAAAACTGGACTGGTTTTTTATGTCTGAGTACAACAAAACAGCCAAAAGGTTCCTTCTCCCCAATTAGCATCTGTGAGCCATTAGATCAGTTCCCAATGCGGGTGCTTTGTTGTGTAGAGAAAAGGGTCACCTTTTGACTAAACCTTTTAGTTCCAGTTGCAAATGTTTAAGCAACTAAAGATTAAATATTTTATTACAGGACTTCTGTAGATACTGACAATGGATTGATCCATACAAGGCCAAATTGTTCAGAAAACCATATCTGAACACATTCAGATTTCTAAAAATCTACAAAAAGTTAAATATGTGAATTAACTAGACAATAGAAATCCTTTCACAATTAAAAAAAGAGAAAATATATAAATATAATGTCTGCTCTGTTCTTTCTCTTCAGTTGTTTAGAATATTCTTATAGTATACTCTTACTATCTACCTCTTTATTCTTAAGACAAACATCTCTGCCTTTTTTTTCAAAGATTTTACAGTCTCTTATAGATAAGTAAGTTATTTGAAAGCAGTAGCATACATTATTTAATTTATTAATTATTTAGACCATTGCAAGATGCCTGAATTCCTGAACTTAAAAATGGTTGTTGAATATTTTCATAATGAATGAACAAATAGGTTGAGACTATCCCTTGGACTAAACACAATTTCCCTTCCTTTCTCTGAAATCTTATCATTGTTAACACATTTAGGAGCTTCAGTTCACCACCTACTAGGCTATAGACATCTATATTCATTTGGATTTCCGTAGTTTAAGTTTCCACTTCAGGTTCAATCTCATAACTGGTCTCCTGTACCCTCTAGTTGGGGTGGATTATTTTGTCATGCTGCTATGTAATCTTGGATTCTGACATTTTTCCCAGCCTAATTTGAATCTTTGTTCCTATCTATTGTACCTTGGATCACTCTTGTATCATACCCATATTTGTCTGTTTCTAATGTTTGTTTTGCACAGTTGAAACATAAATTTTAATGTATCCCTATTTTTTAGTTTTAAATATGTTTTATAAATTGAAGCTTGATAGCATGCTCTTCTTAGAAAAATACCTTTATTCAAACTGTAGTTCACTGACGTGCCTTTGTACTTGATTTTCAAGTGAAGCATATAGTTAGAAATTTGATAAGTAGAAAACCACTTGTGTGAACGTTTTATACAAGTGCAATTTACAACATATTTATTGCAAATTTCTACCTAACATAGAAGAATATGCCTTTTAAAAATGTTTTAGAAAGAAAAAAATTTAAATGTCAAAACTTTACTTTTTATGTATATTGTTCCTTTTGTGTCAAAAATACACATACATCATGTTGAACTAGACAAGCTATGGATGGCTAGGAATTTTACTTTAAAAAATCAAGCAAATTGAAATATCTTCATGAGCATGTGTCTATCCTGGGTCTTTGGGGAAGACTGAGAAAATAAGCTCTCCCTTCTACCACCTGATTCTCTACTAGGATGTAAAAGTCTACCTCCTGTGCACCCTCACCCATGCTCAACAGTGAAGGGGTGGCCAAATTGACAGCAGTTTTCATCTGGTTACTCTCCGGAATCATCCTTTTGATTTTCCAACATGTGTCCTTGCACATATTCACAAAACTAGGTGATCCAGGCCACCCCAACTACTTTTCCCATTTATCCGCCTGTGCCACGAACTCTCTATATTGAGTGTATGTCTTGATAATAATATCCTTTGTTGGAACCTACTATTGTCCCCATTTATAGTTATGTAGACTCTGACAAGGACTGCTATAAGGAAAGGGGGTGTATGAGAACAGGATCTTCACTCAGTTTATTTTGCTCCAGAACAGTTGCTAACAGTCTGAGTGCCCCAATTAGCTGTTTTCCTCAGACAAAGGGCCTTTGTGATTCATGATGATTAGTAACAAAACAAGAAAACATGCAGTTCTATATGCTAATTTTATCTTAATCCCACTTTTTCTTCACCTTCATCTCCAAATTCATTTTCACTGTATTGTTTGTCAGGTCTTTTGTTTCCTCCCCACCAAATGTCATGTTTGAGCTCTTCCAATTCATGCCTCTTTCACCATAACATTCCTCATAAATATGTTTCATCTGCTTCCCTAGGTGGAAATAGCCAAAGATAATGTCTTTGAATAGATTAGTAAAATGAACTACTTCAAATAGGCCATAATGTCACAAATTATTTTAGTACAATAGGTTGCACAATGGTTTTCACAGGCAATGAAATACATCTGTATTGAAAATGAAAAATTATTTTAAATGGATATCTTTTCAGTTACCATCATTGCCAAAAACAAATGTAAACACCTGGAAAGTAAACATTCTCTGACTAATTGAAATAGTCTCGCATATAAGTTTTGAGTGATGATATTTTTTAAAGTGACCAATTAAAAGAGAATCAAACTTTCTCAGTTGGCTAATAAATGGAAGAGTCATACTAGGATAAAAGAGAATGAGGAGCGAAGACATAAACCATGTATTTGAGGTTTTGTTCTGCTTCTGTTATACAATGATTTTATCTAAGACATTTAATCTCTCTGAACTTGAGTTTTGTATCTATTGAAAGATGATAACAATACATGACTTAACCCACTCATAAAGGTTCTGTAGGAGAATGGATCAATATTTCACATTTTTTGAAGCTTGGTTAAAGAAACAGCATTAGGTCCTTCAGAATCCTGTTCAGGTCTATCAATCCACAGGGAGGCCTGGACAGCAGTGTGCTCTGATGGAATAAGGTATTTAAATATTCATCTTTCTGGGCACCACAGCAATTGATCATCTAGAGACTGTGGCTTCTGCTTACCATATTTTAAATCTATATGCAACTTGCTTTAACATATGTCCACATTTGTTCATAAAATTACACGTGAAAAAAACAATAATATTGACAAGTTAATAAAGGATGGTGAAATCAGTCCATGGTGCCACATTGTGCCATGACAAAATCTTGTCCCAGGGAATTTTGTAGTCTCCTATATTTTTGCTCTGTGAAAGGGCTGCTGGAAGAATGATCTATTAACTGCTTATAAACCTTAGAAACACCATCACAATTTTTATTTGGAAAAGGTAAATCACAAAGCAATGTTCTAGGGCACCACAGAACTTTCCTTGAAACTTTCGATATGTCTTTGTCTCTGAAGCCAAACATTTCCTGCTCATCCTTCCCACTAGAGAATGCATCACACAAAGCTGCTAATAATTAAACCTTCTCCTATCAGATGAGACACCTGATCACTGTACTTAACAAATTACTCATAGTATGTCCATCACTTTCTTCAACTTTATTCAATGCTGCATTTCATATTCTTATTCTTTGTCTACAGTGTACATACTATGCGACTCCACTACCTAGCAGATGGGTAATAAAATAGGATAGTCTTCAAATGCATAATTTATTTAGAATATTAGTCAAACTTTTCCTTAGAAAAATATGTCAGTATCTCTGAATATAAACTGAAAGCTGCAGTGTCATTTTTATCAATATGAAAATGTCAAAGACCTACAATACTTCTTATTCCCTGATTTTGAAAATTGATGAAGATTTTCTTAATAGTCTCTGAACTAAAATTGTGAAAGTGAAATAATAATTATATGGAACTGAGAATATTTTAAAAATTTATACTTGCTCATTGATAATAAGTGAGTTTTCATTGGTGCCCAGGATACACAAGTGATTAATTTAAAATTTTTTGTTTTTATGCCACTTACTTTATAATAGGTATTTTCTGATGTCCATTTTGCCATTTGTGTTTTCTAGCTATGCTCACTCATAAAGTATTTAGGTTGTCATTTTGGTACTTATGGGGGATGGGAAGAAAAAAACAAATGGAAAACTAAATTTGTCAATTTTTGATACTAAATATTTTCCCATAAATATGATCAATCTGTATAATAATAAAAGGGTAATATACTAATTAGACTGGATGGTCATCTTATGGATTTCATTCCGGTTGTACTTCCTGACAAAGCTGGGGCAAGAGGGGAGTCAGCCTGTACAGGTGCCTGTGGGCAGCTGGAGAAGCGAAGCAGCCTGGGTCCCCACTGCCAGAGGTAAGCCAGTGCTGGCAGCCGGGGGGAAGGAAGGCCTACTCTTGCAAGAATTTTAATGCATCGGTCCTCTAGAGTCCATGTAAATAGAGTGTTAATATGATTACTCAGTATACTACATATACATTTTGATTTTTGTCATAAAAATGTATCATTCATTACTAAGCATTTGGGCTCTTTCAAACATCCAAAGGAGAAGACCCTGATCATCTCAAATACTCCCTGAGATTAAAAATTATAATACTGCACTTATCTTTTATTGCATTTCCATTTGCAATAGAATCTGTTGCTGGATTTTCTGTTCTATTTGACTGGTTCCATAAATGCTGACAAATGTTTAGTTATATAACCAACATCGTGATCAAGATATAAAACTGTTCCTTCACCTCTAACCCCTGTAGTAAGTACTTTAAGTCAAATCTTCCCTGAACCCCAGCCCCTGACAATCATGACATTTGCCTTTTTCAGAGTTCTTTATAAATATAATCATTTTGTATGTAGTCTTTTTAGTCTGGCTTTTTAAATTTAATGTGAAGTTTTCTTCATGCAATGGAAAATTTCTCCTATTATTTGTTTAATTTTTGCTCATTTATAATACCCTCTTTCTCCATTCAGATCACTTTTATTAAAAGATCAGTATTCCTGGATCTATCATGACTTCTATTATATTTTTTATTCTGTTTTTTGTTTTTTTGTTTATTTGTTGTATTTATCTTCATTTAAAACTAGAGGCTGGGTGCACAAAATTCATGCACAGGAGTGTGGGGTGGGCGATGGATGTCCCTGAGCCCAGCCTGCACCCTCTCCATTCTGGGACACCTCGAGGATGTCCGACTGTCCAGTTAGGCCCGATTCCGGTAGGATTGGGTCTAAACATGCCATCAGACATCCTTCACACAATCCAAGACTGCTGGCTCCAAACTGCTCACCTGCCTGCCTCCCTGATTGCCCCTAACTGCTTCTGCCTGGCAGCCTAATTGATGTCTTACTGCTCCCCTGCCAGTCCATTTACCCCCAACTTCCCTCCTCTGCTGACCTGGTCACCCCTAACTGCCCTCCCCTGCTGGCCTGATCACCCACAACTGCCCTCCCTTGCAGATCCAGGAATCTCCCAACAGCCCTCCCCTGCTGGCCATCTTGTGGTGGCCATCTTCTGTCCACATGGGGACAGGATCTTTGACCACATGGGGGCAGCCCGCTTATGTGTTGGAGTGATGCTCAATCTGCATATTACTCTTTTATTAGATAGGATACTAGAGGCCTGGTGCACAAAATTCATGCACAAAGTGGGCGGCAGGTGAGGGGGCCCCTCAGCCCAGCCTGCACCCTCTCTAATCTGGACCCCCTCGAGGGATGTCCAACTACCTGTTTAGACCCGATCCCAACGGATCGTGTCTAAACAGGCAGTTGGACATCTTTCTTACAATCCAGGATTGCTAGCTCCAAACTGCTCGCCTGCCTGTCTCCTGATTGCCCCTAACCACTTCGGCCTGCCAGCCTGATCACCCCCTAACCACTACCCTGTCAGCCTAAATGATGTCTAACCACTCCCCTGCCAGCCTGTTTGCCCCAACTTCCCTCCTCTGCTGTCCTGGTCACCCCTAACTGCCCTCCCCTGCAGGCTTGATTGGCCCCAACTGCTCTCCCTTAAAGGCCTGGTCCCTCCAAACTGTCCTCTTCTGCTGGCTGATGGCCCACAACTGCCCTCCCTTGCAGGGCCTGGAAGCTCCCACTGTCCTCCCCTGCTGGCCATCTTGTGGTGGCCATCTTGCATCCACATGGGAGCAGGATATTTGACCACATGGGGCAGTTTTCTTGTGTGTTGGAGTGATGGTCAATCTGTGTATTACTCTTTTATTAGAAAGGATAGAGGCCTGGTGCATGGGTGGGGACTGGCTGGTTTGCCCTGAGGGTGTCCTGGATCAGGATGCGGGTTCTCTTGGAGTGTGGGGCGGCCTGGGTGAGGGGCATATAGTCATTTGCACTCTGGCCATACCCCTCAGAGACCCAAGTGGAGGCCCTGGGATCTTAGATTAATTTATGTTCTACAATTGAAACTTTGTAGCCTGGAGCAGAGTCAAGCCTTCTGCTCACTCCATTGCAACAGCCATTTCTGTTTGAAACTTTGTAGCCTAGAGTGGAGGCCTAGGCTAGAGCTGCAGAAGTTTGGCTTCCTACATCGCCCTGGCAACCCTAGCCTCTTCTCTCTCCAGCTTTGTGGCTGCCGCCATTTCTGTTGAGATTATGTATCCTGCCGAAACCGGTTTGGCTCAGTGGATAGAGCATCAGCCTTCGGACTGAAAGGTCCCAGGTTCGATTCTGGTCAAGGGCATGTACCGTGGCTGTAGGCACATCCCCAGCAGGGGGTGTGCAAGAGGCAGCTGATCTATGTTCCTCTCTCATCGATGTTTCTGACTTTCTATCCCTCTCCCTTCCTCTCTGTGAAAAATCAATAAAATGTATTAAAAAAAAAGAGAGAGAGTGATTATGTATCCTATCTAATAAAGAGTAACATGCAAATGTGACCATACCTTAACTCCTGATTGGCTATGCTACCAGCCAATCAGGATCGCGGGCAGGGCCAAGTGAAGTGAGCACCGGGCCCCAGGGGTGGAAATGAAATGGCAGTGGTGGTGAGCACCCAGCCCCCAGGTGCCGTGAGGGGAAGCGGTGGCAACAGCAGGGGTGGTGATGGCGGCAGCAGAGAGCACACGGCCCCCGGGGCACTGTCAGCAGAAGTGGTGGCAAGGGCCCAGTCCCCGGGGCCAGGTGGTCACAGGCGGCCGGGGCTGAGCTGAGCAGGGTGATGGCTGGGTACCTAAGGCCTAAAGTCTCACTAGAGGCTTTAGATCTTGGGCAGGCTGGGGGTGAGCCATCAGTTGGCTCCCAGTATGTGAGGGCTCCCAGTATGTGAGAGGGAACAGGTTGGGTTGAGGGACCACCCACCCCAGTGCATGAATTGTGTGCACCGGGCCCCTAGTCTTTAATAATTGAAATTTTGTAGCATTGAGTGGAGGCCTAGGCCTGCAACGGCTGGCAGAAAGCTTGGCTTACTCCATTGCCGGGGAAACCCAAGCCCCCCTCCTGCTGCTAGTGGCGGCAGCCATCTTGGTAGTGGTTTATTTGCATAATTTGCTCCTGATTGGCTGATGGGCGTGGCTATGGGTATGGCTTAATCAGAGGTATGGTCAATTTGCATATTACTCTTTTATTAGAAAGGATTAGGCCACTAAATTATGTCCCAGGGAGAGTATCTTTATCTTTGATATGTCCATTCAGCTTTAATAGTAGGTAAGCATCATGTTATATTTAGGAAATCCTACTGTAGTATTTAAGTACCTTTAAGTGATTTTATTACTTTTATTCAAATTTTCATTTATATTTTCTAGAGTTTATGTTTCCATTAGCATCCATTTAGTTATTTATTTTTATTGAGTTAACTTGGCTCTATTTTGGGTACTTCTAAAAGGTATATTTATGTTTCATTTATTATTATTATTATTTTTATTATTATTACTTTGGTTGGCACATAGCTAATTCATTCTAGGGTTTGAATATTATAAAAAGGGAATTTTACTTGGGTTCAAACCCACGTTCAGTCACTGCCTTTGTAGCAGGAGCTTAGATCTATTGCATTACCTCTCTGTGCTTCACTTTGTTCTTTTTAAAAAAAAAAATAGAGGTTATGATTATATTTACCATATATATTTTTGTGTATTTACAATATATCACAACAATTTTAATACCCAGATTAATGTAAGCATTTATAAAAAGTGATAGAAAAAACTAAAGCATTATTGTCATTATGCTTTCCTAAAAGGATTATAATTTTTACTTTAATAATATGCTTTTTTTATTTTCCAAGGTTTTCTTATATTAAAGATTGTTTTTAGTAAACCAACATAAGCACAATAATATAACCTTTTATAACGTATTAAGGCCCAATCAGCACCAATCAATATCAGCCTTTGTAGGCTAAATGTTTAAATATATATAAACTAGAGGTCCAGTACATGGATTCATCATGCACTGGTGGGGTCCCTAGGTCTGGATTGTCCCCTCTTGCAATCCAGGACCCCTTAGGAATGTCAGACTGCTGGTTTTGGCCCAATCCCTGGAGGCCAGGCAAGGGACCTCACTGATGCACTAATTCGTCCATTGGGCCTCTAATCCTATATAATAAAAGAGAAACATGAAAATGTGACCGTACTTTTGCTACAGTAACAGCCAATCAGGAGCAGGGGGTGGGGCCAAGCGGTGCGAGGTGGAGGACAGGGCCGGGCTGGGCAGCGATGGTGGCCACCCCCATCAATTGCAGCAGCGACAGTAGCCAGCCTACAACTGGGTCCGCAAAAGGCCTCTCCCCAGGGAGGATGTTCCTCTCTCATCGATGTTTTGCGGACCCTGCTCTAGGTGGTCGGGGCGGGCAGAGGGTGGGACCGAGTTGGGCAGTGATGGCGGCCCCCCCAATTGATCGCAGTAGCAGCAGTATCCAGCCTATAGCCAGGGCGGGGTTGGGCTAGGGCCAGGCAGCGGATCAGTCACATTGCAGTGCGAACTGCTGAGTTTCCAAGGCCAGGGGAAAAAAGCTTTTTCTCCCCATCCTTGAGGCAGGCTTGGGCAGAGGTGGTGTCAGGGCCAGGCAGGGGATAGACCACATGGCAGGGTGATCCGTTGGGCTGCCAAGGCTGGGGGAATAAAGCCTCTTCCAACAGGCTTTTTTTCTCAGGCCTTGGGGCAGGCCTGGGCCAGGGCTGGGGGCGACCCAGCCAGCGATAGCTGGATCACAGGGCAACCACTGGCTGAGGTCCCCTGGCCGATGTCCCCTGCCCAAGAATGAAAGCCTCAGCCAGAGGCTTTAGGCCTTGGGCAGGCAGGGGGTGAGTGGTCAGTAAGCCATCACCTGAGGGCTCCCAGTATGTGAGAAGGGGCATTTTGGGCTGAGGGACCACCCACCCCAGTGCACCGGGCCCTAGTATGCATATAAGATCTTTGGTTAATCTCTTCCCACCCTCCACCCTTCCTTCTTCCCTGTGAGATTCATGCTCCATGCCTGTGTATTAAGCATATGGCCCTGGTGGTCACTGTGTTTCATAGGTACGGGTCAAATGGTCAAACAGTTGCTTAGGCTTTTATATATATATATTTATATATTTATATATATTTATGTATACACACACACACACACACATATATATATGTACATATATATATATATATATGAAAAATGGTCCCTTATAAATTTACGTCAGTGATATTTTGTTTTACTCAAACTCACACTTTTTTACATTAATCTTTAATCAGTGTAACTGGAGTCCAGGACTGATTATCTCCTCTCATATTGCAGCAGATATGCAAGTTCTGATGGCAACATTTTTGTTTGTTTGTTTGAGACTCTAACATAAAAAGAAATTTGTAAAAATTAGTTCAGATTGAACTATCCCAAAGGAAAAGCAAGTTTCTAATACTAATGAGAAAAATATTTATATTACTAAATAATTGTAAAATGAAGAAAATTCAGACAGGAAAAAGATTCATACAAGTACAGACAATGTTTAGCTATGTTAAATCCAGGATTGTGGATTTTCATTTCTCAGTAAGAACTGATGCCATTAAATAGATACAAACAGCTGAGACCGGTTTGGCTCAGTGGATAGAGCGTCGGACTGGGGACTGAAGGGTCCCGGGTTCAATTCCGGCAAGGGCATGTACCGTGGCTGCGGGCACATCCCCAGTAGGGGGCGTGCAAGAGGCAGCTGATCGATGTCTCTCTCATCGATGTTTCTGACTTTCTATCCCTCTCCCTTCTGCTCTGTAAAAAATCAATAAAAAATATATTTAAAAAAATAGATACAAACAATTTTAGAGAAGTCTGGTCATTTCAATAACATATAGGAAGCTAATGTTAGGGATATTTTGTTTTTAAAGCTATCACATGGAAAAATAAGGTGACTTTCAGAAGAGTGGCTAGGTATTAGGTTTTTAAAAATAATTAGATGATAACTCATAAGTCATTTTTTAATTTTCTTTTATACAGACAGAATTAAACTCCTAATGAGAATAATATATTCTTACATTGTTTTACACACAAACAACAAATACAATTAGAGAAATTATTACTTCTAATTCATTGTTCCCACAAACCATTCTATACTAATAACTTTCCTTTTACAATTTTTTGTATTATGATGCTAAAGTTTAAGGTAAATTTAAGTAGAATAAGAAGTTTATAAAATAATAAACAATTTACATCTGTTATGCAGGAAAGAATATCACTTCATAAATTATAAATGTTATAAATTTATTAATAAAAAAGTTATGAGCTATCATTTATGTCAATGTTTACAAATGAACATTCTGCCCTCCAGATGGTGCATTACTCTCTTACAAGTTTGGTGTTATCTCTAGAAAATATTTTTAATTTTCAAAGCAGTAGAAAGTACATATGACTTTCTTATGCTTAAAAACTTGAAAAGGACATTCTGTTAATGAAAACATGTTGTGATTACATTATTATGCCTAATTTACTGTTATTAAAATGTTACTTCAATATCTTCAGCACCAATTATTAGCATGTCAGAACATTTTGGTATACCTTGCAGAAAAACATCCAAAAGTAGTATAAACATTTATTAGTAAGGACACATCTGAAATTCAGTTATGTCATCTATTTTTAAATCCCCTATAGTTGTCCTGCTTCAAAGTTAAATTAATATGGTTAAATCTCAATTTTAAACAAATCGTATAGCTAATAATTTAACACACATAACTTTATTTCTGTATTGCCATCAGCTCTCACTTCCTTATTGTCATTAATAGAGACTAATTTTTGCCCAAGTAGTTCACTTGGTTCTAACCATTAGAGCATTGTCTCAATATGCCAGGGCTGCAAGTTCAATCCTCCCCACCCTGTCAGAGCACATACAAGAAGGATCAATAAAGGCATAAATAAGTGTAGCAACAAATTGATATTTCTCTCTCCCTTCATCTGTCTCTCTAAAATATAATAAAAAAGAGTATTTTTTATTAGTCTGCTTTGAGAATTCTATCCCAAAATTCTATCTCAGTGCAGGAGCTTCCCCCTGGTAGTCAGTGTGCTCCTAGAGGTGGAGCACTGCTCAGCCAGAAGCTGAGCTCATGGCTGGCAAGTGCAATGGCAGAAGCCTCTCCCACCTCCACGGCAGCACTAAGGATGTCCAACTGCCAGCTTAGGGGAGCAGGGAGCAGGCCTAAGCCAGCAGTCAGACATCACCCAAGGGCTCTTGGACTTGAAAGGGTGCAGGCCAGGCTGAGAACGCTCCCCCCGCCCCAAGTGCATGAATTTTGTGCACCAGACCTCTAGTATGCATATCCTATATAATAAAAGAGAATCATGCAAATTTGACCATACCTTCACTCCTGATTGGCTATACTACCAGCCAATCAGGAGTGGGGGCTGGCCAAGTGGCACGAGAGCCAGGCCCCGGGGGTGGAGATGAAACAGTGGTGGTGGCAAGCACCCAGCCCAAGGTACTGTGCTGGGAAGCGGCAGCAGCAGCAGCGGTGGTGGCGGCAGCAGGGAGCACCTGGCCCCCGGGCACTGTGAGTGGAAGTGGCAGTGAGCGCCCAGCCCCCAGGGCTGGGTGGTTGTAGGCAGCCAGGGCTGAGCTGAGCTGAGCAGGGTGATGGCTGGGGTGAGCCATCAGTTGGACATCCCCTGAGGGCTCCTAGTATATGAGAGGGGGCAGGTTGGATTGCAGGACCACCCCACCCCTCCAGTGCACCGGGCCCCTAGTATTTATATATACAGTTTAGGACAAAATTATGTTTATAGTTGTTTGTATGAAAAATACTAGGGGCCTGATGCACAAATTCATACACCAGTGGGGTCCCTCAGTGTGGCCTGTGGGATCAGGCTGAAACTGGCTCTCCAATATCCCCTGAGGGATTCCAGATTGCGAGAGGCCACAGGCCAGGCCAAGGGACCCTACTGGTGCACCATCAGGACCAGGAAGGGATGCAGGAGGTTGGCCATCTGGGGAGGAACTGCAGGAGGGCACCAGGGCATGGTCTACCTCTTTGGGGAGATCAATGGTGAAGCCCCACAATCGATCACCCCAAAGAGGGAGGCCCAGGCTACCCAGCCAGCAGTGATGTGGGTGGTAGCCTGGGCCTCCCTCTTCGGGGGCAATCCATCACAGAGCCCCAGCTGGGTGGGTGGGGCTTTCCTCTTTGGAGCTATCAATTGTGGGGCTCCCAGCCTGTGAGAGGGCATGGGCCCATGCATCGGGCCTCTAGTATATATAAATATTTAAATCTTGTAGATGTAAGTATATTGGTTTATCAAATCCACAACTATTTAATTTTGTTCATAAAGTTGTGTTTGTATGTATATGCTAATTATAACTGGAAATGCAGTTTTTTACCATATAAAAATATTCCTGGGACTTTTTTTAGGCTAGAAGGGGAGAAATCACATAAAGAGCATAAAAGATGAAAATTTTGGCACAATACACGCCAAACAAGTTTGAAAATCCACTCAATCAGATTAATAAAGGTTTCTGGAAGCAATATTGCTTTTTTGTATTGAAGTGCACTGAGATATACTAAAAGTTTCAATATACTAACATCCTCCTCGCATATCTTTTGAACTTATTAATACTTCTGTTGGAAAATGGCATATCATGTCTGTTATCACAGACATATCTTATGGAAGAGATATGATAAATGAATTGATCTGCAGTTGCTCTACCAAAAAAAAAGAAAAAGAAAAAAGAAAAAGAAAACTAAAAACACAAGAATCTAACCTGCTAGCAAGGGCATTCTTGGTCCTGTGTTATATTAATGCCTGTAAAATATTTGGAAATTATATAAAGAAAAATGTGAACATATGTATTAGGAAATCTATCATTCTCACCACTGCCATTCAATTGAAATTATATCATTCAGTTGAAAACTAGCTATAGGACAAAAGTTGTTTAAAATATATCTATGACAAATTTTAGTTAGAAAGCAAAATAAATTTTCTTATTTGTTGATAATCTTTATCTAAATATAATCTATTTTTCTTCTAATAATCCCTTCCATTAATGTAACTTTGTATAATGGCTCATATAAGTGCTACCTGAAAATAATTTGGAAAAATAGGTTGGGACCCTGCTTTTCTAGAAAAAGAAAAGTCATTAAAATGTCCAAATATAAGACTAATAACATAAATATTTTTTTTAATTTAGAATTACTTACAAAAACTGGAAGAAAGACAAGTTAGAGAAGAATATCTTTAAGAAGGCTTCAAAAATTTACAGGAACAATCATAATGAAGTAAAGTTCAGTTGATACTGATAACTAATAATCTAAAATAGTAAGTTTAAGTAATACTGAGAGTGTTGTGTCAGTAGGAGTTGATGACCTATTTGATATAAGATGAACTAAAGAAATGAGAATCTAAAATTACTCTATCCCAGGCCAGTTCTGCTCAGTGGAGAGAGCACTGAAGGGTCCTGAGTTCAATTCCAGTCTAGGGCATGTGCCTCCATTGCAGGCTCGATCCTTCTGATACAGAGAAGTATGATTTAAAGAGTGAGAAGATAAAATTTATATTCAGGATGTTGGGTTTAATGCACCAGTAGTTATTTTGTACGAATAGTAAAAGAAGTATCTGGCAAGCAGTTGAAAATTAAGGGCATTGAAGAAATTGTAAGAGGTATACTATATTATATTATACACCTTATTTAAAACAGTATTAACAAGTATCACTGTGACAAAAGATACAAGATGACAGTCCATTTGAGAACAAATTGTGTCAAATTAAAATATGACTTTTGTAGAATAAGTGAAAAATATATTCATAATGTATCTATAATTTTGGAAGTGAGAGAGTCCAGAAAGTAAAGGAAATTTGGAAGTAGGTAAGAAAAAGAAAAAGAAAATCAAGAAGGAACTAGTTTTGTCACACTCTTTGGGGGAATTTGACATTAGCGATGCAACAGATATAAGAACTCCTTCACTACCAAGGCAGCATCCTTCACCATGGACTCATTTGGTCCTTTGCTAAATTATGTAGAACTATGATTATGGTCACCTTATGACTTATTGTCGAGCCATGAGTCAGAGTGTGGACTGGTGAAGTATGGTAGCAATCATCTCACGTAGAAACTGCTGTTTGGGTTCTGTACTTATTTGTTTGCTGAAACAAATAGTTATTTTGATTTTCTGGAACTTATGTATACTATCCAATGGTTTGAATATCTCATTGATTGTGATCTCACTGGTCATCGCAGCACATTCCTCTGGGAACCAGGACAGGTCAATTATCTTAAATTGTCTCAGTAGCTACAGGTAACTGAGTTTCAGTTGACTCAGTGGTCCCGGAATAAGAACAAGCCTAAATTGCCTCAGTAGCTACAGATAGTGCATTCCTGTTGACTCAGTGATCCCAGAATATGGACAGTACAGGTGGTCTCAGATAATGTGTTTCTGTTGATTCAGTGGTTCTTAAGATACTTTAGGTAACTAACTTGCTCAGTTTTTGCTTCTGTAAAAAAAGTGCTTTTCGAGAAACAGTTTCCTCATTCCAGACCCAAAGATGTAATTGATACCTTTGTGATATTCTGCCAATATAAGCCAGGTGTAGCAAGCTGTTCCTAGCTGTGAGATTTGGAGCACCAAATAGCTCCCTCGTATGCCGCCAGCCTTTAATAAATGACTCCATAATTCGACTTGAGGCATCTTTTATAAGATGGGGGTACACTACAACATGGGAACATTCTGGTCAAACTAGGCCATGACATTTAGCCTTTAATATTTGTTCTCTCAGTATAAATATTGCTCACTACAAATAATATTGTGATAAACATGAGCTGTTCACTTTGGTTCAAGCTGAGTTCAAATCGATAATTCATGACATTTGTACTTCATTTTTCACTTTTTTAGGAATAAATTTAACTAAGGTAGTGAAAGATCTGTACCCTGAAGAATATAAAATATTAAAACATTGACATTTGTACTTTATATTTAACCCTAGGGTGGTGTGGAGGGGATTTAACTGCCTTAAACTTACAGATCATTCTTAAAATCCCTTTATTTTGCCTTGATCATTTTACAGTGATTTGTTCCGTCTCATGTCATCTGAGTCACTCTGTTACAATGCTTGTTATTAGGTCCCACCTACTTTGAGAATTCCACTGCTTTTAAGCAAATAATCAGAACATTTACATGTGAATGGAGAACATTCAAATATACATATTTCTACATAAATCTCTATCTCATTTGGTGAGGAACTGTTAAAAAATAACAGTGACTGAAAATATTCTTCAAAATTGTATGACAAGAGGTTCATTCTAAATCTAGTGCCTGTGAATATATCTTGACCTTGATTATAGAGTCTAAAATTAGGTGCTAATAAATCATATGGCATTTTAATATGAAATATCTTCTATCATTTATTTACATATATTAAGTGGTGATAGTTTTTAAAGATTCTATAAGTATTATTTTTATCCATTAAAAACTGAATTCTCAGGGGCAAATTTACCTAAGAGGAAAAGTTACAGACTGTTATGTAAATGCACATAATTAACTCTCTTCACCTATGCTGATTTTTCTAAATATCTTAATTTATTAGTGGGACAGATCCTTCAATTCCTATTAACTATGCACATGGAGAGCCTTAGCTATGCTATTCTAATTCATTTTCCCTTCTGCAAAGCTAATTATAACTAATCACAAGGGTTTCAAACTTGGTCAGCATCACTTGTAACTGGAAATTGGCAAGGCTCTTTGTTCTGAGAATGAGTAGACAGAAAAGATAGGGCACGGGACAGTGAAATCACCTGGCCATATTGTTCTGTTAACATATGACCTTTAGAGCTCTTTTCTAATAGTTTGGAAATTATCCATTAAAAATCACTGAAAATTAAAAATTGGCACAAAATACTAAGGAAAACAGCAATTAGTTCTAATTAAAAGTTTTTAGAGCAAATGTATTTAATTGATTTTTACTAACAAATTTATTAAGAAATAAGTGACATAAATGCATCCAAATAGTTGACTAGAAAAATTACTCTTAATTTTAATGACATGATGGTGATTGATCTTCACACTATGGACAGACAGCATTAGATTGTTTTTCTAATCTTAATATAATCAATGGCATCCCAGACCTTTTATATTATTATAAATCAAATCAATGTGTCTTAATAATATAAGTCATTCAGTTTGGTTCAGACTGAATCTAAAGTCAAAGCCATTTCTTTTTTAATATTAAAATTATTTTGTTTATTGATTTATAGAATGAATTTTATATCTCAGACATGACAGAACATAGAAGTATGAAATATGTAAGAATGATCATAAATATAATTTACACTCTTCTTTTTGACATAGCTGAGAAATATTTTAATATAATCCCAATTTTTAGTTTGTATTGCTCAATAATAAATGAATATGTTTTATATTTCTATTATAGGAAAATTCATGTACATTGATTATTCATTTTAAATTTAGATTTTTCAAGGTATTTTTACAGTCACTATTTATTTAAAATATAATCTGGTGATTTTTCCATGCATTTATTTAAAGCATATAACCTCCAAATGGTTAACAAATGCATCTAAAACTTTGTCTTATACACTCTTGCATTCATCAAATACACTAGTGTGCAGGAAAATATCTTTTTTAAGATTTCTGATGTTTCATCACTGACAGGTTGATGTTAGCCTGGAGGACAAGATTCCTTGGATCCTGCAGTTCAGGTCTCCTACTGCGCTGCTTCCCAGGACCCACCTATTATACACTTTCACACCACTGTGTGTTTCCTTACTGTCACTATTACTCCTGAGTCAACATCTGTATTCAGCTCAATATCACCTCAACTCAGTAGACAAATCAATAGTCAATCACTTTCTCTAAAATGATTATGGGCCTTATTACCCTGTAGTCCAATATTTGTTTACATTCTACCTTCCTTATTAAAGTAAAATTATTTCAAAAGCTATAATTATACTTATTCTTCTTGTATACCAAAATTTTGGTTTAACTCTGACTAGAGTTGAATTTAACAAGTAAAGCCAGGAGAAAGTGAAAACGGAGAAAAATAAGAAAATCCTTTAAGAAAAGGATTGATTCAAAATAAAACCAAATAGATATATTAAATATAGACATTCAAACATTCTGCCCAAAAAGGCAGGGACTACCTTGACAGTCAGTGTAATTTGAATAATAATAAATAAATCTGAACAACTCACAGAATTTCCATTATAAGTATAAACACTTACCAAAGTCCTCAGAGACTCATTATCATGGGTCCTGGAAATAAATGGATCTTGTCTCCATAGATACCCCTTGTAGTGAGTGGTGACAGCTATGCAAAACTTCACATTTAACTGTATTACTGATGTTTGTTGTTTCTTTGAGCAATAGCAAAAATGTTCTACATTTACTGTTTTCTGATTTACTACCAAAACAAAATATTGTATCAGGAATGGCAATTTCGAGGACTTCAGAGTCCTATACAACCTTATTTAAACCTCCTCAAAGCTAGATGGCAAAAAAGAATTTTTCAACTTTCAGGCAACTTTACAGGCATATGTTTCTAGACAGACAGCATTGTATACAAATGGATTGTTTGATGTAGAATGGTCTGTGTGATCTTGGGCAGCAATTCAACTTTTCTGTACTTCATTTTTCACAAATGAACATTGAAGAGATTAGCCTATATCATATCTAAGGTTCTCTTGTCATTATTGTAATGTCAATTAATTGCCTCAGTGTTTTATGCCTCTATAGTTTAACCTTTTCCAAAAATCTATATATCTAAAACCCTAATATGAAATAGACTGAACAGCAAAACAATGAAACAATCAGTCACTATGATGTGCTCTGACCACTAGGGGGCACATGTGGAACATTGTGGGTGGAGGCCATGGTGGAATGGAGGAGCAGGTGAATGGTGGAGCAGACCAAGGGGAGGCACCAGTCGCTGTCATCAGGGCGAGCCCCTCTTTGTTACTGAAAGTTATTTGCTCCCATGCACCATGGTTCTGCCTGGTGCTCGCACCTACTGCCAGCTCTTGGTGCTGGTCCTGATTGCTTGGCACTGTCAGCAGGTGTAAGCAGGTTGCTGCCAGCTCTTATCCCCCCTCAGGGCGTCTCCATCTCCCCCTGCTCCTGAGGGGCAATCAAGGCCAGCAGCCGCCTCTTGTACCTGCTGCTGGCGATGGCCCTGCTTACACCTGCAGCTGGCAGCAGACCCGCCACTCACACTCACTCCCTGTACCTGGCACCAGTCTCAATTGCTTGGTTCTGTCAATGGGTGCAAGCAGCAGCTGCTGGCCCCAATTACCCCTATGGGCTTCTCCACCTCTCCCTGCTCCTGAGGGGTGATCAGGGCAGCAGCAGCTGCTCATACCTGCTGACAGTGCTGATCTTGCTTGCACCCACTGCTGGTGCTGGATCCAATCGCTTCATGCCATCAGTGGGTATGAGTGGGGCCAGTATGCTCAGCATGTGGGAGTGGCAGCTGCAGGAGCAGGGCTGCCAACAGAGAGGGGGCTGTAGGTTGCAGCAGGAGGGGGTAGGCAGGGGTGCGGAGGATGAGTCAAGACCTGCCCCTGTGCCCATCACAGCCTCACAGTCCACAGTTCCTTTCAAGGTGCATGAATTTGTGCACTAGGCCCCTAGTATATATCATAAAATTGTTCCATTCACAGTATTTAGTGGATCTCCTTTCTCCTACTTATCAAGTGTACTACCTCCCAATTCTCCTTAAAAACTGACACATGTTCTCTTCAGTCTTAGGCAACAAATGTGTAAACTAGCCTTAACTTCCGTGCCTGTGTTTTTTTTTTTACGGTAGGAATTCTCAGACACTTTACTATCATGATGAATCTTTTGAAATTTCTAATCTAGGAGTGTAGAATGCAGCATCTTTTTTGCAGGATGTCTATCAATATATTTCAAATTGTAAATTTTTTATTTGTTTTGTGGCTATCAATATTTAAAGGGTATTTTCTTCAATCAGAATTAAATTATAGTATCACCAGTCATAAAGCTTTACTGCTCAGATGAATTTTCATTATATATCTCTTAGTCTGATACTGGATTATTCTCAAAAATCCGAAAACATTCTAAAGTGTTCATGAATATTTTCACTTTTTAAAAACAGTTATTTTTAACTTTTTCTCTAGAGTTTTGTGGGTTGACTAATTACAAATAATAGGATAATTAAAATAAATAAAAATTTCTCAAATGTTTAAAACTGGTACTTAGACATAAACAGATGGTTCAAGTGCATATGTTTTCAGGTATTTGGCTACTATTCCTTTATGGATCATAAATCATGCTTTACAAAGGCTCCAGACTTAAAATAGCTAATTAATTGTCTAATTAAATAAATTAACTTTTCTTGATGCAAAGTTTTCCTAAAACACAGAAGGGATTTTTGAATAAAAATAAAGTACATTAATTCTCCATTTAGCTATCTCCTTGGGTTTCCCCCACACACACACACACAATTTATGTTTTCTACTAATATAAAGTGGTAGGGATATAAAAAGAAGATATTGCGTATCAAATTCTGATTATGTGAAATTTCCCTTAAGAACAAATATATGTAGAGATAGTTCAAAGGATGATCCCAGATAATTAAATAGTACACCTAAGAATGTTTTAAAGTTCCATTAAGATTTTCAGTTGCATATATGATTTAGTATACATGTTATATACATAGTACATTTATACATGTCATTCATAGTAAAGTTATTTTTTAATTTATGGGTATTTCTGGTAATTTTGACACTGTTCTTCTTTCATATATATTTAATCCCTTCAACTTTTATTATCCTAAATACATTTTAGGTCCATCGTCGGCAAACTGTGGCTCGCGAGCCACATGAAGATCTTTGGCCCCTTGAGTGTGGCTCTTCCACAAAATACCATGGCCTGGGTGAGTCAATTTTGATGAAGTGACATTTGAAGAAGTTTAAGTTTAAAAATTTTGACTCTCAAAAGAAGTTTCAATCATTGTACTGTTGACATTTGGCTCTGCTGACTAATGAGTTTGCTAACCACTGTTTTAGGTGATCTGATCATATTAGCCCAGTGACATTTATGCTGTGTATATTCAAACCACTCATGAATATGAAAATTCACAGATTCCATTCTACTATACATTTTCTTGCATAAATTTTAGTTGATAGTTAAAAGCCATCATTGGTAGTTAATTTTCTGTCCAAAGCATGTTTTTCTACATGTTCCAACAAGGAGATAACTAATGGTTCATTGCAATGTACATGGTTTAAATGTCAACCGAGCAACTTTACTCCACTATACAGATTTTTCAGCATATGTGTTTACAATTTGCACCTCAGAAAATTATCACTTTACTACAACTCAGGAATCTTTGAGAGTATCTTATTGGTAAAAACATATATGTGTTTTATTTTGGAAAAAATAAAAATCTAGGGACCTAGCCATCTGTTCAGAGGTGCAAAATAGAAGCTTGGAGTCCAAAACTGGACAAGAAGAATCTTTCTTTCTTTTTTCAACTCCATCATAAATGCCTTAGTTGGAAATTTTTTACATAAAATTATATGTCTGTTATTAATTTTGAGAAATCAAGAGATCTGGCAACATGGGTATGTCCATGCCTGGCTAGCACTGAGTAACAGGTTTCTCTTAAGACATGCATTATCCTTCTATCAACCACAGTCCTTGTGCTATTATATTAAAACTAAACAAATCATCATGTAAGTGAACAGGTTGTCCTATATAAGATTCTGAGGATAGTGACAAACTTTATTCATAGTATTATTCTAGACTCAATATCACCTTTAAGGCCTATACCGTTATTCATGTCCATGAATAAAGGAAGGTAGATAATACTACGAAAGTCCCATACTGCTTCAGAAGTAAAAGGGCATCTTCAGCATCACACATTTGAGCAACCTCATCTCCCAACACTGGTAAATTTTTTTAATTACTGTATTTTATTTTTATTGATTTCAGAGAGGACCCAGAGGGAGGGAGAGATGGAAACATCAATGATTGGCTACCTCCTGCATGCCCCCCTCTGGGAATGGAGCCAGCAATCCGGGCATGTGCCCTTGGCAGGAATTGAACCTGGGACCGTTCAGTCTGTAGACTGAGCCAAACTAGCTAGGGCAACACTGGTAATTTTAAATTAGTACTTATGTTTTCTTGTTTCTGACAACCTCTATTAAGGAGTTGACAGAATAATTTCAGAGTATCATGGCAATAGGTTATGCAGCATTTATTTGGCTTTAGGCTAATAAAAATCCTTATGTTTTTATCAGCAAAGAATGTCTATATCTAGATGTGGTATCAATTTTTTTATAATGAAGTTGTTAAAAGGAAGAAATGGAAAAATGACATCTAGCTGAACAGACTGATGCTAACATAATACTGCCCAATATAGCTTGTCTGTGGCAGAACAGGAATTAGTTATTATCAACACAACGGGCTAGAAGGAAACCTGTTGTGTTAATTGTCTTTATAAATGAAAACCAGCTTCTTGTTAGTCTTCACCATAGCATTGTACCCAGGAAATTCATGTCTGATAGAATAATGAGTGACTTCACCCGCAGTATCACACACCACACACAGGGCAACCCTTTCATCTTATTATCTCAAACAGCACAGAAATCTGCCTGCACTGCAGAAATAGAGTCATATTTCAGAAAAATAAAATAGAAATACCCAACATTTAAAAACAAAGACAGGAAGTAGACCACATCCATCCAACATCTCAAGTAAGAAATCATTGATTTCCTCTTCCTTATATCCTCTATTCTAGCTTCCTGTATCATCTAATGAAATTTAATTATTAGCCTACCATTTCCAATCCCATGCTCGCGTGCTGATTTTATTACCTACTTGCTACTCTGTTGCAGACAAAGGCACAATATAAGAAAATAAAGTGCTGGAAAATCGCACTTTTCTAAATGAAATTTATACATATGTCATAAACAATACATGAGCAAAATGTTTAAGAATGTTTTCCCCCTCAAGAGGACAGAAGGACCAAGAAGAAGGGTACTGCTTCTTGAGTCCAAAGTTCCAGCTCCATTTTTCCTGAAGAAGTATTATGTATGTCATACAACCTTTGTGAGCTTCTTTCCAGTAAACCGAAGATAATGGTAATAATAATAACAATAATAAAATATAATACTTCACAGAATTATAAGAAATAAATATAGAAATGTAAAGGCTACAAATGCCAGTATATATTACTATCTTGTTAATAACCTTAGATTGTTTGCAGCACTCTACCTCCACTCCCACCTAAGATAACAAGTACTGTCATGCTTTCTTCAGTCTGGCTGTGACCCTGTCCACCAGGAAAAATATCAGAATCAAGACTTTCTTCTTTCTCAACTCACTTTTCACCTTAGCTGGATAAAGCCATATGCCATTCAATTTAGGCCTTTCTAGTAGATTATTTGTTTTATCAAACAAGTCTTTTATTGCTAAAGTATAACTGGATTAGGGTTTAATTGTAACACGGAATAATAACAATGATAGCAAAAATCACAGTGAGGGGAAATACAATACTAGGGCCCTTGAAATGGGGAGCAGACACTTTCGATATATATTTGTATCATATAAAATTCTGTATATGTAAATGTATTTATACATATTTCAAATATCTCATAGATATTACCTATATTATTTCATTTATGGATATATTTTTAAAAGCCGTATTATCTGCTTTATTCAAGTACCCAATCTGAGCTATCATTCCTCAAAGCTACAGGACAACTTCTTTAATTCTGAACATAAAAGAAACATAACAAGGAAATTCAGACAGAATGGCTGTTGGCATAACAAGGAAATTTATACAGAATGGTTGAATTTAAGGCCTTTAAGAAGCAAAGTGACTATCTCTTAGATTACACACAGGGCTAGAATAACATTCAGGTTGGTCCAAACATGCAGTCAAGGGAGAGTATGTGAAATGATATCTGGGTGAATCTAGATGTCTACACTATCATCTTGTGTACTAGGGTAATATCCTCTAGCTGCCCTAACAGACAAACAAACCTCTATGGTTTAACTTGTTCCTCATTCTTTATAGTCTGATGCAGGTCAACTATCTTTCCTAAATCTTATATCCAGTTAAGCCAACGATAAAATAGTCCTATGGTCATATGGCAGAAAAAAGAGAGGTGTGGAAGAGATATGCCAGCTCTTGGCTCCTTATTTCTCAAAGTTACAACGTCCCCTCATTTCAAAGGAAGCCTTATTGGACAATGGAAGGGAGGCTAAATATTGCAGGTAAGCAATCATGATCACTCCACAGAGGGGAGATGGACCACCAGATCCAAAATTTGATTCGAATAGCCAGACTCATGATACCATATGTGAACCAAGAATATATGAAAGGGTTTATTACACATATCATGAAGCTTTTGGGGGACAGTGCAAGGAAAGTTCCCCAAAAGGTCCAGAAATGTGCAGATAGGGCCAGTTGCTATCCAGAGTATACAGGGAAGGTGACTGGCTTGTCATCATGCAGATGTGGAACAGAGGAGAAGGAGGAAGAGGAGAGGCTTGAAAGCTGTCAGGCCCCATGTTTAGATAAGCCATTGTGATGTTCTGTGAAGCCTATAGGCTCAGACTATTAAAAGAGGCAAAGTTCCACTAAATGGAACTTTGCAAGGTTTGAATCGGGATTTATTTTATTGCCACATGTACTCTACAGTGTAATCCCAAGGAACTATTTGCAAATTTCTGTTTGAATTATGTTTTTGCAAACATTTGCGATGGCCCTTTTCTATACTGTACTCTTGGCAGCTCTATGTGCCATTAAGGCTCAGTTAAGGAGATCCCTGAATTTCAGTTTGGGTCAGGGCCTCCTTCAGTGGGCCTAGCAATATAAGCTTAGTGTTACTTAGTATTTATCATATAGAGGGTATTTAACTGTTAACTTATCTATCTTTCAGACACAGCTTATATCCTTATATATTATCTATCTTTAATCACTATACCTAATCCATTAGTGGCTGACACAAATAGGTGCTAAATAAATGTTGAATTCAAAATGAGTAGATATGGTTAAAACTCTCACTTTACACAACTTAAATTTTATCTCTTTATTTCTACTTAGCTTAAGGTTAAATCCTGTCTATGCAACATGAAATCCAAAAGAGACTGATTGATTTTTCTTCTACCAGCTGTAATTTACAATATCTTAATAGATACTGGTATTTATCTTTTCAAATTTAAAATCTTCTTTTCACCATATGTTATTGAATTCCTTTCATAACTTTCACTTACTGTCATTTCTCAAACATATTGTAGCCCTGTCATTTCCATTCCCCACTAAGTTCTCCAAACCAGAACAAATCTGTTTAGAAGGATACATTATAATTTTCAATTGTCATAGTTCCATTCATTTATTCTACATATCCAATGGGCATTTGTCCCTATATTTTGACAGTTTCAGTTCTACTGAAATATTCATAATGTTCCCAGCCTGAAGCAGTGTTTTCTTTAGAAGCTTCCATAAATTCAGAACATATCAGGTGGATAAAAGATTTTGGGTTATTTTAACTATTTTGCATTGAACAAAACACATTTATCAATTTAAGAAACATTGTCAGAGGCACAATAGAGCAATGGGACTCTCTGCAGAAAAAAAGGTAAGCATTTCGTCAAATGTGGAGGAACATTTCATTAAAGCTTTTCCTATTCATTTCCCATTATTAAAGAAAAGGTAGACATCTCATCTAAGCACATGACAACTATTTCAACGAATATGTTCAACTTCTATTATGGAAAAATTTCCTTTGACTTTTTAAATTGCATTTTATTTGTAATATTTAAATACATTTAACAGTGTGGTGTTATGCATTGTACACTCCCCCAACAATGCATTCTATGAGAGCATTAACTAATTCAAATAATCTGTCTTCATTATTTTTAGGGGACATGATGTTAAGTTTCTATGTATTCTTATTTTAGGAATTTAGCTTAAAGATGTCTACAGTAGCATAAAATGATATGCTGTATTTAATTATAAAAACTATAAAGCATAGGTAATATCAAGTACTATGAAGCATTTGAAATTTTCACACAATTTTCAAATTGGCAGGTTAGCTTTCCACAATGTCATGGATGCTGAAAAAATCCATGAGATCCCTGAGTTAAAGACAAAGGACAGTTTATAACATATAAATAGCAGCAATCAGAGTAGCACCACTTTGCTTGAGCCTTCATTCCAATGAGATGACATGATGATCCTGTGATGATCAGGTGGATTCTGCTACATGTGGTGAATTGTGTTACAGGAGAGGAAATCTGAGGTTAGGGAACATGAATCTTGTATACAGGTCTGCAAGCAAAATGCTCTTTACCCAATAGCTGGGCAAGCTATCTTTATTATATTGATAAAATTATATTTATTACACTAAACAGAACACAAATTTGTCCTCTATTTATTGTCTCAAGCATTATCTGTATCTTTCATTGCTGTGTGTATCCTTTAAAGAGAGATTAGAACAAAAGCTGTCAGTGCTTCTGCTTAGATGTGCAGAAATGCAAGAGACCAATTGTAATAGGATTTTCCAAAGAAAGAAGACAATAGGAAATATTTATACCTATACATCTATATATGAGATATCTACATACGCTATCTACATATAATAAGTAAGGAACTGGCTCCTATAATTACGGAGGCTGAGGAGTCTCTATGTGCAGTCAGTAAGCTGGAGACACAGAATATCAAATATTGTAGTTCTTGTTCAGGTCCAAAGACTTGATACCCAGGAGAGTTGATGGCGTAAGTTGAAATTCAAGGAAGTCAGGCAAGCAAAGTTTCCTCTTACGCAGCCTTTTTGTTCCATTCAGGTCTTCGATTAATTGGATGAGGACCACCAACATTAGGGAGGGCTATCTGCTTTACGACGCAGTCTGCTGAGTCAAATGTACACCTCACCCGGAAACAGCCTCATGAGCACGCCAGAATACAGGCTGACTACACGTGTGGCCAGCCCAGGGCTGAGTTAAATTGACGTGTGAATTAACCATCACTGAATTTGTTTATTGGTTCCAACAGTTTTATTGTGGAGTCTTTTAGGGATTTTCTACACAGAGGATCATGTCATCTGAAAAACAGATAATTTTAGTACTTCCTTTCTAAGCACAGGGTCTGGTGAGGTCCATGTTATGTGTCTCGAGTGCTTTACCGGGTAGAATTTTCTAATCCATTAGTAATAGAAAATGTAGCAATAATTGCAGTTAGGTAGTTTCCTATGGTCAATGTTCTTAACTCCATTAAACCCTATGAAGGAGCACTAAAGATGTCCTTCCCTGAACATTTCTAGAAGGTACAGTTTTTTCTCTCTTCTCTTTTTTTCAGAGCTAGTATGTGCTTCTCAAATGTTCCAAATTTGCTAAATCATGTAAATTGTTTAGCTGATTTTTATGTGGTTTTAAAAAAAAACTGGTAGTTGTATGATTGCATAGCTTAGTTAAATCTTTATCACAGTTATTAAATTATTTTTATTAGTTTAAGTCAATTAATAATACTGCAGTACCTTCATAGTTTAGAACAATGCTACTAATGTATACCTTTTAGAGAATGTCTTTAATGGGCTTTGTTCTTTAGTGTTTGTTTTATTTTGAGATTTATGTATTTTCTTTAGTATTGGCTAGGTATAGGATTAGATTAGATAAAGGATTGGCAATCTTTTTTTTGTAAGGGCCAGACAGCAAACATTTTTGGCTTTGAGAGACACATAACCTCTATGCAATTACTTAACTATGCCATTGGTTATGGACAGTACATAAGTGTGTGATCATATGTGTGCTTTAATAAAATTATATTTACAAAAACAAGTGGTAGATAAAGTTTGGCCTGTGAGTTGTAGTTTGCAAAACCTTGGATTAGATTGAAAACAGTCAGTAATAAAGAAATGCTAACTAACAAAAGTATTATCCTTTTATGCCAAACTATGGCAAAATAATACCTTCCCCTTGTTTTTATGTTTGTCTTAAACTACCAACTTAATAAAAAGTAATTGGCTCATGTAATTGGGTAAGAGTTCAAATCTTGCAGAAGAGCAGGATTTATATTGAGTATGGACCAAATATCCATGGACATTTTAGACAGGACCAAATGAATGGATGCTAATTTTATTACTGTTTGATTCCTTTTTATTACCAACTACATACATACCTCGTGTGAATATTTTGTTTATCTATTCATTAGTTGATGGACATTTGGATTAAAACAGTTTTTTACTATTTCAAAAAATGTTCAAAATTGAGCTATTCTATATAATTTGAGATTCCTTATATACTTTAGATTATATTATCAAGTTCTACCACATAAAAAGGTTATTGGTATTCTGATAGAAATTGTGTTGAATTTATTTATCAATTTGGGAATAATGATCATCTTGACAAAACTAAGTTTTCTAATCCATGAATATGTAATCTGTCTTATTTAGATATTCATTAATTTCTCTCAACAATAATACAATGATTTGAGGTTCAGCACACAAGTCTTGAACTTCTCTTATTAGATCATTTCTAGGTTTTGTATTGTTGTTAACAAGTGTAAATGCAATTACTTTCTTAATCTTCCTTTGAAATTCTCATTGGTTGCATTAAGAGGTACAATTAATTTTTGCATGTCAATCTTGTATCGTATAATCTACTGAATTTATTTAGTAGTTCTAATTTCAAAAGTTTATTTTTAGTGGAATCTTTTGTATTATACATACAGAATCTTGTCATCTGTGAAGAAGGTCCAAATGGCTTCATTGAGAACTGCAATAAATATTTTAAGATAATTTTCAGAAAATAGAGTATACTTCACCATTCATTCAATGAAGCCAACATTACCCTTATACTAAAGTTAGACAAAAAACATCACAAGAAAACTACAGGTCAATGTCCCTCATGCACATAGATAATTGATTTTAGGCCATTTTTTTTTCTATACTACCATATTTATTTCAACTATAAATTTTCCTCTGTTCATTGCTCTAGTTGCATCCCATAAATTTTAGTGTATAGTGTTTTTGTTTTCTTTCCATTTAAATTTGTTCTAATTCCCCTGAAATTTCTCTCATGACTTCTATTTCTAATTTAATTTTGTGGAGTCCAAGAAATTTCTTAATATAATTTTAGTTATACTAGAGGCTTAGTACACAAAAATTTATGCACTGGAGGAAGGGGGTCCCTCAGCTCAACCTGCCCCCTTGCACAGTCTGGGAGCCCTCAGGAGCAGGAGGCAACCCAACAATCAGAGGAAGGTGACACCCCATCACACCTTTGCTGCTGCCACTGCTGGCAGCGCAAGCCTCAGCCGACCCTGGTTACCTGAGCCTCAGGCAGCCCTGGGTGGCTGGGCAGCCACCACCTGAGGATTTCCTGAGCCTCGGGCCAGTCCTGGGTAGCCGGGCAACCACCATCCAAGGCTTGCCTGCACCTCGGACTAGCCCTGGGCAGCTGGGGGGCTGAGGAGACTGGAGTACTCTGTAGGCAGGTGCATGGGGCAAACTGAGAGGACTTGGTGCTGCCATCTTGTGGCTGTGGGTGCCACCATCATTGAAGGCATGGCAGTCAATTAGCATATTCCCTCATTATTGGATATGAGAGTCAATTAGCATATTCCCTCTTTGTTATATAGGATTAACTGAAAAACATCCCTGGAGAACATTCCACATATACTTATGAAGGATATATATTCATTTGTTGGGTGGAGTATTCCATAGCTGAGTCAATGTAGCTGAGGATTTACTCAAGTTTACTATATTATTATTGATTTTATAATTTGTCTAACTATGATAAAGAATGATGTATTAAAACTTACGACTATTTTTATTGAATTGTCTTTAACCTTTCTAGTCTGTCAGTTTTTACTTCATAAATTTTATAACTCGATGTGTTATGTGTGTAGAATGATTTATTTTTAATGATTTAACCTAGTGGTAAGCTCGTGAGCCGCACTATGCTGCTCTGTTGACTAATGAGTTTGCCGACCACTGATTTAACCAATCAACATGTATATATCTTAATATTTAGTCATATGTTCTATGTTTTTTCAATACATTAGATAGGTTTAATCCTATCTAATAAAAGAGTAATATGCAAATTGACCATACCTCCAATCAAGCCATGCCCACCAGCCATGCCCATCAGCCAATAGGAGCAAATAAACCCCAACCAAGATGGCTAAGGCCACTGAGAGCAGGAGGGAGGCTTGGATTTCCTGGGCAATGGAGGAAGCCAAGTTTTCCGCCTGCTGTTGCTGGCCTAGCCTACCACTCAATGCTACCAAGTTCCAATTATAGAAGACTAGAGGCCCGAAGCAAGATCTCAAATGCCCCTCTATTCCTTTTTTTTTTCAATAGCTCCCTTACCCTACTTTTCTTACACTATAAACAGTGCATTTAAAATTATATATATTTGATTGGTTTCAGAGAGGGAAATAGAGATAAAAACATCAATGATGATAGAGAATCACTGATCAGCTACCTACTGCACATTCCAAACTGGGGATTGAAACCTCCCACAGTCCTTCCCCCCATCCCTCCCCCTGACTGGTAAGCCTCGATGGCAGAGTGGTAATGAGGGAAGGAGAGAGAGGGGAGGCAGGGAACAGCAGGGTGGCAGGGTGCTGAGGGTGGTGGCATCTGGCATCTGTTCCTTCCACTCCCAGCTTGGCGACCATCACCTCCTCTTCCAACCCCACTGGGGCCTTTGTGCCCCAATCTGCCTGGCCCAAATTGGCCTGGCCCCAATGGTCCCTGATCACTCATCAGGCCTAGGGATCCCACTCGTGCCTGAATTTCATGCACTGGGCCTCTAGTCTTGTTATAAAGAGAAATAAAATTAATATATTTACAATGATTACATTTAATCCAGTGAATAAACTTGTACACATCCATGGAAATTTCTCACTTAGCACTTAAATCTCTGGTAAACTATGGTCTTTGGCGAGGTTAATGTGTCCTAAAATTACATGTAGATACTATTGTGCTCAAAATAGTGTTTTTCAATTGTAAGCTATTCTAATTATTTAAGAGATTAATTAATGAATTAATTTTTAAAATATTGAGTACAAAGATAGCTGTGGCATTTTATATATGGCTATAATAGATAACTAATTTGTTCAAATTTTTCTAATGATGCTCATTGTTTTACTGTTATAAAGGCAAGATAGCATGATTGAGAATGTAAACTATATAAAAAGTAAAGTAATATTGCTTTACATTTATTAGTACTGAAACAGGAATTTTAGGGGAACGTAGGCAGGCTTAGGGATTTTTTAGAATTGGGGTCCATGTAAAAGTGCAGGGCTGCAGACTGGGAGAAGGTACATTTCCATAACACAAGGAAGCCAGGTGCAGTTATATTTCCATAAGACAAGGGAACTGGAAGTAGCCAAGAAAGGTCATATTTACAAAATAAAAGAGAAAGAAGCCCTTCATTCAGAAGGAGTAGAAGAAAGCCCAAAGGGGACAGGAAAGCAATAGGAAAGGAGGGGGGAGAACCTCACCTGTTCCAAGTGAGCTTAAACCTTTAAGCCTAGGAGTTACTATTAGTAACCAACTTGAAGGGGGAATATTGACCAATCAGAGGGAATATCAGACACCAGGATCTGTAGCCAACATAAGCCATAGGGAAGGTGAACCCAGTGGGACCCTTTTCCCCCTCCCTACTTGGGGGTCCATTCTGTGGGACTCTTTCCCCCTCCCTACCTGGGAGTCTGTACTTGTTCTTCAATAAATCTCCATCTTTGTTATACCACTCTCTGTCTGTGGATGCATTTTTCTATTCCAGTGGACAAAGAATCCGGGTTCCAGTCCAAAAATTCGGTATCAGTACTAGTATAGGCTATGCCATAGAAGTGTTCTCTTGTTGCTATGGCTGGTGTGTTTTAGTTGGTTGGTATTATACTGTGCACCAAAAGATCACCAGTTTGATTCCTGGTCAGAATACAAACCCAAGTTGCAGGTTCAAGCTCTGTTGGGGCACATGCTGGAAGCAATGATTGATGTTTTTCTCTCACATCAATGTTTCTCTCACATCTATGCTTCTCTCTCTCTTCCTCTTCCTTCCTCTCCCTATGAAAAATAAAAACATTTTTTAAACTAAGAAATATCTTTTAAACAACTTAAAATGCAGAAGAAGGATATCATATTAAAATATTTTCAAAATAATAATACTGGAAATACACTTATTTCAAATTTGAGAAAAATATAACTTATTACTTTAAGACAAGAACCATTGGAAACTCAAGTGAATTCATATAACAACACAGTGATGCAACTAGATATTTCTTAGATGACTACTCTGTGGTAATATTTATATTGCATAGAAGATAACCAGTGGCCTTTTTATTTTCAATTATGTCAACAAATCCAGCTGATTCTTCCTTTCATACAAAGAAGAAATCCCCAGACATTAAAATGTTGCTAGAATGAGTAGGAACTTCCAGTTATTAGTTTTCTGTCAGTAAATAAATTACATCTATTCGATGCTCTCTATGTGAATTTCTTTTCATTTAAATAGGTTTATATTCTTGTTAGAATGTAGCATATTTTGTTCCTATACTTCCATATGTATAGAATGTAATAAATACAACATATAAAAAGGCTAAAAATAATTAAAAACAGCAAATGAAAACAGGGTTCCTATAACATCCTTTGCACCTTTAAGATTTTTCTGCAAGTATATTTGCAATGCACTTCACCCATAATAAATCTGATAAACATTTTATTCTAATATCCTTGTACTTTTATATTAGCAATTTAGATAAGTGAAATGGTTCAGTGTGCTTTCATATGCAAAATAATGACAATAACTTCCCTGAGTGGAATAATGGAGTTGACTCAAGATTATACACTGTGAGCAATAAGAAGCAACATTCAGCTGCTTTAAACAATATCATAGATTTATTGACTCATATGATTTAAAGCCTGGCAGTGTTGGGCTTTCAGACAATGAAATCAAGGAACTCTATCAATTGTTTGCAATTTCCTCAACTCTGCCGTTTTTCATGTATTGATTTTATTGTGTTTTCACAGTCATAAGATGGCTACTGCTAATAATAAAAGCTACATCTTCTTGTGGACACGTATTGGAGAAAACATTTCCTCCTACAATCATAAAACAAACTATCTCAAATCCACTTTGACTGGACCAATAATACAAAGACTTTGCTCACCAGGAGGCCAGTCAGATGTCATCACTGATTGGTTTAGGCCTGGGTCAGTGCTTCTTAGAACCAGGAAAGAACTCTGATACCTGAGGTTAAGTTAATAACACCACAACATTATTGCTGCCTCCTAAAAGGGAACACTATTGGGAGAAGGATTTGGCTATTTTTTGGAAGAGAAAGGAGTAGAAACAGAGCAGCTAAGAGAGAGTTAAATTTTCTTTAATCTTCAAATTTGTTTTATGAAGACCACACTTCCTTCCCTATCACAGTACTCTACTTCCTTCTCACTCACAAAACAACAAGAAAGATAACACCAATATTGTACTCCTATTCCAATTTTTAAACTACTATTTACGTATTAAAATCCCAAAAGCTAGAAATGTGAACATCAGCGTTTATTTACTCCTAACTGACCAATTGTTCACAAAGTACACTTATGCGGTAACTCTTGAAGTGGTTCTTCTGTTCTAAGTCCTCTGCCTTTAAATGTTTATTTATTGGACAGATAGGATTTCTTCATGTACTGTCAAAATGAATGTGATGGCAACATAAATGCTTTTCTACTATGTTTTCTGATTCATCTTCTGTCTGTTAAAGTGATTCTTTTGCAATTTTGATTTTCATAAAAGTTAAAAATACATTCAGTTGAGAGAGGAACTAAGATGGCTGCATAGGTAAACACCTATTGTTCTGCCCCGCGCAATGATTTAAGAACTACAACATAACAGCAGAACAGACATCACCCAGAATCGCCAGAAAGCTGGCTGAGTGAAAACTCCACAAATAAGAGTAAAGGTGGGACACTGAGACTCAGAGGAGTGGCAGGAGCACAGCCTTGAAGACAGAAACAGGTTATGAGCCGTCCTGGTGGCGCGTGCCGGCTGGGGCTGGAGCAGCAATCTTGGCTGGATTTCGCCAACAGGGAGGGCAGAGACGTCCCACTACACGGATTCCCCAGCACCAGGCGAGGTCCGAGATCCGGGGTATATGGACACGTCCCACTGCACAGATTCCCCAGTGCCAGGCGAGGTCCAAGGTCCGGGGGACGCACCTTGGAAGCGGGGCTCGGCAGAGGTCTCCTAGTCTGCGAGAAACCCAGAGGCGGGAAAAAGAAGTTTGCGTGCAAGTGTCGCACAAACCCGCGACTTGCCCCCTGGAAACTTGTCTCCAGGTCCCGGAAATCATCTATTTTACAACCCTGGGCTAGACTTTGGGTGTGCAGACTCATTTGGGGAGAGGCAGAGTTGTCTGGCAAGGGGAAGAGACTAGCGGCTTTGCCTTGGAGGTGCCTGCAGCCATCCCCATCTAACAGAGACCTGCGCGCGCGAGCGCCGCATAGGACGTAGCTGACACTGAGGCTGCCTGGGCAGCTCAGAGACTCCGCCCATCCAACCTGAACACAGTCTCCCTTCACAGCCAATTGGCCTGGAGGTCAAACCCTCCTAGGACTAACAATAACAAGCTGGGTTTAAACTCAAAAATACTGTACGACCCATAAAGGATTGCAGTAAGAGTACCCATCTCAAATAACTGGGGAGGCTGTGCCACTGACCCTTAGAGGATATCTACCACATAAAGCAGCCACTATGCAGACATATGGAAAGAAATCAGAGGTGAAAGAAATGGAGGAGAAAAGACGACAAGACATAGAGTTCAAAACCATGGTTATAAGGCTTTTCAAGAGGCTCCTAGAAAAGGCCAATCAACTTAATGAGAATTACGAGCAAATAAACAAGACCAACCAGGAAATGAATGAGACCCTCAAGGAAATGAATGAGACCCTCAAGGAAATGAACAAGACCTCTGAGGATATGAACCAGACCCTCGCGGATATGAAAAAGGACCAACTAGAAATCAAGCATACACAGACTGAAATAAAAAATATTATACAAAGTCCTAAAAGCAGTCCAGAGAGCCACAAGAACCAAGTCAAAGATTTGAAATACAAAGAAGCAAAATCCACTCGGCTGGAAAAACAAGACACAAAAAGTATTCAGAAAATTGAAGATAGTGTAAGGGGCCTCTGGGACAACCTCAAGCATGCCAACATCTGAATTATTGGGGTGCCAGAAAAAGAGAGAGAGCAAGACAATGAAAACCTACTTGAAGAAATAGTGACTGAAAACTTCCCTCACCTGGTGAAAGAAACTGACTTAAAAGCCCAAGAAGTACACAGAACCCCAAAATATAGAAATCTAAAGAGGACCACACCAAGACATATCATAATTAAAATGCCAATAGCAAAAGATAAAGAGAGAATATTAAAAGCAGCAAGAGAAAAACAGTTGGTTACCTACAGGGGAGTACCCATACGATTGTCAGCGGATTTCTCAACAGAAACGATGCAGGCCAGACAGGAGTGGCAAGAAATATTCAAAATAATGAATAGCAAGAATCTAAATCTTTACTCTATCCAGCAAAGATATCATTCAGAATTGAAGATCAGATAAAGTGCTTCGCAGATAAGAAAAAGCTAAAGGAGTTCATCACCACCAAACCAATATTATATGAAATGCTGAAAGATAGTCTTTAAGAAGAGGAAGAAGAAAAAGGTAAAAATATAAATTATGAACAACAAATACACATCTATCAACAAATGAACATAAAAATCAAGTGAATTGATAGTCTAATGAACAGGATAAACTGGTGAATAGAACAGAAACATGGACATAGAGAGGGAATGGACTGACAATTCTTAGGGAGAAAAGGGTTGTGGGAAGTACAGCAAGAAATTGGACAAAAATCTTGCAACAATGGGAGAGGACAGTGGGGAGGGGGAAGTGAGGGTGGAGAGTGGGATAGGTACAGGGTGGAGGGGAGCTATAGGGGGATAAAAAATGGGAAAAAATGTAATTAATAAACTGAACAATAAAGATTAAAAATATATATATATATATTCGGTTGAAGTTTTTCATATTATGAGTTTTATTAACTGCTACTGAATTTATGGCTATGTCTCAACTTATATTCCTTATATTGTTTCTTTATGTATTCTTTAAATCAATATTGCCAGAGTTGGCCTAATTTATAAAATTTCAAACTAATTTTACTTTATATTTCAAATATATTACTTTATATTAAAAATATATAATGAATAACATAAACTAATGAACAAAAGCATTGAACAGACTGCCCAACCTAAGAGGGAAGGGGGGGCAGCGAAGGTGGGGGCAGTAGGGCGGGCAGTGGAGGTAGGGGCAGTAAGAGATCAACCAAAGACTTGTATGCATACATATGAGCACAACCAAGGGACACAGACAGCAGGGGGATGAGAGCATGTGCTGGGGGTTGGGAGTGGCCAGGGAGAAGTTAATGGGGAGGAAAAGGAGACATATAATAGTTTAAACAATAGAGAATTTAAAATTTAAAATAAAACTCAAAGGCTGCCCTGGCTAGTGTGGCTTAGTTGGTTTGGTGTCATCCTGTGCACTAAGAAGTTGCCAGTTAGCTTCCTGGTCAGGGCACATGCCTTGGTTGCATGCTCAATCCTTAGTAGGGTGTGTGCAGGAGGCAGCCAATGGATGTTATGCTCTTACCTCAGTGTTTCTCTCTTTCTCTTCCTTCTTCTTTCTTTCCCTCTTAAAAAAAATCTTTAAAAATATATGCTATCTATTTGATTTCTTCTCCTGCCTTAATATTCCTTCTCATTTTGGAGGGTCTATTCTGCTAATTTACTAAATTAAAGTCTTAGATTATTTTACATGATACATACATTTTAGGCTACACCTAATCCTCTAAACACAACTTTAGCTATATACTATATTTATAACTGTCAGTTATAAATACCTCCTACTATAACTCAAAGCAAAGATTATTCAAAAGATAATTCATGAATTCTAAAAATTATTTAATTTTGCATGAAGTTATTTTTGGGGAGAAATTGAAGATTTTTCTGTTATATGACATCATGCCAATCCCTGTATATTTTTCCTCTGTGTTTATAAAATCTCTAATTGTTATCTATAATGATCCCAGTGTATTAGGAAATGAAGGTTTCTCTAGTCTAATGAATATAGATTTTCTTTTATTGCTTTTATGGTCATATTCTACAAAATTATTCTTTGAAAAAATATAGCTCTTCTTACCATCTTTCCTGTTTTTTTATGAGTTGATTGACTTTTCTTTATTTTTAATTTTTAATCCTCTATTGTCTCTTCTACCAATACCAGATCAATCTTTTAAAATTCAAGTTACTTCATTGGTTAAAATCCTTCAAAAGTTTTAGATTTATGTTTACCTAAAAAAGATGAGTTGCACACATTGAAAATACTGCTCTTCAGTCAGAGTCATAACTCATGGAACTTAGATACTTTGAATATGAAGAGAAAATGTTATATTAGTAAAAGAAAAATAACAGTAAAATTAATTTTCTTTAAACATTTTAGAGATGTGAAGGTGAAATTTCTGAGATATGTTAAGCTTAAATATGTCGTAAGCACAAAATACTTGTTTTTGCTGAGGGTTAAGTAGCATTAAGAAACTTCATTCTCAGTGTGTAGGCTACTAACATGTAAGACAGATTACCTTTATTTACATGAAAAAATTCCCTGAGTATACTGCACAAATATCAATGTACATCATGTTGTAAATATGTAGTAGAGAAATACTATCTTACTGTATCTTTCAGCAATAGTGTATCTGTCTGAATATTATATTGAAAATGGATTACTTCTTTGTAATATAGGCTGTAGTGAGAAAGAAGTTTCAAAGTTACAAACCTTTATTTTTATTTTTGTTCTCCATTTTGAACTATACAAAACAGAATCCCTCCACAATATCTACCAGCATAAAACCCATAGACTACCTCTGGGGTTCCAGTCATTCTTAGTCTCAGTTGACTAGTAGTTTTTAGAACCACAAATGCCAATTCTATTTCAATTTCTTCAATATAAACACATGTGGGGGGAAAAGAAGAACAAAAAAAGTAGGGGCAAAAGTTGAGGATAAAAGGAGAAGAAATTCCAACCTGCATGATTATGAATTAATTCAAATCATAGCAGTAAGGCAAATAACCAAAACATTATTGTCATGTGTTTGACCCTCCGCACCCTGTCCTCTCATGACAACCACATGACTAGGTTCTTTCTCATACTAACAACACTGAGTATTATTTTGTTTCATTCTCTATATATACTTCTTTGTACTCATGAAGATAAGTGATATACATTTTGTTCTGCTTCTTCCATTTAAATCATAACCACAAAGCACGGATTCTCATAGCTAGCCTTTCCTCCCTTTTGTAGAGTTTCTTGCTGCACCCTTACCCATATACAATTTTCTCCCATCTAAAACATGGATCTTGCCCTAGCCAGTTTGGCTCATTGGATAGAGTGTTGGCCTGTGAACTGAAGGGTCCTGGGTTCAATTCCAGTCAAAGGCATGTACCTTGGTTGCAGGCTTGAATTCTGGCCTTGGTCTGGAGGTATGTGGGAAGCAACCAATTGAAGTGTCTCTCTCAAATCAATGTTTCTCTCTCTGACTCTACCCCTACCTTTAACTCTCTCTAAAAATAAATGGAAAACATCCTTGGGTGAGAATTAACAAATAAATAAATAAGTAAAACATATATTTTGCTATTAATTTATGAATATGACAAGATAAGATTAATATCTAAATTATCTTAAGATCAATTAGAAAAATTTATGTTATTTGATAATATGGATAATATGGATATTTGATAATATTTTTCTAACTTCATTTTAAAGAGAAACACTAAATACTGAAGAAGGGGAAAGCATTTTGTGCATATGCAGCTGAAGTGCCTCCATTATATCAAAACAAATTTAAACCTTCATCAAATCAATTACTTTATGAGAAATCAAATTGAAAATGCCATAATCAAGTAGGAATTTAACTAAGAGAAGAAAGGTCAAGTTTTTTAAGTAAGCAATTTCACCAAATAATCTTTCTAAAACTTTTTCATAAACAACAAAAAAAAATCTTTTAGAGGAAACAACTTGCGTTCTAGTTTAGTGCACAGGAGATATAAATAAGATATTCTGAAGAAAATTTTGATGAAACAGTACATAAACTCTGAGACAAAGAAAGATATACTGATATTAAGATTTATTACCACAGTCTGTCTCTGACTGATTCATATAACATGTGAGCACTTCTGTGTGGGTAGGGATTATTACCTTCAGGACTGCTCATTGTGCCATTCTTCTGGGAATAGGAACAATATGAGGGCAGACCTAAAGTATTGTTTATCTCTAATATTCATAATGCCATGGCATTTTTCAATCCATGCTTCAGAAATATTCAAAAAAAAGATTATAGTGCACTTTCATCCCAAATAATAAAATGAAATCAAGTCAAAACATATTTTTTAAAAGGAAAGTTCTCTGCTTTTAAAAATTTAGTTATTTGACTTGTTATATATCCCAGAGTTTAATTTCTGAGTTCATACTCTCTGTTTCTAATAGAGGGGCAATAGAAATTAAAAATCAGCCCATTTTCCTTTACACCAGCATTATGTCAACATTTCTTACTTGTCGATTTGACATTTGAGAAATGCAGCTCAAAGAATAAATGCAATTCCCTATATTTGCAGGGTGTGAACTATACAATTATTTGTAGCCTTGCCAATGTTATTCTTTGTTAGAACTTATTTTTTCCTAAGTTAACTTTTTATTTTATTTGTTTAATTGGAATAACTTGGAATTCTCAGTATTTCTATGCAAGGACAAGATGCCGTGCTAGGCCTAACATTTCTATTTATGCTCAGAGAAACTAAAAAGATTATGCCAAATTTACTTTTTCTTCAACAGTCTTTTTTTTCATTTTTCTAATTTTTTTGCTACTTATATTTCCTACCCATTACATTTGATCTGCAAAGTTAAGTTTGTCAAAAATTGGAATAAATAAACATTTATACTTGCTTCCTCAAAAACTCAATAAATATAAAAATAAAAGACAATGTTAAACCATAAATCCATAAGAATCAAAACCAAACAAAAAGAAATCATAATCATAGAAGAAACATTGAGAAGCTAGAAAGCAAAAGCTAAGAATGTGTCAGGATTGCAGACCTTTGAAATATGTACTAGGTGAACTTCTCTGGTATGCTAGGTAGGTAGTTAGGAATGGTGTGATGCATTAGTTAAGATGGAAGTCACAATATCTGAATTCAACCTGTTTCCACGATTTATGTGACTGACAGAAAGCTCATTTTCCTCTTCTGTTTCTGTTTCCTGAACTGTATAGCATAAAGCCCCTATAGTAGTACCTACTTCGTAGGGTTCTCAGTTTTAAATTAGTTAATTTGAGTACTTTATACAGTGTCTAGGGCACTGTTATTTTCAAAATACTGCCAGGTCAGAGTTCCTATCCCATTATCTGAAATTTACTCAGATAGCTACTATTCTGCATTCAAGACTCAGCCTTTCTACACATTTGCACAGCTGCTCCCAAATCCAAAAATTAATACAATGTGATAACTTACAATCCCCAGACACAAGCTTACTGGCCCACTTGGTGACAAATTCCATGAAGATGTGGTACTCCAAGCATATTAAGTTGGATCAGGATATACTCTGTGCTCAAGGCTGTGGACAAAGAAAATGGACCTCTGTTACATATATTATGGGGTTAATAAAGGCTTTAGGCTATGTTGATGTCTAAATACACAGGATTTGAAACTGTCAGATCTGAGACCAAATAGTGGTTTCATCTATGTAGCTTTGAGCAAGCTACTTAGTCCCTCTATCCATATAAATATCTAATGCCCCATATGGAGTTAATTCCTACCTGATAATGGTACTATGGAGCACCCAATGCATAGCCTGGCATATACTCATAAAGAAAAGCTGAAATAGTGATTGAACTTTCTCCAGTTTTGCATCTATATGTGTGAATCTGACAAGTTTCCAATGATGTACAGCTACTTTCCAAGGATAGGTTCCTCTATTCTTATGGAGAGAAAGTGATTGTCTCAGGCAGAGACGATATGCCCCCTCTGTTGTTCTGTGTGCTTTATGGCACTGGCTGTGTGTATATAACAAATAAATTCTAATTTCATTTATAGTTGTAAATGCCAAATTATGGTGCCGATAATCACAGATCCACAAGCCAGTTTAGTTATTTCCTAAATATTACTGTTTAAACTACAGGCTTGAAAGCTTCATAAACATCACACAGAGACAAAGAGAATCTTTAATAAAAAAAAATTGTCAGTGATTTATATGTTTTGCCATTAGTCTTTAAAAATCTGGCCCATTTAGTCAAATATTCTAATAAACTAACAGAATATATGCATATTTTATTCTGGAAGCAGAATGGGGGATAAGATAAAACAAAAATGTTTAATTGGTGGTACTGAGATCAAATGAATTTAATATACTTTTTAAAAGGATAAATTTATTTTAATCAGAGGCATAGTTTAAATAATACTTATGTTTATTATAAAATAGATATCAATTGTTCAAAAACAAAAGGGTAATATAAACATTAACAATCCCATAAACTAATTCTATGTTAGTTTGGAAAATTCCTTTCCATATTTTTCTTTGTAAATGATTTATATAGAGTTTTAGATAGAATTTTACTATATATGCTATCTATATCTTACTTTGTTTTACTTTTTATTATAATTAGAATAGTTAGTTTTTTTTTTTGTTTTTTGTTTTTTTAAATATATTTTATTGATTTTTTACAGAGCAGAAGGGAGAGGGATAGAAAGTCAGAAACATCGATGAGAGAGAGACATCGATCAGCTGCCTCTTGCACGCCCCCCATTGGGGATGTGCCCGCAGCCAAGGCACATGCCCCTGCCGGAATCGAACCCAGGACCCTTCAGTCCGCAGTCCGACGCTCTGTCCACTGAGCCAAACCGGTCTCGGCTAGAATAGTTAGTTTAATAATTTATTAAGTAAAGTTCAAAAACATTTTTTAAAAAATGCATAAAAGCCCATTATATGATTCATTATAATTTGTTTCCTATTTCTAGAAATGTGCCATTTTGATTATATAAGTTTTGTGTTTTGTAGAACTTTTAATAGTGAATCTTAGAAACTTACCATCAGCTAGTTAGAAAAAAAAGGATCATTTATTCACTTGACTTGGGGTGGTGAACACACAATTCAGTGTACAGATGAAGTGTTATGGAATTAAAAACACCCACAAGGATCACTGCTCTACTTTGAATAAATGAAAGAAGAGTTGAAATCCAAGCTACAGGAAGATGTAGCAATGTCCATGGATAAAATGAATGAGGGCTCATTCTTCAATACTCTTCAAGGTCTTTCTCCCCGCACATACTCTCTATGTATGTGTGTTAGTTTGAGTGTGTGTGATCTGCCATCTCTGCTTTTCTCACGATGCCAAATTCAGTTGTTTCTATGTACAAACTTCATTTTCATGGAATGCACACTGTCTTCCACCATGTGGCAAAAATTGGCCACTGACAATAGCCAAGCCTCACTTCTCACAGCTTCTCATACACACACACACACACACACACACACACGCGCGCGCGCGCACGCTTTTCAACTCCTTTTATTCAATCTGATTCAAAGTATATGAGTGAAGGGTTTTACTTAATCTGGCTCAATCAGATGACAACCCCTGCTCCAGGCATTGGCATTTTGTAATAATAGGCAGACCTACAGTATTTATGTATAAGGGTGTTAGCTACCACAGAGAATAATTTCTAGAAATAAATGTGCTCTACAGATAGTCATAGAGATGACAATTACTTATTGGGACGTGCAGCTCCATGCATATATTTTTCTGTACATCTATGAAATATTTTTCTGATCAGTTTTGATAACTGGAATTACTATTTGAGAGGAAAAGAAAATATTTAAGGCCTTTGATATATATTCTTGTTTCCTATAGAAATTGGTTATTAATTTAATAGCCTTGTGAAGTAGGTTTAAATGAAATCCCCTAAGGCCATTGTAGTGTATTTTTTGAGATAATATGCATATATCATGTTATTTACATTATAAAAATATTATAAGGTACCTAATCTAGTTTATTCAGTCATTAGCTATGGGGTCACAGACAGATAATTTCTCTCTGCACTATTTTAAAAAATAATAGGTACATTCTTGACTATCAATCTAATGGCAAGATACTGCTTCTATTCTTCTACCTACATTTGTGATGCTGCATCTACTAAAAAGAAAGAATGCCAAAATATTGTCCTAATGATTACAAATTGTAAAGGTTTTGTGATTTACTAATCATCAAAAATAATTTTGCTAAAGGAGGAAACTGAGTTAAATGAATAGGAATGAGTTTGATTAAAGAGAGCTAGTCTATGACGAAAAACATATAAAGTCACATTTATATGCATGAATCTCCATTAAGACTGATTACAATGTACATGGTGTTCTCTTTGGTAAGAAATACCTGGTTGAAATTTCTGTTGTATCCCAAACATTGTGATAAATATGCCATCTATGGACTTGTGAATCAAAAATTTGCTAGGCAATAGTCTAGATTTAATATTTGCTAAATGAGCAATATGGTATTGAATTTCTCCTTTAGTTTTTGAGGAAATCAAGAAATGATATTTCACTATTGTTTCCTACATGATCTTATAACAGGGAATTTTATTGCCAAAATTCTGGCCCTAACCTGTTTGGCTCAGTGGATAAAGCATCAGTCTGCCAACTGAAGGGTCCCTGGTTCGATTCCAGTCAAGGGCATATACCTTGGTTATGGGCACATCCCCAGTAGGGGGTATGCAGGAGGCAGCTGATCACTGTATCTCTCTAATCAATGTTTCTAACTCTCTATCCCTCTCCCTTCCTCTCTGTAAAAAATAAAATATATATATATATATATATTTTTTTTTTTTTTAAAGAGAGGAACAGAGAGGGTCAGAAAGTCAGAAACGGTGATGAGAGGGAAACATCGACCAGCTGCCTCCTGCACACCTACCTCTGGGGATGTGCTCGCAACCAACGTACATGCCCTTGACCGGAATCGAACCCGGGACCCTTCAGTCCACAGGCCAACACTCTATCCCCTGAGCCAAACCGGTTTCGACAATAAAATATATATTTTTAAAATTGACCTTCTGAAAAGTAGATTCAAATGTTATCTTCCCAGAATTTATCAGAATGTGTATCATTTGGTCTTATGAGCAAGAATGCACATCATGATACTTATACATTTTCAGGAAGAATGTACCATTTAAGCAGAACAATGTAGTATGTCCCATACTAACCGCACCATTTGCTTTTTAGGAGAAAACATATTTAGATAGTCATGCCATTTTCCATTTTCCAGTCCATTATCATTATCAGACATGATAACTGTGGTTTAGGAATGTTTATTTTTCAGCCAAATAGAATCCAACTAAATGCAGATGTTTTATACTCCATAAAGTAATTTAGGGAATCACTTAGCAAACACATTTTCATCAATGTTACAATATGAACCATTTCATGGCAGTTGCATTTACAATCCAATTCCCATAAAAACAGCTTATCAAACCACAAATCATTGGCCTGCTAAATAGTACCTGAAGGTGCCAGTAGTTACACTTGATGCGCTCTGAGGATTGTGGGACTGCAGGAAACCAGGCTCTCCCTTGTACTTTAGAAACTTTGCCAATAATAGAATTATGATTTGGGGTGAGTATTTGTATTTCACCAAGAGTAGAAGAAAGAAAAATTGTGAGGGAAAGAAAATGATGGTTTTGCCTAAATCTACATGAAATAGACAGAAATATAAAAAAATCGAAAAATCAAATTTGTGTGACCATCTTTCACTACGACTTTTCTACTCAGCTTTCCTTTACTCTCCTCAGAACTACCAATAGAAAGATCTCTTACATTTACTCACACAAAGGTAGATGTTATTTTTTCCAAACTCCCTTTACTCAGTTTTCTTTATTACTTCAGTTTAGAAGTTATCTTCAGACAGTAATAATTGTGGTGGTAAAACCTTATTTGGGGGCTCACATAGGACAATTTAGAAGCTTGACAATTTTCCCCAGGTATTTAGGACGCTACAAAACTGATAGGAAAGATATTCCCACCAGTGTTTTCTTCTTGCAATGGACCATTCATATGCTTAGAAAAGCAAAAGGTAAATTAGACAGTCATAATCATATTATTGAGTACTATTTTTGCAGAACATTAAGTATTTAAAAAAGAAATGCCACTTTAAAATGTGTGTTGTAGAATTAGAGATTAACATTGGACAGTGACAAATTAGCCTTTCCCCTGATAATAAAGTATTACAATTACTAGGTTATTATTGAAACCAAACTAAGAACCTGACATTCTACTGCCTAGAAAGAATTCATGTTCTTCCACAAAGTGATTATCAAACTCTGGTGATAATTAACACACTAGGAGCATCTGACCTCTCTTTAAGAGATGATTTATTCTACTTCATTTGATTCTGGGGATCAAGAAGGAAGCATTTTATGTACATAAAAAACAGTCTGTAAGCTTCAGTCACCAAATTACCCTATAATCCATCATGCACATCTTTATTCTCCATAGTTATTTCTTGCTGATTTGGCTTCCCATAAGCCATTATGTAGAACTGCATAGTATAAACCTGCCACAATTTTGCACTATGTGTTATGCAGGGAGTTTCTGAAATGTTTCTCATGAAAACATGTCTTTCAATGTATGCTTTCAACAAGAGATATCACCCTTCATCTCCAGTGGCTAAATTATTTGTAGCTGATGAGTCATATAATAGTTCTCAACTCCCCAAAGCACCTCCATTATGGGAAACTACTTCTGTACTGTCATTTAGTTTGTGAAATATGAAATGCTGCTGTGTGGCATCTTCTCAGAATACCTAAGAGAAGGAAACATAGATGTCAGTTGCTCAGCAGATAGAAATCTTAAAAGGATGAGCTTATATTGTTCATGTTAAATTTCTCAGGAGTGATCTCACTTAAATTTAGGGCTTGAAACCAGCTGTTAATATTGTGCTTTAACATTCAAAGGCTTAAATTTCTAGTTTTTAGAAATGAAATGCAGTTAAAATTTCTACTACCTCTATTTTATAAACTAAATATCATAGAAATAATAAAGTCTAGGAAGAATGACAGTAATGATGGTGGCAATAAAACCTGACTTGGAGCCTCATAGAGGACAGTTTAAGAAGCCTGACAATTTCCCTCATTTATTTGAGACCCACATTGGTGGTAAAAGGTATTCAATAAACATGATCAAATAGAAGAGAAACAAATTTAAGGCAAATAAACCTAACATTCTATACAACTTTTAATATCTAGGAACAGAGTAAAGAGTATTTCAATTTAAATCATAGGCTAATGTTACATTTTCTAGATAAATTTATTGTTTAGAACTGGTATTTGCTTGCATGCTTTGATGGCCATAACTTTTTTTTATGGTATTACTGTATGTCTTCTGTCTGACCAATTCTTGTCCAATAAGGCTCTGGTTAAATCCAAACTGGTCAGGCTCTGGCAAAACCGTTTCCTTTATAGACAGACAGGAGAACAAAAGCTCTGGATATTTCAAAATGGGTCCTTTCCTCCTTTCTCAGCTGGAGGCAGGAGGGGACTTTTCTCTAATTGTCACAGTGAAAACCAAGTGAGACTCCTGGAGGTAATTAAAACTCAGGAAAGTGAGGCAGCTGTGTAAGGATGAGCCCTGGACTAGGACTTTTATCTCTTAAGCTGGTACATGCCCAGTATCCAGATATTAGTCAATCTCCTTTTATTGTTTTTATGAGACTGGCTCCAGCTGTGGGCGTAAGGTGTGATTATCTGTATTCACCTGCCAGTTTCCACAGCAATGATTTGCCTTGCAACCTCAGTTCTCAAGATATTAAAGAATATGTTGATTTTCAGCTCTCCCCACCCACCCTTGCCAGCTTTTATCTTATTGTGAGGATAGAAGTGATGGTTTCAAACTCTTTACATATCAGACCTCCATGTTGCATTTATTCTTTTCAGCAAACTGCTTAATTGTTAGCATGTTTAAAATTATTAAACCATTCTGAATCCTATTTCATTTATCCACTGGAAGGGAAGCTGTAGTGTTCAGATGAGAGGCTAGGAAGTCAGACTTAAACTGTCCATCCCGGGACTAACTGGGATTTTTCCACTAAAACTTCAAGAACATCATTAACCCATCTCTGCATCAGTTCCTCTTCCACAAAATGAGAATAATAATAGTTTTTCTATGACATGTAGAAGATTGTATGTCCTCTTAGTTGATAAATAGTAGATATTCTGTTTCCCCAAAAGTAAGATATCCCCCGAAAATAAGACCTACTCGCTGTAATATCAGGAATCCTCCCAAAAATAAGATCTAGCGCATCTTTGGGAGCAAAATTTAATATAACACACTGTCTTATTTTCAGGGAAACAGGGTATCTAGGCTCACCACCTGTTTCAATCATTGAAATTATATTGAGACGCAACTATAGCCATTTATCTACTTCTTGTCCATATTTTTTTGTGTGTTTTTTTCAAATCAGTGACAGAGATGATGAGTAGTTGTGACTAACACTGTATGGATCATAATGCCTAAAATATTTGCTATCTAATTTACTGACCACTGCTTGATACTGATCTTCTTGCACTCCTAAGTAAGTCAATGATTCTCCAGCTTTATCAGACATGAGAATCACCGAGTGTAGGGCCAAGTGAGGATATAGCCCAATCCCCCTCCAAGTCAGTGGAAAGGTCTCTGCATGTCCAGCAGCCACAAGGAGCTGAGCAGTTCATAAAACAACTGTATCCCATGTCTTTGACAGCTTATAAGCTTCAGCAAACTCTTTCCTTGGCCTGTATGCAGGTCATTCCCCTCTGCTAGCTGCTAGATAATCCCGTGCAGGATCCTGGTCAGGTGCAGAAACTCACCCTGCTAGCCACCATAAGGTCTTCCCCAGATGTAAGTAATGAAAGGCTATGTATCTCTCCCCTCTGGCCTTCTGCATGGTTTTTTGGGACTCCAAAGAACAGCTTGGCACTCTCTAGGTGAGAACTCCTATTGCATACCAAGTAATCTTAGAGCACAGATTGCCAAACCCCAACTTCAGAGTGTCTGATGAAGTAGATCTTGGATGAAGCCTGAGAATTTGCATTTGTAACACATAGGTGCTGCTGCTGCCGCTGCCGCTGCTGCTGGTCCAGCCACCACTCTTTGAGAACCACAGACCTGAGCTATAATACAACTGAACTACAAACATCCTAAAAAGTTGACATTTATTTCTACTTTATTTTTGCTGACTCAGATGAACTTGTTTTGATTTGTTGTAGTATTTCTCAAGGAAAGAAACAAAAACACACCATACCTCTAAACCTAGAGACACAGCTGATAGTATTAGAGAGACTATACAGGACCGCACCTGAAATCTCTCTAGTTCAGCTCTTATCTCCACCTGTATAAGCCATGAAGGTGTTCCCTGCGTCCTCCTTCCTACAACGCTGCCTGGCAGCGTCACCCAAGCAGCAGGGCCACCTTCGAGCGGCCTCCTGGGATCACATGCGTGTGCACTCACTGCGGTAAGAGCAAATGTATTCTAATATTGACCTGGGAATCTGTAAGCAATGCAAACTGAAAGCTAAAGGAGCTCTGCTTGATAAGGTAGTAGTGAGTTTTCTACTATGAGGTTTTTCTTTTTGACGAGTTTCAAGTTATACCGTGAATTAGGTGTATATTACTATTAGATTGGCTAAATTGTTCAAGAAAGTTGTGTGCATTTGTAGGGTTTGCTTTAAGGGTACGGCTGATTCTGTCACTGAATTTAAGGGAAGAGAAAAACATTTTAAATTGTCAACTCGATCTACATACTTCCCTCCTATAATAGCTATTTAGATTGTAAATGCTGTAAAAGAAATTGCATCAAGTACAGTTTTTAATCAGGCTTCAAAAAATCTCCATAAGTTCAATTACACAAGTATCTATTGAGCACTTGCTATGTACAAGACACCAAGAAATAGAAATAAAAATATTGGTAAGAGACTGATTTCCTTGTTTTGATGCATTTATATAAAGGCGAGGTATATTGACATGTAAAAACACAAGATCCAATAAGTAAATTAGTAACTAATAAGATAACGTAGACTAACATAAATATTCCTAAATTATGGAAAGGTATGAGAGAGCAAAATAGTAGAGAAACACCTGTGGCAAGGGAATGCAGGCAGCTACATTAAGGCCTTGAATAATGGCGGCATTTGCACAGGTGGGCATGTTGGCTGAGGGCATTTAAGTTAATAGAAACAGCATGAACAAAAGCAACAAGTCAGGAAAGTGTGAACTTTTCAGGATGGTAGGCAGTTTTGTTTTGCTGTAGAATAGAGGGAAGAAATAGATGACGAAATTTATAAGTACAGTTTTGGTGGAATATGTATTTAATCTGGGTTGAGATAAGTAACAGCACATTTTAAGCAGGAAATGACTTGTTTAGAGATAAAGTACAAATTACCAATCCTAGCAAGGAGTTTTGTTCTATGTGACAATAAATTAGAAAATAAAATAGAGTAGCAGAAGTTATGAAAAAGGAGGCGAGAATTCAATACCATATGTGTGGAGAATATATTATGGTATAGAGTCAGAGGTTTAACATATATCATTTCAGGTAGATATGCAATTATAAGTGTATAGTTTGGGAAAAATGATTAAAAAAACAAAGTATATGGTTTGGTCTTTTTTATATATAGTTGACATATATTAGAAATATGGAAATATGCATGCCAAAATGTTTGTATTTTCCTTTTTGCTAATTTTCTGACTCTGAGTTGTATCATAATTTTGAAGTTTATATTTTAGAATCACATACTCAACTGAACTTTATTGTTAATATAGGTTATTTTTAAAAGTAATTTTTAAAATGTATGTTGGAACTATTTGTTGAGGCAAAGAAAGTATGATAATAAGTGAGTAGTCAATACTATGCTAACAGCACTTGAGTCGGTTTCATTGCTTTATAACACCATGCTACTGAAAATCAGTATAAGCACTTTCCCACTTAATAGTATTTATTGTAGAAATGTTCCGGGGGCACAAACATGAAAGTATAAAGGAAAGGTTTAAAAACATACTATAATTTAGAGGATGAATTTTATTTTTTAAGAAAAATGAAATTTGTTACAATGCCATTACTGTTTTCTTTTAGTTAATACTACATAAAAACATTATCATACTTAAATGAAAAAAAAAACATTCTTACGTAACTGAAATTTACTAGTTTACACAGGAAAAGGTGGGGGAGATAAAACTTGTGATGGTTGTGACTTTTCTTGGTGTTAGGGTGGTTCTATGTACATTTTATTCAATATTTCCAATCATTCCCTAAAAAGCATATAAAACACATTTCTAAAACAATGTGAAAAATTGTGTGTCTGTGAAGGAGTTTATAGGAAAAAAAACACTAGCACTTGAATTGGTGAACTGAGTAAAGTTGATGGTACTCCACAGTGTCAGTGGGCAGCATCCAGTCATAGAGGTTCCAAATAGAACAAAAAAGCAGAGGAATGGCTAATTCATTTCTCTTCTTAAGCTGAGACCCTCTTCTATCTTCAAACGTCATTGTCACCCCTAGTTCTCAAGCTTTTCAGGCTCAGCCTAGGACCCACACCACCAGCTTCTTCATTCTCAGGACATCAGACTCAGACTGAATTATAGCACTGGCTTTCTGGGACTGCTCCACCTGCACAGCCAGGTTTGCCAATTCCTATAATTAATAAATAAGTAATAACTCCTTGCTATTCCCTTTCTTCTTTCCTTTCTTGCTTGCTTCCTTCTTTGTTATTCCTTGTTTTTCTAGAGAACACTAATATAAAGAGCATCGTGTAATTGATACTATAGTACGATGGTCCTATAAAGTTCTTACTTTTGAATGCATAGAAACTTAAGGCTCTAACTTTTTATATTAAACTTTTCAAGTTTAAGACTAATTTATTTACTTAATGAAAATTTGAAAATTTTCACACAAAATCACAAACCCCAACCTGAACTGCAGGTATGCATTGAGCCATTGGTTGACTACAGAATAGGATCTGGATAATACATAGGACTCATTTTGGAATACCATACAATATGGGAAGCCCATTCACTTGCAAGCAAAAATAATAAAATCTGGTAAGTGTTTAAAAAAGAAGGGTACAAAGTTCTGTGATAAAACAAGGTATAAAACACCCATTACTTCCCAGGAGGCTAGGGAATAACATATCAGAAAAAAAGGAAATTTGAATTATGTGTTTAAGAGTGGAATGAGAGTTTAAGATAAATGCCAAAAGAAAATTTACAAGAGACACATTAAAGAATATGACATAGTCTCTGAATAAGAAGATATTCCTCATGAACAGGACATGTTGTAAACTTGAGTAGAGACAGAAAATGAAGCCAGATTAAATTAAAACAGATCAGGGACAGATGCTATAGGCTATACAGTTTGAACCTTGTCCTGGTGTTATAGGTCTTCCTCAAGATGTTTTGAGCAAAAAATGGTTTCCTTTGTATTCCAAACTTTGGTGTCAATGCAGAGTAATGGGGCAATGATGGGGGTGGGGGGTGAGGGGAGGCAGGAGGTAGTTGTGGGGGTGGGCGAAGAGATTCATTTCAGAGAGGCCAGTAAGAATTTGTGAACTAATCATTCTGAGGCAGGTTTGCATGTTTCCTGGAGAGGCTGCGGACTTCTTTAAGGTATATTTCTAAATAATTTATTATTTGCCTGGTAAATATGACTTCTATAGAGCTGTATAATCACTCATTTTGTCAAACGTGTGTAGGTGAGAATTGAAACTGACTGAAAGTTATTGTTCCAGCTTCTCACTGTTTCGTAGGACATGGTTTCTTCTGTGGAAATCCTGTTCCAAGTACTGTATCTGAGGGGAGAGGTAATGAAGGGCAGTGTTCAGGGATAGTTTTATCATGGTTACTCAACTGAGTAATTGGTTTTCCCACAATGAGTTTTTTCTCTTCTACCCAAACCATCTCATGTATTCTGCAGTAAAAATAATAATAATAATAATTTTTACATTTTCCTATTATTTCAAGTATTTTTATTTATCCTGGAATTTATGCCTGAAACTTTCAGAAATGTTTCTTTAGCTACTAAATTGCCAGTCTTTAGAGATGAGAAGGAAGGGAGTATAAGAGAGAGGGAGGCCTATGACCAGAACTACAACAAAACCTGTTTTTCAAGCTCTTTTTTCTATGATGTCCAGAAGTCTCCTCTGAAACCTCCACATCACAAATCAGCTTTTCTGTATGTAGGCCTTTCTGTAGAATTAACCTTTCTCTGAGGATAGTTTCTAGTTCGTAGCCTTTCTTCTTGCTCAAGGGAAGGCTAACGAGTAAGGCATTAAAACTACAGCACAGCGGTCTGTAGGAGTGTGTGTGTGGTCCGGGCTGTGTCTCTAAGGATTCCTAACTCCCTTGCATCACTACTTTCAGACCCTTTCCTTTGGGACACTGCATTTTCATTTACCTGCTTTTATATTCCTTCTCCTCTAAAGGTGTTATCTTCCTCCCCAATTGGAGGGGATTTAAACTTGTTTCTGTGGATTATTAGAGAAGGTGACTGGGTAAAAAACAGTCCTCTTTGAAACTGGATTGAGAAAGTATTTCCAGAACAATGATTCTATGCAGTGGTTAGTTAAGAGGGTGTTTAAAGAATCATACACGTGAAATTCTACTAGGAGAGGTGATACAGAAGCTGTGATTTCAGCAGTTGTGTAATCAATAATTGGGTAGAGAGGTATTTAAGGTATTCCACACATATGGAAACCAAATGAACTTTGAATCTGAAAGTTATATCCTAATCGCAACGACAATAGTTTTATAGATAACTACTCTAGTGTCTTGGGATTTCTGAGGTGACCTTCTGTCTCCTTTTTCACATCGAAGCCATTGTATTCTCATTTATAGTTTCTTCTTTAAAATTAATTTTTATACACTCTAGGTGGTGTGCCTTTTATGATACTAAACTTGCTTTTATACATACTGAAAATATTGACACCATGGTTTTAACATTATTAACTCTATTTTTGCCCCTATGTTTCAGTTATCATTTTTAAAGCAAGTTTTTTTTTCATTTCTTTTGTTTTTAAACCATGAAACTAAAGCTTTTTCCCCCTACAATCTGTCCCCACTCTTGTGTGGGTTCACTTGACAACTCTATGCAAATTGCACTATGTAGTTTCAATGCTTCACTGCCTTCTATCTACTCTCGGTTGTATCTCATAAATTCCCTTGATGTTTTTCTAGAGCGAAAGCTAAATTTTTATTACTTCCCTTGTTTTCTTTTACTCAGAAAATAGATAGAGGTCATATCTTAGTAAGCTTTTCAAAAATACATATAAATAGTATATGAACCAATAAAATGGGCTTGTAAAGCATTTTACCATATAAAAATTGATGCTTTACAAAAAATTTAGCTATATTTAAGTAGCTAAAAATAATGTTAAAAGTAGCTAAAAAAAAACAAGTTTACATGTTTTATATTCTTACAAACATCTTGTAATTTACATTCCAATTTTACCTAACTTAGATTCTCAGTAAAGGGTTAAGGATATATGTATACTAGAGGCCTGGTACATGAAATTCATGCATGGAGGGGTGTTTCCCTCAATCCAGCCTGCACCCTCTCCAATCTGGGATCCAGTAGGATTGGGCCTAAACAGGCAGTCGGACATCCCTCTCACAATCCAGAACTGCTGGCTCCCAACTGCTCTCCTGCCTTCCTTCCTGATTGCCCTTAAAAACTTCTGCCTGCCAGCCTGATCACCCCCTAACCACTTCCCTGCCAGCGATTGCTTCTAACTGCCCTCCCCTGCAGATCTGGTCACCCCCAACTGCTCTCCCCTGTAGACCAGGGTTCTCCCCGCTCCCAATGCCCTTCCCTGAGGTCCCAGTTTGCCCCAACTTCCCTCCTCTGCCAGTCTGGTCATCTGTAACTGCCCTCCCTTGAAGGTCTGGTCCCTCCCAACTGCCCTTCCCTGCTGGCCATCTTGTGGTGGCCATCTTGTGTGTTGGAGTGACAGTCAATTTGCATATTACTCTTTTATTAGATAGGACAAGTACATCTATAAATTAAGTATAGTAACAGTTTGTTATGGCTGAAACAACTATAAAAAAAAGCTGTACAATTCAATCAAGAGAACATTCTATTTCTTCAAAATTATTTTATAATATCTTCCTAAATTATAATTTGTGTGTTAACATCAACTCATGGTACACTATAATGGTTCATTCTCATATTTTTTCAGAAATGTTTCCAAAAGAAATTTTTTTTAACTTTTATGTGTAATTAAGTTACATTCTTCTCTTCAGTTTGGTATTTAAGGTAATGCATAGATTTTTAAACTCCTTCTACTATTACTCAACACAAATGATCCTTCTCAATACCTATATATGATTCAATCCACACATTGTAAGTATATAAGGAGAAGATTTTTGGTAATTTTATAGAGTTGTAGAACCATCACCACAATCCAATTTCATGACTCTAGGCAACCAAGTTTTTCTTGTGGTCAAGAAGTATCATGATTCACTGTCTGCAACATATAGAAGGAAAAAAAGACAGTGGTGTGATTCAATAAGGATTCCAGGGCCTAGGAATCAGGGGATGATGGAGGGAGACCTGGTCTGAGTCTGAAGGCCTGAGAACTAGGAGTGTCAGTGTTCAATCGTAACAGAAGATGGATGTCTCAGCTCAAGAAGAGCAGCAAGTTAGCCCTTCCTCTGCCTTTTTGTTCTATCTGAACCCTGGATGGATAGGAAGATGCCCTTCAACATTGTAAAGGGAAATCTGCTTTACTCAGTTCACCAATGCAAATACTTTTTCACTTCCAGAAACACTTTTCTAACACTCAGAAATAACGTTTTACCAGCTGTCTGGGCTTTTCTAGAAAAATAATATTGCCTTTTCTATAAATTTCATATATTAAATCATGCACTGTGTAGTCCTTTTTGTCTGGCTTCTTTCATTTAGTCTGGTTTGTTTGAGGTCTGTTCTTGCTACTGAGGTCTGTTCTTGGAGGTTTGTTTTGTTGATGATGATGATGATGTTGCTTAGTATAGTCCATTATAAAGATATACCATATTTTGTTCAACAGCTGATGGACACGGGTTATTTCTAACTTGGTGCTGTTATAAATAATGGATTTATAAATATTTAAATATAATAATTTTGTTAAAAATGTTTTATCTTAGATAAGAACATATGGGTCATGTAGGTAACTGTATGTTTAACTTTTTAGGACAGAACCAAACTATTCTAAAAAGACTGTTCTATTTCTATCAGCAGTGTATGAGTTTTCCAATTTCCCTATATCTTTGCCAATATTTGCCATTAGTCTTTTTACATTTTTATCCATTTTGTCATTATCTCTTTTTTGGTTTTAATTTATATTTCCTAATGTTATCTAATAGTATTAATATTCATTCCTCTAAGGACTAATGATGCTGACCATCTGTATATCATTTTCCTGAAGTACCTAGTCCAATATTTTGCAATTTTATTCTTTGAAAGTTTGTCAACTTTATTATTGAGTCTCGGAGTGTTTTCTATATCGTGGATAAAAGCTTTTTATCAGATAGATGCTTTAAAAACAATTTCACCATTTTCTTTGAGTGTGGTTAAAGAGCAAACATTTTGAATTTGAAGTTCCATAAGATAATGTTTCGTTTATGGATTCTGCTTTTGACATGATATTTAAGAACACTTTGCCTAACTGAAAGGTCAGTTTCTCGTGTGTGTGTGTGTGTGCGCGCGCGCTTTAAGTTTTTTAACTCTTGTAGGTCTATAAGCCATTTACAGTTTCTCTGTAATGTATGAGCTAAGTGATAAGATTAATTATTTTTATATGGATCACAGAGCCAATTTTTCCAGCATAATTTTAATGTGTTTATTGATTTTTTTAATAGAGAGGGAGGGAAAAGGAGAGATAGAAAGGTCCATGAGAAACATCCATCTACTGAGTCCTACATACCCACTACTGGGGATAGAGCCTGCAACCTGAACATGTGCCCTGGCCTGGAATCAAACTGGCCACCTCTTGGTGCATGGTTTGTGCTCAACCACTGAGCCACATAGATAAGGCTCCAGCATTATTTTTGAAAACATGAATATTTCCTTCGTTCAATCACCTTGCCTTCTTTGTCAAAATAAATTGGCTGCGTAAGTGAGGCTCTATTTTTGGATTCTTTAGCCTATGCTATTGACTTGAATGTTTATTTGTATGCAAATAATATGCTCTCTTGATTACTAGCTTCATAAGAGGGTTTGAAATGAAGTATAAGTCCACTAACTACTCTTTGTTTGCAATATTTGGCTATACTAGGAAATTTGCATTTTCATATACAATTTAGGATCAACTTATGAATTTCTAAAATATGCCCGTTAAGATTTGATGGGGATTTTATTAAATCTTAATGTTAGGAGAGAATTTCAACTTTATAGTATTTAGTTTCCTGATACATGAACAAGGTATATCTGTACTATTTAGATCTTCGGTCATTTTTCTCAGCATCGTTTTTGCACATTTCAGTGTATGCACTGTACTTTAAGTTAAATTTATTTATAAATATCTAATTCTTTTAGATACCATTATGAATGGATTTGCATGCTTAATTTATTTTCAGGTTGTTTGTTGCCTGTGTAAAGAAATCTAATTGAGGATTGTGAACTGATCTTGTAAATATTTTGAATTTGAACACTGGTAAAATCATTTTTAATATAGTGCTATTTTTTATATTTCCTTAGAATTTCTACATAAAAGTTTATCTTATCTCTAAGTAAAAACATTTTTACTTTAGTATTTCAGATATGCATGCCTTTAATATATTTTATTGCCTTACTACAATGGCTAGGACTGAGTATAATATAAAGGGAGTGAACTCGTTTTTTTCTTGATCTTAAAAAGAAATACCTAGTTTTTCACCATTAAGTATGATAGTAGTTGTAGGTTTTTTTATTGATGTTCTTCATCAGGTTGAAAAGTGTTTATCAGGAATGTGTATTTAGATGTAATCAACTGCCTTTTCTGTATCTATTAAGATGGCCATATTATTTTGCACAGTCATATTAGTATACATTTAATTAGTTAAAGTTAATTAATTTTCAAGTATTAAATCAACCTTACAATTTTGGGCTAAATGTCACTTGGTCTTGATTAATATTCATATTTATATGTTGCTAGATTTGATGTGCTAATATTCCTTAAATTTTTTTTGTTAGTTTTATTAGAGATACTGGTTGAAAAAACTGTTTTTGAGATTTCTTTTTCTTCTGACTTTGTTACCAAAGTAATATTGGAATTTTGGAAAGATTATCCTTGCCCATTATTTTTGGAAAACGTTTTTAGAGGATTCATACTATTTCTCTCAAAAATTCTTAGGAGAATAGATGTTCAGTGGTCTTATCAAACACAAAAATGGGGGACACAAGGAAACTTTTGGAAGTGGTGTATATTATCCTGGTTGAGGTAATATTTTATGGATTATCTAGAACTGTAAAGGCTGCCAAATGTTTGAGAATTTACTACATTTTGTTATCTATTTTTAACTTTAGTCGTTTGTGGTCAGAGAACATACTGAGTACAATTTCAGCCCTCTAAGTTTATTTTGATATGCTTTAGAGCCAAGTAGATGCTTTATCTTAGAGAATGTTCTCTTGCACTTAAAAAGCAAAATGTGTATGCTTTGCCTTAAAGTGGAATATTCTATAAATGTCAATTAAGTTGTTGTTTGATAGTGTTATTCATGTTTATTATGCCATTCTGATATTATGTGTGCTTGTTTTCATCAAGTATTGATAATGTTATATCAAATTTTTAACTCTATTATTTACTATTCTAGATTTTACTTTAAATTTTTGCTTCATGTATTTTATGGCTTCTAGACATATATAACAATCAGATGTCTATCAATAACATATATGGTACATGTATATAACAGCAGTAATTTTAAAATAATACCAAGAAAACTTATTTTGTTATTTCACTTATATATAACTCTAGAGAATGGCTCTTGTCATTATACATTGGCAACAAGTGCTTGTCTGACACTACAAGTAGCTATGGGAAGATTTTTGTTGAAGATAAAAATGTTCTATCTCTGGGCTGAAGCACTGGTTTTATAGATATAAACATCTGACAAAACTCACTTTTCAGCTCTAATTGATATAGTTCATTTTATATTACATATGAATGTGTGTAGACACATATCTTACCTAATAATAGACAAACATGTAAATTGACTGTACCTCCACTACACCACAGCAATCAAAGTAAGAATGAAAATTAGGTCAAAGATGGCAGCTGCCCAGCTGCTTCTAGGCATGGAGTGGCCAGGTGGGGCAGGATGCCTTCTATGAGAGGGAGGATAGGGGGTGGGGGGGCAAAGGGATCTACAAGAGCAGAGTGCCACAGCGAAGACAAGATTGCAGACTCCGGAGTCTGCAACAAAGATGAAGATGGCAGACTCCCGCCGGAGTCTGCAGAAAAGATGAAGAAGGTAGACTCTGGTTGGAGTGAAGGCCTGGGTCCTGGGTGCTAGAGGAAAACCAGTGCTGAAAGCCAAGGGAAGGAAGGCCTATTGCACAAATCTCTTTGTGCAATGGGCCTTAAGTATTTCAATACAGTTGATTATATAATTTGCATATATATCATATCAATCAAGGGAGCTGCTTCTCTTGGTAACATGCTTATGTAAATTTGAGATTGATAAACATATCCCAACAGCATTGAAGCCTGGTGATATACAGTCATTTGGGAAGTTCTAAGTTTTAAGCCTTTAGGATGCAAACAGTTAGCCCTTCTCATGCACAAACGATCAGCTTAAACTAGATTAACAGATTTATAGAGATCTAGCTAAAAGAAATTACACACAATATCCTTTATAAGTGTTTTTTTAATTTATGTTTCACAAACTGTTATTAAAATCATTATGATATTTATTAGTAATCAATGACCAAAGAAACTCCTCTAGTCATAGCAATTTAGGGGGATATAAGTGATCAAATTTCAGAGATTATTATTGAGCTGATAACCAAGGGCAAAATCTAAGTCATTTGCTTTATTTCATATAAAGCAAAAAGAAGCATTTTCTAAATGATGATTCAGAAATGATGATCAGTAAGTCATATTAAAAATGCTGAATTTATTTATTTAGTAACCATAATTACTTGAGTTGTTCACATGCAGTCCCAGGCCCTGGGAAACATAACATGTCTGATATGGTCTTTTCCTTCAATAATGTTAAAGTCCCAGAGGAGCATAAAATGAATGATTAACTATGTAAAGACTTTTTTTTTTTTTACATTTAAGTGCTGCTATAAATGAAAAATGAAGTGATAGAGGACAAAAGTGTCAGGTTGAAGGTTACTACATAAAATTAAGTAGGTGTGTACTTCAAAGTGGAGGGAATGCTTCTGTGAAGATATTTGACCAGTAATCTTAAGTATGAATGAGAGTCACTGTATGCCTATCTCCAGGAAGAGCATTCAAGTCATAGGTCATACAAAGCAAAGGCAAAGTGATGGAGACCAGAGTGACCTCCTTATGTTTCATGTATAGAAGGAAACTAACTGAGCAGGAAATTTGTAGAAGAGGTTGGAGTTGAGGAAGGATATGGGTGAAAGAATATAATTCATTAATTTATAATTTACCAAACTCTATTTTCCCAACTAAAATTCCTTAAATTCTAGCTGTCCTGAAATATTTTTTCTATCCTCACCCAAGGGTGTTTATTGATTTTAGAGAGAGAGAGAAAGAGAAACATCGATGTGAGAGAGAAACATTGATGGGTTGTTTCCTGTATGTATCTGACCAGGGATAGAACCTGCAATGTAGGTATGTTCTCTGATTGCAATCTTTTTGATGTATGGGAGGACACTCCAATCCACAGTGCAACCTGGCTAGAGCCTGAAATATTTCTTAACTTTAAAAGTGAACATATAGGGGGAGAACCAAGATGGCGGCATAAGCAAACACCTATTGTTCTGCCCCACGCAACGATTTAAGAACTACAACATAAGAGCAGAACAGACATCACCCAGAATCACCAGAAAGCTGGCTGAGTGAAAACTCCACAAATAAGAGTAAAGGTGGGACACTGAGACTCAGAAGAGTGGTGGGAGCACAGCCTTGAAGACTGAAACAGGTTAGGAGCCGTCCTGGTCGCGCACGCAGGCTGTAGGGCTGGAGCAGCAACCCAGGCTGGATGTCAGAGAGCCAGTTTCAACCCGATCCCACAGGCCAGGCTGAGAGACCCCACTGGTGTATGAATTTGTGCACTGGACCTCTAGTGGATAATATTATCACCCCATATATGAGAAGCGACAATCAAAGAAACTTGGTGGAGCTAAATGACCAATAAAGAGAAGAAACTAGATTTAAAACCAAGTCTTTATGGCTTCAAAGCCCTGACCTTTCCTTCGTGCCATATTGCCACTAGGAGACTTAATGTCAAAATCAACGAATTAATTGATCTTTTATTGCTACTCTGATTTGATTCCATGTGTTTATGGGTATTAAGTTATAATAGTGTGTTCCTGAGGTCAGTAACCTGGCACTTGTCCTAAGCAGAATGTGTGCCTACTGGGCCCCAAAGAGTGGTACTTTCGGTGCCCTTTCAATACCAAACTCTCCAAATGACCCTATTTCATTCAAGTCCAGCTCTAGTGAACAAAAGCAAAAATACATTCATAGAAACACATATTTTAACATAAATTTTCCATTTTCCACCCTTTCCCCTTTGATTATCATCTAAAGAAAGTTCTGCCTTTTCCACCCTTTGTGTTTTCTCACTTTAACGAGAAGGGGCCTATCACCAAGAATTTTTTATGTGAAATTTGAGGAAAATAAAGAAATAGAAAGAGCAAAAATAATCTAACACATTCTAGCTGGAAGGGTTGTGAATGCAAAAGAAGTGCTTATTCTAGAAACTCGGGCAGGCGAGAAAGGACAGATGCAGTGGGGTGAGATAAAGGGCTGAGGTGGCCCTGAACACAGAGTATGGAAGGATTCTTCTCTGGAGTTTGGATAGTGAAAATCCTTGGAATCTGAAAAGTAGATGGAGATGTTATGGGTTGATAAAAGGAGAGTTTAATACATTTTATAGATTACAAATTGGTTTTCTGGATTATAGGACTCTTGCATACTTTTGCAGGCCACAGGCTTGCCCATTTGCTGTATCGGAATGCTTAATTTATCTTAATCTGTGAATATAGATTTGAAAGCTTGCTGCGAGAGCCTTGCGGTGTGAGGCTATATTGTAATATCTCTTAGTGTTATAAGGAAAGGTTGTACTTGATCATTACTGTGGATGACCTTGGGTGTAAAAGATTGTGGCAAGTTATGCCACATAGTAAAAGAGAAAACATATTGTTTGTGCATCTTAAATTAAGGTTAGGAGAAGTAACACTTTTGAAGCTATTAAAAGAATGATCTTAGCAGGAGCAGTGTCTGGTAATGACTTCTCATTTTGATCACAATATGAGGTACTCATTAAAATACCTTCTGTCTAGGAGAGCTGCATATTTCATTCACTATCTTATATAAAAAAACTTTTTAAAATAATCTATATTTAACAACAAAAAGGGAATTTCTTGCTACCTTTTATAAAATTATCCTCAAAACAACCCCCTTTAAATGTTAAAAATATATATGTATTGATCTATTTCAAAATCAGAATAATATACCTTGGATCATCTAAACACCAAAGCTAGTCCCAAAGATTAGGTTCATAAAGTTCACAAATAGTTAAAGAAATGTGGAAGTGAGCAGCTAGACTAATTTGAATTGGAAACAGGGTTGGGTAATAGTAGAAATGTGGTTATGTGGGAGAATACTGAACCACCTAAATCAGTAAGCTCTATCTCTAACAGAAGAAAAAGGCAGTAGAACTGTAATTGATCAGAGTAAATAATACAGTAAATTATACCAATTTATTGGATCATTTTCATATTTTTTCAACAGACTTGCTAATATGCTAGATAAAAGCATATTAAGGTGTCATATTTGAAGCTAAATTCATCGTTCTGGGATCTTATTTCAGAACTATACTCTTATAAATTGTAGCTGGGAGAGTGCACCACTGTATCAGGAATCAGACATGCAGTCATGCACAGGTTAGACCAGAGACATACATTTTCTCTTCAACCATTATGGCTCATTCACTCACTGGTATAAAAGTCATTGCCAAAACAACACTTTCTTGATGTCACTGGAGATGTGAAAAAACAGATTGTGAAGAACTCAATAAAATGGATATAGTGATAGCCTAATTTTAAAACTTGCTTGAGAAATACCTTAATAAAAATGTCATAAAACACTCAGAACCATAAACCTTTATGTAAATGGTAATTAATTTTTTCTCTACAGAGACACAAAATGCATTAAATCAAATTATGTCTTTAATGATTTAAAATAGCGTTAGCAATATGGTACATTGAGTATCCTGGATTCAATATATTAGTCACTGTGAACTAGTATTTCAGAAAGTAAATAGCAAATTGAAAGTTATTTTCTTTTCTTTTAGTTCTGCTTTAAAAACAAACACACTGAAAAAACGATTAGTGTTTCAGAATCAAGGTGGTTAATCACTAGAGTTCTGCTGTAGGGACACATACAAAATATAATTAGTCTCTATGCAAGATGGATAGTTACTTCAATATCTGTAAAACTTTATCAGAAATTCCAGGTATATGATTGTTTTTTTTTCCTGTTTTTTTTTTATTGTTCAGTTTATTAATTACATTGTTTCCCGTTTTTATCCCCCTATAGCTTCCCTCCACCCTGTACCTATCCCACTCTCCACCCTCACCTCCCCCTCCCCACTGTCCTCTCCCATTGTTGCTAGATTTTTGTCCAGTCTCTTGCTGCACTTCCCACAACCCTTTTCTCCCCAAGAATTATCAGTCCATTCCCTCTCTATGTCCATGTCCCTGTTATATTCACCAGTCTATCCTGTTCAACAGCCTATCAATTCACTTGATTTTTATGTTCATTTGTTGATAGATGTGTATTTGTTGTTCATAATTTTCATCTTTACCTTTTTCTTCTTCCTCTTCTTAAAGAATATCTTTCAGCATTTCATATAATGTTGGTTTGGTGGTGATGAACTGCTTTAACTTTTTCTTATCTGCGAAGCACTTCATCTGACCTTCAATTCTGAATGATAGCTTTGCTGGTTAGAGTAATCTTGGTTGTAGATTCTTGCTGTTCATCACTTTGAATATTTCTTGCCACTCCTGTCTGGCCTGCATCGTTTCTATTGAGAAATCCGCTGACAGTCGTATGGGTGCTCCCTTATAGGTAACCAATTGTTTCTCTCTTGCTGCTTTTAATATTCTCTCTTTGTCTTTTGCTCTTGGCATTTTAATTATGATGTGCCTCGGTGTGGTCCTCTTAGGGTTCCTATATATTGGGGTTCGGTGCACTTCTTGGACTCCTAAGTCAATTTCTTTCACCAGGTGTGGGAAGTTTTCAGTCACTATTTCTTCAAATAGGTTTTCATTGTCTTGGCCTCTCGCTTTTTCTGGCACCCCTATAATTCGGATGTTGGTATGCTTGAGGTTGTCCCAGAGGCCCCTTACACTATCTTCAATTTTTTGGATTCTTTTGCTTTCTTGCTTTTTCAGCTGAGTGGATTTTACCTCTTTGTATTTCAAATCTTTAACTTGGTTCTTGGGGTGCTCCAGGGCACTTTCAGGTCTTTGTATAATATTTTTTGTTTCAGTCAGTGTATGCTTAATTTCTGGTTGGTCCTTTTTCATGTCCTTGAGAGTCTGCTTTATATCCTTGAGAGTTTCTTTCATTTCCACGTTGGTCTTGATCATTTCCTTGCAGCTCTCGTTTATATCCTGGAGGGTGTTATTCATTTTCTTGTAGGACTCACTCATTTCCTTTGTGGTCTTGCTTATTTCCTTATAGGCCTCGATCTTTTGTTGGAGCCTCTTAAAAAACCCTATAACCGTGGTTCTGAATTCCATGTCCAGTCGTTTTTTTTCCTCCATTTCTTTCCCATCTGATTTCTTTCCATGTTGCTGCATGGTGGCTGCTTCCCTGAGTTGGTCAATTAGCTTTGTGTGGTAGACTTCCTACTAGGGATAGTGGCTCAGCCTCCCCAGTTACCTGAGGTGGATATGGGCTGCACAGTCTTGCTGAAGTTAAGCTCAGTTAATCGTTGCTAGCACTTGGAGGGTTGACCTCCAGGCCAATGGTCTGTGAAGCTCAGCTGTGCTCAGGTTGGGTGGGCGGAGTCTCCGGGCCAAGCAGACAGCGTTAGCTCCACCCTATGCGGCCCCAGGGACTCTGTGCTGGGGGCAATGGCCGCCAGCACCTCTGAGAGAGAGCGGCTGTGGAGCTCCACCGGCTGCCGGTTGCCGGGGAATTCAGACTTTCCCAAAATGAGTCTGCATGCGCAATGTCTCACCCAGGGTCGTAAAACAAAGCAGTCTGACGGTTTTCCGAATGAGAGGCAAGTCGGGGTGCACTCTCTGCGCCGTCTCGCAGCGGAGCTGTTAGCGCCAGAGCTGCCTTCTCCACAAGCCGGGAGACCCGGAAGCACCCGAGCTTCGGCATGCCCTCCCACTGTCCAGTTTTCACCCCGTGTGATAGTGGGTTCTCTGGACTTCGCCCAGAGCTGGAGAAACAGTCCAGTGGGACGCCCCTGTCTCCCCGTTCGAGAAAACTGGCCGGTTTTCAGCCGCCCGCCCTCTCCGCGGTGCCACTCCAAACCTCTCTCTGTGCGAATCTTTCAACGCTGTCCGCCACCGCTCCTCCGAGTCCCAGTGTCTTATCTTCACTTTTATTTGTGGAATTTTCACTCGGCGAGCTCTCTGGTGATTCTGGAAGGTGTTTGTTCTTTCGTTAAGTTGTAGTATTAAAATTGCTGATTATGACGGCAAGATAGGTATTTTGCCTTTGCCGCCATCTTAGTTCCTCCTATGATTGTTTTTTAAACTTAAATCTTCATTGTTGATTTTTTTTAATTACATCTTTATTGTTGAAGGTATATTATTATTAAGGGGGCATAATTTCACCACTTTTTGCAAGGATTTCATTTACTTGGTGTTACAGTAATAGTAATAAGGATAAAATACAATAAGTATTGAAGTGTGATATCTGAAAGTGTGAAATGTAATGAATGTAATGTAAACAAATTGATAAGAACCTTTGAGTGGCCTGTATGTAGAAAGTAGATAAAGAGACCTGTACCCCATGTGCAAGACCAGATAGCAAGGCTCCTGGGACCCACTGATAAGACACACTGAAGACCTCTATCTGAGCACATAAAAGAGCAAGGAACCAGAGGAGGTCAGAGGCTCCTCCACAGACCGTCACTCTCCACTTCCCCTGCCTGCATCTGCCTGAGCTCTGCTGTGAACTGTGAGCTGTGAAGCCGAGGTCTGAAATGAGACTCCGAGCTGCAGCTGCAACACCCAACGTACAGTGTGTGTGTGTGTGTGTGTGTGTGTTGTAAATAAACCGTGTGTGATTCGTGCATTGCATGTCGTCTCCTGTGTAATTTATGCTCGGCCAATATTGAGTAAGTACCTTGGATCGTACGTGTCAGTGTCTGTTTAGAGACTGGCTGAGGCACCCTTGGTCACCTGTGCTTACATCCCTAAAAGAGAAATTGGGACACTTGGAAAATGAAGTTAATTATCATGAAAACTGACAAATTTCTATGTTAACATTTTTATGGCAACAAAGGCAATTTCATAAATCTGTCATAACTGTAAAATTATTATTTAGGAACAATGTAAAATAAGATGTATAAAAATGCATTTGTTAATATATCTAGATTTAATTAGTTAGAAATATCTGACTCTAGGAATGTTTTCTTTTTAAAAGCAATATTTGAAAGAAGTAGGTTAAAGTTCAATTATTTGAGACTTTCATCACTGTGTGATAGACTTACACTCATGAATTATCAAAGTAGTCACAAAAAACACTTCCCATTTGCTTGTACACATAACAGAATAATGATTTTAAAGATTCTACAATATTTTCTGTATGAATTGCAATGCAGAAAGTGACACTTCATGAAAAATTGGCTAGTATTTTCTCCTATTCTCTTTTTCTTAAAAAAACTAGAAAGTTGTAAAATGAGCCTAACACCTCATGATACCTATACCTAAAGTATTCAGCCCCCAGAGTTTTCTAGTTTCTCTTCTGTATTAAAAAAAAAAAAGCCATCCTCCCTGTCATAATGAATGGTGAGTGTTAGCATGGGTATTTTCTCTCTCTTTACTAAAGGTTGTAAAGTTCTAGGATAGTCATCTTTGAAGAAATAATTCAAAATTCATGATGTCCTACATGTCTTTGAATAATTTTTAACCAGCTGATAGAGTGCATAGAAATTTGGATCTTGTAAAATTAGGCCCAGAAATGTGCCAAAGATTTAATATTAAATAAAAATGCTATGGGGTATTCATACAATGGAATACTATGTGGTTGTAAAAAAGAAGCATCACTCTAGCCAGTTTGGTTCGGTGGATAGACCGTCAGCCTGAGAACTAAATGGTCCTGGGTTTGATTTTGGTCAAGGGCACATGCGGGGGTTGCAGGCTGGATCCCCAGTGTGGAGCATACAGGAGGCAGCCAATCACTGATTATCTCTCATCATTGATGTTTCTATCTCTCCCTGTACCTTCTTCTCTGAAATCAGTGCGTGTGTGTATATGAAGAAGAATCTCTTACCCTTTGTGATAGCCTGGATGGATCTGCAGATTATTATGCTAAGTGAAATAAGCCAGTCAGAGAAAGACAAGTATCACATGATTTCACTTATATGTGAAATCTAATGAATGAAATAAAGTGACAAACAAAATAGGTCCAGAGACATGGAAACATAGAACAGATTGACAGACCTCAGAGGAGAAGAAAATGGGGGAAGCCTGGCTGTGGAGAAATGAAAAACATTTCATTTATTAACTAAAGAACATTTATGCATATATACATGGCCCATTGGCACAGACAAGAATGGGGCAGGGGCTGGGTGGAGGGGGGCATAGAGGAAGAAAATGGGGGACATTTGTAATACTGTCAACAATAATTTTTTAATGCTATATGTTTAATGATACATATTTGAACATCCAGGCTGCTACTGCTGATCTGGCTACTTCTTTCCTGTGGTAATCCTTTTCACATCCTGCGTGTCCAGGGTTCCCATGTCAGGGTTCAACTTCTGGAGAAGGCCGCACACAAATGAAGAGAGTCTGGAAAAGCATCCATTTGGGGAATAATGAGGGCCAGGCGGGAGTCCACCTCTAGGGGGAGGAAGCCACCAGCTCTGCCTTTGCTATTCCCTTTTATTAGGGCTAAGTGATACATCCATGTCCTTTAGGTCAGGAAATTCCAACAATGAAATCAACCAGCAAGAATTAACATAAGACTAAAAGTGTGGAAGCTTCTTCAATTACCAATGTGTCACCTAAACAATATGTGAATAGTTCATACTTAACATAAGACTAAAGAGGGCATCTGCTTTAGCTACCAACATCTCATCTAAGCAGTGAGTAAACAGGTCCATTAAGGTTTGACCAGGTTTCTTGTTCTATTTACATCTCTATTGGTGAGGTAATGACTGGTTTCCTGCACTTTTCTATTGACTAGAAGATTTAGTAAACTGTAATTCTCTAAACATGCCTGCACCCAGACCTTAACTACTCTAGACAACTGGTCCTGACCTGCATCACTTCCTTCTCCCGGAATGTTTTTCATTTCTCCACAGCCAGGCTCCCCAGAAACCTTGAAGATACTCTTTTACAATCTAAGGAAATTTAACAGTTGCCTATTTTTATAGACATTTCTTATCATATTTCCTTAAATATATACTTTTCAAAATTCAGGTGTAATCTTTTTCTCCTCTGCATCCCCGTTATTTCACCTACTTTTATTTATCATGCAATTTCTAGCAATTTTAATCACTGCATGATTTAGTCACATGCCTGCTTATACCCAGACTGTGAACTTCTCAATGGGCAGCAGTGGATTTAATTTGTTCATGACTCCCAGTAACAAGTGCTTAGCAAAAGTAGCACTACTTAACACACATTTAGCCCTCAACAAATGCTTATGAGTAATTTATTACAGATGTCCCTCATTCCCCTCTTTCCCTCCCCACTGAGGGCCAACTAGACAGGACTGAACTTGATGGGATATATAAAACCTTATGAAGGTTTCTCCAGGTTACAGAAGATCCCTATGCTTTTTCTCTTCCAAAATTTAGTATTTAATAAAACCCTGGAGGTTGAAATGGAAATAACATTTTCCTCAAGTACATTCTCATGTAAAGAAAATACTAGGCAAATGTTTTGCCGGACTCTGAAATACTTTAGAACTTTGAGTTTAGACTGACCCAGTTCTTCAACAGCAACAAAATATTCACAGACCACCCAAAATAGGACTAATTCACTGTTAAAATAATTTCCATATAAGCTTAATTATAAATCTATGGGTAGAGTTGTTATGCTTTTAACTATTTCTATATACAACTAAAACATTTATAATAAATGCAAACAATATAGAGTTAAAGAAATCCTTAATGGATGTTTCTGGATTTCTTGTTTTCCTATCTCCCTTTCTGGAGTCAACAGTACTAAAGTGTACCTACACTTGGATCTTGGAAGGCAGGTCTCGGGCTTGAAATTCTCCTATTTGATGGGAAGGTGCATAAGGTTTCCACTGTCTTTTATCAAGCAAAGACTGAGAGGCCAGCATAAGACCCACCTACAGCTATACTTAGAAACAGGTAGAAAAATCAGTGGATCTCAAAGTGACCTGAGCCAAAATTTCCGGTTAATCCATTAGAGAACTATAGATGTCTACATGTAGTTGTATTTCAGAGGGCTATATCTGCTTACATTTCTGGCTGGGATAAACTAGGAATTTCTGTCATATTTGGAAGGTTACGCCTATTCCCACCTCTTCTGATGGTCCTTAAATGAAATATGCACTGGGGACAATAGCACATTAGCCAGCTCATTAAAAGTGAGTTTTAAGCCGAAACCAGTTTGGCTCAGTAGATAGAGTGTTGGCCTGCAGACTGAAAGGTCCCAGGTTTGATTCCGGTCAAGGGCATGTACCTTGGTTGCAGGCATATCCAAGGGTGTGCAAGAGGCAGCTGATCGATGTTTCTCTGTCATCTATGTTTCTGACTTTCTATCCCTCTCCCTTCCTTTCTGTAAAAAAATCAATAAAATATCTATTTTTTAAAAATGAGTTTAAGTTGAGTGTGAAGTAGAACAAAGGCATGGGCAGATGTTGCTAGATGGCAATTTGCTTCATACAATCCTCACAACTAGGCCCAAGACCCCAATCTAAGCAGCAAGCCTCCACCTTGGGTATTGCTGACTTGACCATTATTGTGGACAATGGATTTATATAGGTATAATAATGCCAAACAGTTAGGGGGCATTTCTTATACTGTGCTCTGTACTAAGTTATTAGTATATGAGTGCTCTTGTTTTTTGAAATATAAAAGGAAGGCATTATTATTAGTATTACGATAGCCCGGTGCATGAAATTCATGCACAGGGGATGAGTCCCTCAGCCCAGCCTGCACCCTCTCACAATCCAGTATTGCTGGATCCCAACTACTTGCCTGCCTGCCTGCCTTCCTGATTGCCCCTAACCACTTTTCCCTGCCAGCCTGATCACCCCCTAACCATTCCCCTGCCAGCCTGATTGATGCCTAACTGCTCCCCTGCCAGCCTGATTGCCTGCTAGAGGCCTGGTCACCCTTAACTTCCCTCCCCTGCAGGCCTGGTCACCCCTAACTGCTCTTCCCTGCAGGTCTTGCTCCCCCACAACTGTCCTTCCCTGCAGGTCTGGTCACCCCCAATTTCCTTCCTCTGCTGGCCTGGTCACCCCTAACTGCCATCCCCTGCAGTCTTGAACACTCCCAACTACCCTTCCTTGCAGGCCTGGTGCCTCTCAACTGCCCTCCTTGCTGGTCATTTTGTGGTAGCCATCTTGTGTCCACATGGTGGGCAGCCACTTGTGTGTTGGGGTGATGATCAATTTACATATTACTTTTTTATTAGATAGGATTATTGGCACTGTTACAAGGACATTATTATTGTTATTTCATAGGTAATATTAAAGATTGGACAGCTAAAAATATGGCATATGCAGGATTCATTTTTTTGAATGTCCTCATGCAATTTATGTATTCTTCAAGAGAAATATTTTATAACCCCAGTTATAGTGTCCTATATATAGTAGGGATTCTTCTCTATTTTTATTTTTATTTTTTGTTAATCCTCACCTGAGGATATTTTTTTATTTGCTTTTCAGAGAGAGTAAAAGGGATGAACGGAGGGGAAGAAATACAAAAAAGAGAGACAGACAGACAGACAGACACATCAATGTGAGAGAGACACATCAATTGGTTGTTTCGCACATTCCCCAGGCATCCAGCCTACAACCCACATATGGGCCTTTGCCCAGAATCAAACCCGTGACCCTTCAGTGTTCAGGCTGACACTCTAACCCTGGAGCCACACCAGCCAGGGCTCCTCTCCATTTTTTATTAATCATATTAGATCACAGGAATATAGAGTATCTTATTATTGTTTTGGACCACTAGTTTTTTTTCTATATTTATAAAATCTTGAAACTCTGTATAAAATGTAAAGAAGCAGACCTACCTGCTTAATCCTTTGTATGTTCTCTGAGTCTTAGGGCTTCCATAATATGAAAACCACTAATTAAGTATCATATAATTTGGTGGGACTAGAGGTTTTAAGAGGCAAGTGTATAAGGTCACTAGGATTACATTTGGAAGAAATGAGAGCATAATTTAAGTATTTTTACTCTCAGTCCAGGGCATGTTTTATTGCTATTGTTTTATAAATTTCCATAGCATATTATAATCCAGTTAAGTGATTACCATTTAATGGCACTTAATTTCAAAATAAGAAATATTGGGAAAATTATGAATATTTAAAAAAAGAAATTAAGTAGAAATTACAACCAATCATGTATGACTTGGAGGTTATTTTTCTAATGTACCCAGCTACTCAGTAAACCCAAATTTAAAGGTGGAAATTTATAAACTAATCTGAAACCAAATGTAAGCTAACAAACACCCTCTAAAAGATGTCCATGTTCTACTCCTGGAATTTGTGAATATGTCACCTTACATGGTTTAGTTATTAGAGAAGAACAACACCTTCCATCTTAGGGTATTCTTGAAAGGCTATGTCTGCTAAAATAAGAAACGTTCCTCAAGAAGGGCTGACAGGTACAGGATCCTTAAATCTTTAGTTATTTTCCTATTATCTTGATACTTGAAAAACATCTTGGATTCATATAAAATCCTTAGTTCACACTTTTATTGAGCTTTGTTAAGATGAGGCTCTCTCATTTTGCATGTAGATTTTGAAGTCTATTATTGCTACTCTAAATCCTTTACCATTGTGACTTATTTGATCTTTTTGCCTGGGGTCTTGAATATTTTATCTTCAACTCTGAAGTTAAATAATTTTTCCTAGATATGTTTCAGAGATGTTTAATTTAAGTTGATTTCCTCGGGTAGCTGGCAGTCCTTTCATTCAATGTAAAGGTTGCCATGTTGTTTAATTTACTGAATGTTTTCTGAGATTGTAATTTTATACATTGGCTCTGTTCTATTGTTCTCTTTTTATTCTTCAGGGACATAACTAATATTAATATCACCCTTTCTTTGCCTAATTAGCATTTGTACCACATTCTCTATGGCCCACTTTACTTTTTTTAAATATAATTTTAATTCTTTTCTTGTCTTTCCCCAATGTTCCTTAATAATTTTCATCTGAAACTATTCTCCCTTGGGCAACTTGTTATTTACTTTTCATGTCTTACATTTTTCCTTGCATTTTCTCCTTGATTTGAACAACACTATTTACATTTTATAGTTCTTAAATTTCTAAGTCAAGGTGATTTTTCATGTCCATAAATACTTGTTTGAATGTATATAATTCTGTTTGGTGTGGTGAATTAAAATATCCTTTTCCTCAAGGTTGTCTTTTAGAAAGAGGTATGTTGCTTCATTATATATATAACATATATATATACACACACATTATATATATATATAATATATATATAATGTTATATATAATGTGTGTGTGTATATATAATGTGTGTATAGATATAGATATAGATATACTTTTTTTCCTTTGTCAGATAGGTATGTATGAACTTGACCTTACTTTTGTTCATTTTTATAGACTTAAGTCTTTTTATAATATTTTCACCTTAATGATACCCTCTTCTCTCAGTTTTGCAAAGCCTATGTATTCTGGTAGTTTTTTATTTAATGGTTTGTTCCTGGGGTGAGTCTTCTGATTCTATAGTTGACTTTTATCCTATAGGATTTAAATTTTTCTTCCTCGCTATCCAGTTCCTTGTTTTGTTGTTTTACATGTTTTTGTCCCTGTAGGAGCTCTGTTTTAAAGAACGCTCCTAGTAAGTCACATCTTCCCATTTAAATTATGTATACTTTTTAAAATTTTTTAAATTCTTTATTGTTTAAAGTATTACAAGAGTCTCCTTTTCCCCACATTGACCTCTTCTGGCCGATCCCACCCCCAGCATATGCCTTCACCCTCCCTACCCCCTGCTACTGTCTGTGTCCATTGGTTATGCTCATATGCATGCATACAAGTCATTTGGTTGATCTCTTACCCCCTCAACCCCCACCTTCCCTCATAGTTTGGACAATCTGTTCGATGCTTCTATGTCTCAGCTTCTATTTTTGTTCATTAGTTTATGTTGTTCATTATATTCCACAAATGAGTGAGTCATGTGATATTTATTTTTTTCTGACCAGCTTATTTCCCTTAACCTAATGCTCTCCAGTTCCATCCAGGCTGTTGCAAATGGTAAGAATTCCTTCTTTTTTACAGCAACATAGTGTTCCTTTGTATAGATGTAGTACAGTTTTCTAATCCACTCATCTGCTGATGGGAATTTTTTACAGCAACATAGTATTCCATTGTGTAGATGTAGTACAGTTTTCTAATCCACTCATCTGTTGATGGGAATTTAGGCTGTTTACAAATCTTAGCTATTGTAAATTGTGCTGCTACAAACACAGGAGTGCATATATCCTTTCTGATTGGTGTTTGTTTTCTTGGGATATGTTCCTAGAAGTGGGATTACTGGGACAATTGGTAATTCAATTTTTAATTTTTTGAGGAAACACCAAATGTTTATGAATAAAAGGTAAATCATATTTTCTTTAAATGTGTTCTATATGATTAAAACAACTCGTGAATAATAGATATAAAACTGCCAGAAAGAATTAATCAGACATTTTTGCTCTTATAAACATGTAGGTCTATATACTAGTATTATTAGAAATAAGGCCAGCCTCCAAATTCAGGGGTCCTGTTAGAAGACAAAACATACTTGGGAGGCAGGCAGCAAGGCAAATATCTTTACTTCTATGTAGAAGGGTGTGCACACATGGTCTGGAAGTGCTTGCACACAGAGAAGTTAGTCTGCTCAGCCTTATAATCCTGATGCATATGACCTGTCCCTTGCTCTTGATTGGAGCTCAGGTGCACAGTCTTTCATGATTGGCTAATTCAAAGGGAAGGGTTGGCCTTTGCTGTTTCAAGATGGAAGCCTCAAGGGGAGCTGCAAGCCATGTGGCCAACATGGCGGCTGCCAAGTCACACAGCCCAAAACGGCAGCTGTCTAAACTGTTTTTTAACAGAAAAGATGATTTGTTTATTCTCACAGTATGTAAGTAAAATGTACTTATCATACATATCCAACCATTCAGAAGTAAATAATTACAAACAAATTACAGTATATATCTTGAATTTCTCAAATTTAATCTTTAAGAAACATAGATGATACAACTAAAAATATTAGGCATGTATATATTATTATTAAACGCAAATGTCTAATAGGAGCATATTAAGAATATATGTTCACATGGATACATATGGATATAGTTTATGTGCTTATGAAATTGAGTGCTACTTCATTATGTGTTTGCTGGTTGTCTAGCTCTCAGTTTCATCACTGTCCTTCCAATGAGAGCCACTGACAGAATACTTACAGAGGAGAGGAAGGATGAGGATTATTTTTTGTCCCTGGAAACAACACTGTAAATGACCAGCAAGTGAGGCCTCCAAGGTTCCCACTCAGGCAGCAGCAGCAGGAACAGCTGTGTTCTGGCATTCTCAGTAGCACACTCTCTGGGTTTCTGTTTATAGCAGCAGTAGGTGACTGCGGGCTGTTGCCATAATGGCAAGTAGAAGCAGTATGTCTGAGAGCAGAGCGTCTGCTGTCCTGCAAAGAGGTGGCAATGAGTTTCCCACAGTAGTATCCCCAGCAGCAGATACCACAGCATTTTGGCCTCTAGGAAATACCATATTCCATTTTGCTTCTCTAATCATATGGCATGATATCAGCTTTCTAATGTTACTAACATTTCAATAATTTATCTTCTCTTTGAGTCTTAAGCCACTCTTTCATTTTTGTTCTTCTAAAAATGTATGTTGTCTTTGTGAAAATATATTGAGTAGTTTATATTTTCATGTATATATGTATACATATATGTATTTGTTCAAGTGTGTGTGTGTGTGTATGTGTGTATATATATTTTTTTTTCAAGTGTGTGTATATGTATATTTATTAATTTACTAGGGGCCTATTACACAAAATTCGTGCACTGGGGGTGGGTGGACCCTCAACCCAACCTGCCCCCTCTCACATACTGTGAGCCCTCAGAGAAAGTCCAATTCATGGCTCACCCCCAGCCTGCCCAAGGCCTAAATAAAGCCTTTGGTGAGGCTTTAGGCCTTGGGCATCCAGCCATCACCCTGCTCAGCTCAGCCCTGGCTGCCTGCGACCACCCGGCCCCGGGGGCTGGGCGCTCACCACCACTTCTGCTCACAGCACCTGGGGTCCAGGTGCTGCCTGCCACCGCCACCACCACTGCTGCTGCCATCGCTTCCCCTCACAGTGCCCAGGGGCTGGGTGCTTGCTGCCACCACCATTTCATCTCCACCCCCAGGGCCCAGCCCTCTCGCCACTTGGCCCTGCCCCCACTCCTGATTTAATGGTAGCATAGCCAATCAGGAGCAAAGGTATGGTCAAATTTGCATGTTTCTCTTTTATTATATAGGATATACATACTAAAGGCCCAGTGCATGAAATTCGTGCACCGATAGGGGTGGCTGGGGATGTCCCTTAGCCCAACCTGTACCCTCTCCAATCTGGGATCCCTTGAGGGATGTGCAACTGCTGGTTCCAAACTGCTCACCTGCCTGCCTCCCTGATTGCCCCTAACCACTTCTGCCTGGCAGCCTGATCACCTGCTAACTACTACCCTACCAGTTTGATTGATGTCTAACTGCTTCCTTGACAGCCTGTTTGCCCCCAACTTCCCTTCCCTGCAGACCTGGTCCCTCCCAACTGCCCTCCCCTACTGGCCATCTTGTGGTAGCCATCTTATGTCCACATGGGGGCAGAATCTTTGACCACATGGGGGCAGCCCTCTTGTGTGTTGGCGTGATGGTCAATCTGCAAATTACTCTTTTACTAGATAGAATAGAGGCCTGGTGCATGGGTGGGGGACAGCTGGTTTGCCCTGAAGAGTGTCCCAGATCAGGGTGGGGGTTCCCTTGGGGTGAGGGGTGGCCTGGGCGAGAGTCCTTTGGAGGTTTGCCCCCAGTGACCCAAGCAAAGGCCCTGGTATCTGGGATTAGTCTATGTCTACATTAATTGAAACTTTGTAGCCTGGAGCGAAGCCAAGCCTTCTGCTGGCTCTGAAGTGGCAGCCATTTCTGTTTGAAACATTGTAGCCTAGAGTGGAGGCCTAGGAAGGTGGAAAGCTTGGCTTCTTTCTTGCGAGGGACACCCAAGCTTCTGTTCTCTCCAGCTCAGTGGCTGCCGCCATTTCTGTATCTTTTATAATTGAAACTTTGTAACAGTGAGTAGAGGCTTAGGCAGACAAAAAACTTGGCTTCCTCTGTTGCTGGGGAAACCCAATCCTTCCTCCTGCTCTCAGTGGTGGCAGCCATCTTGGTTGGGGTTTATTTGCATAATCTCCTGATTGGCTTGTGGGCATTGCTGTGAGAATGGCTCATGGGTGTGGCAAATGTATGGTCAAATTTGCATATTACTCTTTTTTAAGATAGGATATTTGTTTAAGAGATTCCCTTTATATGAATAATTGCTTTACTTCTAAATTTCCTCCATAAAGAATGTTCAAATGAATATACTTAAACAAGTGTACTCATCTGATTATTTTCTATGAATACATCCTGTATTCTGTTATCAAATTGATTTTTTGGGTAATAATAGAACAAACTATTTGCATGCTTACTTAAGGGTATTGATTGTCAAAACATTTTTGTTCCATACATTATCTACTAATATTCTTTATTTGACTGGATATCCTTTGTAGTGGATACAATGTTTTATTCAATATCATGCTCGCTAAATTTCAAACATAAAGAAAATTTATCATAATACATTAAGAAAAATAAAGAATATTATCTTCATTCCTTGGTTTCTTTTTTCCATATATTACAGACATCATGTTATACAAGGTTTGTTATCTAACCTCCCAGAGAGAATTTGGAGTCTTGAGTTTTAAATACCTTTTTTTTCACCATTGTTTTAGTTTCCTGGGGCTGCTGTAACATAGTACCAAAAACTGAGCACCTTAAAACAACAGAAATGTATTATCTCACAGTTGTGCAGACTAGATATCCAAGGTCAAGATATCAACTGGGCCATATCATACTGAAATATGTAGGGGAATCCTTACTTACCTCTTCAAGCTTCTGGTTGTTTACTGTTATTCTTTGGTGTCCCTTGGCTTACAGGTGCACAACTCTCTGTGCCCTTACACATGGCTCTTTGCTGATAAGGACACTTGTCATATTGGATTGGGGACTCACCTTTTTCTGTCCTGAATTTACTTTAATTATCAGCAATGACCCTATTCTGAAATTAAGTCACATTCTGAAGTACTGGGAGCTAGAATTGCAACATATCTTTTTTGGAAAATAATTTAAACCATTACACTGTTGATTCGTTTTATAAGAACTTTGGCATTTTTTTTTTATATTTATTGGTATAGAATAACGCACCTGAGAAATATCTCCATCATTAAACCATGTATTTTTCCATCCATTACTAGACTCTGAGTAAATTTTTTTTTTTAACCAGGACACAGACTTTATTGAGGTGACCCTTCCCAAGGGAGAAAGAGCTCACGTGCGGGGTAAAGGCAGAGAGACCAGGGGAGGGGAGAAGGGAACCCAGCCGGACCACCTCCCGGACTGCTTGGGAGAACAGTCCGGGAGAAAAGGTGCCACGTGGCACACTGAGACACCCTTTTTAAGGCAGGGGTTGGGTCTGAGTAAATTTGACAAGTGCTTTTAAAAATAATTATGTTAGTAAGTTACTACAAAAAAAGTATCATATTAAATTGCAGTCACATGAGAATTTAAAAATAATCCATATATAAGAAAAAATTGCCTTAACCTGCATATGAAATTTTAGAAATCTGAATCTGTGTATGGAATAATAAAGATGTTGCCATGGGAACACAAAGAGGTTAAGCTTATCCTATTATTTGATCCCAGTATCTGACTGTCTTCCGAAGAGGTTACCCTGACACAACATATTGTTCTCTTCACTCTTGGCTTTCTTCTGACACAAAACATGGCAAAAGGGTAGAAGAGGGAATATTGAAATAATAGCAGGAAACAATTGTACTGTATTATTTCTCATGCTTAGTAAAGGATAAACTAAATTAAAACTGAAAACACATCTTGTAATGTTGCATATTCCAAATTCTAAATCAACAAATTTGGCTCAAAACCCATTTAAGTATTTACAATACCTTGAGTAACTCAAGTTATCTACTCACCCCATCCATCAGTCTGTACTTATTACATTTACTTATGTTTTCACATAGTTCAGGAAAATTTTTCAATAATGATGTATATGAGACCCCTAGAAATTGATAATAGTATTCAAGTGGTTCATGATAAGACTTATCTAATATTGGGTAGGAGGTTCAGAAGATAAATATAATTTTAAATAAAATACAAAATAATAAAATGCCTTATCTCACAATAAAGCATCCTTGTAGAAGCTCATTGTAACATTGTTTAAAATCTCAGAAATCTATCAATAATATAGATGTCACAAAGTAAATGATTGATAAATAATTATGAAGCAAAGTAATCATTCAGTGACAGTTCTAATGTAGATACACACTTATTGACATGAAAAATATTGAATACCAATTTTTTTTTAAATTTCAAACGAGTCTATAGTTAACATATTAGTCTATAGTTAACATATACACATTCATATTAAAGATTTTCAAATATATTTGGCTACTGTTAATACTTCACTTATGTAGGTGATGAAATTATGAGCATTATAAATTTTCTCTTTCCTTTTTTTAAATTTCTGATTTTGACCTTTTCTGAATTGCTTACTAAGTTGTACTTAAACACTAACGTGAATGTTTTCCTGGATTAATTATGTAAATTGACATCTAGGAAAACCAGAAAAAAATATTTTGAGATAATTAACTCTCTCTATGCCATATTCGAGTTAAAATATGTACAGAAAAATTTAAGAAACTCAAGGTCTCATCATTGATTATATTACCTACACATTGAGTTGGCCTTAAAGTACAGTATGGTGGGTGACAAATGATGTTTACTAGTAGCGTAATTTTTTCTATCCAATTGAGTCTACCTAGGAATGAATAAAACAATAATAGCTCTTCCTCAACTGAAAATAAAGATGATATATATCTAACTCCTATAGTTGTTATAATGATTACATAAGATAATATTTCTATTGCTTACACTTTGGTTGAAGAGGAAGTAACTTATTACACCTTTCCCTCCTCCCACTCCCACTCCCACACATACTCACTTGCCTCAGGGAAAAAGGAAGTATAGCCTTAAGAGAAAAAGAAAAGACAGAAGATCAAATAAATGTACATAAGAATTCACAGTGTAAAAGAGAAAGCCTTGGATCAGAGAAAATCAGACTTAAGACCCTAACATTTGTTTTTCCAAATTCTTATAGTTATTTCTTTTTGTCATAATTTATTTTATTTTTTTAGGTGGAAAAGATACTGAAGTATTCATAAAAATTTAAGGGTTGTTTGTTTGCATTCTATGAATAATTCCATCAGAATTTTGATAGGAATTGCATTGAATAAGTAGATTGCTTCATAATTATGAATATCTTAACTATATTAAGTCTTCTAATCCATGAACATGGAATACTTCCTACTTATTGGTGTCTTTTCAGTTTTTTTGTCCTCCTTATTGGTGTCTTTTCAGTTTCTTTTGTACAGATCTTTCACCTATTTGATTAAATTTATTCTGAGGTATTTTATTATCGTTGATGCAATACAAATGGGATTGTTTTCTTAAGTTTTTCTTCCTGGTTGATTATTATTAATATAAAGAAATGTCATAGATTTTATATAATTTTTTACCCTACAGCATTACTAAATTCATTGACTAGTTCTAATATTTTTGGTGGATTCTTTATGGTTTTCTACATATAATACTGTCATCTGTAAATATTAACAGTTTTATTTTTCCTTTTTAATTTGGATGCCTTTTACTTATTTTGGTTGCCTAATTGCTGTGGCTACAACTTCCAATACGGTTGAACAAAGGAGAATAAAGTGAGCAATCTTGTCTTGTTCCTGATCTTACAGTAAGAGCTTTCAGCTATTTACCATTGACCATAATGTTAGCTGTAGGTTTATTGTATATGGGCCTCTAATATCTGAGGAATATTTATCCTAAATGGATATTGATTTTATATTGTTATTTATTCTGGAAACTAGTAAATGTTGCCTGGAACCAAACCTGAAATATATTAAGAAATAAAGGTTTAAAAATATGCTACATTTTTGAGGACTCTATTTTTTAAGGAAAATGGAATTTGTTGCAATGCCACTTATGTGTTCTTCTAGTTAACCACCAAGTAAAAATATTGTCATGCTTAATGACTAAAAGAAGCACTTTTACTTAATTAGAATTTTTTGGTTTATATAAGAAAGTATACAAGAGAGAGAACATAATTTAGTCACAGTTGTGACTTATTTTTTGGGTTTATGGTGGTTACATTTTCATTTCATGTGTGTGTGTGTATATATATATATATATATATATATATATATATATATATTTCCAAGCATGGCCTAGAAACATAAAACATGCATTTCTATAATAATGTGAAAAAATGCTTAAAGAATGTAATGGTTATTTTATGTGTCAATTTGGCTAAAGGATGCCCAGATAGCTAGGAAAACACTATTTCTGAGTGTGTCCATGAAAGAGATTAGCATTTGGGTTGGCGACCTGAGTAATGCAGAGGATCATCCCTAAGGTTGATCCAGCATCCAGGCCACAGCAATGAACACAAAAAAAAGCAGAGAAAGGACTGTTTGCACTGTATGCTTGAGTTGATGCATCTCCTGTCCTTTGACATTGGTGCTCCTGGTTCTGATGCCTACAGATGCAGATAGACACCATCTATCCTGGTTCTCCAGCTTGTAAACACAGATTATGGGACTTTTTTGAGTTCTAAAACCATGGAAGCCAATACCTATAATGTATCTCCCATTGGTTCTGTTTCTCTAGAAAACCCTGATAATACAGAGAGCATCATTAAGTGGTAGTACTATCCTATCTAATAAAGTATAATATGCAAATTAACCATCACTCTATCACAAAGATGGTAGTGCCCATACCCACAAGATGGCAGTGACCAGTCCTCTCAGCCCTGCCAGAGTACCCCAGCTCCGGGGGGTGGCCACTGAGGGTGGGCAGCATGAGTGGCCTGGCAGAAAGCTTGCTTCATTACCAGAACAACAAGGCAAGTATTCTGTGCCCAGCCGTGGATGGATCTCTGGCCAGGCCGGGGCATAGAACACTTGCGTTGTGGAGAGTCTCTGGATAGTGAGCGCAGAGCGTCCAGGCCACTCAGAGAGCTACTGGTGCATGGATTCTAGGGCAGAGCTACTAGTATATCTGTAAAGTCATTAAAATTTCACTGCGTTAGAAACTTAATTCCCTAATTTCTAATGCTTAAGAATGTACCTCATTTACTTATTTAATAAAGCATTTAAAATAAATGCACCTCTAACCTGAACTGCAGGGATGGGTTGAACGTATGGTTGATTGTGGTAGAGGACCTGGAACATACATAGTTCCTATTCTAGAATACTATACAACATTGGAAGCCAAACCCCATAAGCAAAAATAATACAATCTTATAAGGGCTTAATAAAAAAGAATACAGAAGTATGTGATAAAACAGGAGAAAACACCCACTTCTTCTGGGGGAGTTAGGGAATAACACATCATAAGAAATGAAATTTGAATTAATTACATGTTTAAAAACAGAATAGGAGTGTAGGTAAATACCAAAAGACAAATGTGCAAGTGACACATTAAAGTATATGACATACTCTCTGAATAAGGAGATAAGCATCATGATCAGGACATACTGTCAACTTGAGTATGGACAGAAAATGAAGCCAGATTAATTAAAAATAGATCAGGGTATGATGATTAAGTTCTGTAGGCTATATAGTCTGAACCATGTCCTGGTGTCATAGGACTTCCTCAGGATGTTTTAAACAAAGAATGATTTCCCTTGCATTTCGCAAAGATGGTTTTGCCAATGCAGAGTAATTGGGGAAAGAGGAGAAATTCATTACAAGAGGCCAGTATAGCTTATGAACTAATAATCATCTTGAGACAGGTTTGCATGGTTCCTACAGAGCTTAGGGTATATTTCTAAATACTTTAAGCCTGGAAAATATAATTTTTGTAGAACTAGATAATCACTCATACTGTCAAACTTGTGTGTAGGTGAGGATTGAAGCTGACTGAAAAAGAATGTTCCAACTTCTCACTGTTTCATAGGACATGTTTTCTTCAGTGGAAACCCTATACCAAACACTGGATCTGAAGGGAGAGGGTAATGGAGGACAGTGTTCAGGCACCATTTTCTCAGGCTTATCAACTAAGTAATTTGTTTTTCCACAATGATTTTTTTTTTATCTTCTAACCAAACCATCTGACTTATTCTATCTATATATATATTATATATTACATTTTGTTCTCCATTATTTCAAGTATATTTTTTTATACCTGAAACTGATCTTTACTGAGATAAGAAGGAAAGAAGGATGACAGGGAGGGTGTCCCATGACCAGAACTACAACAAAACCTGTTTTTCAGGCTCTTTTCTGTATGATGTCCAGAAGTCTCCTCTGAAACCCCCACGTCAGGAATTGCCTAGTTTCTGTAGGAAGGCCTTCTTTAGGATTAACCTTTCTCTGAGAATAGTGGTTCTAGTTTTCAGCCTTCTTACCTGCTCAGAGGAGGGCTGAGCAAGGAACGAAAGCCACACTTTCATTATAGCACAGTGATCTTCTGTATTGGGTGTGTTTTAGTCTATTTTTTAAATTGAGTGTCAAAATAAAATTTAATAATTGTAATAAATTATAAAGCTGCTTTCTATTTTTTCTTGGTATCGATTTCAGAAAATGTTCTGACACAACTTTTGGCACATAAAATAAAAATTACAAACAGTAACATAAGCATGGGTGACAATGTTAGGATATTTTATGTCTGTAATTAATTATTAAGTGAAATATTATTGTATTGCTTATTTCATTTGTTTTCTGACACCCCCTGGCTCAGATCCATATTCAACGAAGCAAGCATTCTGCCAGGCCACTCATGCTGCCCACCCTCAGGCTGTGCCCTGGGAGGCTTGCCCCATGCATGCTGCTTCACCCACTCTTCCTTATCAACAGGTTCTTGCAAGAGTTCAGCCAATGGGAGGCACAGGCAGAAGTGTTGGGAGGTAGAAGAGGAAAAAATTGGAGTATTCCCATCTCTGTTCAGCACTGAGCCGTCCCTTCTTCCTTGCTGGCCTCCACTAATACCATTTTCTCTCCTTTCTCCTGCGGGCCTAGAGGTGCTAATCTCTGAGTGTCTCAACACAATTTATTGGTCTCTTTAATCCTTCTCAGACCTCTGTAACTTCTCATTTCATTAAAACCTCATCCATTTATCTAGATGGAATTCTCTTTTCTCCCAGGATCCAGACTGATTAGATTAACCCAAGGTTCTTTTTATAAGCAGCAGAAAACAACACAGTTATTCTTTAAACAGAAGAAGGAGGCCAAGGAGGGGGCAGGGTTGGAAGGATGTCAAGGTGAAGAGAATTAATGAGAAGCTTGAGAAACAGGCTTACAGAGTGGTCAAGAGCTCTTTGGGCTACAGAAGCCACAATTAAGGTCACACTGAGGGAATGACCTGGCTTACACACTTCTGGTTTTGAGATAGTCTTGCACTCCCTCAAAAGAATTTTATTCCGACTCAGCATTCAAAGTCCAGAGAGAGTCTGGTCACATGCTTATCCTCTGGCTGTCACGGGAAAGGGAAAAGGGATCTCAATCATAAGAAGTTGTTTTAGTCTATTTTGTCTGATTCGAGTGTAGCTTCCACAGCTTTCTTTTGGTTTCCATTAGATGAACTGATTTTTTTTCCCATCCCTTTACTTTCAGTCTATGTGTGTCTTTATATCCAAATTGAATCTCAAGTAGGTAGTGTATAGATGGGTCTTGTTTTTGTTTTTTTGGTTTTTTTTTGGGGGGGGGTCTTGTTTTTTTAATCACTCTGTAATCCTGTGTCTTTTTTTGGAGCATTTAGTCCATTTCCAAGTAATCATTAATAAGTATGTACTTATTGCCATTTTGTTAAATTTTTTGTAGCTCCTTTTGTTTCTGGTGTCCTCCTTTGTGATTTGCTTATTATTTTTTGGTGTTGTATTTGAGTCTCTCTCTATTTTTTATGTATCTACTAGTGGCCCTGTGCACAAAATTCATGCACAGGTAGGATACCTAGGCCTGCCTGGCGATCAGGGCTGATCTGTGGGGCAACTGGCAGGACAATTGGGGAGCCCCCACTGGTACTCCCTTGGGCTGTCCTGGTGCTGCCCACTTGCTGGCCCTGCTCCCTACTGCTGCCACCACAGGTCACTTCCCTCTGTAGAGCAACCAGTGGGGCAATCAGGGCCCCTGCACGCATCTACCTTGACTGGCCTGGGGCCTGCAGTCTGGGGGCAGCTCCTGCTTTGATCATCTGCCCTGGGGTGGTCAGTACACATCATAATGACCAGTTGTCCCACCAGTCCTTCTGTTTGGTCGCTTTGCATATTAGGCTTTTATTATATAGGATATTGGATTTTGGTTTGTTGTTACCATGACAAACACCTATCAACATCATATATATATATATATGTTGTTGATATGGGAATAGTGTCAATATAATCAATAAACATATAGTATTGATCTGTATAGTGTCAATATATATCTATACTGTTGATATGTCTATAATACCTATATATATATAATAGTGTTGATATAGGTAGTTAGATATGTAGTAGTCTTTTTCAAACAGATAGACTTTTAAATTCAAATACATTCTAAAATTGCTACATTTTTCTTTCATTTTATTTTTTGTCATATTATACATCTTTCCTGTTTGGTGAATTCCCTAATTATTTATTGTAGTTACAGTTAATTTCACTGCTTTTGCCTTTTAACCTTCATACCAGCTGTTTCAGTGACAAATTCATTGTTTTTACTACATATTTGTCTTTATCAGTGATACTTTTTCTTCATATATTTTAATTCTTTATTGATCAAGGTATTACACACATATATTCTTATAAAAAAAACCTTTCAGTAATTCTTATATAGCTGGGTTAGTGGTAATAAAATCCTTTTAGTTTTTGTTTATAAAACTCTTTATCTTTCCTTCAATTCTGAATGATAGCTTTGCAAGGCAGAGCATTCTGGGAGTTCAGGGTCTTCTATAAACTACCATCTTGGAACTGCCCTGGTATGTCATCTTTTATTCATGATTTTGATAACTATGTCTTCTCTCTTTTTCTGGGCCACTCTAGTTAAAGTAACATCATATTTGATGATCCTTACCAATAATCAACATTTGTTCTCTTCTTTTTCTATTTTTATTTCATTATTTTTTCACTTATTTTATCATTTTGTGTTTGGGTAAATTTGATCTGTTTTATAAACGTATGTGTTTATTTTAGTTTTAAAGATGGAGATTTTGTTTATTAACATGAGAGTTCATATTTTAAAAGTTTGAAGCTATAAATTTCCCTCTAAGCCCCACTTTTCCTTAATGTCATAGGTTTGATATGTTGTATTTTCACATTAACTCAGTGCAAAACATATTCTCTGGTTATTTATAGCAGTGTAGGTTGCCAAATATTTTAGAATCTCCCAAATCCTTTTGTTATTAACTTATAACTTATTAATCCTTTGATTAGAGAATATACTGTGTGTCATTTTAATCGCTTAAGTTTAAGCAAATGTTCTATCTTGGAGAATGTTCCCTGTGCTTCAAAAACAAAGTGTATATTCTTCCTTAAAGTGGGATATTTCATAAATGTCAATTAAGCCAAGTTGATAGTTTTCTGTCAATTACTGAAAATGATATATAAAAATCCTTAAACTATATTATTTTCTTCTCTAGATTTTTGTCAATCTTTGGTTCCTGTATTTTAAGACTCTAGGTGTTTATTCATGAGTAATAAAAGTACAAAGATTTGTATACAAATACTCATGGCAGCTTTATTCACAGTAGCAAAAAAAAATCAGACATCTATCAATGTAGTATGTCTACATAGTAGAATATTAAATAGTCATTAAAAAAGAAATAAACAATATACACTTACTGATTTCTTCAATATGAACTGATATAAAAATCAGTATTCTGAGTGAAAGAAGCCATATTAAAATAAAAGCTTATTTTATTATTCTATTTATGTAAAAAACTATAGAGAATGCAAATCTGTAATGACACAATGCCAATGAGTGGTTGCCTGAGGGCACAAATAGTTCTGAAACATTTCTTAAATTTAAAAGTGAGAATCTAACAACATAAGATAGACAAAAATAAAAGCCAAAGTAAAATTTGAGTTCAATTAAAACTTTCTTCAAGCACCATGAAGGGAAAAAAATACCTCTGTAATTGTAAAACAAAACTTTATTTTTTAAATATATTTTAATTGATTTCAGAGAGGAAGGGAGAGGGAGACAGAGATGGAAACATCAATGATGAGAGACAACCATTGATTGACTGGAGCTCGCAGGCTGGGCAAGTACCCTGACCGAGAATAGAACCATGACCTCCAGGTTCACAGGTCGATGCTCAATCTTGGAGCCATGCCAGTCAGGCAACAGAACTACTTTGATGAACACATTCAGTATTTATCTGGCAGAGTAGATACATACCTTTATAAACTGGAGATGTTTACTTCACCAATTGTACATGAGATGCAAAGAAAACAGTGACAATAGCCTCACAATGAGATGTGATACATGGACAATTCATACATTTGGTTATTATGAGTACAGGAAAAATACATTTTAGCCAGGAAAATGCAAGCAGGCTATCCTAATTAAAAAGCAATTTATCTTTAAGGTCAAAATCAATGAATTAATTGATCTTTTATTGCTGCTCTGCTTTTCTTCCATGTGTTAATGGATAATAAGTTATAATAATGTGCTCCTGAGGTCAGTAATCTGGTACTTGTCCTGAGCAGAACGTGTGCCTACTGGGCCCCAAAGAGTGGTGCTTTCTATGCCCTTCCACCACCACAACTCTCCAAGTGACTATCTCTGTTTCAGGCAAGTCCAGCTCTAGTGAACAGAGCAAAAATACATTATAGAAAAATATTTTTAACATTAGTTTTTCACCCTTTCCCTTTTGCTTATCATCTAAAGAGTTCCACTTTTTCCATTTACTGTTTTTTCTCTTTAATCTTATGAGAAGGGGCTTATCACTAGAAATTTTTGATGTGCAGTTTGGGGGAAATAAAGGAATAGAAACAACAGAATAATCTAGTGTAGTCTAGATAGAAAGGTTGTGAAAGCAAAAGAAGTGCTTCTTGCTCTAGAAACTTGGGCGGGTGAGAGAGGATGGATGTAGTGGGGAGAAATTTAAGGGCTGAGATGGCCACAAACACAGTGTGGAAGGAATTCTTCTCTGGAGTTTGGATAGTGAAAATCCTTGGGATCTGGAAAGTAAAAGAAGTAGTTATGAGTTTATGAAAGAAGAGTTTACTATCTTCAATACATATAAAAGCCTAAGTGACCCTTACAACCGGTCAACTGAATGACTGGTTGACTGGGCACTATGACAGTGCACTGACCACCAGAGGGCAGATGGTCAACACAGGAGCTGGCCCCTGGTGGTCAGTGTGCTCCCACAGCCAACCTCCTGTGGCCCGCCAACCTCCCGTGGTCCCGCTCCCTGGCCAGCCGGCCTTGATTGCCAGTGAGGCCAGGGGACCCCACCAGTGCATAAATTCGTGTGCTATAGATTACTATAGGCCCAGTGCAGGAAAATTCATGCACTGGAGGTAGGGAGTCCCTCAGTCTGGCCTGCCCCCTCTCAGTGTCATGGAGCCCTCAGGGGCAGGAGACGACCTGGTGACCAGGAGAAGGCGATGCCCCCATCACACCTCTGCTGCTGCCACTGTTTGCAGTGCAAGTTTCAGCTGGCCCAGGTTACCTGAGCCTCAGGCGGTCCTGGGCAGCTGGGCAGCTGCCATCTGAGGCTTGCCTGTGCCTTGGGTGGCTGGGTATCCAAAATCCAAGGCTTTCCGGCACCTCAGGCATTGACTGGGCAGCCAACATCTGAGGCTTGGCTGCGTCTCAGGCCTGCCCTGGGTGACTGAGGGGACTGGGGGACTTTGGAAGCAGGTGTACAGAACAACTGGACCCACCTGGTGGCAGGCCCAGCTGTGCCACATGCCTGCAGCCCTGGCAGGGCTGGGGGGACTGGGTGCCATCTTATGGCTGTGGGTGCTGCCATCTTTGAGGGTGTGGTAGTCAATTATCATATTCCCTCCTTATTGGCTATGGGTGATGGCATCTGTGTGAGGGTGTGATAGTCAATTAGCATATTCCCTCTCTATTAGCTAGGACTATCTGATTTTCTGGATTATAGGGACTTTAGCATAATACTCTGACAGGCTACAGCCCATTTGACATATGGAAAAGCTTAATCCATCTGTGAATATAGATTGTAAACCTTGTTGAGAGAGACTAGCAGTGAGGCTATATTATAATATCTCTTAGTTACAAGGAAAGGTTGTAGTTTACATCATTAATGTGGATGACTTTGGATATAAATATTGTTACAAATTATGCCACATGGATGAAAAGTGGTAAGATTTGTTTGTGTATTCTAAATTAGGGATAGAGGTGCTCACACTTTTGAAGCTATTCAAAGAGTGATCTTAGTAGAAGTAGTATCTGGTAATGACTACTCATTTTGATTAAAATATGAGATACTCATTAAAATACCATCCTGTCTAGTAGAGCTACACAATTTATTCACTGTCTTATATAACCAACTTATTAAATAATCTATATTCTAGCAGGAAGAGTACTTTTTAAAATAAAACTAGCACTTCTGTTGTCTTTTTAGCTTCCACATATAGTACTTAGCTTTTACTGTCTGACTTACTTCACTTAGAATAATGCACTTGAGGATCACTCATGTTTTTGCAAATGGCAAGGTTTCATTAGTTTTATGGCTTAATTTTTTCTGTATATATATGCACATATATAGTATATCTACATATATATATACTAGTATATCACATTTTCTTTATACATTCATCTACTGATGGAAATTTTTATTTGTATGTCTTGGATATCCTATCTAACAAAAGAGTAATATGCAAATTAACTATCACTCTGCTACAACCACAAGCCATACCCACAAGCCAATCAAGAGTGAGTATGCAAATTAACCCCAACCAAGATTGCTGTGGCCACAGAGAGAGCAGGAGGGAGGCTTGGGTTTCCCCACCAATGGAGGAAGCCAAGCTTTCCACACACCCTGATGGGCCCAGACCTCCACTCAAGTCTGAGAGACATCCCCAGCCCCCCACCCCCCGTGCATGAATTTCTTGTACCGGGCCTCTAGTATATAACACACACACACACACACGCACAGGGGATGGGGCATGTCCCTTAGCCCAGCCTGCACCCTCTCCAATCTGGGACCCCTCAAGGGATCGGAGGCCTAAACAGCCTCCAATCAGGCCTAAATGGGCAGTCGGACATCCTTCTCACAATCCAGGACTGTTGGCTCCAAACTGCTAACCTGCCTGCCTCCCTGATTGCCCCTAACTGCTTCTGCCTGCCAGCCTGACTACCCGCTAACCAATACCCTGCCAGCCTGATTGATGTTTAACTGCTCCCCTGCCAGCCTGTTTGCCCCCAACTTCCCTCCTCTGCCAGCCTGGTCACCCCTAACTGCCCTCCCCTGCAGGCTTGATTGCCTCCAACTTCCCTCCCTTGCAGGGCCTGGAACCTCCCAACAGCCTTCCCCTGCTGGCCATCTTGTAGTGGCCATCTTGTGTCCACATGGGGAAGGATCTTTGACACTTGGAGGCTGACCTCTTGTGTGTTGGAGTGATGATCAATCTGCGTATTACTCTTTTATTAGATAGGATAGAGGCCTGGACCATGGGTGGGGGCCAGCTGGTTTGCCCTGAAGAGTGTCCCAGATCTGGGTGGGAGTTCCCTTGGTGTGAGGGGTGGCCTGGGCAAAGGGCCTTTGGTGGTTTGCAGGCCGGCCATGGCCCCCCAGCAACCCAAGTGGAGGCCTTGGTATCTGGGATTAATCTGTGTCTACTATTGAAACTTTGTAGCCTGGAGTGGAGCCAAGACTTCTGCTTGCTCCTGGGCGGCAGCCATTTCTGTTTGAAACTTTTTAGCCTAGAGTGGAGGCCTAGGCCTGCAATAGCAGGCTGAAAACTTGGCTTCCTCTGTTGCCAGGGAAACCCAAGCCTCTGTTCTCTCCAGCTCAGTGGCTGCTGCCATTTCTGTATCTTTTATAATTGAAACTTTGTAACATTGAGTGGAGGCCTAGGGAGGCAGAAAGCTTGGCTTCCTCTGTTGCCAGGGAAACCCAAGCCTCCACCTGCTCTCAGTGGTGGCAGCCATCTTGGTTGGGGTTTATTTGCATAATTTGCTCCTGATTGCCTGGTGGGCGTGGTTGTGGGGCATGGCTTGTGGGTGTGGCGAAGATATGGTCAACTTTGCATATTACTCTTTTATTAGATAGGAAATTATATATATATATATATATATTTTTATTTTTTTTTAAAGAACTAGCTTTTCACTATTGTGTATGATGTTTTAGCTGAGGGCTTGTCATATATAGCCTTTATTATGTCCAGGTACTTACCTCTATATCTACTTTTTGAGAAATTTTAAGTCACAAATGTTGAATTTTCTGCATGCAATGAGTCTACCATATAATTTTTATCCATTTTACTCATGTGGTTTATCATATTGACCAATTAGCAGGATCCCTTGAGTTCTTAGAAAAAATCCTACTTGACCATGGTATATGATTCTTTAAATGCACTGTTAAATTGTCTTTGCTAATATTTTTGTTTGAGGATTTTTACATTTATGTTCATTAAGCATATTGGCCAGCAATTTTATTTTCTTGTCATCCTACTCTACTTTTGCTTTCAGCGTAATGCTGGCCTCATAAGTTTGGAAGTGTTTCCTCTTCTATTTTGAGAAAGAAGGATTTTGAGAGATTGTTGTGAGTTCTTTACATGTTTGGTAGAATTCACCAGTAAAGTCATCTGGTGCTGGACATTGGTTTATCAGGAGGATTTTGATTGATTCAGTCTTCTTAGTATTAATTGTTCTGTTCAGATTTTCCATTTCTTCATAATTTAGTATTGGGTAGGTTGTATATTTCTAGGAATTTACATGTTTTTCTAGGTGGTCCAATTTGTTGGCATATAATTGTTCTTAATCTCTTAAGATTCTTTGCAATTTTGTGTTATCAGTTGTAATATCTTCTAAATTTATTTGAATCATATCTCTCTTTATGGTGAGGCTAGCTACAAGTTTGTCCATTTTTGTTTATAATTTGTTTATTTCCTTCTAATTTGGGGCTTTTTTTCCTTCTAATTCCTTGAGTTGAAAAGTTAATTTTTTGATATTTTCATATTTCTTTAGTTCAGCATTTATTGCTATAAACCTCTTTCTTATATCTACTTTGGCTATCCTCCATAACTTTTTGTATGTCTCAAGGTATTATTTTGATTTCTCATCTGATTCCTTTTTTGGCTCATCTGTTGTTCAGTAGCATGTTACTTAGTCTCCAATTTTTTTATGAATTTACCATTTTTATACCACTATGATTGGAAAATGCTTGTTAGTATTTCAATCTTCTTATATTTAAGACTTATTTTGTGGACTAATTATCTGATCTGTCCTAGTGAATGTTCCATGTGCATTTCAGAACAATGTGTAGTCTATTGCTTTTGAATGGTACAATTGGCACATACTTCTTAAATCCATCTGGTTTATCTTAGTTTTAAGGCTGATGTTTCCTTTCTGATTTTCTGTCTGTATGATCTACTCGTTGATGTACTAGGATATTAATTCTACTATTATTGTGTTGTCTATTTCCTCATCTATTAATTTGCTTTATATGTTTAGGTGCATCTATATTGGGGCATAAATATTTATAATTGTAATCATTGATTACTGATGTCTACCTCTCCAAAAAAAATAGTGAATGTCCTATTGACTCATATATTCTTGTTTGTCTGAATGTAAACTAAAATATGTGCTCAATAACTTGCTTATTTTACATATTATACAACAGGAAGAGAGGTTACAAAAACGGTTTAAGTAAACTATATATTTTAAACCTAATATAACTAACAATTTTATATATAAATATTTTATAGCTAAAATATTTAATTCTTTTGGAGTGGAAAAGTTATATAACTAGGTTTTAAATTTTATGTCTTGACTAATGTGGCCTTTGGAGTGAGCAACTTACATGACTAGGTAATGAAATTTATGTGAGCTATATTCTCATTTGAAAATTTAAAAATTTAGATGTTAATTTGAGTGGATCTGGTTGAAGGACATACTGTCTTATATCTGTTTAATTGCTGCATATATTTAACTCAAATTGTTCTGATAAGCATTTTTCTTAATTGCCTATGTACATTAAAATAACATTTTTTAAATTTTATTTTGTTTAAAGTATTACAAATATCTTGTCGATTAGCAAGTTAAAAATGTGCATTAAGGGTTTTATAGTCAGTAGATATTTCTGTGCTTTTGGAACATATGGATTACTATGCCATATTCAATTTAGAGATCTCTCTCAGCATTATAAGTTTTAATAATTATGAATTTAGTAAAAAGCTTTCAAATTGGAATGCCAAGATTATTCTCTAGGTAGTGGGCTTACATTTACTTAACACTAAGTGATTTTATCATTGTCTTTCCTTTGATAGCACTAAATAATGCTTTCTAAAGTAAATTTGATTTGTCATACACTTCAAAATAAACTTTTTAAAGTTTTTTCTCCAATGTGAAGTATTATTATTATACTAGAGGCCTGGTGCATGGATTCTGAGGGGTCTGGAATGTGAGAAAGTGCCTGGGAAGGCTCCAGGACATGTCCGGCCCATCTCACCCAGTCCCAATCCACTGGACCCCAGCAGCAAGCTAACCTTCTGGTCTGAGCATCTGTCTCCTGATGGCCAGTGTGGATCATAGCTACTGGTTGAAAGGTCATTTAGGCTTTTATATATATACTAGGGGCCAGGTGCATGAAATTCATGCACTGCGGGTGGGTGGTCCCTCAACCCAACCTGCCCCCACTTACATACTGGGAGCTCTCAAGGGGATGTCCTACTGATGGCTGACCCTCGGCCTGCCCAAGGCCGAAAGCCTCTGGCTGAGACTTTCCATCCTTGGGCAGGGGACCTCGGCCAGGGAACCCCAGCCAGCCATTGCCCTGCAATCAGGCCAATCACTGCCTGGCCATGCCCCCAGCCTGCCTGGCGCAGCCTGCCTGGTGCAGCCTGCCATGGGCAACAGCCATCTTGATTGTGTGTTAACTTGTATATAGCTCCTGATTGGCTTGTGGGCGTGGCTTATTTGGTGTAGCAAAGGTATGATCAATTTGCATATTACTCTTTTATTAGGATAGATAGTCCTGACATTAACATACTAATACTCTTTTTTTTAAATATATTTTATTGATTTTTTACAGAGCAGAAGGGAGAGGGATAGAAAGTCAGAAACATCGATGAGAGAGAGACATCGATCAGCTGCCTCTTGCACGCCCCCTACTGGGGATGTGCCCACAGCCAAGGTACATGCCCTTGCCGGAATCGAACCCGGGACCCTTCAGTCCGCAGTCTGACGCTCTATCCACTGAGCCACACCGGTCTCGGCACTAATACTCTTGACTATATAATCAAAATTAGTTACATGAATCCCAAGCACATCGGGTAATTGAAAATTGTAAAATTTAATCCTGTTAATCTAGGAGTATAAAAATTAGAATAATAACTTGCATTAAAAGATTTTTTTGTATATTCATTCATCTAAAGTTTCCTAAGTCTTGTCACTAAAACAAAGATAAAATATAACAAAAAAATGTTAATATGTACATTGCAAAAAAATTGCTGTGCAGTACTAACTTTAAATTATTATAATCTTCTTAACTTCTTAAGGTTTTATTAATCATAATATCAATGAACCAGAGGCTTCATTCTCTCAACATAAATAATAAGTTCTGGATGAGTAGACAAATGGATAGTTGTAAGACTATTTAAATGCTAGTAAATGAACCCTAACCAGTTTGGCTCAGTGGATAGAGCATTGGCCTGCAGACTCAAGGTTTCCAGGTTCATTCTGGTCAAGGAGATGCACCTTGGTTGCAGGCACATACCCAGTAGGGAGTGGGCAGGAGGCAGCTTATTGATGTTTCAAACTTTCTATCCCTCTCCCTTTCTCTCTGTAAAAAATCAATAAAATATATAAAATAATAAATAAATGCTAGTTAATGAGCTCATAAAAAGCATAGAAGAAAAGTGAAGGTAAACAGCATGAAACAGATATAGTAATTTAACAATGGGCTATTCTCTAGATGCTGGAATATGTGTATAGCTTGTGGCTTAGAATCAATACTTCCTTGGAGAAAAAGGGTGGTATTAGTCAAAGGGTTTCAGTTTGACAAGATGAATAAGTCCCACAGATCTGTTGTAGAGCATAGTGCCTATAGTTAACAATACTGTGTTGTATACTTAAAAATTTGCTAAGATGGTAGATCTTATGTTTAGTGTTCTTATCACAAATGTTACTACTACTAATAATAATAATAATGACAGGAGGAAACATTTGGAAATGATGGATAATTTTATGCCATAGATTGTGGTGATTGTTTTATGCTTCAGTTAATCACATCTGATTCTGACTTTTCTGTCTCCCTTTTTCCTTGTAATTACATTAACTCTATTCTTATCCTATATAATAAAAGGCTAATATGCAAATTGACTGAACTATAGAACGAACAGTCACTATGATGCAGACTGACCACCAGAGATGTCGTGTACTGAACATGAGAGGGAAGACTCTCAATGCAGGAGCTGCCCCCTGGTGGTCAGTGCACTCCCACAGGGCGAGCACCGCTCATTCCCGAAGCCCTGAGCTGGACTCATGGCCGGCAAGTGCAGCTGCAGTGGCAGGAGCCCCTCCTGCCTCCATCGCAGCACTATGGAGGTCCAACTGCCAGCTAAGCCCACACCCAACCTCTGGCATCCCCTGAGGGCTCCCGGACTGAGAGAGGGAACCGACTGGGCTGAGGCACACCCCACCCCCAGTGCGAGAATTTCACACACCAGGCCTCTAGTTTAGTAATACTTTCCCATTTCAAGATCCTTAGTGTAATCAAGTTTACACTAAGGATATTGTTTTGCCATGTAAGATATATCCACTGATTCTAAAAACTAGAAGTGAAAATATGTGGAGATCCATTATGCTGCCAACCATGAGCTTACAGCACTGCTTATTATGAGATGCAATAGTGCTACCATGAAGTATTGTATATGGGGAATCTGCTGGAACCAAGCATTGGTTCTGCTAGAATCACTGTGATACATTCCATAAGGCACTAATTCTTAATTCTCCTTTTTCTAAACAGTATAATTGGGAGTCAGAATACTGATTTACTTATAATTTGACTACTTCCCAGGTATGTCATAAAAATCAAATGAGGTAACCTAGGTAAAGACATTCTTTAAAATGTTACATAATTTATAAAAGGGAAGAGCTCTGTTCTGAGTTGTAACTCTAATATAGCTCGGCCTCTTTTTCCTCATTTTCAAAAGCACAATTAATAGATTATTACTTAGTCCATCCAGGTATGAAGTTCTCTTTTTAAAATACATCAATTAGAAAGAATACTTTTTTAATATAATCAACATATTTAAAGGAATTTATAATTCTTCCAGGCAAAGTTTATATTATTGCTGATTTTAACACTTGCACTTGTGATTAAACATTCAGAAAAAGAGAGCATACTATCTTCAAAAGAGACAGCTCACTTCAGCTTTGATCAAGTCTGAATGGTAAAACATTTCTTTTATATTAAAATGGTATCTACTTTCCTGTAGTACTCCCATAGATGTGGTGATATGAATATTTTAAAAATTGTCTCATGGAAACTCACCATTTTATCACTTTCCAAGCACTTTATAGACTTCCTCAAAATAAAAATAATAATAATAATAACTGCAATGAAAATAGAACCCTAATTAATCACTTTTCTGTTGCAACTGGATTTTTTTACTCACTCCATTTATATGCACAACTAATTTAATAGATTTTTACTGAATAGGTTGTTTGGTTTTTTTTAACTAATTGATTGGAAAGTCAAATGATCAAACTAATGCTGCATGGAAGGTGAAGTAAATATCTCCTCTTACAGAATTTAACTGGTCATTAGCCTACTTTATGAAAGTCTTAACTAATTCACCCTGGCCTCTTCATCCTAGACTGAACCTTTTAGGTCATTTTACTGAGATTTAAAAAATAAATAAATAAATAAATAAGCTTACTCTAGCAAATGGGATCCTTGAGGAAGTTAGTAATTACTAGGTCTTGATTTGAAAAATCTGTTTCACTCTACCATTGCTCTTACAGTCATTGATAAACCCATATTTTGTTTGGATAGCCTCTATATTTCATTTTAAGATTCAGGAATTTTCAGTTATGTTTGAGTGACAAGTATTAACTTTACTTTTAGAACATTTTGAAGAATAATTTTGACCTTTTATTTTGAGATAACTACAGATTCACATGCAGTTGTAGAGATAACACAGAAACATTCACATACCATTTGCTCAGTTTCCCTCATACAATATCACAAGGAGAATATTGACATTGACACAACCCACTTGTTTATTCAGGTTTCACCCATTTTAAATATACTTTGTATGTGTAACCTATGTAATTTTTCACATGTGTACATTTGTGACTACTAGAGAACAACCCTGGACATGTTCTGCAGTGGTCACATGAATGGAATGTACTTCCAGGCGTATAAGACAACTGGGCGTATAAGATGACCCCCAACTTTTCCAGTTAAAATATAGAGTTTGGGATATACTCGCTGTATAAGACTACCCATTTTCCAACGCACCCCAAATAAAAATTTTAAAAAACCATCAGATTTGATTTCAATATGGTAATTTTAATTCAAATGCTTATGACATGCAGGTATTTAGCAGGAAAACTGTCACTTCTAAACATAAGGCTGTTTGTCATCAAACATCCTATCTAATAAAAGAATAGCTTGCAAGTGTGACCTACCTTGGCTCCTGATTGGCTATGCTACCAGCCAATCAGGAGGGAGGGTGGGGCCACACAATGCGTGATCCTGCCTCCTCACTGCCTGGGGAACAAGCACCATGGGCCTGAGGAACAGATGCTGCGCTGGAGGTCCTGGCAAGCCTACGGTGCCAGTTCCCCAGGCCGTGAGGAGGCACGGCGGGAAGGCCGGCCAAAGCTGTTCTTTGCCATGGGCACATGGGGTCCGAAGTTGTGAAAGGCAGGAGCGCCGGGGTCCCAGATCACTGGTGCTTGCGTGAAGGACAGGGCCACAGGAGGCCAAGGGGAAGACCGGCTACTGCTACACTTCACTGCGGGAGCTGGGAATCCCATATTGTGAAGAGTGTGTGTGCACAGGGGTCCCAGATCACCATGGTGGAGGGGCCAAGGCAGAGGCCTTTAGGGATTGATCAGGCCAGGAGGGGAAGGCAGTTGGGGGTGATCAGGCCAGGAGGGGTAGGCAGTTGAGGGTAAACAGGCTGATGGTGGAGGGCAGTTGGGGCCAAGCAGGCCAGCAGAGGGGACCAGTTGCAGAGTGGTTAGCAAGCAGAGTGGTTAGGAGTAATCAAGCAGTCAGGCAGGTGAGCGGTTAGGAGCGGATTGCGAGGGGGTTGTCCAAGTGCCAGTTTAGGCCCGATCCCACAGGGATCTCAGATTGGAGAGGATGCAGGCTGGACTGAGAGACAACCCCAACCCCCAACCCCCACGTGCATGGATTTCGTGCACTGGGCCACTAATGTAAACATAAAACAGTGCGAGTGGATTAAATTTTTCCTAATTCACTCTAAAGCTGAAAGAAAGGATAAGAGAATAAACCCATGGGAGCTGCCATGCTGTTTGTTTTCTAACTGTCAACCAAACAGGAACTGATGATGATAGGAGGAAGATAACAAACAATAGAGGGAGAGCAAGTGCCAGGCAAGTCCCTGGCGAGTTAGCAACGCCCATCATAACTGCAAACTATAGTATTTTTACACTGGGCGTATAAGATGACCCCCGACTTTTTAGAAGATTTTCCTGGGTTAAAAAGTCTTATATGTCAGAAAATATGGTATATCCCGACAGGTATCATCATCATCTTCCTCCTCCTTTTTTTTTTGATCACTATGTCTTCATTACAAAAAATAATCATATAGAGGTAGCACACACACTATGAGATTTGGTAGTTGCCATGTGAACTATACATTTTTTAGTAAATAGAATAGGTACACACATTCTTTGCAATTTATTTTGCTGGTAATTTATGTAATTTTAAAGATAGTATGCCTATTCTTTAATTAAAATTACAATATACCCATTTTTATTATTTTGAGTCTAATGAAACAAAATAAGTTATTTGCTTTGTATCTTTCTAGGTTATTCTATCTAAAGCATAAGAAAAAGAATGTTTCCAAGAATGTCAAACTATGCAAAAGTAAAGTATTTTTATAAACTATGTTTAAACACTTCTTTGTACTAGACTATTTTCTAAGAACTTTATAAATATTTAATCTTAGTTTATAAAATCAATGTCTTCCTTATGATGTACATCTTTCTCTTTGGTCAATACCAACAGCCAAACTGAGTGAAGGAAAGAAATCCTTGAATATCTCTTTTTGAGTAATTTCTCTATTTGAGTGACAAATAAGGTATTCAATATCTAGTAGTAGAATATTCAAATTGAATAAAAAGAAATATTTGAGGGTAAAATATATTTTGTTTTCTCTGAACAACATACTCATTTTTATCCTTCCTAACTGGCACTATTATTTTTCATTACCATTTTGAGATTTGACTTTTTTTCTATATAGATTTTGTTTTCCTACCACTAGCTTATTTTATACTAGAGGTCTGGTGCACAAAAGTCATGCATGGGGGGCAGGGGTGTCCCTCAGCCCAGACTGCACCCTCTCCAATCTGGGACCTCTCAAGGGATGTCCGACTGCCCGTATAGGCCCGAAACTGGTAGGATCGGGCCTAAACGGGCCATCAGACATCCTTCTCACAATCCAGGACTGCTGGCTCCAAACTGCTCACCTGCCTACCTCCCTGATTGCCCCTAACCGCTTCTGCCTGCCAGCCTGATCACACCCTAACCACTACCCTGCCAGCCTAATTGATGTTTAACTGCACCCCTGCCAGCCTATTTGCCCCCAACTTCCCTCCTCTGCCAGCCTGATCATCCCTAACTGCCCTCCCCTACAGGCTTGATCACCTCCAACTGCCCTCCCTTGGAGGCCTGGTCTCTCACAACTGCCCTTCCCTGCTGGCCCGATCGCCCACAACTGCCCTCCCTTGCAGGGCCTGGAACTTCCCAACAGCCCTCCCCTGCTGGCCATCTTGTGGTGGCCATCTTGTGTCCACATGGGGGCAGGATCTTTGACCATATGGAGGCAGCCCTCTTGTGTATTGGAGTGATGGTCAATCTGCAAATTACTCTTTTATTAGATAGGATAGAGGCCTGGTGCATGGGTGGGGGCCATCTGGTTTGCCCTGAAGAGTGTCCCAGATCAGGGTTGTGGTTCCCTTGGGGTGAGGGACAGACTGGGGGAAGGGCCTGTAGGGGTTTGCAGGCTATCCACACCCCTCAGCGACCCAAGTGGAGGCCCTGAGATCTGGGATTAATCTGTGTCTACAATCGAAATTTTGTAGCCTGGAGCAGAGCAGAGCCAAGACTCTGCTTGCTCCGGGGCGGCAGCCATTTCTGTTTGAAACATTGTAGCCTAGAGTGGAGGCCAAGGCCAGCAATGGCAGGCTGAAAGTTTGGCTTCTTCCATTGCCAGGGAAACCCAAGCCTCTGTTCTCTCCAGCTCAGTGGCTGCTTCTATATCTGTATCTTTTATAATTGAAACTTTGTAACATTGAGTGGAGGCCTAGGGAGACAGAAAGCTTGGCTTCCTCTGTTGCTGGGGAAACCCAAGCCTTCCTCCTGCTCTCAGTGGTGGCAGCCATCTTGGTTGGGGTTTATTTGCATAATTTGCTCCTGATTGGCTGGTGACCGTGGCTTGTGGGTGTGGTGAAGGTAAGGTCAAATTTGCATATTGCTCTTTTATTAGATAGGATTAGGCCCTAGGTATTTTTCTTCAATGACCATTACTTTAACTATTTTTATTTTAAAAGTATTGAAAGGAAAAGCAGAGTCCATTGTACCATAACCTAAGAAAAAATATTGTCTTAATTTTAAATAAGCACAATTAGTTATGTGTATGTAGTATGGCTCCCTGGTAGTCTTATTACTGTTTACTTATCAGTTGTTCACCAGTGAGTATGATGTTAGCTAATGGTTTGTCATATATGGTCTTAATTATGTTGAGATAGTTTCCTTTTATACATGGATGCTGTGTCTTGTCAAATGCTTTTTCTGCATCTATTGATATGATTATATCTTTTGATAATGTGGTATATCACATTGATTGATTTGCATATGTTCAACCATCCTGGGATGAACTCCACTTGATTGTGATATTTCATCTTTTTCAATTTATTGTTGTATTCAGTTTGCTGGTATTTTATTTAAGACGTTTGCATCTAAGTTCATGGAAGATATAAGCCTATAATTTTCTTTTTTTGTGTATTGTCCTTACCAGTTTTAGGAAATATTCCCTTTTCTTCAATTTTTACTGATAGGTTTTGAAAGCTTTCTACTTTAAATATTTGGTAGAATTCACCAGTAAAGCCATCTGATATTGGGCATTTGTTTTCTGGAAGGTTTCCGATGACTGTTTTAATTTCTTTAGTTTGATCAATCTATTTGTGTTTTCCAATTTTCACAGTTCTGTCTACAAAGGTTGTATCTTCGTAAGAATTACCCCTTTCTTCTAAGTTATTTGGCATATAGCCTTCCTTAGTATTCTTGTATAAACCTTTCTATTTCCATCCATATAAGTTCTCTTTAACTTCTGATTTTATTTATTAGTGTCTGTTCTCATTTGTCAATTTCATTTATCTTATCAAAGAACAAGTTTGTTGTTTCAATAATTGTCTTTATTACATTTTATTCTGCTCTCATTTTTATTTCCTTCTACTGACTTTGGGGGTCCATTTGTTATTTTTTTTTCTAGTTATTTTTTTAAGGGGAAATGTTAGATTGTTTGAGGTTTTTCTTGAGGTAGGCACATAACACTTACCATTAACTTCACTTTATTACTGCTTTAGCTGCAACCAATAGTTTGGTGTGTCATATTGTCATTCTCACATCAATCTTTTGATTGCTTCTTTTATTTCCTTGTTGATCCAGTAGCAATTTGTTTAATCTCCACATAGTTGTGGTTTCTCCAGCTATTTTTTTTTTTGCAGTTTATTTCCAGTTTCATAAGTTTGTGGTTGGAACATATGTTTGGGTTAAGTCTTTTTAAAATTATTGAGACTAGTTTTGTACTCCAATATGTGGTCTATCTTTGAGAAAGTTCCATCTGCACTAGAGAAGAATATATATTCTGTTGTTTTGGGATGAAAAGCTCTGTAAATATTGACAGTGTCATTCAAGGCAGATATTTATTGACTTCTGTTTGGATGACCTACCCCATTGCTGCCAATGGGAATAGAGTATTTAGGATAAGAAAGAGCCATTTAGCAAATTATAAGATGAAGGAATCCTAAAGTAATAGACTAATACATTTGATTACATAATATACAACACTTTTATTAAAACCTAGTAATAGATTGGGAAAACATTTAAAAGCTACATAAGAGAATTTGTAAAAAAAACAAAACAAAAAACTTATTTTACTCATTAAGATGAACAACAAATAAACAAATAACTGGAAAGTTTTATGAAAAGGCAAATCAAAAAATGATACACAAAAATTACTCTAATCTCTCATGCTATTTGGAAAGTAAAAATAAATACTTATTTTTCCTCCTCCAGACTACAAAATGAAAAGGAAGAAAGATACATTTTATATATTTGATAATGTCTATAAACATTTCAATTAAATATTAACTGCTACAACATTTATTTATTTTAAATGTGCATAATTATAAACTCAGAAATGCTTCCTTAAGATATCTCAAAATCTATGTGCAAGGAAAAATGCATTTTTATACTTTTTAAAAACTTTGGAGACAAAATGTTCACTAGTAACAAAACTGTTCATTAATTCATGGTATATAAATATCATTGAACACTGTTCAAAATGGAGTATAATTAAATCAACTCATATATGACAAGGAAAGTTCTCCAATTGTTTTGTTTTTTTTAAATACAATTGATAGCCCTGACCAGTGTGCTAACTGGTTAGAGCCTGGCCCATGGACCAATGAAGGAATCCTATAGGAACAAACTAATACATTTGATTAAATAATATTAAGCACTTTTACAAAGGTTTGCAGATTTGATCCCTGGGCAGGGCATATTTCTCTCTCTAAAAATCAATGGAAAAATGTCCTCCAGTGAGGATTAACAAAAATTTATGTTTTAATACAATTAATAAAAAATTCTCATGGTCTTATTTCAGTTATAAAGAAAATCTTACTGATCACAAAACTGCAAGTTTTTTCATCAATACCCATTTATAGTACCATTAAAATTATATATAGGTATGAGTATTTATTAAAATGTCTTGACCAAGTTTTGAAATATAGATGGATAGATATAGATACACCTTCATGGAATGTTGACTTTTTAAGTTGAAGAGAAAATGCTTCTCATAGCTTTTTCTTGAACTAATGTTTTAGGAGCTACACAGTAACAAATAAGAGTGTGCTTCTAAGACATCAAGAAAAAAATGAATACATGAATGTTTACCAACAGCAAAATACTTGATATACAATGGGGAAAGCATGTTTAAATGTGAAAAGATAAAAGTTTCATTTAAAAATCACAAATCAGAATTTAAAGGAATGCAAATTTAACATCCACTATGGTGGTTCATTCAATATACCATTTTGAGTGATGAAGCATTTCATACATGTTAGGCTTTTAATATACAAGAGTTTGATTTACCTGTCATCTTGCTTATAATATTTCTGCCCAAAGGATAGAAAAAGCATCTTATTTTAGAGTCTTGAATCAAAATGATAAATGCAAGATATTAAAACTCAGGTGAGAAGTTTCTGTATAATTGACTCTAATCAAAAGGGAAATTATTCTTTAGTCAGCTTACCAGATAAGTCCTGAGTTTGGGAATAGGCTTTTAGCAGATTTAATAATGTCAATGTGTTTCACATTGCCTCTTCAGAGACAGCTCCTAGAAAGGAAATTGCCACAAAAAAACCTTTAGAAAGAAAATCAAACATATCCTCAACTCATAAATTAAAAAAAAAGTTTTTAATTTAAAAGTGTACTTAACAGCTTTTAATTTCATTGATTTACAAAGTATAACTATTAGTCTTTTTCTTTATTTTCACCTGCTGCCTTCTTGATCCCCAGGAAAAGTAAAGCTTAATGAGATATTCTTCTGTAACAATAGAGATTCCTGAAAGAAAATTAGAATGCTTGCTCCTGAAGGGATTTACGGATTAATTGGCCTAATCACCTCATAACATAAGAAATGTTTTCTACAAATGAAAGAATTGTGGGGGTTTTTTTTTGTTGTTGTTTTTGTTTTTTTTTTTTTTTTTTTTTTTTTTAACGTGGTAACTATGCAGGGATGCAGGGAGCCGTGGTTGGCTTCTTCTGGTCTGTTGTTTTTTTAGGTTTTGAATAGTTGACTCACCACTAAATCATAAAGTACAGGTTAGCATCAGCAAGAGAATATTTGGGGGCTGGTAAACATGGAGATCATATCCAGACAGAATATGCCTTTCCAGCAGTTTACATTTGATTTTTTAATTTTGTTTTTACTTTGCCAAGGACTGAGAAAAAAAAATCCTATGATGTATCTAAGATTAACATCCTCTCTCTGTTTTCTCCTCCCATGTAGTCTGGGGATACAGAACCCAGGGACACCTTCCTTCTAAAGCATTACCCACCCCACACATGGAGCACCTTATAAGAGAGAACACGCAAAGGAAAAAAATAGGGTGGAGTGGGGAGTCCCCATTTCATAAATAACATCACTAACTCTATTATATTAGATATTAAACTGTATCCACTTTACTGGATTAATTGTGGTTATGAAACCATTTTGTCCCTTGGGGTCATTAAGCCTACTTGAGTCATCATGTAATTTTGAGGTTCTATCATTATCCTATTATATTCAAGATTGGCATTTGGAAAGCAAATATTATTAAAAACTTTTTATTAATTATGCTGGGCAGCCTGGGTTATTACATAGGATATTACCTGTGACTGTTGCTCTAATCAGCCATCATTCAGATCCATAGCAAATTATCTTTCTCGAGAGTGAGCAATGCTTTGTTGTAGCTGACATGATAAACATGCTATCTAGGACACACACAACTTAATTTCTCGCCAATGTTCTGCACACTGTAAAATTGTAATTTGAGAGAGTGGGGTAAGCCATGTTAATAAAAGATACAGACAGCCTCACACACAACCAAAGTATAAAGGGAAAAACATTTGAAATGGAACTGTATATTTTTATCAAGATAAGAAACCCTTGGTTATTTTAAACAGAAAAATTAGATGGATAAATCCTACTTCTTAATTAATTTAAGATGCAGATCCGAAGGAGTGGACTTAATCCCTAAATTTAGGCAAAAGGAAATGTTCAATTAAGGTAACAAATGTCTCAGCCATTGATTTAGGAGAAGCCTATTATCCTTGGGCACCCTAACCTGCCACAGCTTAATAAAAAGTTCTAACTCTACCAAATTGCCAATGATCAGGCTAAATTGCAAATGATCGGCTGCTGTGTTCTACAGCAGAAAGCACTTTGGCATGAACAGACTGTATGTACAGAGTACCACACATACTGGCTGGAATTCAATTGAAAACAAACTTTTCATTAACAAAAGAAACTTGCTTATAGAGAAGTTCCTGGTATTTATTTCTACTCAACAAAATCTCTCTTCCAGACATTGTGGGAAGACTCACATATACTGAGGATTTGGGCTACTAAGGTAATTTCCATACTAATTAATATATATAAAACCACAGACATTGCTAGAAAATTATCAACAAAAGAAAACTCATTATCACATTAATGCCTGTGTCAGGAACCACTGGCCCAAGTTCCCTCATGCCTTAAATGAGGGAAGCATGGGTTACACAATTTGCTGTGGTGAAAAACTTCTTCCTCGGAGTGAAAATTGGCTGGAGATTGTTGAGAATTACCTACTCCACTCTGCAAGGGTCCTTGTAAGAAATTGAATTGTGAGGTAGTTTTGGAAAGGAAATAGGATTTAACTACTCTTATTTCCTCCTTTCAATGGCCTACCAATTTCCATTTCAATTCAATTTGACAAGTTGAGCCAATATTTTGTATTATTACAGTAAGCAAGGTGATTTGCCCAAATGTTTCAGGTAATGAGCATGCAAGTAAGACAATACTCTCAAAGCTTTTGGATTTTTAGTAACAGCTTTATTTTCAGAAACTAATATATCTAGGAAGAACATAAATACTATGAAAGAAATCCAAATAAAATGTTAACAAAAATGTTTTTCAATCATCAAAAAATAAAATCTCCTAACCTGGGTAACTTTAAGAAGTATTTGCCTTCTCATCAAGAATTTGTACTTCCATTTGCTTGAAAACTATCATGAAACATACACAAATGCAAAGTCTGCCTCCAGGTGCTATGGGACAACCACACACACAATGTAGAGAACAGGAAACAAAGTGACTGGAGAACCAAACAGCTAACTTACCTCAAATAAGTGATTTTTTTTGCTATGTACACATTCATAAATGTGATATATGTTTATTCTAGAGCATGTTTCTTATTAAGAGAAATTTATAAGTAACTTGTACTCAGGAGCTCAGCAAACTCCTAAGTTGTCAAATGCAATTATTTAAATACTGACAATATTCTTGCATTTTCTATTAATCTGACATAAAAATTAAAATACTTCTACAAGTGCATTTCATTAATCCCTCCATTGCTAAAGTAACAAAAATCATCAACCCTGTTTTTTATAAAATTTCAAAAGTTCAAAAGTGATAGCAACACTACCAACTAAAAAGTGTTCCATTTCTTTCAGCTAAACTTAAAAATGTTAAAAGCATTTATTCTCATATCACAAGAAAAAGTGAGAGAACATTGCCAACAAACTTCATTTAACATGCTAGTATTTCAAAACAGAAATAAGTATCCGGGTTTCAAAGGATGATGTCCAATTCCCAGACATCCAAAATGCCTTCCGTTATGAACTAAATTATATTCTTACCTTCAGAACAATTGCTGCACATGATGACTCAAAATAATGTTCTAGACATAAGAAATGATTCCCTTTGGAATGAGAGCAGCAATACAATCAAGTGACTGGAGAAACTCACAATAGAGGCCTCTAGTTAACAGGTGAGAATCTCTGTCTTTAGGCATCAGGATGGAAATTATTTGTTTTTCATATACTAAGAACAGCAGGTCAGACCATGGCATAACACATTCACTGTTTTGTTTATGCTATTTGGAAGGAGGCCTTTTAAGAATCTAGACAGTGTCAAAGAAAAATCTTTGTAAGTAGCTGCAAAATCCTGGCACAAAGAGGCATCGAAGCTCAGGAATATTTCCTCTTGTTTCTGCCACACGGATCTCATTTCACAGTAGCCATGAATATTGCACAATTATGCTCTCTATTTGGTTCAAGGAAACAATCATGTGGCACTGCTGAGACTGTTCTGGACAGGACCTTAGAAAGAATTCCCAGAGCTAAGCACTAATAAAGGGTCTGGATAGAAACAGGTACCAGGAGGGGCCTTACTCTAAGTCAAGTCACTGCTGGGATACTAGGAGAGAGAAAGAATACAGGAGGCGTGCCAAGAAGCCTGTGTAAATGTCACTTCATTAATCCTCACACTTCTTAATCTTCTCATGCAAACATTCTAACACCAAAAATGAAACTGAAATGCTCTGTTTTTCTCACATGTCTTCCTAGTCTCAGGGTTATTGGGGTGGGGGGAGGATAGGAAGCGGGAGCGGTTTAATCCATTATTCATTGACTGTTCTCATAATCTAAGAAATTCCATGGGAACAGATACAGATTTGAAATTTCCTCCTGGTCCTATTTGCTGTGAAATATAAAATCTCAAACGTTAGCAGTAAAAACACATCTGTGGAGATATAAGGTGATTTCTTACTTCTTAGAAAAAAATAATAGTATTTTTGGTAACTTACTATAAAATCTCATATGTACCTCATGCTTAAATAAAAACAATGCATAGATATGAGAGTATCACTGTAATGCTCATTTAATGACCAATTAATATAATTATTTTACCTCTGAAATTTGGGATGCAAAAAAGGTAATTCTTTCAATTAAACTGATAGATTGGAAATTCAGTGTCTTTACATTTTATAACTATCTTATTCTTGGTACACACTGCATGGATGTGTGAATGAGAACTCTTTATCTTCATAAGGCCATCTGGAATTTAATTAAAGAGGCAGTGGCATATAACTGAAGACAAAACAAAAATTATTTTTACCTTCTCATCTAATTGAGGGATGTGCTAATTCAGTTCCTCCGAAAAGCAGGTACCTAGGCATTATTAGATAACCAACATATTTAACGGGGGTAGGGAGAAGGGATGGGAGATACCAATGAAGATGAGGAAGCAGGAAAAAAAAAACATGAAGAGGCTGAAAGGAAAAGGGTAGAAAATGCAGCAGTGCAGCCTGAGTAATTTCAATCAGGCTGATGCTGAGTTATTCATTAACAGGCTCTATATCCTACAGCAGTGGCCCTGGAGTATCCCCCAGATGCTAAGTCATTGGCCTAGAGAAGGCCTAGGGAAGGAAGGCCTTAGTGCAAACACTGGTTGCTCCAGATAGGAGTCGTTTGGGGAAAAAGGTACATTTTCCTAAGGCAACAGTCTACTCTTTGTATCCCATAGATCTGCATTGAGTGGACAGATTGTATGATCTCTGAATGCATAATAATCTGGCCACTTAGATTTAAGTCTAGATTCTTAAAATATATTTTTTTAGAGGCCCAGTGCATGAATCTGTGCATGGGTGAGGTCCGGCCAGCCTGGCCAGGGGGAGGGGACATGAGCAGTTGGCCAGCCTGTCTGCTGGTTGAACTTCTGGTTGAGATGACAATTTGCATATTAGCCTTTTATTATATAGGATATACACTGAGTGGCCAGATTATTATGTGTTCAGAGATCATCATAATCTGGCCACTCAGGACCTGCTCTTTGCACCTATATGGAGAAATACACTAATTGATTCCTGTAGACTTATCCTTCTGAGGAAAATTTAGAAAAAAAGGTTACTTAGATAAATAAAAGTCCTTCCCCCCCCCCCCCCACATAGTTTTAACTGAAAGTATTCTTACTAGTCTAATTATTGCCCAGTATATGTTACAGAAAAGCAAGTGTTTACATCTTGTCTTGTTATTGGTCATATCAGCTCTGGAAAGAAAACCAATGACCCCATACCAGAAACAAACAAAAGGAAAGGAGTGAGGGAGGATAGGAGAGAGAGTGGAAGAAGAAACAACACACACCAAAAAAAAACTGAAACAAGGCCTCTATTCATTATTGATGAAAATGTATATAAATACTCTGCCCTCAGAATGGGGGAGCATAACTCCCCACTTCCTAAGATAGGGCTATGCCTAGTGACTTTTCTTTCAAAGACTACAGTGTGGAGTGAGTAAGTTTACTATGGAGAATCCTGACAAATCTTACCTTCACCAGATGGGTGAGGTCAACATCAACAATGACAAGTTACATTAATAAGGCATACTCGTGGTATGATGTGATGAAAATGTCAATTTACCTCTTTAGTATTCCTCTCTAAAATCCAACCCCAATCTCCTCATGTGAAAAACATCAGTAAATTCCAACAGAGCAGCATCCTTCAAAATACCTGACCAGTGCTCCTCAAAACTTCCACAGTCATCAAAAAATAAGGAAAATCTGGAAAAATGTCACAGCAGAGAGGAGCCTAGGCAATATTATGGTTAAATGTAATATTATATCCTGGATGAAATATTGGAACAGATAAAGGACACTAGGGGAAATAAGGATATATGAATAAACTGTCAACTTTAATAATAAGGGTCATATTTGTAGCAAGTATATTATAGTAATGTAAAGTCTTAGTAAGGAAACTGGGTGTGTGGTATTTGAGAACTCTCTTTACTACTTTCTCAGAGTTTATGAAAACCTAAAACTGTTCCAAAATATTCGCCCTGTTATTAAGTTAATGTGGCAAAAGATAGATTTAGACAAAGAAATGAGAAAAACTGAGAAAAATATGGTCTCTAATAAAAAGATATTGAAAAAATTTTAGTCATTTAAATCTCTGAGGATAATGTGCTACCAAGAATATGAGCCAAATAATCAAATGTAAGCAATGTAATGTGTATTTTATATTATACAAATGATTTAAAATTAACATATTCACTAAAAATTATATCCAGTTGGGTCTTTTTTAGAAATAAGACCTTTTTAAACAAAAGATTTCCTAAAGCACATATACACATATCCCGTAGACACAGACAACAGTGTGGTTCTGGGTGGAGGTAGAACATCTATAATAATGTCAACAATAAAAATAAAGTTAGAATAATAATATAATATTGATTTCCTGAATTTGTTAGCTTGTGGACAGACTATTACTGCACATATTGCTAAGATGTGAAGGATTTTTTATTACTAGAAATTATTAATTGGCCATCAGAAGAAACAGTAGTAACTTATTAAAATGATAAATTTGAAGTTAACAATTGCTAATTTAATATTTGTAATGAATAAACTTCATTCCTTCTATATATTCATGGAATGAGATATTTTTAGTTTTGCACATAATTTACATAGCTTATCAAAATTATATATGTCTGTAAATTGTAGGCTAATTTTTCTTGCTTAAAAAGTTCTGAAATTTTTAGGAAAAGAAATTTTTAGAAAAAGAGCAACCCCTGACGTTCAGAAGCTGGTTTGACATTTCACATCTGGGTCATTTATTCTCCCATTTGATAAACAATATCACAAGTTCTGCATCCATGGGTTCACCTAGCTGTGGATCTAAAATATTAGCAGGAAACTATTATGATGTGGCTGATGTGTATTGTGTCTATAGGCCCATGATGATTGCATCTGTACTGAACATGCAGGTTTTTTTCCTTATTCCCTAAATAATATTGTATAACAACTCTTTAGATAGCATTTATATTATCTTAGATATTATAAGTAATCTATTGATAGTTTAAAGTATATGGAAGATGTACATAGGTTACATGCAAATAATACAATATTATATATAAGGGACTTGAGCAACTGCAAGGGTCCTCGGACCAATCCCCAAGCATACCAAGGGACAACTTTAGACAAGGACCAGTCTGAGGTACAATCAAATGAGAAGAAACAATGCCACCTCATAATCTGTCTACTGCAAACAAAAACAAGATCACTTTACCACCCACAAGAAAATGAACATTCTCTTTTTTACTAGATAAGTGTCTACTATGTCTTTACCCAATCATAGAACCACCCTTGCTTTCTGACAGTGACCATTCCAGAGAGACCTCTCTTCCTTAGACCTCCCCCAAAATCAAGTCAAAACTAAAATCTTGTAACAGATTCTAACACTCTCTTACTGTACACCCCATGTTCCTCTCATCAAAGTGAACAACCAACTTGTTTACTTCTAATGTGTTCCTGGAACTCTTTGGCTGAAAGTCATTAACAGAAATAAAGAAATTGGCAACAAAATGAAGAACCTTTCCATTTCATAAGATTTAATTAGTAAATTCTCTGTAAATTACTTACACTTGGGAAAAGGTTACTTTGGCTTGTACACTCGTTTTTAAGGACATTAATTAACATAACTTCTTTCTGCCCCACAGGGTTAATTATAAATATCATCCTTTTTATAATTGAAGAGTGGATTGTCATCTATCTCATCCACTTGGCCCGGATTTTTACAACCACTTAATTTGCCCTGTTTTCCACTGTGTCTTGCTTTTTTCTGCTTATTGTTCTGTCTTTGACTTCTTTTATAACTGTGAATAGTACTGGCACAAAACAGGCTGTTTTAAAAACTGACATATTAAAACAAACACTGAAAGATTCCTAGCTATAAGAAGAAATCAGACTTACAAGAGGTTGCCAGAATATAAATATTAAACCTATATGTGCTTTAATGTAGGCTGTGCTGATTAGAACACAATGTGAAACTGTTTTTGCAAAATTTTTATTCTTGTTTTGGAAGTTCCAAATTCAGGGTTATAATTTCTTACCTTTAATTATCCTAGAGCTTCTCTTGTCATTCAACCCTATATCTAAGTCAGTTTCTTTTCCTATAATCATTCATCATTTCAGACATCACACTGTATTGAACAAGGTTCTTAGAAGGAATAATAAAATAACTGGGTATCAATCACTTTTTACCCACCTATCTATCCACATATCTGTCATTTATCTATTAATTCACCAATCTAACTGATGGACGGCTCATCGTATATCTCTTCTAGGTTAAGTCTTTGCTTTGGTGGTTTATCACACGGGTCATATCATTTGGAGCAAGTTTCCTCTCTGACCTCTCTCATACTACCCTCCCTTCCACTCCATTGACTCTGTCTTTGCTGGCAAAGTTCCACCTCAGGCTTTGTGTTTACTCTCTATGCTGGGAAAGCTCTTCCCACAGATTTGTATTTGGCTTTCATTCTGATTTCCTCAGGACTGTCCTCTTTTTCATGAGAATTTCCTTAAACCATTCCTAAAATTATGCCCCTGCCCCATGATACTTCATATCCTAATTCCCTACTTTTCTTTTTAAAACAAGTATTATATTTTTTGTTTGATTACATTTTTTACTTATTTTTTTTCTTCAACTAGACTGTAAGCTCTACTGAAAGAGATTTTTGTCTGTTGGTTTAATGCTGCACCCTCAGTATCTAGAATGACACTTGCCTATAGGTATCCTTATTTAAAAACTTTAAATTCCCCTATCTGGTTTGCTTAGTGGATAGAGCATTGGCCTGTGGTCTGAATGGGCAAAGGGCACATGCCTGGTTTGTGGGCTCAATCCCCAGTAAGGGGTGTGTAGGAGGCAGCTGATTATTGATTCATTATTGATGTTTCTAGCTCTCTATTTATTCCTCTCCCTTCCTCTCTGAAATCAATAAAAATATATTCCAAAAATCTTTAAATTTATGGAGCTCTTGGGAAGATAAAATGACATAATGCAAGTAAGGTAGTTGTCACTGAACCTGGTACAGACCATAGACTAACTAGTGACAAGCATAGTCTTGAGTGTTATGCAGAGAACACTTACAACCACAATGCATATCAAGTACTTTCCACTCTCTTGGAGGATATTATTATTAGTTATATAGTTGTTATTGAAGTAATTACTAATTTTTCACCGTTGACAATATATTTTGAGTAACTTCAGGATTATATGAGGTTGTGATTTAAGTAACAGATGAAAAATATTTAAATGATATTTGCAGAACTATAACTCAATAGTAATATTCATAATCAAGTCAGAATTATTGTAGGTATGTATAGCTTTAATGATTGTAGTTAATTAACTTTAATTTGCAAATGAGTACATTTAAATAATAATTTTGAATTTTCATCTAATAGAGGAAAGTAACTTTATTCTCTAACAATTTTAAATGAAGTACAGGCTTTTTATAAGATTAATTAAGCAAATTTTCTTAGTGTTAGAATATAAAATAATAAAATTATCTAATGTGAAATAAATAGCAATGACATCTACATTAGTCATATGACTAAGTTTCTGAAGTGATAAAATTGCAACTTCCAATTAGAAAATGTTTCATATGTAAAAATCATCACCAACCAAAATATAAATTGCGAGTTGTAGCCCAAATTTAATTTAATGGAAAATGGGTGTAGTAGAAAATGGGTGTAGTATTTAAGTGGAAGTAATGCATGTTGGTTTCTAGTATCCAATTTATATCAGAGATAGTATTACAGAACATATATAATTATTAGTGAAAGTAGAGAGTTTTATGTAAAATGTTAGAAAAGTCTATGAAGAGGAGGCTATTACCACTTTTAAGTCTGTGGATTTACAAGTCAGATTGCTTTTCTCTTAATCCTAGAAGGATGGTATTATTTTTATAATTTGAAGAAATACATAATATGTACTAAAAGCTCAGCAGTCTTTGGATAAAATAGACCACAGTGAGCCATCACATCAAAATCAATATTATGATGTTTTAATTTAAATTGACTAAAGAAATTGATTTGTCGGTTATTTGGAAGAGCATCAAATGATGTACTAGTAAACCTTTACCTCATCAAGTTAAAATGTCTGATATATAAAATAATTGATTTTATGATTATAGTATATATATATATATATATATATATATATATATATATATACTTTTTTTTAAGGACATTGCTTTATGAACATTTTTAAATTGGCTATGCTCTTAGTTTTAACTTTCCTCTAAGTGTGTCTATCCAGATATATTTTTGTCTTTAATTAATACTTTCTCCTGCTTAAATAAAATACTAATTGATGTACTCATTTTCAAAATGATGAACAGCACACAGTGATGTTCCTGTTTTGTGAATTAAACAATATCAGCTCCTACAGCAATATATATACACACATACATATATCCCATTGCTTCTAAATGATGTGTAGTTCTCCATCCTATGTATTTAGTTCATGTCATCCACCTACTCCAAGTGAGAGACTCCAGTTTTCCACCTGAGCTGAGATTAGGGTGAGGCAGCTAGGGCACAATAAATAGACACTCTCAGGGTACTTGCACTATTCTGTACTCATGTTCAACATGACCATGAGAGTGAGTGCCTCATTAAATTTTACACCTGAGCTGCCTTACCTAACTTACCATAAACCTTGACCTTAGTCTTTTCTGAAAGAATAAATACAATATTTCTGAAAAAACAAACCTTCAAAAGTTTCCTGAAGACTTTATGTGAGAATAGCTTTGGATTATATAACCAGTAAAAAAAAAAACAAAAACCCTGCTGTATATAAGGTATGTGTGTACATAAACTCACTTACTAGTACTAGATTATTTTTCTAAACATCCACAACAATCTACATTGTATTAGATGTGCATGAAAGTTCCTATTGAACTGTTGCATTGTTAATTATTATTTAATGCGCTAATGTTAGCCAAACTAATGGCTCTACTGTGGCATCTTATTCATGTTTTAATTTATATATTTATGATTACTAATGATTCTATAACTTCTCTTTATGTGTACAAGAGAGCTTTTTGTCTATAATCTTTTGAAAATGCCTTGTCATATCTTTTACACATATTTGTATTGAAATTGATCTTTTCCAAAGTTTTTCTTATTCCAGGTATTGAACTTTAATTGATTTTAGATGTTACAAATAAGTTCCCTCAATCTGTTATATGTTTATTAAACTTGAACATAGTGCCTGTCATTGAAATCTATCTTTATGTAATCTGGTTGTCTTTATTTTGGTTTGTACTTTTACATTTTTGTTTAAGAAGTTCTTCCTGTTATCCTAGATAGTTTTGTATATTTTCTTTTATCAGCATTATATTTTTACCTTTTATATTTAGGAAGAATACTGATATTTAATACATTTCTAAGTAGTCTCTTTTTTAATTTTTATTTTATTCTTTCTACCACCATTTATCATCACCTTATTTAGAACTTTGTAATCCATTTAGAGTTCATCATTATACATGGCATTAGCTAGAGTGACTGAATGAATTCTGTTCACTGCTATACCATTTTCTGCCAATAATGGCATGATAGCTCAAAAACTTATTGAGACCTCCCACTGGAGCAAAAATATACATCTCTATCCCCCATTGACTTTGGTGTTGCCAACATGACTTGCTTTGACCAATATAAAATGGTACAATGTCAAGCAGAGAGTTTGAAAGGTATCACATATTTCCAGTTGCCCCTCTTGCCTTCCTGCTACCAACTTGGGAAAGAGCAGGTCTCAGTGACAGCTATTCCTTAACACCTCAGTTCCAGAAGGAGAGATACCTGCAGCAACCCTGAACCCAAGTCTAGCTGATCTCAGCCAATATCCAATCCATGAGCAAGAACTATGAGTTGCCCTGCAAAGCCTGAATAAAGATATAATGTCTTTTTACTTCTCCTCACACAGAGAGCTTACTTTTCCTGTGAGGATGACATGAAGAAGCATAATAAGTTAAAAAGTTTCAAAAAGGTCTAAAGAGGTACTTTTATAAAAGCATAGAAATGACCCCATTCAGGTTAAAGAGTAATTTTCTAGATGTGAAGCTAATCACGAGCAGTTTAAGAGATATTAGGGTTTCCACTAACTACTAAAGCACAGCTACATTTTTCTAATAGAAGTATACTTTGAAAATGTTGAATACACACCCAATTCTCAAGAAAGTATACAATTGGGGTGTTGAGGTCATAATTAACTGTGTAATGTGTGCTTTGGAAGTTAATCTAAGAAAACAGAAATTAGACTTACTAACTGACAAATTTAAGTTGACTTGTTGACTGACAATTTATTTAATTATAGGACCTATCTGTGTGCAGTCATTTTTTTCCTGGAAAATCTCTTAAGAAAAACACAACAATATAGGTGGTCAAGCAATGATTGATGACCACAACTTTGACACTTAGAAACACTTTATTCATGACTCAGCTTCTTCAGTTAATTGAGTTATTTAATTTACTCAGTGATTTTGGCTCCCCTATTTAGTAGTCTTGAAACCATACACTAGTATAACTGTCTAGGGACAGGGAATAGTGTGAAATAACTCCACAATTTTTTTCTTATTTTTTCCAATTCTCTTTTATAATCTTTAAAAAAAATTCTATTGTCTTAACTATTTAAGTCATAGCTCTGAAAATTAAAGACATTGTTGCTTATGCAAAAAGTGCATAAATAAAAAGACGGTATACCTAAATGAAAATATTTCTGTTGCTCTCATCCTAAAACATTCCACATGGTGAGCCAAAATAATAAATACCTAATATATATTGCATCATATTTGCTAAATATACCAATGTCACTTTCATAAAGATCATTACCAATCGAGGAAGAATAATTGCATTTCATCCCCCAATAGGCCTACAGATTTCTATCATGATAATAACTAGAGGCTGATGCCTGATATTTGTGCACTGGGGGAGAAGAGGCTGGTGCCTGATATTTGTGTACTGAAGGAGATACCTCAGCCTGCCTGTGCCTCTTTCCAGGACCGCTCTGGGGATGTCCGATTGCCCAGCTCTGATTAAGCAGCACTCCCCCTGTGGGAATGCACTGACCACTAGGGGGCAGCTCCCGCATTGAGTGTCTGCCCCCTGGTGGTCCGTGGGCATCATAGCAACTGGTCCTTCCATTGGCATATTAGGGTTTTATTACATCCTATCTAATAAAAGAGTAACATGCAAATTTGACCATACCCTGGCTCCTGATTGGCTATGCTACCAGCCAATCAGGAGTGGGATGCAAGGCCAAACAGCATGAGCACCCGGCCCTGGGGGCGGAGACAAAGCTGCGGCCGTGGGGGCAATGAGCACCCGCCCTCGGGGGTGGAGACAAGGCAGCGGCAGCATGGCACTCCAGCCAGAGCAGAGGAGACTGAAGGCTCCGGCTGGAGTGAAGCCTCCAGGCCGCCAAAGCAAAAACGGAAGGCAACAGCCAGAGGGAAAGCCTGGGTCCCAGGTTCCAGAGGAAAACTGGTCCTGGCAGCCAGGGGAAGGAAAGCCTGTTGCATGAATCTTCATGCAACGGGCCCCTAGTAGGATAATAATGATCATTATTGGGCAGAATGTACCAGGATACTGTACTAAATGTAGTTGTCAGAATCAGGTAGGTTCTGCTGCAGTGACAAATTCTGAAATATCAGGGACTTAGTACTATGAAAATTTATTTTTCATTTATGAGAAATTCAAGGCACCTGAGGCAGAAATTTCCTTCCATTTCTTGATGTCTGCCTCCTATGGTTTCTAGGTTTGCCAAGGCAGGCAAGAGATGGAAGAGAGGAAGGAACATACTAACTCTTAAATGCCTCAGACTAGAGGTGACATATTGCATCCTCTCACAGTCCCATTTTTCAAAACACAGTCCTGTGGTCCTATACTATCTCTGAATTAGGCTGTGAATGTTGTCATTCTATCTGTCCACAAGTGAAAATAGCCAGCTGAAATTTAGAATTGTTTCACTGCATTAATACAATGCTATCTTTTGAACCCATTCAGATTCATATTAACTTACTTTCATGATTACTAATTACAAGCAATCTCAGGCTTTTATTCCAAAATCAAGACTACCTACTCCACCTGCCACCAACTGAGTGATAGTGGGATTGTTGGCAAAGTTCTAAAATATGTGGTTACAGAAACAGATGAACTAATTGGCCATAATTATGTGACCCAAGTACATTTGGCCTTACTCCAATATTTGCTTTTAGACAAGGTCTTTAGGAAACATCTTTTCTTGTTGGAGGGCCACTACACCCAGAATTAGAAAGGTTGTGTTCACAAGTTCAGTAGTCTTTACCATCCATCAGAAATAGGATGACTGCTAAAACCTTTCTATTCATTCCTATTCAATCAAAGAGTAATATGCAAATTAACCATCATTCCACTATCCCCACAAACCATGCCCACCAGTGAGTATGCAAATTAATCCCAACCAAGATGGCTGTGGCCACAGAGAGAGCAGGAGGCAGGCTTGGGTTTCCCTGGCGATTGAGGAAGCCAAGCTTTCCACACACCCTGGCCAGTATAGGTCTACACTCAATACTATAAATTTTCAATTATAGAGGATAAATAAATCCCAAGAGAAATGGTGGCAGCCACAGAGCTGGAAAGAGCAGGAGGCTAGGGTTGCCCCTGGCAATGGAGGAAGCCAAGCTTCTGCAGCCCTGGCCTGCCTTGGCTCCACTGAAGGCTACAAAGTTTCAATTATACAAGATAAATAAATTCTAACCGAAATGGCTGCCATCACCAAGCGAGCAGGAGGCTTGGCTCCACTCCAGGCTACAAAGTTTCAATTGTAGAAACATAAATAAATCCCAGACACTAGGGCCTCCACTTGGGTCGCCAGAGGGCATGGCTGGCCTGTAAACCACCACAGGCCCCTCGCCCCATGTCCCAAGGGAACCCTCATCCTGATCTGGACACTCTTCAGGGCAAACCAGCTGGCCCCCACCCATGCACCAGACCTCTATCCTATCTAATAAAATAGTCATATGCAGATTGACCATCACTCCAACACACAAGGTGGCTGCCCCGATGTGGTCAAAGATCCTGCCACTATGTGGACACAAGATGACCACCACAGATAGCCAGCAGGGGAGGGCAGTTAGGAGGGATTAGGCCTGCAAGGAAGGGCAGTTGTGGGCAATCAGGCTTGTAAGGGAGGATAGCTGGGGGCAAACTGGCTGGCACAGGAGCAGTTATGGGGTGATCAGGCTGGCAGACAGAAGTGGATAGGAGCAATCAAGAAGGCAGGCAGGTGAGCAGTTGGTGAGAGGTGTCCCAGATTGGAGAGGGTGCAGGTGGGCTGAGGGACACACACCCCTGCCCCGTGCACAGATTTCATGCACTGGGCCTCTAGTTATTAATAATTGTAAAGTGAAGCATAGGGGCTTTTGTAAAATGGAAGTTTAGAAAGAAAACTAAGACAACAGGAATGACAAAGACAAGACTGCCTGGTGGTGTGGCTCAGTAGTTGAGTATCGACTGTGAACCAAGAGGTCAAGGCACTTGCCGGGGTTGCAGGCTCAATCCCTGGTAGAGTGAATGTAAGAGGTAGCTGACAAATGATTCTCTCTTATTGATGTTTCTATCTCTCTATCCCTCTCCTGTCCTCTTTTTCTAAAAATAAAAATATTTTTTTAAAAAAAGGGAAGGCAAAATAATGAACAGTAATAGCAAAAGAAAGAAGTTAACAGATTGAGTTGAAGAGCGGAGAGGCCGTCATCATCTCTAGTGATACAGAAACTTGAAGACTTTTCACTCTATCAGATTTCTTCCTCTCTTCTTGTCTTTTATCTTGCTTTGTTCTTTTCTCTGGAATTGGTTTTCTTCACAAGTATATAGAAATATCACTGAAAAATTCTCTGGCTTTAAAAAGCTTAAAAGGGTTAATTCAGTCATCAAATTTAGCAAACTTGCTAGTTTAACCCTTAAAAGTTTTTTTTTTTAATTACCAAAAATTTCAAGTGTCTCTGTATTTCTAGCTTCCTCCTTCATTCTTCCACCCTGACCTTCTTTCTTTCAAATACTCTCCCTTTGTCATCTTCATAAAAGCAACTGAATGAACATCACTCAACGACCTTCCCTTACTGTGAGGGATGAAACACATAATCAGGCCTTTGAGCATCAAAAGAAGGACTCTTCAAGCAAGCATGTGACAAGCTGCTGCAGGCAGAATGCCAGACACACCTATGTATCTAGCTATTTTTAGTGACAACATCCAAAGTAATTTCAGCAGTTGATAAAAACTAAATGACTTCCCACAAAATTAGAGAATTTCATGCTACCATAAAAGAGGCACTAATCACCACAGGAATTCGGGGACAGCTTCATATTTTTCTTCTAAATGACACAAAACACTGTAAGCTCTAGTTAGTATCATTTTGTCATGAGTTCTTTTAAAATTTAAATATAGACCATTTCCAAGCTCATTTTGCAAAGCTCATGTTTGAAGAAGCATGAATGGCATATTTACGCCATAAGCATTTCTTAAAAATACATGTATGGGATTTATTTCAGTACCAAATCAAAGATGTGTGCTAAACTTGTGCTGAAGAATCACCAGAGAGAGTTTCATATCCAAGCCTCCAATTTTATAACTGACTCCCTATCAACAACAATGAAGTTTTTCTGTAAATGGAAAGAATTTAAATATGCAACTTCCAATGGTAAGGCTGCAAAGTTATCTTCCTACTGAAGGCACCCAACCTGGATAGACGAGAACGGAAGTTTTATTGTATTGGATAATTACAGACTAGAGGCCCAGTGCACGAATTTATGCACCTTGAAAGAAACTGTGGCCTGCAAAGCTGCGAGGGGCACAGGGACGGGTCTCAGCCTATCCTCTGCATCCCTATCAGGTCCCCTGTATGTTGGCAGCCCTGCTCCCACTGCCATGTGCCATTCCCATGTGCTGATGGCCCCAGACCCACTTGCACAGGCTGACAGCGTGGGGCTGACAGCATGGAGCGACTGGGGCCAGCGCCAACAGCAGCTGTGAATGGACCCAGCACCATCAGCAGGTGCAAGTCGTGGCTGCTGCCCTAATCACCCATCAGGAGCAGAGAGAGTGATTGGGGCCTGCAGCCGGAGCTCGCACCCAACAGTGCCAAGTGATCAAGACCAGCACTGGGCAGGACTTTGGTGCATGGGAACAAAGAATTTTCAGTAACCATCAGAGGCTAGCCCCAGTGACAGCAACCGGTACCCTGCCTTGGTCTGGCACCCCCATTCACCTGTTCCACCATCCTGCCATGGCCAGTGCACGCCATGTTCCACGCATGCCCCCTTGTGGTCAGCACACATCATAGTGACTGGTTGTTCAGTAGTTTGGCCATTTGGTCTATTTGCCTACTAGTCTTTTATTATATAGGATTGTTGCCTTGAGAGCATGGTTTTTTTGGGGATATAAGATCAAGTTTTCATGTTTTAAAGTGTCCTTTTGCTGTATTATATTTTGAGAATAAAAATTTATAGTGTCTTTCATATGAGAATACTTCTTATGAGATTAAAAACAGTGAGCACTACAGGCATTCCATTTACATTAACTATAACACTGGCCTTAAATGCAAGGTATGTTAAGTCCTGGACTGAATACAATCATAGTTTGAACATAGTCTGTTGTTTCTTGGAGTGTTTAATCCTATTATAGGCAATTTCAAATTCATTTTTCTATATGTAAGCTGAGCTACAATTTATCCAGTTATTATATTTTGTCACAGAACTATGTTACAAGTGCATAGTCAGTAAATACTAGTACATACAATGATAATAATTGTGAACTACATTTTGTAGAAATTCTACAACTGCAAATAAAAATATATTCTCATGTATTTCTAACATAAAGAAATATAACTCTAGGAGAACCAAGATGGCGGCATAGGTAAACCACCTATCTTGCCGTCATACTCAACAATTTTAATACTACAATTTAACGAAAGAACAAACACCTTCCAGAATCACCAGAAAGCTCGCCGAGTGAAAATTCCACAAATAAAAGTGAAAATAAGACACTGTGACTCTGAGGAGCGGCGGCGGACAGGGTTGAAAGATTCCTGCGGAAAGAGGTTTGGAGCGGGTGCCAGCGGAGAGGGCGGGCGGCTAAAAACCAGCCAGTTTTCTCGAACGGGAAGACAAAGATATCCCACTGGACTGATTCTCCAGCTTTGGGCGAACCCACTATCATACGGTGTGAAAACTGGACAGTGGGAGGGCACGCCGAAACTCGGGCACTGCAGTGGTCTCCCAGCTTGTGGAGAAGGCAGCTTGCCTGCGAACAGCTCAGCTACATGACCGTGCAGAGAGCACTCTGTGACTTGCTTTCTCATTCGGAAAACCGTCAGACTGCTTTGTTTTACGACCCTGGGTGAGACATTGGGCGTGCAGACTCATTTGGGGAGAGTCTGAATTCCCTGGCAGCCAGTGGAGATTCACAGCGGCTCTCTCTCAGAGGTGCTGGCAGCCATTGCCACCAACACAGAGTCCCTGGGGCCGCATAGGGCGGAGCTAACGCTGTCTGCTTGGCCCGGAGACTCCGCCCATCCAACCTGAGCACAGCTGAGCTTCACAGACAATTGGCCTGGAGGTCAACCCTCCAAGTGCTAACAACGATTAACTGAGCTTAACTTCAGCAAGACTGTGCAACCCATATCCACCTCAGGTAACTGGGGAGACTGAGCCACTGTTCCTTGTGGGACATCTACCACACAAAGCTAATTGACCAACTCAGGGAAGCAGCCACCATGCAGAGACATGGAAAGAAATCAGATGTGAAAGAAATGGAGGGAAAAAAACGACTGGACATGGAATTCAAAACCACGCTTATAGGGCTTCTGAAGAGGCTCCAACAAAAGGTCGAGGCCTATAAGGAAATAAGTGAGACTGCAAAGGAAATGAATGAGTCCTACAAGGAAATGAATGAGACCCTCAAGGATATGTACGAGACCTGCAAGGAAATGATCAAGACCAACATGGAAATGAAGGAGACCCTCAAGGATATAAAGGAGACTCTCAAGGATATGAAAAAGGACCAACCAGAAATTAAGCATACACTGACTGAAATAAAAAATATTATACAAACACCTAAAAGTGCTCTGGAGCACCCCAAGAACCTAGTTAAAGATTTGAAATACAAAGAGGTAAAATCCACTCAGCTGAAAAAGCAAGAAACCAAAAGAATCCAAAAAATTGAAGATAGTGTAAGGGGCCTCTGGGACAACCTCAAGCATACCAACATGCGAATTATAGGGTTGCCAGAAAAAGAGAGAGAGCAAGACAATGAAAACCTATTTGAAGAAATAGTGACCAAAAACTTCCCACACCTGGTGAAAGAAATTAACTTAGGAGTCCAAGAAGCGCACCGAGCCCCAATATATAGGAACCCTAAGAGGACCACACCAAGGCACATCATAATTAAAATGCCAAGAGCAAAAGACAAAGAGAGAATATTAAAAGCAGCAAGAGAGAAACAGTTGGTATGGGAAGTGCAGCAAGAGACTGGACAAAAATCATGCAACTATGGGAGAGGACAGTGGAGGGGGGTGAGGGAGGAGGGTGGGATGGGTTCCAGGTGGAAGGGAACTATAGGGGGAAAAAAAGGGAACAATGTAATTAATAAACTGAACAATAAAGATTAAAAAAAAAGAAAGAAAGAAATATAACTCTGGCTGAGACCGGTTTGGCTCAGTGGATAGAGTTTCGGACTGCAGACTGAAGGGTCCTGGGTTTGATTCTGGTCAAGGGCATGTACCTTGGCTGTGGGCACATCCCCAGTAGGGGGTGTGCAAGAGGCAACTGATCGATGTTTCTCTCTCATCGATGTTTCTGACTTTCTATCCCTCTGCTCTGCAAAAAATCAATAAAATATATTTTTTTAAAAAGAAATATAACTCTGAGCTTAGAGTCATTAAGTAGCCACTTACTATAATATAAATGGTAATGACTGACATACATAGGATTGGCACAATATCTGCACTCAAAAGTCCAGAAGTAAAACAGAAAAACATTAATATCCTTTTGAATTAAAAATTTAACTATTAGTTTCAATGGTATTGTAAGGTGGAGTCTTAAAAATGGAGGAGTATAGAAAACTCTTCTATGTTTGTTCATTAGAAAGAATCAGCATGTTGTTATTTAAAAACTTAGGTCAATTCCTCTAGTTTTCCTTAAAAAAGTAAATAGTGAAAAATAAGACATATCACACATTTCTTAAATGCCAAATACATGTGAGGCACTGTTCTCTGGAGGTTCCAATATGAAATGCATTCTCCTTGCCCTTAAAAATGCTCCTTAAAGAGCATGCTCTGGGAGTAAGCAGAAAACTATATTCCAATTCAACAAAATAATTATTATTAAATAGGTATGTAAGACATATAGACAAGTCTAAATACTTAAGGCTTCCATTTATACTTCCTCATAACATCTGATTTATATTGCTTTAGAAGATATGAAAATTATAACAAAAGATATAAGTTTAATATGAATTATTTTAAGTTTTAAGCAAGGAAAGATTCAAAGAGAAAACCAAAAACAGAATGTCTATGTCTCATTCTGTGAAACTATACTGCCAATCTCTTCTATTTGGTTTGGAATTGAATGAAAATAAAAGAATTACAGGAATTAAAAATTGAGTTTTGTAAGTTGTGTATCCTACAGAATTACCTTGCAAAAATGGTATGGTAAGAAAAGATGCAGCCTGCATTCTACATGCAGAACCAGGCACCTTGGCATTGGGCCTTGTTCATGGACTTTGTCAAATTCAGGTAAAAGATTTTTATGAAATAAATACAGCTCTGAGTTTTAGGGCCCCTGATACTGGGCATGACATCAGAAGTCTGCTCTTAGAAAGAATCCCCAGAGCTCTCTACATGAGCATAAATATTAAAAGTAAAGCACTTTAGAAACATTAACATGGCTCCTGTGCAAGGATCACACACAAATTTGTAAAACATTCCATATTTTTATATCCCATAGTCATGGATCAGGAGAATTAATACTGTTAAAATTGCCATACCACCCAAAGCCATCTACAGATTAAGCACAATGCCCAACTAGTTATAAAAGGCATTCTTTATAGAAATGAAAGAAACAATCCTAAAATTGGTGTGGAACCACTGAAGAACCCAATAGACAAAGCAATCCTGAAAAAGAAAAGAACAAAACTAGAAGTATCACATTTCCTGATTTAAAATTATATTACAAAGCTATAGTAATAAAAACAGCATGTTACTGACACAAAAGTAAACATGTAAACCAATGGAACAGAATAGAGAGCCCAGAATTAAGTCCTGGCATATACAGTCTACAAATATTTTACCAGGGAGCCAAGGACACCCAACGGGGAAAGAATAGTCTCTTCAATAAATGATGTTTGGAAAACTGAAGAAATAGGTGCATGAAAATGAAATTGGATTCCTATCTCATCCTGCTCACAAAAAGTGACTCAAAATTAATCAGAGACTTAAACATAAGAACTGATACCACGAGGTAATGATGTCACGCAGCAATACCCAGCTTCCTCTCCTTAGTGACTAGCCTCCTTATAGTTGGCACTTCTATTATAGAGAAAGGGCGAATAGTGATATTAAAATATTTCTTCTAATTAATTTCCTTTCAATGTGCACGAATCCTTGCACTGGGCCACTAGTTAAATATAAAAATCCTCTGAAGCATGTGCTCAAGAAGGCTGAGAGATTTCCATTCTATAGTCTACCTAGGCTTTCTCTGATTTCCTATTTCTAGCATGAGAAACATTCCCTGTGCTCTCCGCCAGCTGTGAGGTAATTGTTGCAGTGATGGATCACCTTATCCATCTGCAAACATTCACCACAGGGACTAGACCTTTCCAATCCCACAGAAATCACTTTCATCTTTATCAGGAGGATTCAGGAAGAACATCACTCACAAGGTTTTCCTAGGGAATACCTAAAGTGTCCCTAATGTAGTAACACACCTCTTAGCAAACTGTAAGAACAAAATATATGATAACAGTAGTATAAAAGCTGGGAGTATATAGTGTCCCTAAAAAGGAAGAAAATACTATGAGAAGTTTTTCACCAATAGCTTGAAAATATCTTAAAAACAAACTCAGTTCTTTGTGCTATTAGTCCATTCTCCAAGCTCCAGCCCTGGTGTGTCTGCTAATACTCCCTAGGCCCTGCCTCAGGACATAATTTGAAGCTTCTCTTAGATCTTATCCTCCTCTGAGAAGCTGATTTTTGTTTTTGTTTTTTAATCAATGGTCTCTCCAGAACTCTGACCCTAATCTCTGCTGAAGAGACCACATTTCTCACCTCAGTTTTTGGTTAGTTAGCTTGATTGGCTTTTTTTTTTATTTGGCAATAGCAACAGCTTGACCAAAACCAACATTTCCATACTGGCAAAGGCCATTAGAGTAAAACAAATGTATCCCTGAAAGTACTAAAGGGATTTTAAGTTCTACAAAGAATTTAATCTAGATATATTCATAAGGCCCACATTTGCAGAGCCTTACATAAGATTTCTGAAATAGTCTCACATTGGAATCACAAAAGCAAGGACAGTGACTAGTTCACCTGACAGTTTTTGAAAATAGAACAACAGAGTCAGCAGGAGAAATATGTGGACATATTAGCCTTAGATTTGAGACCTTTTTCGATAGAGTACAACCCAGAAAAAACTAATCTATAGGGTCAAAAAATAATGTGTGATGAGCATTGGGAACAATCACAGGTAAATATAAGAAGGCAAATAGTTTTTGGCAGTGAAATTGCCTTAAATGAGAATTGTTGTCCAGATGGTGATTCAGTTTTAGGAAACTTAACTTTAATATCTAGAGTAAGGATATGGCATGAAATAACAAAATGTGCAACCATGGAATAGTGATATATCAATGAAAGGTAAATAGAATGATTTGAGTAAAATTAATTTGAGCAGAATTTAGTGATTACTATTTAAATCAATACTTATGGAACACACATTTCGATAGGAAATATGTTAAGAGTAGTACATATAGGATAAGAATGTATAAACAAAGAGAAATATTCCCATAGAAACTAAGAAATGGGTGTTATCTTTCTTGAATGTTTGCATTCCAAAGAGATGGTTCTCAGGTATGTTTAAGCTTTCATATTAACCATCATCAGTAAACAAAGGAGCATACATGATTAAATATTACCATACTTACCTGGTATAACTTCTGTGCTTTTGAGGAAGTAAATAAGAAAGAGTTGAAAAAGGGGAAGAGAATATAAGAAGATAAGCTACCTCATTTGAATGCCTGCAAAACATACTATCAATTTGACACATGATCATGGCTTTAAAATAGAATCCCAGACTCAATTTTGCAGGGAACCAACTGGTAATACCAGGAAAACACGATTAATGTCTAATGTCAATTCTACTAATGAATATTCGGCCTCTAGAAGAGTTTGTGGGGTATTTTTATATCCTTGGGTGAAGACATGCATATTATGGCTAAAATTAAGCAACTCAAGGCCACTCATCCATTCTGACTCGTGCATGCTCAACAGACTGCCTCACGTGGTCAGAGTTGTACTTAGCTGTGATTTAAAGAAAACTAACAAAGACACAAGCTCCAAGTGGCACAGCTCTGAGGCCAGCTCACTATGCTGCGTGGTCCTGCTTGGCTTTACCAGCAACTGGAGAAAGGCTCCATCTTAGTTTTACCCTCCTCCTGGTTATCAGCCCCCAAACACCACTAAGCAGAGGGTGGGGCAGCAGTCTGTCACTCCTGAGAAAGCTGGAGATTTAAGCTTCTCTGGACCAAGAAGCTCTCAAGCGTGCTTTTCTGTTGACACTTTGATCTCTTACCCATCTGAGGGAGGCTTTCTGTTTCATTCTGTAGTCAGAGCCTTTGTATCAAAACCCAGAAAAGGAATCCATTTAAGAGTCCCAGCTAGGTCTTTGTTTTATTTTTCAAATCTAAGTAGTCTCTCTGTAGGTGTATTTGTTATTTTGTGGTTAGTGTGCCCAAACACCTGGGGTTAACAGATGTCTGGATGGAATAAAAAACACAGGCTTTCTTACTTCACATAATCCATCAAAACAACCCAGTTCTCTTATGAGGGCTAGGATATACTAAACATTTTACAAATTATTTACTACAAATCTTTCTATAAACTTTATGAAAACCAGTACCCTTTCTTATAAATCCCACACTAAGATACATAACTAGTTTCATGACTTGTTTTGACACTATTTTTAGGTATTACAAAGAATTAAAAAAAATAGTGCCATTTGATATGATTAAAGATGAAATAAAGATTCTGGTCCTCTGAGAATATATTCATAGGAATGTCCTATATAGGGAACTGTATCACTCGAGTAAATGTGATCAACCAGCCAAGTCGTTGTTTTCAGCAATGTTTTGGATTAGACTGATCTGCTATGTGTCAGAAATGATCCATGGGTCCACACATGTCTTTCCGCCTGGGAAGCAAAATAAAGTCTTGGAGTGAATCCCTGCTCCATGACACAGAACACTCTGGCCCTCCCAGGTCCTAGCCTGATGGTTTCAAACATCATTTATCTTATCCCAACCTCCATACAGACTGGATCCTTGCCCTGAATAATGACTATCCTTTCTCCTCTAGTGAACCAAGGCAGATATTAAGTCAAATCCAACACATGTCCACCCTCCTCAATCAAACTCTTTTAACATTTCTAGTAATGGAAGCCTTTCTCCATTATTCATTCTCTAAACTTATTTTGAACTTACTATCTCAAACAATTTAACAATTAAGTATGTATTACTGAATGTCCTGAATTGTACATATTTAATCCAAAGTATTGTGTTTTACTGGAATACATGAACCATAATCTTGTTTCCTAATATACACCAAGGTGACTACCATAAGGCTAAGCACAGAGTGAGAGCCCAGTAAATGCCTATTCATTTGATCATTATAAAGTTGGTAAACAAATGGTGGCTCCATTATCAATAACTTAATGGTCAAGGACTAAACGCTGCTTTAAAAATTCTACTTTAATCTTTATATAGAACTCTCTCTATATGGACTTACTCAAGAACCCTGCCATGTATTAAAAATCTATTTTTACGGATCATTATAGAGGAAATTGTGGATAAATGGCTTTGTGCTCAGTTGTTCTGGGAAATGCTTAACATTTTAAAACAGTGCAATTCACTGTTCCAGTGCATAGCAGTCTTTTAAAAAGCTACTGTCAAAAAATTGTTTACATAAAACTGCTTTGTCCTTAAAGAAACATGATGTTCAACTAGAAACACATGTTTCTCTTGGTCTCCATTAGCAGCTCTTAACCCAAAAATGTTCATCTGATTCCTCAAAAGGAATTAAGCTGATATGTTCTTTAGAGTAGTCAAATGTTTTTACTGAGCACTTGACATTCTTCTCCTAAATCATTATTTTATATTCCAAGGATTATAATGAGCCCAACCCTCATATTTTTTAAATTATCTTGAACAAATACAGAAATTCTATTCTCTCCTCTCTTGCCTAAGTGACTGCTGCTAAAAATTTCTGTAGATACATGCAGGTATCTAATATATGCCAATTTGATAGCTTAATTTTATTCAACTTCTTGATACTTTAGCATATTGATTGCACAAGTCACTTTGATATTATTCTCAAAGCAACCCTCATTTTTCCTTTGTTAAATTTATCTTTTGTGATATTTAGTGTTATATATATATATTTATATATATATATAAAGGTGGATTAGATATTGTGGGAGGCGGCGCCAGGCAAGACACCTTGAACATTCTCTAAATCTTTGTGCTGGCTGAATTCAAGGCGCCTGGAAAAACCAGGTCTTGAAAAACAAATCACCAATGTTATCAGCTTGGCTCACTTTGCCTCAGGTGCCAGGGAGAGGGCCTTGATATGTAAATGCAGGCTTGTCCCAGGAATGGGTGAATGAATAGGGCCTGGGCTCACCAAAACTCCTGTGATCCTACTGTTGGAGAAACCCCTTTGTATTGTGGAAAATAAATAAACAGCAGCTTCCTGGGCTCAGCTCGCCTGTGGCTGTTTCTCCCTGAGAGGGAGAACAGATGCCCACCTAGCCCCAGCTTTTTAATCCTACTTCTGTGTCTTCTCTTCTATATTTCATTTTTCTTCATCCTCAGCTCCTCCACTCAGAAACTGAACCCAGTCTGGATGTGGGAGAGAGAGAGGGGGGAAAAAACACCCCCAATAAGATATGTATAATTAATTCTTTTTTTCAACACTAGGGTCTACAAAGGTACAATTCTTGCTTATTTTGTTTCTCTTCACATTATTGGTGCTTAAGAGTTACATGTACAAAATAGGTTCTCAACAAATATTTACTGAAAAATGAATAAGAAAAGAAATTCTGGTTTCAGTTCCAACTGTAAAGATTTTATAAGTTATTACTGCTATCCTTCCAAAAATAGTTGTAGGAATTGAAAATCAATGATTATGGATCCATCAGAAAACAGGTCACAGCGCAAATTGCCACCCAAGCCTGAAGATACATGCATATTCAGACAGATGCACATCCAACCAAGATCTGCTCAGCAGAAGACAGTATGCCATAAACTGGTAGGGATACTGAAATGATAATTTTGACAGGTTAATAGAAGCTCAAGACTAGCATGAGAGTAAAATACTAGTATTTTTAGGGGCTGCCCTCTTGGGGCAGGTGGAAGGTGTTCACTTCTGTTTTCCTTCTGAAATACTACCATGTCTCTACAGTGAGGATTCCCAAGATATTCTCTTTTGGCCAGGGCAGGGAGAGAAGTGTAACCATTAGACAACAGAGTTAGACTTATCCATACCAAAGGACTTCATCAGAACACAATTCTGAACCTATCTCAGCTCTAGGAAGGTGACTCTTTCCCTCTCATCCCCCTTCAGCCTTCCTGTCTCATTCAAGAGAGTAAAAATATAAAACAGAAAAGAGGGCTTTAAAATACATTTGGAACACTGCATGGGAGAAAGAAAAAAAGCTATACATCATTGGAGGAATAACAGTAACACTTGTAAAGGCTATAGCTCCAAAACACAGGCCCATTAAATAACTAAATTGAAATATTGTTGAATCTTCATCCTCACATCCATCCTACCACCCTACCAATAAACCTCTAATACAATAAGTGTATTATGGAAAGAGTTTTAAGAAACATTTTTGAGTAACAGTACATTGCAAAGTCCCAAAGCCAAGAAAGTAGGCAAAAACAAGGACATTAGAGCAATTTGGAGAGTCTGGTACCTATGACTAAAGTAATAATTAAACACAGCAGAACTCCCAGCCAGATCTTGATTCATGAAAGAACATAGATAAGTTGAATTTTATGAAAGATTTTTCTAAAATGTTGCTATACAAAAGATACTGTTTATAGAATAAAAAGACAAGCCATAATCCAAGAGAAAATGTTTGCAAATTATATGTCAGAATAATGATCTGTATCCAAAATATACAAAGAACTTTGAATCTCAGCAATAAGAAAACAAAACAACTAAGTGAGAAGTGGGCAAAAAATCTGCACACACATTCCACCAAAGGAGATACACAGATAGCAAATAAGTTTATGAAAAGAGGTTTACCATACTTCCTCATTAGAAAATTTCAAATTAAAGACACCATTAGATACCACCACACACCCATTAGCAGGCTAAATCCAAAAAGCTGACAATAGGAAGTACCAGAAAGCACATGGAGCAACAGGAACTGTCATTCATTGCTGGTGGGAACACAAAATGGCACAGCCACTCTGGAAGACAGTTTGGCGTTTCTTTTAATGAAGATAAACAAAATCTTAACATATGATTCAGCAACTGTGCTTTCAGATATCTACCCAATTTTTGGGGAAGTGTAAGTTCGTAGAAACATGCGTTGTAAACATACACACAACTTAGTTCATAATCACCAAAAACTGAAAACAACCAAGATAACCTTCAAAAGATAATAGAATATTATTGAATAATAAAATAAGCTATCAAGCATTGCAGAAACATAGATGAATTTTAAATGCATAGTACTAAATGAAAAACATTTTTAAAAATTTATATTGTTTAATTCCATTTGTATGCCATCCTGGAAAAGGTAAAACTAAAATTATTCCAAACAGACCATGTTTTTACTAGAAGTTTGAGAGGTGGAGGAGAATTAAATCAATGAAAGAGGAGTTTTTGGATTGGATAACTATTCTATATGATATTGTGATGGTGGACACATGATACTGTATTTGTCAGAACCCATAGAATTTTGTTGCACATACAAAAAAATGAATATTAACTCTAAGAATTTTAAAATGTATTTAGGTCAAGAGGATCCAAGGATGAAATTTAGACCATGACAAAACAGTTTAATGATATTATAGGTCTACAGGAAAAAACCTTATTTAAGGGATGAGGAAAAGGTGATAACCTAAGAAACTTTGGACATGATTGGTGACTGTAAGACCCAGGGAAAAGGAACTGTGAAAGCAATGTTCTCTCACTTATAACCACCACCACTACCCCCGCAGGTTGGTTTAACAATGCTGAAACTACTATACATGTATCTGAATTAAAAATTAAATTAATGCATATTGATGGTACAAGCCAGGTTGTTCAGTGATAGGATGTTATAGACAAGAAAGTGGAAAAGGGAAAATTGTCCATATTGTACTGGTACAGTGGAAAATGGTAGGAATGCATGTCTAGCTTAATGTAGATACAGAAATATTCATACATCTGTATTTATACATTTATACATATGAATACACACATACACACACACACACATATATATATATATATATATATATATATATATATATATATATATATATCTTCTTGCTCTGTGAACTGAGAGGCTTAGAAGCAATGATATCTAAGTAGTACCTTGGTTTCTAATACCATTCTCCAATAAGTGTAACCCATGTTCTTTGGAGCAATGCTCAGTCTAGGACTGGTACAAGGGCATATACGAGGTCTGAACATCTTGTAGTAGCAGGAAAAATAGAAGTGCTTAAAATGCAAACACAGTGACAATGAAACTATTTCAAAGGAGACAGGAGTCAAGTGAAAGATCTCTCAGTAGCCAAATCAAAAACAATTTGGGCAACAAAAGTTAATAAAGTAGCATTAGACTGTAACCCAAAGTATAGTGTATATAACCAGAAGTCCAAACTGATATAAGTGAATGAATAAGCAAATAAGTGCAGAGAATAAACTTTTTCAGAGAATTCAAAATAATTTATATGGATACTCATCCTTCAAGGAGGTGAAATATAACTCCTATTTCATAAGTATTGGCTATACACAGTGATTTCTTTCAAAGATTATCATAAGAAAGGAGCAAGAGTGGAGGAGAGACCTGGTACACATTATTTCAGCCAGGTATCATGCTATCTTCAACATTAAGATAGCATACTGGTAGCATATACCCGTCATATGATATGAAAAAGATGCTTTACTCCTGTGATCTTTCTCATAAAAACCCATAAGCTCAGTCTAATCGTAGTAAAATATCAATAAATCCCAAATAAAAACCCATTTTACAATACCTAGCCAGTACTTCTCAATGTCATCAGAAACCAAGAAAGCCTGAGGACTGTAACAATCTAGAGAAACTTGAGGGTACATAAATAATAAGGGTAATGTAGTATCTTGGGTGGCACTCTCATTAAAAATGTTTTTTAATGGTGATTAGATAAAACTTAGGAGACTTGAATCATGTATGGGTTTTAGTTAATGACATGTGTCAGTATTGATTCATTATGTCTGGCATATGTACTAATATTAGAGGCCTGGTGCATGAAAATATTCGTGCACTCAGGGGGATCTCTCAGCCCAGCCTGCATGCTCCCATAATCCAGTCCCATCACAGCATGGCTCTGGTTGCTGTGGGGAGGACAGACCAAGAGGCCGGTCTGATCACAGTGTGGCTCTGGTTCCCCAGGGCCTGCGGGTTGGGGAAGGGACCAAGATTCCCAGATGGCAGCATGGCTCTGGTTCCCGGAGCCTGCCAGCCAGGGATAGGGACCAAGAGGCCAGTCCAATGGCAGCATGTGGGCAGGGGGAGGGTCCCAGAGGCCAGTCTGTGGCAGCATGGCTCCGTTCCCACAGCTCCCTCCCACTGCTATGGGCAACCGGGACTCTAGCCGGGTGTTTTGTCATCCCTCTGAATGTTTAGGTCATGACAAACCCTGGCTCTTTATATATTAGGATAACGTATTAACCGGAGGAAAATATGAGTGTATGGTTTATGGGAACTCTGTATTATCCTCTCTATTTTTATTTTGTAAAAGTTTATTTTAAAATGAAGTTTACAAGGCAGTGTTATTAACTGTAGTTATACTGCTGTACATTAGATCTCCGGAATTGTATTGATGTCTTTTTTTTAATTTTATTTATTTATTTTTTTAATCTTTATTGTTCAGTTTATTAGTTACATTTTCCCCCAATAGCTATTGACGTCTTTTGACATATGAAAATGGTGTGACATTCCACTTACCTAAGTCTTCTTTAATTTATTTCAGCATTTTTATAGTATTCAAGTGTTTTACTCCTTTTTTTGGTAAATTTATTTTTAAGTATTTTATTTCTTGATGCTATTTTAAATTGTATTTTTAAATTCCAGTTTCTCATTGTTCCTTGTTACTATAGAGAAATGCATTTGATTTTTGCATATTAATACTGCAAACTTGCTATACTCACAAAACAGTTTAGAAGTTTTGTTTTTTTAAGAACCCATTGGATTTTCTACATACATGATTGCATGAGGAGAAAAAAAGGCAACCTCAAGTCTTACATTCCAGTTTAGATGCTTCATTGGCACTGGATAAAATCTCCAGTATAGTGTTTAAAATAAGGGGTGCAATCAGACATCTTTTTGTCTTTTCTGATCTTAAGGAGAAAGCCTTTGGTCTTTTACTAGTAAGTAAGATGTTAGATATAGGATTTTTGTAGATGTTCTTTATCAAGATGGACAAGGTTCTTTATTTCTACTTTGCTGACAGTTTTTATCAAGAATGGATGTTATAATTTTTCTAGATGGAGGAAGGGGAACAATTAAGGAAACTGCTAAGTAGAAGTAGTGAAATTCTTATGGTTCTTTATGTAGATTTTATAGCTTTGGCTTTCATTGTTTAGTTAAAGTCATAGGAACAACTTTAATTTAGAACTTCCTAATCACCAATGTCAGCAAGTTAATTGGGAAAATGACAGGCATAAGCAGTAGCTCTATCCAGTAAAGTGTCTGATTTCCAGCAATTAAAACACTGCTGTTTATTATCCAGAAATGAGACTTAGTCATGAAACAAAACTAAAGGGAAGAATTATATCTGGAACCGAAAGTAACTGGAAATATGCCTGCAATGATCAAAAGCACATTTAAAAACTGGAAACAAAATTGGGTCAGTTGGCTTTTTTTTTTTTAACTGTATTATTTTTGTTAGCCTACTTTAATCCTCTTGGAAACAAATCAGAATACAATTCAATCACGTTGGAGACTGGAACCAATAGTATAAAAGCTACTATTCTCAAAGGAAACAAATTTGAGTTGTTGAGTTAGAAGAACCAGATCAATTTGAGAATTTTTGCACAGTAAACTAGCAGTACTACCATGTCCAACATTTTTTATTGTGGAAAATAAGCCAAAAAAAAAAAAATCCTCATTTGACAAGCTCTTAATCACAGACTATGAGAGTACTGACCAAATTTTAAATGGCTGTTGCACTTACATAGCTTTCTTCCTCAATCTTATCACCTAAATTACTTGGGTTTTTGTCTTGAGATTTTATTTAGATATATTGAAGACAGTATAGAACATTGAGATTAAAAGTAGTAAATATCAACACTAAATTCAAATTAGGAAGCATGTTTAAATGACTAGACAGCTGTTTGGCAAATAGTTTACTGACCCAACAGACTTAATTCTACTCTCATTGGAAAATAATTGGTCTTGGTATTTTTGGCTTTATACGGGTTGTAAAAGAAACAAAATGATAGAATTTTCTTCATTTATTTGAATACGAGGGCCCCAGTGCACAAAATTTATGCTCTGGTGTGGGTGGTCCTTCAGCCCAACCCGCCCCCTCTCACATACTGGAAGTCCTCAGGGGATGTCCTACTGACAGCTCACCCTTGGCTTGCTCAAAGCCGAAAGCCTCTGGCCGAGGCTTTCATCCTTGGGCAGGGGACTGCGGCCAGGGGACCCCAGCCAGCAATCACCTTGCCATCAGGCCGATCAGTCGCTGGCTGGCTCCGCCCCAGGCCCAGTCTGCCATGGGCAGCAGCCATCTTGGTTGGGTATTAATTTTCATATTATTTCTGATTGGCTAGTAGGCATGGTTGGTAGGTGTGGCTTATTGAGTATAACGAAGGTATGGTCAATTTGTATAATACTCTTTTATTAGATAGAATACTAGAGGCCTGATGCATGAAACCAGTTTGTAAGCTACTCCAGACTATGGCCAAACTTTCTTTATATTCCCCTCAGAGCCACTAGCACATATTAGTTACTCCAAAATATTATACAGCAAATTTCTTTCCCCTCACTTTTTTCCCTAAAATACATAATGTAAACCCATGTTCATAGTATGAAAACCAATTACTTGTAAAGAGGAGGGAGGGAGAGAGAGAGAGAGAAATGAGCATAAAACCAAGCTAAGCAAGTTGCTTTAGTAACACTAACTAGGTTCAAGGCTTTTGTTCTTTTAGAAGCAAACATTTCTCTTATAGTCATGAGATACAGAGCACCATCTAGTGGTCTTATTGACCCAAACAATCCACACTTTCATGCTCAATTTCCAGTCAAGCAATATTAAAATGATCATTTATATAGGATGCAATACTTCAGTTTTTAAATAGATACTTAAAGACTCAGTAGCAGAGTCAGAAATTGTTTTGTTTGTGCAAATGCATATTGGAGAGGTTTATATTATAATTTGCTTTTTAGAGCTTAAAGTAATGATTATAGTTATAAAGGACTAATTATATATGAAAGATTTGAAGAATATGAGCATCATATAAAATAAGTTTACATATAAAATATGTAAAATTATAAGTATATGGCAATCACAAGCTCTATTCATGAAAAGTATTCATTTTGAAAAATTTACATTAGAGAAGGAGAGAGAGAAGGAAGGAAGAAAGGAAGGGAGGAAAGTGAGAGAGAAAAACTTTATTCTATACAAAATTTTTGTGCATTTGTAAGAAATACTGAGATTCAATTACTTAATTACTTGCTTTTTCCTTCATGCCAGTAAAACTCAGACTGGTTTGGGAAAATTATACTCAAAGTAAAAATTATTATATTCCATAAATATACTCACAGTAAAAACTTGGCCATGATTATTCATTTTACACATTGGATTTAAACAATATCTATTTTCTGAGACCCATGTAGATTATGTGTATGCCAAAAGAATAAAACTTTCTTAAAGTATTGGGGTGAAGATTTCAGGTATTATATTTTGGATTCTTACATTTTAAGAAATATTTGTTTTTAATTTCAAAACTGTCAATATGTCATGTATTCGGGGATCTCTACTGGAGAAATACTAATAAGAAATAGAGTAAAAGAGTCTTGCAAAGATTATTTACCAACTGGGTATATTTCTATCTCATGATCTTCAATCTTAGGTGCACATTGGAACCACCTGAGGTGGGGGGTGATGGCTTTGAAAAGTACCAAAGGTTTTTTTATTTAGTTGGTTATGTTAAAGCCTGGATATTTGTATTATTAAGAGCTCTTCAGAGATTTCAAAGTAGAGACAATATTAAGTACAACTCCATGTTAAACTGAAGTCATGAGTTTATGTGTAAGTCTATCTCCACTGATTGTAAACTTTTTCAAGGAAGAAATGTTGTGTGGTATTTTACCTACAGCCCTTATGAGAGTGTTGGTATATAGTTAATTATAAATAGTATTGAACTGCATTAAAATCTTGACAAGAACTTAATTTTATATGAGAAAGAATTTGGAATCAGTGAATCTTAGGGTTGAGGTATCTGGTATAGAGTGTTACTAGGTAAGTGTGTAGGGAGCTAGAAGCTCTGAGATCCTGAAAGTCATACTGGTGAGCTGAGACAAAGGCCAGGAATATCTGTGAGAACTGATGAGAAAGCAGGACTTCCTAAGCAATTTGTTACATGTTTAAACATCAAGTACAGAGGAGATTGACTTTAGATCAATCTGTCTTTTTGCCCCACTTAATGCTAACTTGTGCTAAGGTAGGCCTGGCACCTGACTGCGCACATTTCTTCTAGGCTCTCTCACATCTCCTCTAGGTTCCTGTGGTACAGAGAAGAAAATCAAATGGAATAGGATTATAGGTCCAATAGCCACCCCCTTCTTCAGGTCACCAGCACATGGGGTACTGCACATGAGAAACGAAATGTTCAGGATGAGACATTTAAGCGCACTTTATTAGAGGAACATGAAATCTGGCACTGCCTCGTGTTACTAAGATGCCTGCTCACTTAACATTTACACAAGCATAGCTAAGAGGTACTACTTCTGAAGCTTAGGACAAATTAAATTAACATTTTTTTGTATTTCTTTTTAAGTGAAAGTTTCTAAACTATATTAAACATGGGTTTTTTTTTCTTAAAATATTTTCTTTATCGCTAAAGTTATTAGTATTCTGCAGAACTGCTCTATCATCTCATAGTGTTTACTAACCTGTGTATGCCAACCTTATGCACCCTATCTGATTTCAGCTTCTTGAGAACAAGATCTAAGTTTTATGTTGCTTTGGCAAAATATGGCCACTTCTACTTCTGAAACTACTGCCCTTAAATATACTGACATTAGGTACTGAATTCAAAGTTCAGTAGAATGGTTCACAGGCATACCTGATGGGCTATTCCATAACTATCCCCTGAAACCATTAACTCAAAAGCTAATCAAAAGTTAAAAATAATAATTACACTAATTTCTATAACTGACAGAGTTGGATGACCATTGGCCTCCAGGTATAGAGTCTTAGAAAAGTAACCCCTACTTTTAAATATTGAGAAGAAAACGGTACCCTAAAGCAAATAACTTAAAAAGTATGGCCATCTGTCCTGTCCTTTCATTTATGCAAGAAATAAAATTGGGTGGTCGTAAATAAAGACTAAGTAAAATAATAGAAGTACAAGCTCTTTGAAAAACTTACAAAATGTTATGAATTTCTACTGAAATGTTAAGGTTCTTAAAGATGAAAACAGATCTTTCTTAAAGCTGTAATTGATTTATTGAACCTGATATTTTAGATCATTAAAATGATGAATGTTACTTCTACACAGTCATCAGGTCATTTTAGAAAGAACTAACCTAAAGAAAAACAGCTCCAGTAGTCAGTAGCCAACTAGCCGTAGTGCTCTTGATGTGTCTAAAAACAATACAATAATAACATTAACATTTTTTCAAGCTCCTAATACTTGCCCTGTTGTACTAAACTCTTTATGGCTATCATATAATACCAATAAATGCCCCAAAGTGTAAGTATATTATATTGGGCTTTTTATATGTGAGGAATTTCTTTTCATCATTTATAATCATTGAGAGACTGCTGTGGGCAAAGACTTATAGAGGGCTTTAGATTCTGTAGTGACTGACTTCCTTTTCATGGAGCTGCTGAGGACAAACAATATAAGTAAGTGAATATGCAAGCCGAGAAGAAAAATAGCAAATAAAGACATTGAGAAATTAGCTTGGCTACACCACGGTATTATTGCCTCATCAAGTATTCGGTTTGACCTTCAGGACCATTATTTAACACTAACCCCCATATGCAAGCATAGCCCCTAGATAACAGCCCACAGTCACAGGTAAATGTAAGTTTCTCATATGACTTCCCCAATGACCTCTGTGGTTAAAAGTTTCCCCACCTCCCAAGGCTTTCTACTTGTGCACTCTTTAATTAAAGCCTCTTCAGAGCTTACCAAAACCCAGCTTTTTCTGGTTTGAGTCAACCAATCTGGCCTTAGCCCCCAAACCCCAAAACATTCAACCCAAGACCCTAATAAAGCCATGTGCCCCAGATCCTGCCTCTCTCTGCCTTCACTCTGCCTTGATCTCTACATGTGGTCCCCCTGAGGCCTACTGTGGTTACTTTTTGCAGGACATGTGAGTAATAAACTTCTCTATTTCAATTTCTCTTGTGGTCTTTTGTTGAATTGTGGCTCACTATCTCACACCCTGGGACTCTACAGGCAAGGCTAATTTAACAAAGTCATACCACAAGTACTACACAAAGAATCAAAATATACAATTAACCTAATTGACAAACGAGGAAGATTTATTTGAGAAAGTGGCCTTTTAACTGAAATGTGAACAACTAGATAAAATAAGACCTGCAGAGGTCAGGAGAAATCAATTTTCAGAGGAGAGAAAAAGCAATTTAAAGGCCACTGCTATAGACTGAGAGAGAAATACTAAAGTCACAGACATTAGCAGTAGAAATGATGAGGAGAAAACAGGTTGAAGATAAATTTTGGATTTAGAAGCAGTAGGATTGTGTAAGGTAATTAGGGATGATGTTGGGAATTTGGGCTTGAACAACTGGGTAGAGGGTAGCCTTAAGCATTGAAAGTATATTTGATAGCTGGGACTTGAACTCTTACCTTTTTATACCAGGGTACACACCACTGATTAATAGAAAGGCCACGTAAGAGACCAAATTTTCTTTTCAAATTTATATAACTTTGGAGAATTTATTAACACTCTAATGTTATGTCTGTCTCTCCTCCTCCTGTCTGCATCCAGTTAATCACTCAATTATTCAAAGCACAAAAATGTTTTGTTATTGCAGTGCACTAAAAGTAATTCATATTTTGAAACCCTAATCCCAAAGTGATGGTGTTTGGAGGAGGAGCTTTTGGGGAGAAATTGGGTTAGGAGAGTGGAGCCCACATGAATGGGATTAGTGCCCTACATGTGGCCAGAGAATTAGCTAGCTCTCTTTCCACCATGCGAGGACACAGCAAGACAGCCACATATAAACCAGGAAGAGGGAATTCACCAAAAAGCCACGCATGCTAGCCCTTGATCTCCGACTTCTACGTTCCAGAACTGTGAGAAAGAGGTATTTGTTGTTTAAAGCACCAATCCATGGTAATCTGTCACAGCAATCTGAGCTAGAATAATTCTAATCTCCTTTACAAGCCTATATACTAGTAATAATTACAACAACAACAAACAGAAAACACCATAAGAAAGCTCTCACAATTCCCAAGGAACAAATCAACAAGCATATCTGAAAGCTTGCAGAGCAGGAAAACGCTAATACTTTTGTAAAAATGCAGTAAAAGTAAAGGAAGAAGCATGCCTAAGCAGCATGCCTAAAACACATTAGAGATGCAATGACATCCGTAGAATTTAACTAAAAACAAGAGTTACTTGTGTTAGAAAGTACTTATCAGTGTCATCAAAACTGATATTTATTAAAAATTTGAGGTTATAAGCAACCACTTCTCAAAATGTATAGCAGAGGCCTTGGGCTCTGTAGACCTTATTAGGGAAGAGGAGAGTCTGCGGGACTGCCCCAGGTCCCCGCTGTCTGACACATATTGAATTCCCACAAGAAGTTCATATCTACAAAAGTTTATGAGACTTAAAATTAAGGTTTGAAAACTGTTGCTTTAAGCTAAAATGATAATTTCATTTTTCTTTAAACGTTTATTTTTCCAAGTTTGCTATCTCACCCTCCTTATATTGTCATATTTAAAATAAGGAAAATTTACACTGATGCTCATCAACCACTCTAATTGTTTATTAGAGTCTGATCATTTAATATTATTGCATATTTTATTGGCTTCAGCAGTTCTTCCTTAAAAATTAACCAACGAGAATAAAAGAAAGTGTGTATGGGTGTATAACAGGTAGGGGAAGCCAAAAATGGTTTAGGAATGCTTTTTCTCTTTTGGGGATTACATTTAGAACTTGAGTAACATTCTGCCCTAGATATACCATGGAGCTGCTGAGATTCAGTGCTTTTGGAACATTTCTTTACTTAACCAACTGAGTATTTATCATGACTGCACCCTACAGCAACTTCTTTTTTATTCCTAATAAAAACAAATGTATTGTCCTTCTACTCTGGCGACATGAATTTATATTTAGAAAGAGAATAAGTAACATGATAGTATAAAGGGAAATGTGTTTCCCTAATTTATTGTTTCTAATATAAGTAGAAGATATTTGGAGAAGAAAGATATATAAATATATGAAGGGGTATGCTGGTTCTAATCCATTAAAAGTAAAGCAAATATAGGATATCTAGTTAGAATTTATTTTCTGAGTAAAATCATGTGAATTTTAACTAGCAATTAAAATCATACTTTGCTATGTCCCATGTAATCAGTGTATATTGTCCATCAGTCTCTTTAAATAACAAGGTCATTGATTTGACTACTTTCATCACCTACCTTATCAAATAGAATCTTGGTAAAACAAGATTCTTAGATAGAAATGTAATGGGAAAATTATTGTACCAAAATCCGTACTAAAATTTATGACCCAGTTATGTCCAGCTAAATGGTCTTAATATTACGTTATAATTTTATATACTTATGCTGAAATTGCTGATTTGGTTTTGAATGTAAATATTGAAGAGTGATATAGCAATAAGTGCTTTGATATCTGTGTATATGTACTCTCTAGATGATTCTAAGGCTTTATATATTAGCTATATATTTGATGATGCCAAATTTATCTAACTCTCATCTCTCCCCTGAATGCCAATTCCAGATACCATCAGCCTATTTGGTATCTCTACTTACATGGCCAATCCAAATATCAAACTTATTGTGTTCCACTTAAAAGTTAGCCAGCTTCCCCTAAAGTTAACCCAAAGTAAACCCAAGTCCTCACAGTAGTTTACAAGGCTATCCGCGCTCCAGTCCCCTGCTACTCTTCTGACCTCATTCCCTTCTAGATACCCTTCTTTACCCTACTCTAGCCACACTGGCCTCCTTATTGTCCTGCAGTTTTGCTGTGCAAGCCTTGCCCTCCGGCCTTTTCATTGTTCTTAATTACCTGGCGTGCATTTTCTCCAATAGATACATGAATCACTCCTTCACTTTTTTCAAATCCCTATTCAAATGTTACCTGATTAGAGAGGTTTCCCTGGCCACACTATAGTACATGCTACTCTGCTTTTATTTTTCTTCATAGCATTTATAATGTCCTAGCAGATACTCACTGATTACTTCTTTACTGTTTCTCCCCCTTCACTACTATTGAGGTCTTGTGAAAGCTTGAGCCTTAATACCGTATTTCTGGTTTGTTACTTTATTATATACTGCTCCTAGAACACTGCCTGCTCATAATAGGTATTTAATAAATATTTGTTGAATGAATAAAAAGCCCAATATTCAAAATGAAGACATAATTCCTTATTTTCATACATCATAAATTCATGGAAGAAATATGTAATTAGAATGATATAGTGTTATGTAGGGGGGGGGGGAGGTAAACAGATAAGTAGATTCCAATCCCCAATTGCATCATGCTTTTCAAAACACTTTTTTCTGTTTTGTTAATTCTCACTTGAGGATTATTTCCATCGATTTCTTTTTTCGAGTGATGGCAGGGAGAGAGAAAAACTATCAATGTTAGAGAGACACATAGATTAGTTGCCTTCCCCACACACTCTGAACAGGGCTGGGGATGGAACCTCCAATCCAGGTACATGCCCTTGATCTGTAATTGAACTTGTGATCCCTCAGTGCAAGGTTCAATGCTCTAACCACTCAGCCACAATGCTCAGGGCTAAAAAATGTATTTCTATTGTGTCATATGCGTATTTCTTTTTTTCTGAAAATTCAGTAAATAATTTATGTTGGAATGGCATTGATATACATTATTTAATGTAACTGTATTAATTAATCTCTTCTTTCTCATGCACAGTGATTCCCAGTGAATCATTACCTTTAATCTTTTTGTTTTACATTCTTTTTACACCATATGGGACGAAGGCAATAATATTCCCATAAGTACAACAGCAATGCTGTAAAAACAAACAAATTGACTCTACTAAAGCAAAAACAGTTGTCTGGAAGGCAATTCCACCATGTAACAGCTTTTAATATATTTCATTAGCTGATATCCACAAGTTCAAGTCTGGTGTACAAAGGAAGTTTTATAAAATCAGTTCAAGTTTGGACTGTAGAAAATTTTATTGTAAAGAAGGTGGAAAATTAAGGAAAATTGAGCTCACATCATGATATAATGTAATTGTGACCCAGTCATTTTCAAGCTCTTAGTCAGCAGTTTTTTCAAACTTCAACATGTATTGACTCCCCTGGACATTTCTATTAAAACTTCACACCCTTTAGTCTCAATGCAGATAATTTCATGCAACACTCCAAAAATAGTCCAAGAAACAGCATTTTTAATCAACACCTCAGGTGATTCTGATGTAGCCAATCTGAGGACCACACTTTAAAAAATACTTGTCTAAGTGAAGGGACAGCACCATGGCCATCATATACTTCTATATCATGCTTAGCCATTTTTTGTTTTAGAAATATACACATTTCTTGATGCTTTATTTTCCCTTTTTTAAATTTCAAGCTTATTGACCTGATGAGAAGACTTCAGCTTCTGCTTCATAACTGACTGAAACTATAGTTACACTTAAATTTTGCCTCCTTCATCTTTCTGAAATGAGGCACATGATTAATTTGCTGTCTTACCCATTTTTATAGAGTTTAGATAATAAGAATTTGTCTAGCACTGACTTTTAAGCCTCAGGCTATTCAGCATCAACATACGACTAAAATTTCAATTACTCTGCCAGAAAATGTTGTTCCATCCCAAGAAAAATACCATAATGGCAGTTTCAAAGGATGAATTTTATGTAAGGCTGAGAAAACTACTGCATTTAAAGTATGGGTAAATCTTCTGTTGGCAGAAACTAGAAAAACTATTTCAAGGTCAATATTAAATCAAGGTTCTACATAGCTATACATTTTTATATAATTAGCATAACTCCACATAAGCAACATAATAATTAATTATTTTTCAAGACAGGTAAGAATGGCTCCCTAGGAAAATCAGGGTTTTGTTCAGTGACAAAGGGAACACAGCAGCTAGTAGGTAGAAAGAAAAACAAACACAGATATTCATCCCATCTAAAACTGCCTTACATTCCATTTGTTGGCTATTAGTGAGAAAGTAACTTTATAGGGTAACTGTATAAGCAAGAGCAGGGTAAGCTTTATCATCCTATGTATAAACATACAGAGTAGTTCACACTGTTTTATATTGATTAGGGCTAGAAATATTAATTCTGAATGCCTTCAGCATCCTTTTGCTTTATGCTTAGAAAAGGGGTCTAATTTTCAACCAAGCACCACAGCTGCCTATTACAGTAATAGAGACCAACTTGCAGGATATGGAGGAAGACAGAGAAACAGACAGTAACAGACTGACTTCCCAATGCCCGCCACTCTCATATTTTTTGGTCATGCATCATGCATGCCTATTTGGGGATTATAAAACAGAATTAAATTATCATATTTTAACTCAATAAGCTTAGTTATTCCTTTATAAGTTTAACATTGGGTTTAGATAGCTAAGTCAATAATGAAACTGAGACAAGTATAGAAATTAAGTCACCATTTTCTAAGGGAACTAAGAAAGAAATTTAATCTTAATTTTTACATTTGAAAAAAAAGATTAAACTAGATACATCTAAATATATATGGGATTGAATTGCACATATTAAAAATCTGCCAGAAAGAGTTGAAAAGATTGCCTCTCCCATACAGTTGGTGACCAAAATAATTCATTAATCCTCTTGTTAATAGATGGCATTCTGTTAATAAAGTGATCAGTTTTTAACATGGTCATAGATTGATGAGTGTAGCTTATTTAAAAATAAAGAAAAAAGTGTACAAATCATCCAGCTTAACTTTTTATTTGATAGATGAGTCAGTGGAAGTACATTGCAACTAACTGATGCATCCAAGGTCTTGGCCTTAACTGAAATTATACAAAATTGAACCTAGAATAAATATAAGTGGCCATTTCTTCTTTTCAATTATTTGTGATAGATTAATACTTTATGCCAATCAGTAATTGTCTTCTGTTATGTTCTTACCATCTTCAAACCTGACTCAAAATATAATAGTATCCAAACCTTGTAATCCTAAGTAGGTCACAAACACAGAGATAGATGTTCAAATGATATGTAAGAAGGTCAGAAGGATAATATTATTCCAGGTTTTTATTTACTGGGAAAACCCCGCCATTTGTTCTGTGCTATTTCATTATAATTAAATGGAAAAAAAGTATTCCAAATAACTTTAATTTTAATACTTGAAGGTGAAGGTTCTTAATCCCAGAGTACTTTTAAAACATGAGGCATGCCTAATATAATGTTAGGTTACATAAGAGTACAATTCAACTGTCCAATTTTTTTAATCTGTTCCAAGAGCTAAAAACTAATCAAGTCTTATTGTGTGTTTAATTATTTTATGTTCAACACAGGGACAGTTTCACAAATTTAGAATACATATATATATATATATATTAAATATTTTTATTGATTTCAGAGAGGAAAGGAGAGGGAGAGAGAAATAGAAACACCAATGATGAGAGAGAATCATTAATCAGCTGCCTCTTGCATGCTCCACAACTGGGGATCAAATCTGGGTGTGTGCCCTAACCCGGAACTGGAACCCAACCTCCTGGTTCCTGGGTCAACCACTGAGCCACACTGGCCAGGCAGTTTCAAAAATTTTAATAAGTACCCCAATTAGATAATAATATAGAGAAACTATCTGAGAAGAAGACAAAGTGACACACAATAAAAGCTGCACTGTGTTATAAATGCATGAACCCCATCTCCAGAAAGTGTTTTTTGCTATTCTCAGTGCCTCTGGAGAAAATTGGCCCTCCTTTCTTCTGTGCCTGAAAAGTTTCTTTTATCTTCTCTGAATTGAATTGATGAAGCCACTCTGAAGGGGAGGAATGGAACAGCTTGGGGATACAGACTCCATTATTCCCAGATATGAAAGAAGCCTTAGCCTAGGCTGTCTAGTGAAGGGGGAAAGTCATCAGAGCGATATATGAAGTAATTGCAAGAGATAAGAGCTAGAATCAAAGTAAAAGAGCAACAGAAACAGTTATGGGGAGATTGGAGGATGGGGAGATAGAGAGATAAATATAAAGGGAGGCTGAAACCGGTTTGGCTCAGTGGTAGAGCGTTGGCCTTTGGACTGAAAGGTCCCGGGTTTGATTCCGGTCAAGGGCATGTACCTTGGCTGCGGGCACATCTCCAGTAGGGGGTGTGAAGAGGCAGCTGATCAATGTTTCTGACTTTCTATCTCTCTCTTCCTCTCTGTGAAAAATCAATAAAATATATTTTTAAAAAATAAATATAAAGAGAGAAGAGAAGGAGAGATATTAGGCCATACTGAACTGTGACTGTGAATATGATATACATGTAGAAATAGTGAAACAGACATAATAGGAATCAGCTCAACAAATTTTCCAATATATTTACTTTCCTCTTGGAGATGGGTAGAAATTACACCCATTTGTTGGGTGAAGAATTAAACATCTTTTCTCTCTCTTCAAGGACCTGGGCACAGGTCTACTCTTTCAGGGAAAGGTACATAAGCAGTCTGTCTATCCTTGGATGACAGGAAGGACAACTCTTGGCTTAGGATCACTGAAGGATGAACTAATATTCTCTTCCAGCCAGAATCCTTCATACATGTAAGACAGATATCCTTCCCTAGCAGCTGCAGAGTGGCTGAGACAGCTTGACCTTTGAGGCCCAGCCTCAGAGTCTGTCTGAGACTAAGGCTAAACCAAAAGAATGGAATCCCTCTGAGCCCACTGTGACCTTACCATCTAGTAACAGGAATGTACTCTTGGCCCTGGGCAGACTGAAGAGAGTGCTGTTCTATGCAACACAGGCATGACGGGACTGCCACTCCCAGGGATGCAGAAACACAGAAAAACCCTCAGGCTCCTCAGACAACACAACAGGCAAAAAGGAACAGCGGCTCACCACTGGAAGAATCTGAAGTCTGAGGAAATGAGAGCAACAAAATTCCAATCCATCACAAGCCCTGAACAGATTGATTCAATGTCACCAGGTAGCAGCCTGATTGAGGAGGAGGGGAGCACATTGCTGTGTGAAGATTGATTTGAAAAACAAACCTAAAAATAAGGAAGAATTAATTATTTTTTTTCTGTAAGATTTCTAATGGTACCCAGAGAAGGTGAAATATATTTTAAATCCCTTTCAGGTAAACTTACAGTGTGATTCTAATGAGTATTTCCATAACAGAGATGTTAATTACATATACTGTACTAAAAATTTTAAGGTGTATATAGTATAGTTTGTTGATCAACATTTCCATCTGTTTTTATAGTAACTTTGAAGTGTGATGTCTTATTTCAGGCAGTAATTGCTATTACATAATCTATGCAAATTCTTAAAAGAGTGCCTGGTATCGGGTAAGATTTCAATAAATGGTAGATATAGAACCTATCAAATACTCTTTTTTTTTTTTAAAGAGAAAGTGAGCAAGTGAGAGGGAGAGAATGAAGGAGGGAGAAAGGAGGAAGAGAGGGAGGGAAGGAGTGAGGGAGGGAGAAAGAGAGAGATTGTTGTTCCACTTATTTATACATTCACTGGTTGCTTCTTGTATGTGCCCTGACTAAAGATCAAACCTTAATGTATCAGGATGACACTCTAACCAATTGAGCTACCTAGCTAGGGCCTACTTTATCAATTACTCTTGATTCTATCCTATATTTATACAATGTATTGATTGTATATGACTGTGTCAAATTCAATGTGGACAGCACCCGATCTATATTTACTACTGTTGTATCCCCAGCATCTAACACAGCATCTTACACACAGAGCACTCAACTGCAAGGGATGAATGCATGAATGACTAACTACTGCTGATAACAAAATCTCAACAGTTATTGATCTCTTAGTATGAAAATGGGCAAATCATCTTAAATTCTCAGTGCAATATAAAATCAGTAGTAAACATATAGAGCTTTGCATGGCATCTCTATGACTTGAGACTGCTGGTTTTACGAAGAAGGTATTGCCACCTTTATTCCAGGTCCTCCCCCTTCCAGTAACTAAAAATCATGGGCATACAACAAACAAGCATAGGGAGTCTTTCAAAGGCAGAGAGAACAGGTGGTTTGCCCAGGGACTGCAGGACTTGAGGAATGAATTGATGGTGAGTTCCTTGGCTTTTCCTTCTGCCACCCATATGCACAGGACAGAGCTCTGCATACATTCAACCTGGAACTTCACCTGCACAGATACAGAAGTTTCAGGGGGGAAAATGTTTCCCTCTTGCCAAAGAATCCAAACTAAGCATCTTTTTGACAATAATCACCCTACTCAACAACATATTAACACAAAAACAACCTCTTTTTAACAGAAGAAAAATCTTCAAGATTTAGGGTTAAACAAATATTTCTTAGACTTGACACACACAAAAAAAACACAATCCAAAAATGGGAGGAAAATGATACACTGGGCTTATAAAATTTAAAACATTGGCTTTGTGAAAGACCCACTGAAGAGGATGAAAAGACAAGATACAATCTGGTAAACAGTGTTTGCAGTCCAACAGAGGGCTAGTACCTAGAGTACATAAACAACTCTCAAACCTTATTTTAAAAACAATTCATTTAGAAAGTGGGCAAAACATGTGAACAGATGTTTCCCCAAAAAGAATATACAGAAGAACAATAAGCACACACAGGTGCTCCACATCATTAGGCAATAGGGAAATACCAATCAAAACTTCTTTGTTAATGAGTATAATCTTTGCCCATTTTTTGATTCAATGTTGTTTCTTTATTGTTGCACTGGGAGAGTTTTGGGGGAGGTTTTGTTGGTTTTCTTTTCAGAATATCATGTTTTGCAACTGTTTTCTCTCAGTCTGTGGCTTGTCTTTTCATTTACTTCAGTGGCTTTTAAGGAACAGAAGTTTTTAAAATTTCCTACAGTCCAATTTATCATTTGTTTTCATAAAGTTATATTTGAGAATTCTTGACAATATCACAAGGATTTGTTTCTATATTTTGTTATAGATTTTCTATATGTTAAGTCTTGTAGTAAGTCTATTTTGTAGATGATGTGAGGTATGACTCACAGTCTAGTCTTAATTTTTTTTTTAATTTCAGCATTGTGTGAAAGAATTATTGGGAGGTTTTATTCAAAAGTATATAACTTTCTCCTCCAGAAAAAAACCATTTTCTTTGATTTTTTCATTGATTTTAGAGAGAATGGAGAGGAGGGAGGAGGAAGGAAGGAAAGAGAGAGAGAGAGAGAGAGAGAGAGAGAGAGAGAGAGAGAGAGAGAGAGAGAAACATCAATGTGAGATAGAAACATTGACTGGTTACTGATTGCCTCCTGTGCACACCCTGACCAGGTACCTGGCCTTGACCAGGAATCAAACCTGAGACCGTTCCGTGTGAGGGCTGTCGCTCTATCCATGGAGAAACACTGGAGGGCTGAATCTTGACAAATATATAAAATAATCTAAACCTTTGAATGCAATGTACACCCCTTGTACTATAAGAAAAAATACTTTTTATATTGAAATACCAGGTTCTCTTTCACTACCTTTAACAAACATTTTCATTATTTACATATTTAGCATCATTAGATTTCATATTCAACATTAGAAAGTTTCTTATATACACAATGTATTGATATTTATCATCCTAAAACATATTGAGTGTTTATGACAAATGTAACTGTGGTGTCATGATGAAAAACATTAATTTTGTTCCATGATGTATGCATGTTAATTTTGTTGCCCTATACTAATATTTCATTACTGTCCTTACTGTAATGCAGCTGAACTAAGAACTGGTTCTCTCTGGGGATATCTTTTTTTTTTCTATCATATCACAGAGCACTGATGAAAATTTTAAGTTTCCTAGATGTAGGACTTCTCTATGATATGTATTTCAGAGAAATAAGCTCATGAATTCAAGCATGTTCAATTGCCTAAAGCTATCAGGCAGCCAGAAGTAGTAGACAGATAACAATGTTGTAAAGATTGACTTTTATTCTAGTTCACATTTCTGAGGCATGCATTTTCTTAATCCAGAAAGGCACCTCTTGTACTCTCTGCAGTGAAAATTTTGCTGTTTTTCTCTCTGAGGGCTAATATACTATCTGAGTAGGGCTGATGAGTGAAACTTGAAGTAGTACATTAAAAAAGGTACACAGTGCAAAATGAAAATCATGCATCAGTAATGTATACTTGAAATTTATATAATTCTAGAAGCCCAATGTACAAAGATTCGTGCCAGAATGGGCCTTCCTTTCCCTGGGTGTTGGCACCACTTTCACTCTGGCCAGAGCTGCCTTTTCGCCTTCCTATGCTGCTCAGAGGCCCAGAGCAGCAGTGTATACAAATTAACCTGCCATCTTTGTTGGGTTAATTTGCATACTCACTCCTGTTTGGCTGGTGGGTGTCATGAAGGTATGGTCAATTAGCATGTTACTCTTTTATTAGGTAGATTAGTGTCATCTCAATAAACGTAATAAAAAGAAAGAACATTTAAAACTACTAAAAAAGTACCTGATATATTTTACCACTACCAAAAAATAAAGTATGAAATAAATGGTATAATGTCAAGCAGAGTTCAGTAGAGACAATAGAAGCTTTGAAGATCAGCAGTTCACAAAAGATTTAGTGACTAAACGCTAACAAAATGAATTTAGTGGCTGTAAATAAAATTCTTTTTGTATTCTTTATTTCACTTTATTCTTCTAGTAATAAGCCCTTTAATCACAGTATTTATTTGGGTCTATTTCTTTTGTTTCCCCCTCGGTGATTCCATTAAATAAACATTTTGTTGTAGGCAACATCAATGACAGACCAGAGAAGTACGAGGACTGCAGAGATTAATTAGAGGACAATGGTGTTTTCTGCGAGAAGGGCATTGAGTGTGAACTCCAAGGATAGATTCTGGAAAAACTTCCAAGTGTGTTGACATGAATCAGGACATTCTAGGAAAAGAAAACAGGGCAAAGCCCTGAAAAGTTCTTAAGTTTTTCTGCTATCCTAAATTAAAAATTATCATAGATTTTTTTTTAGCTAAGGAGGATCTTAGAGTCCTTCTCGGGTCACTATTCCATGGCTCACATGACATATCCCTGGAATTGGCAGAAGTGACTCTGGAAAAGGGAAACAAAGAGAGGTAGATCTAGTTTCATAAAAGTATAGTAAACTAAAACTCAAGTCTTTCCCAGTCACTTTACTTCACATGTAAGAAAGCAGCACAAGGGTAAATTTAGGAATACAGAGATTCTAAACAGAAGAACTGCATGCTATAAACTCCACTGTTAGGCCACATGTATAGATGTGCTACAATTCTAGGAAAGAAGATCCATTTTCCAGTAATTCTTAAGAAAGGGAAAATAAAAGTCCTCTCAAGGTCAAAGATTCAGGAAATTTTATTATGGAAACATAATGAATTTCTCTTCCCCTACCACCACTCCCACCCCTGAGGGAGCTCTAGATTAAGCATTTCAAAAGAATCAAGTACTCAAATCTATCCAATAAAATATCTGATTTTATTTCCTTCCAGATTTGGCTAGTGATGGTACTAAATCGATCTTCATCAGATCAAAATAATGCACTCTTGCTGCTCAGAGTTTCCCCTTCTTGACTCAATATCTGATTTTGCAATTATGAAAATGGTAGCCAGAATCAAAGAAAAGTTTAAGTGCATGCTCTTTTACAAATGCTGCAGAAAATATAAAATATTGGCTTTGAAGGGTAAACATTCTGCTATGTAGCTAGCTCTGTTGAAAGGAGTGTTGAGGGTTCAACATAGATTCCAATTAGTTCAGAAAACAATCAGTAGTTATATGCTGAACTGTAAAAAACATGCAGGGATCGTTTCATTGTCTATGTTTTTAAATTTAAAAATTCAGGATACATGTCAGTTGCTGCAAAATACTATATTGGAAGATCTTCTCAAAGATATTTTCTTGCCATTTTCAGTTACTAGTTTTTAAAATTAAAAGTAAAATAAATCATGATTGCTGTGGGAATTTAGCAGAGCACCATTTAAAATCCAATTTCCAAGTGTATTAGAAATGCAAAGGCTCTAGGAGTCCCTATATCTTTTTAATATGGGAGATTAACTTTCTTACCCTTAATAATACTGTTTTTGATATTTAATTTTCACTCTGTGAGAATTTGATACTTGCACCTAAACTAACATTTCTAACTGGGTTGGTTTCAAATTATATTAAAAAAAAAACACAAACCTTTATCCCTAAATATAGTTTAATTAGCAAAAAGTTAAGCAAGCTCAAGTGACATTTATTATACCAAATCTTGCATATAATACTTGCTCTAATTAGTTGAATTAAGTTATTTATTCATAAAAGACTACTTCCAGAGATTTAATTACAGCAAAAACTAAGTATTTTCAGATTTATGCTATGTCAGAAAAGGTGAACCCATCTTAACTCAAATATCATCTATTTGCTATGTGCATATTTTGACTCACATGGAAATATCTATGCATATATGTGCCTCAAATATGTTAACTCAGAAAAGAAGCTATTTATAGCTGACACCTAAATTCATGATTATTTATAAAAATGTTGATTTTATCATCAGCTGTAGGAAAAGGGCACAAATGAACTAACTTAGTTTGTATCATAGTTATTTCTCCTTCCAGGGATGACTTTTTTCTTAGCTTTTCTGTGGTCTTATCAGTTACGGCATATATTTATTAGCTGTTTTGTCTCCTTGTTCTCTACCAAACTAGATTTAAACCTATATGAACCCAAGAAAGCATCATTATGCTTTAATATCCCATTAGACACACTTTACTCACATTAATAGGATCCAATTTAGCAATGCACCAGTTGGGGAAGTAAGTTATTGCCTAATGAAACATTCATCAACTTACTATTTTCCTCATTCACTCTGTTCTGCTATGTGTTTTATTTCTTACATTTGTCTTGTTTTATATATTTTATTATTGAATAATCTTTGTTCAGAACCGATATAAAATTGTAATTAAGTTATGTAATTCAATCTTCCTGGAATAGTCCATGACCAAAACATGGGAAACACTGTGATATACTTAGGATTTATATGTTTAACCACTTATTTGTCCGTGAAGAAGGTTTCCTGACTAAAGTTGGTTTTCAGATAAATTTGAATTTCTCTATAAGTCTTTCTAATAGTCCTATGTACATCTTTTTGTTAGAAAATAATAAGTATTTTGTGCCAGTTAAAAAGTAAGTTGTAGCTTAGTAGGAAGGTTTCTAAGACAAAACACAGCAAAGATGATGAAAATATATAGGATGGAAAAGATATTTAAAAATTTTTCCTAGATATTAGATTTTCCCCTTATATTTTGGGTGTTTAAGTTTTCTTATGAAAACACTTTATATTCTTTCTCATTAAACAAAAATACAGTTTGAAGAGTGAAATCATTAGTTCAGAATTATTTCTTCAAAAATTATGTCTAAGCCCTGACTGATGTGGTTCAGTTGGTTGGAGTGTCACCCCATACACCGAAGAATCATGGATTAGGTTCCCGGTTAGGGCATATACCCAGGTTGCGGGTTCGATCCTCATTTGGGGCACATCTAGAAAGCAACCAATGAATGCTTCTCTCTCACGTCTGTGTTTCTCTCTCTCTCCCCCCTCTCCCTTCTTTTTTCTCTGGAATCAATTAAAAAACACCCTTAGGTGAGTATTAAAAAAAATAAAGCTTATCTAAAATAATCCAGCATAAAGCAGTAAATCAAAGAACGAACAGTTAGAAATTATAAGTTGAAATCCCAATTATGATACCTTGCACTGAACACATGCCAGTTTGTGTGAAACTAATTAGTCTTCTATAATGGAAAACAATATAATTGAGTCTATATGGTTATGAGAGATACAATTGAAATAAATTACGTATTTCCTGACAATTATATTTCTAAATTATAAAACACTGACTTGAAATTTTTCTAAGTTATTGGAATATATTCTTGTCATAATCCATATTCCAACGTTTATTTCAGAATGTGTTACAGTTTTAACCCATTGGTCATCAGCAAGGAAATATTTTCTTTTACTAAAAGGGAGACACTTTATGAATAAAATAATAAAATATTTTATCACACTTTCTTATGAATGGCAATAACATTTTTATTATGAAATCAATGTAAATATTTTAGAAATATATAAAATGGGGAGGTGGAGCCTTAATTCTACCAATGTGAAATGATACTATGTTATTCTGTTATTGAAACTCTCCTGTGAATTTTATACAGATGCATATAAAATGTGTATTATATTTGACATTTTCAATTATGAAACTGCTAAGGAACAAAAAGAACTGAGAGGTGACCATCTATTCAAAGAGAACAAGTATTTATTTTTTCATTTGCTCTACTCATATCATGCATGTCCTGGGGGACTCTGTCCCACACAATCAGGACTCAGGCTGATGGAAGCCACCCAGCCTTGTATTTTCATCTGGAACATGAGGTCATCCAGTTCATTGCAACATGGGAAGTAAAGAAACACTCCCAGAGGTAAAACTTTTATCCCAGAAGTAAAGCTCACCACTTCTCACAACCTATTGGACAGAATTATCGGTCTCTGGCTTACCATCAAGAAATAGAAAAATATATTATCTATAGATCCAGAGGAAATTTATATATTAGAGAGCACTAGTGCTCTCCATTGCATAAAAATAAAGGGATTTCTGTTATATTTTAGTTGATTAATTTCTATGTCTTAAAATCATTTAACCAGGTTCAACTAATCAAGTTTTAATTAAGATTGCTTCATTTTAATGATGCTTTTTTTTTTCAGTATTCTAAAAGCACTATTTCTTCTTTTATAAAACAAACTAGAGGTCTGGTGCACAAAATTCATGCACAGGGGTGTGGGGTGGTCTCTCAGCCTGGCATGTACCCTCTCACAATCCGGGACTCCTCAGGGTATGTCCAACTGCCAGTTTAGGCCTAATCCCATAGGGATCCCTGCAGGGTCGGGCCTAAACTGGCAGTCAAATATCCCTCTCACAATCCAGGACCACTGGCTCCTACCTGCTCACCTGCCTGATCACCCCTAACCACTCACCTCATTGCCTGATCACCCCAACTGCCTCTGCCTGCCTGCCAGATCACCGCTAACCTCTCTGCTTGCCTTCCTGGTCACCCCTAATCATTCACCTGCCTGCCTGATCACCCCTAACCACTCACCCGCCTACCTAATCGCCCCTAACTGCCTCTGCCTTGCCCCCCACCCCCGTGGTGGCTTCATCCTGAAGGATGTCAGGAATGACATCTGGAATGTCTGGTCCAATTAGCATATTATGCCTTTATTATTATAGATTATTATAGATTATGGTAAACAATATTATTGGGAGATATTTTTATTTGAATCTGATATTTCAAACATAGGTTGTTCATTTAAAGTTGTTGTTCTTCATTTTATAATTATTCTGAAAGGGACAATTCTTATTGTAAGTCTAGATCAGTAAAAAAAATCAACTCAGTGTACTATCATATCAAAAAACTTAATAGAGCAGAAACCGGTTTGGCTCAGTGGATAGAGCGTCGGCCTGCAGACTGAAGGGTCCCAGGTTCGATTCCGGTCAAGGGCATGTACCATGGCTGTAGGCACATCCCCAGCAGGGGGTGTGCAAGAGGCAGCTGATCGATGTTTCTCCCTCATCGATGTTTCTGACTTTCTATCCCTCTCCCTTCCTCTCTGTGAAAAATCAATAAAATATATTTTTTAAAAAATCTTAATAGAAAGTAAAAGCTCAGCATAAATATTTCATTTACTCATTTTAAAAAATGATGAAAAACTAATGAAAAGAATAAGGAGTCATGTAAAGTATGACTCCACTGGATAAATCCTATTCAGCTATTAAAATTATAATAAAAACTTAATGGGAAATATATAATTTATTTAAAATTAATAAGTTGGAATTAAACAAAATATGTAATTGCATGGGTATGGAGCAGATTTGAAAAGAAACTCAGAAAAAAAATAGGTATTTGATAAGTCAGAATGGTAGTTATAGTGAGCTTCAGTGTTTTTTAAAGGTCCATTTGGTGTGATGCTTGTAAAAGGAAATATACTTAATATTTTTTAATATATTTTTATTGATTTCAGAAAGAAAGGAAGAGGAAGAGACAGAAACATCAATGATGAGACAGAATCATGATCAGCTGCCTCCTGTATGCACCCCACTGGGGATCAAGCCTGCAACCCAGGCATGTGCCCTGACCAGGAATCGAACCATGACCTCCTGGCTCAGGTCCACACACAACCACTGAGCATGCCAACCAGGCTTAATAATATTTTGTTATCTGAGTATTTGCTAGGCACTGATGACCAGTTTATCAACTCTACTAGCACTTTCTTTGAAGAATAATATATAGTCCTATAAAATAAAAGCCTAATATGCTAAATGTCTGGATGTCCAGTGGGCTATTCAACCAATCAAAGCATAATATGCTAATGATATACTAAGGCCGCTCAACTGCTTGGTATGACGTGCATTGACCACCAGGGGGCAGATGCTCTGATCGGTAGGTTGGCTTGCTGCTGGGGTCTGGCTGATTGGGACTGAACAAGATGGGCCAGACACGCCCTGGAGCCCCTCCTGCAGTCCCTCCCTGACTGGCCAACCTGCCATGTCCCTCCTCAACCTCAATCATGTGCTGGTGAGGGTCCTTTGGATGGGCCTATCCCTTCTCACAATCTGGACCCTTCAAGGGATTTCAGAGCGCCCGTTTCAGCCTGACGGTTTCAGAATGACCAGTCACTATGACACACAATGACCACCTGGGAGGGCAGACTCTCAAAGCAGGAGCTGCCCACTGGTGGTCAGTGTGCTCCCACAGGAGGAGCACCATTCAGCCAGAAGCCAGGCTCACTGCTGATAAGTGCAACAGTGTTGATGGGAGCCTCTCCTGCCTCCACAGCAGTACTTAGGATGTCCAACGTCTCCTAGACTGCAAAAGGGCTCAGGCCGAGCAGAGGAATCCCCCCTCTAGTGCATGAATTTTGTGCATCAGGCCTTTAGTTAATTATAATTGCTGAGTGATTACCAACCTAAGCACTTTAAATATAGAAACAAATATTTTTAAGTTATACATTTTTTCCTGTATGCTTTCTTACATATTATCATTTTTCTGACCTTATTATTAAGTCTCCTACCTGTCAAATAATAAAACTAAAACTAAGCTGTCTTTGAGCCAGTCTCTCACCATTGGAACTGTACTTGGAGATAGAAAAGATATTGGCAAATTATTACAAGGTATTTAGGGTTTTAATTTAACTATTTAATTAATAAACTATAGCAATTTCAAAAAAATTAAATATAGAATCTTAAATATATTAACATTTAATATTTAATATAGCATAGTGAACTTAGCTAAATTATTACTTTCTTCAACACTGATGAGAAAACAGCAATAGAGAGCTTTGCTAACATGTCCAAGTTTACCAATTTGGTAGGTACTGGATCTGGACAGAAACTCTGAATCAAGTCTCTTCACCACTTTGTACGCTACACTGTTTCCCACAGCTTCCAAAAACAGGGTGACAGAACTCCATTTTGGAGACAAAATTATGCAAAATAAAAATAAAAATTTAAACAGATAGTGACAAGTAGTCATTTAAAAGTATGCCAGATTTTCTTTTTATAAAGAATACCAAATAAGAAAAACATATTGTCATATCAATTAACTATTTCTTCATACTAAATGACCCCAAAACTTAGTGGTTTAAAATAACAAGCATTTATAGAGAACCAAGATGGTGGCATAGGTAAACACCTATTGTTCTGCCCCGCGCAACAATTCAAAAACTACAACATAACAAAACAAACATCATCCAGAATCACTGGACAGCTGGCTGAGTGAAAACTCCACAAATAAAAGTAAAGGTGGGACACTGAGACTCGGAAGAGCGGTGGGAGTGCAGCCTTGAAAATACGCGTGGAATCAGAGGTCAGGAACTGCCTTGCGTGCACAGGCTATAGGGCTGGTAGCAACAATCCCGGCTGGATTTCGCCAATGGGGAGGGCGGAGACGTAACACTGCACAGATTCCCCAGTGCCAGGCAAGGTCCGAGGTCGGGGGGATGCACCCTGGAAGCTGGGTGCAGCAGACATCTCCTAGTCTGAGGAGAAACTGGGTTGCTTGGAAAAGCAGTTTGCGCGCGTAAACTGTGCGACAGCACAGATGCGCGACTTGTCCCCTGGTCCCAGAGACCACCGGACTGCTTTGTTTTACAACCCTGGGCAAGACTTTGGGTGTGAAGACTCATTTGGGGAGAGGCAGAGTTGTCTGGCAAGGGGTAGAGACTAGCGACTTTCTCTTGGAGGTGTCTGCAACCATTCCCATCCAACAGAGACCTGCGCGTGCAAGCACCGCATAGGATGTAGCTGACACTGAGGCTGCCTGCTCAGCTCAGAGACTCCGCCCATCCAACCTGAACACAGTCTCCCTTCACAGCCAATTGGCCTGGAGGTCAAACCCTCCTAGGGCTAACAACAACAAGCTGGGCTTAAATTCAAAAAAATATTGTACAACCCATAAAGGATGCAGTAAGAGTACCCACCTCAGGTAACTGGGGAGGCTGAGCCACTGTCCCTTAGAGGACATCGACCACATAAAGCAGCCACCATGCAGAGATATGGAAAGCAATCAGGTGTGAAAGAAATGGAGGAAAAAAGACAACTAGACATAAAGTTCAAAACCACAGTTATAAGGCTTTTCAAGAGGCTCCTACAAAAGGCCGATGAACTTAATGAGAACTACGAGGAAATAAACAAGACCAACGAGGAAATAAACAAGACCAACGAGGAAATGAATGAGACCTACAAGGAAATGAATGAGACTTACAAAGAAATAAATGAGATCTACAAGGAAATTAACAAGACCTCTGAGGATATGAATGAAACCCTCACAGATATGGAAAAGGGCCAACTAGAAATCAAGCATACAGTGACTGAAATAAAAAATATTATACAAAGTCCTAAAAGCAGTCCAGAGGGCCACAAGAACCAAGTCAAAGATTTGAAATACAAAGAAGCAAAATCCACTCGGCTGGAAAAGCAAGAAACAAAAAGAATCCAGATAATTGAAGATAGCGTAAGGGGCCTCTGGGACAACCTCAAGCATGCCAACATCCGAATTATTGGGGTGCCAGAACAAGAGAGAGAGCAAGACAATGAAAACCTACTTGAAGAAATAGTGACTGAAAACTTCCCCCACCTGGTGAAAGAAACTGACTTAAAAGCCCAAGAACTACACAGAACCCCAAAATATAGGAATCTAAAGAGGACCACACCAAGACACATCATAATTAAAATGCCAAGAGCAAAAGATAGAGAATATTAAAAGCAGCAAGAGAAAAAAACAGTTGGTTACCTATAGGGGAGCATCCATATGATTGTCAGCAGATTTCTCAACAGAAACGATGCAGGCCAGACGGGAGTGGCAAGAAATATTCAAAGTAATGAATAGCAAGAATCTACAACCAAGATTACTCTATCCAGCAAAGCCATCATACAGAATTGAAGATCAGATAAAGTGCTTCACAGATAAGAAAAAGCTAAAGGAGTTCACCACCACCAAACCAATATTATATGAAATGCTGAAAGATATTCTATAAGAAGAGGAAGAAGAAAAAGGTAAAAATATAAATTATGAACAACAAATACATATCTATCAACAAATGAATATAAAAATCAAGTGAATTGATAGGCTGATGAACAGGATAAACTGGTGAATATAACAGAATCATGGACATAGAGAGGGAATGGACTGACAATTCTTGGGGAGAAAAGGGGTGTGGGAAGTACAGCAAGAGACTGGACAAAAATCTTGCAACAATGGGAGAGGACAGTGGGGAGGGGGAGGTGAGGGTGGAGGGTGGGATAGGTACAGGGTGGAGGGGAGCTATAGGGGGATAAAAAAGGGGGAACAATGTAATTAATAAACTGAACAATAAAAATTAAAATAATAAAATAAAATAACAAGCATTTAAATTATCTCATAATTTTGAATTTAATTGGGAGGTTTTATAATCTACATGATCTTGGATTGGTTCCATTGTACCCTCTCATATGTACAGGATGGAGTAAACGTACATTTACATTGTGAGTACATGAAATGGAGTTTATTTTATTATTACTAGTGACCCAGTGCATGAAATTCATGTATGGGGGGGTGGTTGTCTCTCAGCCCAGCTTGCATCCTCTCCAATCTGAGATCTCTGTGGGATTGGACCTAAACTGGCAGTTGGACAGCCCCCTCACAATCCAGCACTGCTGGTTCCTAACTGCTCACCTGCCTGACTGCTTGATCACCCCTAACCACTCTGCCTGCTGGCCTGATTGCCCCAACTCATCCACTCTGCCGGCCTGCTCGGCCTCAACCGCCCCCCCAGCCCTATCACCCTCAACTGCTCTCCCTTCCTAGCCTGATCACCCCCAACAGCCTTCCCCTCTTGGCCTGATCACTCCTAACTGCCTCTGTCTCAGCCCCACCACCATGGCTTTGTTCGGAAGGACTTCTGGAAGGTCTCATGGTCTAATTAGCATATTACCCTTTTATTAATATAGATCAGATATGATATACTGCCATAACTATAACATATGTACCAGTATTACTCTATGAAAATACATACTTCATGAGGTAGGAAGGCATCTAATACATTACTTTGTATATGTTGTAAGTAGTAGGAAATACTGTATTCATAGCAATAATATACACCCTGTGACTTCTCTTCCTGATCTGGGAATGGTTCCCCAGTTCTTTGAATGTTTCCTGGCCCCTAATGTATTTATTTATTTTGTCATTCAATGTAACTTTATTTACTGTTTATTGCACATGATTTGAGGTCTTTAATTTCTAACGACCAAAGATTCAAAAGACTATTTTTTCCATGAAGTTTAACATTAACATCAGTGAATTCATGTACTCATGTGTTTTTATTATAAACATCTGAATATTCACATTGTCATAGATCCTGAACTTATAAGCATGGACCACATACAGGCTAGCAGCAAGCCAGGAAGCCACTCTGAAAGCAAACAGATACCCTGCATAAGGAGAAAAGTCATTGCACAACATTTAATGTCCAACCTCAGTCACCTCAGAATGTTATATATATATATTGACTTCTTAATTCCTATAGTATTGGGAACTCAACTGCTTGGTTGGTGATGGGGTTGACCTGGTTTCAGGAGGATTACTCCTGAAATAATTAAGGAAAGGGGGAGCTCAATCTTTTCTTGGTTGCTTGCTCCTCCCCAGTACCTTCATCTTTCTTCTCATCCTCAGCTTTTTGGACATCTCCTTCACCTTCACCTCCTTTTCTTCCTCCTTTGCATCCTCACATTCTTCCTCTTCCTCTCCTTCCTCTTCATCAGCCACTTCCTCTTCTCCTCCTCTTCAGCTTCTCCTTCAGAGGGGGGATTCATCCTTAGCTTCCTTGGCTTTTGCAGCCTCCATGGTCTCCTCCAACTCAATCTGCTCCTTATGGACATGGCTGGTGTATTAAGAAGGGAAGGAGCCAGAGGACATCAAGTTAGAAGCTGGTCTGTAAACCACCCCAGATGACCAAAGACCTGGGAACTGTGGGAGTAGCTGCTGGCTATGTTCCCAACGCTGGTGAAACTCAGCCTGGTCTCCTCACCTTCCAAGAGTTTCCTATAAGCTGTAATGTCAATGTCCAAAGCCACAATGAGGAGGTCCTGGTATTCTTTTAAATATCATACCATTTAACTCTTTGTAGTTCTCAACTTATTTCTAATTTGTTGATTATGTCCTGCATAACACTAACACCTGAGTTCTGCTTATCCTCCAGCTCTCCCAGCTGTTTCCCCAGAGCTTAGTTCATGCCTTGGCATGCTTCCATTTCCAGGGTCTTGGCCTTGAGCAGGCAGTGGCTTTCAGACACCTCCTCCTTGGCTTCGCACACCCCGTAGATGTTCTTGACAGTGCTCTCAGTCAGCATGTTGAAGCGGCTCTTGGACCATTCTTCGGCATTCTGCATGTTCTTGGCAGCCAGCTTCTCATACTGGGTGCAGATGTCCTTGAGCCGGCAAAGAGGTCGGACTTGGAGAACATGTCCGTCTACATGGAGATCTGAGCATACTAGATTTGTGCCTGTGATCTCCTCTTCATGCACCTTCTTCAGAAAGGCGATTTAGTCCATTAAGCTGTCGATGCACTTTTCAAGCTCAGTGCCAGTGAGAGTGGCTTCATCATCACCGTTGCGTGCCTCCATCAGCCAGCCCTCTGCCTCATCATGGTTCAGCACCTCTTTCTGATAGCATGCCTGCAGATTGCTCTCAGTCCCTTCCAAGCCCTGGTGCCTGTTAACTGCCCACTGCCCTCTCCTCCCCAGGGACTGAGCTCAGTGGGCAGGGGCACAGGCATCCCATTTTCATTAAAATATTCAACCCTGGTCTACTCTACCAGTGTGCACAGGCAGCCCAGGGGTGATCCCACAGACGCTGGCCACCCCTGCCTACCCACGTCCCGACTGCCCTGTTACTGTCTCAGCTTTGACCCAGTGGGCAATGTCAGGTGCAGCCAGTCTGTCCATCCGTCCCCAATGATGACCTGGACCCTGTGATAGGCATCAGGTGCTGCCACCACCCACTCCCCTGTCTGCTCAGTTACTGATCATGGCCTCAGCGCTGCCCGCCTGGCCTGCCCAATCCTCCATTGTGGGACTGCGATCACAATCTGGACCCCACTGCCCGCAGCAAGAAGTGCCACTTCAGCTGGGCCTCGCTGCAGGCGGCAGGGAAGCCAGGCCGGAGCCCCTGCTAGGGCTGTGATCGGGACCTCGCCACCCGCAGCACCACCATGTTCCGCTCGGGGTGGAGGGGGCTCACCTGCCATCTTGCTTGGGGGTTAATTTGCACATTGCTCCTATTGGCTGGTAGTGTAGCGAAAGTAGGGTCAATTTGCATGTTTCTTTTCTATTAGATAGGATTGTATTATTTTCCATATGAACAACTGTAATCCTACCCTGTATATATTACCAGCTGCTGGGTCATGAGTTCGCTGGATGATTTAATGTGTCTTTATTCTCATGTATGGCAGTGGGCACACTATTTATTGTCCAATATGCATTGGTTTTCTTCCACCTGTCTTCTCACCCTCTTGCAGGCCCTAGATTTTTCACATGATGGTCTAAGTTTTCTATATCCAACAACAACAAAACAGCCTCAATGTGCAGCGTTTTTCAGGCATCTACCTTCTCACTCTTACTGAAGGCCTTTTGGACTAATAGGCAAATCACATGGCCAATCCTGATTCATGGGCTGGTGAAGTCAGATTTACCTCTAGATGGAAGAGATTATGTCTGTCATTTCATCTAGAATGTCAATTTTTGCATGAACATGTTCATAATAATACTTTATAATACTGGCACTATTACTATGGTGATGTGTCATCCGACATCTCTATTTCAAAGACTGGTATTGTCTTTAGGGAAAAAAAAAGAATTACATATAATTAATCCCATTTAGTATATTGACTGAATTTACATTGTGGGACATAAAAAAAACTTTGTTAATAGAAAGAATGCACACATGTAATAAATACAAATAAGTTTGTGTACAAAGTACACCTTATCATCCAGCTGGTGTGAGTTAGTGGTTGAGCATCAACCTATAAACCAGGAGGCCACATGCCAGTCTCAATCCCCAGAAGGGGGCATGCAGGAGGCAGTCAAGCGATGATTTTCTCTCTCATCATTTATGTTTCTCTCTCTCTTTCTCCCTCCCTTCCTCTCTGAAATCAATTTTTTTTAAAGTACACCTTATTTACAAATGTAACTACCAACAGGTTCACTATGTAGTTAATACTATTCTAGACAGATTCTTTAAAAGGCACCAGATAAAAATTGAAATCTGATTATTGTAATTCTCTGATCTCTCTGAGACTACATGCTGAGTGCTGAGGACATGAAAAAACAGTTATGACTGCTTCAGTGAAGCAGAACTCTCTATCTGTACCCACAACCAAAAACACCTTATTAATGAATCCTCCACATATTGTGAATCATTATTTATGTCTATGGCACTGTTAGGAATGAAGAATGATATTCAGTTCAAGGTGATAGTAAGCTTAATGATTTTCTAAACTAGAATAAGAACACATGGGGTTCTTACAATAAAGTCTGGTCAGTTTTGTCATATTCATCTCTATTTTATAATAAGACTAGGGGTCCAGGGGATGAATTTGTGCACCTTAAAAGCAACTGTGGGCCACAAGGCTACAGTGGGCAAAGGGGTGTGATCTCAGCCCATCATCATCCATGCCCCCGCCACTCTCTCCCACTGTGTCCCCCAGTCCCATCTCTGCCTGAAGCACTGCTCCCACTGCCACAGCTCCCATGTGCTGCCAGCCCCACTCACACCGCTGAAGGCACAGAGCAATTGGGGCCAGCAGGGTGAGGTCGAGAAGTCCTGATGGGTTATCTATCGGGGCTGGCGCCAACACTGGGTGCAAGCGGGGCTGGCATTTGCAGAAGATGCAAGCGCAGGGCAGGACCATGGCCTATTGGAACAAAGATGTTCATAACCACCAGAGCCTCACTCCGATGACAGCCACCAATGACCCACCTTGTTCTGGCACCCCTGCTCACTTGCTCCACCATCCCACCATGGCCGATGCTCACCATGTTCCATGCATGCTCCCTGGTAGTCAGCACACATCATAGCAACTGGTTGGTTGTTTGATTGTTCTGCCATTCAGTCTATTTGCATATTAACCTTTTATTATATAGAATGGGCCATTCATTATTGCTGCAGAAATATTTTTACATTGAAATAAAATTGCATAATTTAAAGTATCATATATTTTCCAAATCCTTATGAAGTGAACATATAATTGTGAATCCTTCTATCTCAATGTTTTAAAATTCATGATGATCAAAATATATTAATTATAGCTGAAACCGGTTTGGCTCAGTGGATAGAGCGTCGGTCTGCGGACTGAAGGGTCCCAGGTTCGATTCCGGTCGGGGGCATGTACCTTGGTTGCAGGCATATCCCCAGTAGGGGGTGTGCAGGAGGCAGCTGGTCGATGTTTCTCTTTCATCGATGTTTCTGACTCTCTATCCCTCTCCCTTCCTCTCTGTAAAAAATCAATAAAATATATTTAAAATATATATATTAATTATATATATAATTGTTCATACATATAGTATCTGTTTTTTTCATGTATTTTTGTCTATTATACCACTTTTTACAGTTATGATTTGCAAGATTATTGCTTCCTAATGCACAGAAATAGACATGATATACCAGATAGCTAAGATCATGCTATGTATGCTAAAGCTATGAATTCTCTTCTGATGAAATATGACTCTAAAATAATAAAAGCATAATATGCTAATTAGACCAGACAGCCAAACAACCTTCCAGATGATCTTCAGGATGAAGCTGGGGCTACGAGGGCCTCAGGCAGAGGCAAGCCACTGCAGCTTTGAGGGCCAAGCCCGTTGCAAGAATTTCATGCATCAGGCCTCTAGTGAATCTATAAAACATTAAGATACTATGATAGCAAACTAACCATAACTAAATACTTAATCTTTTGATTTATTTAACACTTATTAGTGTAAAAATATAGATATGGTCTGAATACACACACACACACACACACACACACACACATATGCACACACTAGAGGCCAGGTGCATGAATTCATGCACAGGTGGGATTCCTCGGCCTGGCCAGTGACCTGGGCTGATCAGGACTGTCTCACCCAGTCCGGATTGGGGCTGATGGCAGCCAGCCAGTTGGTGGGAGGGGACAGTGAGAGGGCTCTAGGGCCTGTCTGGTCCTCTTGCCCAATCCCCATCAGCCAGATCCCAGCAGCAGCTAACCTACTGGTCAGAGCGTCTGCCCCCTGGTGGTCAAGTGCACATCATAGTGAGCAGTTGACCAAACAGTCAGCTGATCAATTGGACACTTACCATATTATGATTTTAGTATATAGGATGGCGGATAAGAGGATGAGTGGGTATACATGTGTGTATAAACATATGCATATCCATTAATATAATGAAGTAATTTTGTCTGATGAATTCAGTCTAGTTGAAAACAAAGGATGTTCTTTTTATTTCCATACTTCATTTCCTTAAAAATAAATTATTTTGCAACTTTTAAAGGTATTTGTTATAGTTGCTCTAAAAAATGGATTTTTGTATGATATCTATTTAGAAAAAAGTATTTCAGTGAATCACATGAGTAAATTGACATAAAGATGCACTCTATTAGACAAAATCAACACTCTAGTTAAAAATTTTCACAAAATATAATTCTTAATCTTCCTTGCCCAGTTTTATCTATAGTTGATAGCTATCTCCCTTAAGATTTATGCTCATGTTACTATTTTAACTTATCTTTTGGTCATCTCTTGGAAATATCAAATTCACTCTATAAAAAGTACACTCTTCTGACCCACAAACACTACCTCAACTATTCCCCAATTTGTGTTAATGGCTTCACCATCTGTCTTTTCACTGAAGGTAGAAACATCAGATATTTAAAATCATCTGAGATCCTTCTCTATTTGAACAATAAAGTACAAAGTCCTTAAAATCTATTCCAACTATTATCTTCATTCCTATATACATACATTTTCTTCATTTCAATCAGATAATATGACCCAAAATGATTGCATTAAGTCAGATGCTTTGTTTTGGTAGGCAAAGAATATAGTATTCATTTATTTATTAAAGGCCTATCATGCTACAGACACTGTTCAAGCAAATAAATTTACAAAAGGATTTGTGTTTCGATGGCAATCACTGTTAATACCTTGTGAGGTTAATAACTTTCTAGGAAAAATGATCTGCTAAGATCTTACCTAAGTGAACCAAGCTGTGTAGGGACAAAGTACAGGAATGCTGAATTCCAGAGTGGAAAAAAGTATCCTACTCCTTAACAACATTGAGTGCACTCTCTTTCTAGATATAATGCAAACCAGATTCATTAATACTTTCAATAGGAATTAACTTTATGACTTTAGAATTTCTTACATTTAGGTTAAATAAAAATGTTTTTTAAAAAATAAAACATTTTTGTATTCATAAATAAATATGTGTATTTCTTTTTTTCTTTTATTACCCCAGGATAGTTTTCCATTGACTTTTAAAGAGATTGGAAGTGAAGTGGAAAGACACAGAAAGGGAAACATAGATGAGAGAGACGCATCAATTGTTTGCCTCCTGCATGCCCCTCTTTCCCCCTGACAAGGTCCAGGGATCGAGCCTGCAACCAAGTTACATGCTCTTGACCAGAATTGGACCTGGGACTCTTCACAGGCCAATGCTCTATCCACTGAGTCAAACTGGCTAGGGCTATAGGAATATTTCTGCATCAATTTTAATTCAATAGGAGTATAATAAAATCAGAATGGGACGATGTCAAGCCTTTTATCCTTTTATGATAAAAAAAATTATATATTTGTTTACAAATTTTAAGACACATGTACTGATAAAAATTTCTCTGAGGTAACACCACATTATTAACATCATATCTTTAGTGCTGTCTTAACTTGTTAATCATTACATTTCTATTAGCTAGGTCACAAGGGTTTTATGTCCTTTCTAATTTAATTGGTAAGCTCTACAGAGCTTTTAGAGTCTATTTGATGTTTCCATTCTTCCTATTTGTAGAATAAACCTAGTTAAAGCTTTATCTCCACTTACAACATAGAAAAATCATAAAGCATTAGGTAATAAGAAATATGCATTGGTAATGGAAACCAAATCCTTTACTCATTTTATTTAATTAAATTTGATAGATGGATTTTATAATTAATACTATGATTTATGATTTCTTCACTTTTTATATGATTTTCAAAGTAGAGATATTTATAATCCCCATTAGTAAAACTAATGAAGATGAAACTTTCTTTCTCCACACTTATCTTTCTTTCATTTAGGAGGAGAAAGTACCTCTCCATATCTTGAACAAATTTCAGTACCTGGGCTTCAACAATTTCTCACTCCTGAAAGACAGTACAACCATATTCATTTCCTTCTTTAAATTATTCTGAAGAACTTCTGGTCAAGATGTTGCAGTAGTAAACACTGTACTTGTGTGAGAACCCTAATCGGAGAATGCCAGATGTTCAACGCCAATTTGCCATATGCAAGTACAAAAGCAAGGACACAGCAATCTTACTGTACACGTTGTGCAGGCATACCCTTCTATAACTCAAAATATTGATGTCACTATTTGGCAAGAAGCCTCTTTTGTCTGAGTTGGTATGAAAATATGTTACTGAGCCAGCAGGGGGCTGGCTCCTATGTTTTCTTAGCTACTGCTAGAGGAGGCTACTCTGAAGAGTGTATTTGTCTGATGGCTTTTGTTAGCAATGGCTACTTGGTCTGCAATAGAGACTCACCTATACGCCTGTGACTTCTCATATCTTCTCCATCTAACACCTGACATCCAAGAAGGACCTGTGCTCCCACAGTTGACACGGTGAGCAGGGGCAAGGAGTAAGTGCTCTGACAACTTGCCTTCTCCCACAGCCAAAGCAAAATTAAAATAAATGATAGCCCAATGGGCATGGCTCGGTGGTTGAGCATCGAACTATAAACCAAGAGGTCATGGTTTAATTCCAGGTTAGGGAACATACCCAGGTTGTGGGCTCAATCTTCAGTGTGGGGCAATGGCTCTCTCTCACCATTGATGTTCTTATCTCTTTCTCTCTCCATCTCCCTTCCTTTCTGAAATATATATATATATTTTTTTTAATTAAACTAAATTATAGAACAACCATCATTGAGAACCACATGATGACTAGCTGAACATTAACTCCTATAACTAAGGATATAAAGAAGCCACATCAAGACTGGTAGGAGGAATGGTGAAGCAAAATGAACAGGCACACATGGTGTAATGATTAAAAATCAGAAGGGATATATCAGCTGTGGAGGTCCACACTGAGGAGTGAGGGGTTCTAGCCCCACTGCAGGTTCCACAGCCTCAGGCCACAGTGCTGGGAAAAGCGTCCCCATAGGATCTTTCTGTGAAAACCAGTGGGGTCTGTGACCAAGTGAGACAGGCAGCTGCAGGAGTCTCTAGCATTGACTTGCCCACTCACAAACTCACTTGTTCTAAATCTTAACACTAGGGCAGAGCTCAAAAGTGCTATGACATATGGGGAGGAACTAAGTTAGCTAGCTGGAGGGGCAGATGTTGGGTAGCTCTCTCCTGGGACAAAAATGCTGGCAGGCTCCATTGCTCCTTTGTGAAGCCCTGCCCAAAACAGAGCTGGTCCAGCATACACAGTCAGCAAATCTCTGCTCTCTAATACTTGGCTAACACCATCTACCCTGTCCTAGTGATTCGCTGAGACCCTGCCCCACCCAACTCATGTTAAAACTCTCAGTAAAGTGCAGATAGAAGGAACCTGTATCAACATGCTAAAAGCCACATATTACAAACCAACAGCTAATATCATACTTAACCTGAAAGCTTTCTGTTTAATATCAGGAACAATACAAGGATGTCCACTTTCACCACTATACTATACTACAAGGTTTTATTAATCAAAACAGCAGGAGGTCACTGTGTGATTCCCAGTCAGGACACATGTCTGGTTGAGGGTCATCATTGATATTTCTCTCTCTCTCTCTCTCTCTCTCTCTCTCTCTCTCTCTCTCTCTCTCTCTCTCTCTCTCTCTCTCTCTCTCCTTCCTCTCTGAAATCAATAAATATATTGATTTATATATTTACTAGAGGCCTGGTGCACAAAATTTGTGCACGGGGGTGGGGGTGTCCCTCAGCCCAGCCTGCACCCTCTCCAATCTGGGACCCCTCGAAGGATGTCCGACTGCCTGTTTAGGTCTGATCCCAGTAGGATCCCAGTAGGATCGGGCCTAAACAGGCAGTCGGACAACCTTCTCACAATCCAGAACTCCTGGCTCCAAACTGCTCAACTGCCTGCCCTAATTGCCCCTAACTGCTTCTGCCTGCAAACCTGATCACCCCCTAACCACTACCCTGCCAGCCTGATTGATGTCTAACTGCTGCCCTGCCAGCCTGTTTGCCCCCAACTTCCCTCCTCTGCCAGCATGGTCCCTCCCAACTGCCCTCCCCTGCTGGTCATTTTGTGATGGCCATCTTGTGTTCACATGGGGGCAGAATCTTTGATCACATGGGGGCAGCCCTCTTGTGTGTTGGAGTGATGGTCAATCTGCATATTACTCTTTCATTAGATAGGATAGAAGCCTGGTGCCTGGGTGAGGGCCAACTGGTTTGCCCTGAAGGGTGTCCCGGATCAGGGTGGGGGTTCCCTTGGGGTGTGGGGCAGCCTGGGTGAGGGGCCTATGGTGGGTTTCAGGCTGGCCACACACCCCAGTGACCCAAGAGGAGGCCCTTGGATCTAGGATTAATTTATGTTCTACAATTGAAACTTCATAGCCTGGAGCAGAGCCAAGGCTTCTGCTCACTCTGTGGCAATAGCCATTTTTGTTTGTATTTAAATTCTATAATTGAAACTTTGTAGCCTAGAGTGGAAGCCTAGGTGCTAGGGCTGCAGAAGCTTGGCTTCCTCCATCATCCAAATAACCCTAACCTCTGCTCTCTCCAGCTCTGTGACTGCTGCCATTTCTATTGGGATTATGTATCTTCTATAACTGAAACTTTGTAGCATTGAGTGGAGGCCTAGGCCAGCAAGGGCAGGTGGAAAGCTTGGTTTCCTCCATTGCCAGGGAAACCCAATCCTCCCTCCTGCTCTCAGTGGCTGCAGCTATCTTGTTGGGGTTTATTTGATCCTGATTGGCTTGTGGGCATAGCTTGTGGTTGTATCGGAGGTATGGTCAATTTGCATATTACTCTTTTATTAGATAAGATATGTATTAAAAAAAATCATGCTTTAAAATTTGCTTTCAATTGTAGCCTCTGAACTGGAACAATGCACCTATTGATTTCATTAAACTTCATTATTAAAGTAAATCATATTATGAAAGATGCTATTAAAAATATATGTGACTTAAAATATACTCTTCTAAAATATACTCATAAAAATATCTCATTTTAATAAGGATTATATGGTGTACTGCCTTAAAGAACTAGTGACAATTCTATTGATTATTTTATTAGACATATCAAAATATATATATATATTTCCCTCAAATGTCATGGGAGTCATGTTATGTCTTTCTATTATTAAAAGGAATTCAGGATAAAATAGCTATGCCTTGTCAGAAAAAAAAAAGGATTGAATACTTTAATGTATCAAATGATATATATTATTATATAATCTAGATACTTTTATGGTAATGCATGTATCTGATAGAAATTGGAAGAGTCACATACATAAATAATAGATAAAAACAATACTGTAAATAACTTACTTATAAATGCCCAAAAGTAGAAAATAAAATCTGAACAGCAGTGGAAAATTTAATTATTTTTTGTTCAACAATGGCATTACAGAGAAAAGACTAACTCCACAGAACTAACACAAGATGACTGACACAAACATCCCTAATACAACTACAACAAAAAACTCCCCCCAAAATTGTACAGTAGCTCAGATGTCTATTTTGTGCCTTTTCAGCTTTTATCTTCTGTACACTATATGCTAGAACATAGATCTCACTATTATATTTCCAATTCAATAAACCAACCACAGGAAACAGGGTTCACTTTTTAAAGTAAAAGTAAGAAAACAAAATTAAGCAAATCAAAGAGTCCTATGATTTTAGATAGTAGTTGCTGTAGAGTTGCAAATGCAACTGGAAAATACAATGAATATTAAAAATATTTAGATATAAATATATCCCATACAATGCAATGAATGGCTAGTTTGCCTACAAACATCAGATGGTCATAATAATCTGGCCATTCAGTATATATAACTGAAAGCAAAATAATAGTTTATAGCAATAACTTTAGTGGGTATATTTTAACTAATATAATCTGTTAAATAAACAAGTTTAGGTATTTCTTTTCTAATCAAATGAATAAGTAGCTACAGATCATTATGTGCATATGTATGATTGTATGTGTATACACATATATGCATAGAGTTAACAAGATACTTTTATAACTAAGAGTTCATTGAAGATATTATATCACTTGATTCATAAATACATATGTCTTAAGAATGATGGAGTTCTCTTATATAACTACTAGTGACCATTATAATAGCAAAACCCAAAGCATTTTGGCAGAAATAATGTTCACATAAAAGCTCCCCATATTACCTACTGATTCAAGAACATAACAGCTTTGTGACATTGGCCAACTTAACCTCTCCAGGTGTCAGTTGTCTGATGTAAAAGATGCTTGTGCAGCCTAGCTTGTTTGGCTCAGTGGATAGGGCATCCACCTGAGGACTGAAGGGTCCCTGCAACCGAGGGCATGCATGTACCTCAGTTGCAGGCTCAATCAATCCCCGGCCTCCTTGTCGGGACCCGTATGGGAGGCAACTAATAGATGTCTCTCTCTCACATAGATATTTCTATCTCCCTCCCTTCCATCCTCTCTAAAAATTAATTAAAACATATTCTTGGGTGAGGATTAACAAAAAAATAAAAAGATGTGAAATGATTAGCATGAATTTGCCATGTTGTGACTGCACAATAAATATGATTGTTACTAATACCTGTAATACATCAAAAAATAGTCTTTTCCTAATAGCATTCTCTTTAACAACAAAATTTAAGAAGGTCTTGAAAAAAAAATTAAGAAGCTCTTTGTGTTTCATTCTTGACTGTGATTTTCTTTTATCTGAAGGTTAGCACCTTTCTCAGTAAAATAAATGAAATTTCATAGTCATAAATAGTATTTTAGGCATATGCTTTGGCTGCCAACTTTTTAGTAACACCTGCATTTCACCTTTTACACAGTATTTTCAAAGATGACATTCTCTACAAAGCTATCAACATTTTTGTAAGTATCTAGAAGAACTTCTGTTTTCACTTACCTTACAATACATGTTATCAATAAAGCTATTAATGATGGCTTATTGCATTGATATGGAACCTGCTATAAATCAGTAAAAGACTTCTCCATGTTTGCAGCAATTCTGGAACATAAGTGAATTTGTAAAGCTCTCTCCTTCTTTCATATGACAGAGAGACAAGGTTACTGCTGACATGGAATGGAAAGCTGATGAAGCAAATGCAAAGCTTAAAAATTGATGGAAATATTTCAAACCATTTCCTGTGGAAAAAGTCTAAATCCAACTAAGAAAATTACACATTCCTATTTCAAATCTAAGTAGTAAATATAAAAAAGCAATTTGCCAAAAAAAGTTGCTCAGGTAATTTAAAAGCAAAGATTTGTGTTCATGCAGGAAATTAAATATTTTGCTTTACATTCTTACTATGCACTATAAAACCTGATGATTTTCTACTTGAAATTTATGGAATTACAAACCATTAGATAAACCCAACACAATAATTTACTATTATTATTAATACTTTGTGTTTTCTATGAATTATTACCACTACTCAGTTTGTTCTTGGAACAAACAATACTATGAAAAATATCCAAGTATGTTATAATCATTTATTCTTGAAATAGAAATGTCATCCTCAGCCAACTTATTCTAGAATATCTATATTCACGATTTCAGTCCATCACAATGAGAGATCCATAGATCAGACAGTAAAGACTTCAGTTTAAAACTTAGTTTGGCATAATATAACTTATATGTAAAATCTAAATCACAAAATACAGAAAAATAAAATAGATACAGATAAACTGCTGGAGATTGGCGAGGAGGTGTTAGGTCAGTGGTCAGCAAACCACGGTTCACGGGCCACATGCGGCTCTTTGGCCCCCTGAGTGTGGCTCTTCCACAAAATACCACAGCCTGGGTGAGTCTATTTTGAAGAAGTGGCATTACAAGAAGTTTAAGTTTAAAAAATTGGCTCTCAAAAGAAATTTCAATCGTTGTACTGTTGATATTTGGCTCTGATGACTAATGAGTCTGCCGACTACTGCTCTAAACCATGCAAAACTAGCTTCAGTACATTTGCTCACAGGTCTAATCTTTTAAAATTACTTAGGTCACATATATGCATTTTAAATAGCCATAAATTCCGGAGAGGAGAAAAAAGAGCGCTTCCTGGAGACCCCACGGTACTGCATTTTCATGTTCCCACCTGCCATCACTACTGTCATCACTGACCAAGAATAATAAATACAAGCTGAAATAAAATAATATAGAACACAACTTAATTGTAATAAGGTCTATCATAGCCATAACTGAACCACCATGACTTCTCAGCTACACCTTATTATAAAATCTTAATAGCATTAAAATCAGTTAAAATAATTTTAGTATTCATTCAAGCATTCCTTTAATTGTTTAATCATTCATTCTTTCTTGGCTGAATCAATGTTGAGAGAGGCACTTTCAAATCATTCAGCATTTTTCTCTGGTTCTGAAATATCTAGCCTGTTGTTATACTTTCTGGTGCTCCTGAATGTTTGTACCAACAGCGATCTATACTCAAACTTGTGACTTACTTTGAATCCATCTCCATTCGTTATTTCAAATTCCATCTGTCCATTTTATTTTGTTTTGCTGCCACAGGTCCCTCTTTACATTATTATTAGGAAAATATAGACTCCTCACATGAACTGAAGTGGAACTAACTCCCCTAGCCACCTGCTCTGGTAGGTGCCACTCAACTACACATTCTGCAGGGCAAGCCTTGCCCAACTTGGTCCTTAGCCTGCTCTTCCAGAAAGCTGAGCTGGCTGGAGTCACAGGGCCAATCTTCAGGGTTATGTCAATAGTAGACTTAAGTCTGAACAGTAAATCAAAGGTTTACATTCAAACAATGTTTTAACAAATATCTAAAAATGGAGATTGTTGATTAGTAAATTATTTTTATACTTCAGAAAATTTATCAGAAATTCAATTATTGGTACTCAATATGTTATGCTATTGTTATGCATTGTTATGCTATTTCATTTAGTGATCTAATCCTTAATGAAATAAACAAGGGAAAAATGAACTACTATAGGAAAATGTAAGTTGTTAAAGAACAGCATATATTACAGTTTTTAAAAGAAAATTATAAAGATCAGTGAAGAGAGTTGGTATCTCTAAAAAGCAAAAATAGATTAAAGAAAGTTTAGTACAGGAAATGAAATATAATTTATAATAGGTATCTACCTAAAATTCTGACCTTTGAGAATCTGTTTCTTGCCTGGCCTGTGCATCTCAGTGGATTGGGCATCATCCTATAACCAAGATCTCTGGTTCAATTCCCAGTCAGGGTACATGCCAAGAATTATGGGTCAATCCTTAGTAAGGGGTATGCAGGAGGTGGCCAATTGATGTTTCTATCTCTCTCTCTCCCCCTATCCCTTCCTCTCTCTAAAATAAAAATATATATATATTTTTTAAAATCACATTTCTAAAGAGGCCTGGAAGCGCCCTTCCCACCACCGCTACTCATATAAGGCTCCCACCGCACCTGAATGTGGAATTCTAATACAGTCTTCAATCGCCAAAGCTAGCAGATATAGAGGGTATGCAGTGTGTGCTATTAAAAATACCTATGTTGGTTTTTAAAATTAAATAAATATATAAAAATATATGGAACCATGTATTAGCTAGTGCAAAAAAAATGTAGACAGTCATTGGGTGTAAAGAAATGTATTCAAAAAGCAAATACCAAACCATCAAAATTAAGGTGTCATAAAATCAAGCAAAACAAAATTTCTGTGTGAATTTCTAAAAGGTTCTATAAATCACAATTTTATAGAATTAAGATATAATGTTTGATTGTTTCAAGAACCAAAATACATGAATCAAATGATGGCAGACATCTACTTAAATAAATATTTCTAGTTTTATGTCCTCCCAGGTAATAAAATCCTAGCTGTAAACATTTTGTGTGCTTGGATGAGATTATATATATATTAAATAAACTTATATGGTAATCTGTTCACAAATATATAAGTCAAATCATTATGCTGTACACCTTAAACTTACACAGTGCTGAGTATCAACTATATCTTAATAAAATTAGAGGACAAATCTCAGTAGCAGATGCCTAGAACAAAGGGCTTTCCAAACAATTTTGAGTTTTGTGGATCTGATCCATCACCCACAGCATGTTCAGTCTCCACTTGAGCTCGTACCGTTTATACCCAACACTCATTGTCCAATAATGCTGACCCCTTCCATCAGCTCATAGTGAGATTTCTAGTTTCTCAGAATCCAGCCCCTTACTTGGTGCACAACAACAGGTATGATGTGCTCTCCACATTCTAAGTCTTTTCTCAGTTTTTTCTCAGGAACTTAGACTAACTAGCACCTTCCCCCACATACAATACCTTTACAGTATTACCTGTATGCCTAATGAAATGGAATGAGGCCCAGTACAACTAGTGGTAGCCGTGGTTATGGGATACTCCCTGAATCCACACTGAGGAACTGGCTGATGGGACAGAGTGACCAAGTACAACTGTCTCATTTCATGATGGTCCATTTCTACTTCAACACTTTTTTATTTCTTGCCTTGCAGAAGTTAAGTTACTCAATTGTTTTATATTTTAGAACCTTACTTCTGAACACAATAGGCTTACTGTATGGCTTGTATGTCAAGTAAGAGAGGTAAAAATTATAAAACATTATCATCTAACTTTCAGTTATTTCTCTAAAATCTTACTAGAAAATTTAAAACAGTAGTCATCCACCCCCTATCTATGGTTTCACTTTCTGACATTTGAGTTTCCTGTGGTCAGACAAGGACCAAAAATATTAAATGGAAAGTTGCAGAAATAAACAATTGGTCAACTTTTAAATTGTGCTGTTGTGAGTAGCATAATGAATTCTCAGACTGCCTTATGCCGTCCCCCATAGGTCATGAATCATTCCTTTGTCCGGCACCTCCACACTGTCTGTATACACTTTCTGTCCATTCGTCACTTCGTAGCCATCTCTGTTATAAAATCGACTGCGATTAGATTACACTGCTTGTGCTCAAGCAACCCTCATTTTACTTTATAATGTACCAAAGTGCAAGAGTAGTGTTTGAGTGAAAAGATGAAAGTTCTTTATTTAACAAGGAAAGGAAAAATATAGTCTGGGTTTACTAAGATCTACAGTAAGAATGAATCCTTTGTCTTTCAAATTATGAAGAAATTAAAAAATACATGTGTTAGTTTTGCTGTCACACCTCAAACTGCAAACATTACAGCTACAGTGCCTGATAAGTTCTTTGTTTAGATGAAGAAGGCACTGACCTTTATCATAAGTGTGTATGTACAGGACAAACATAGTACATATAGTTTGCTACTATTCATAATTTCAGGCATTCACTGATAGTCCTGAAAGTATCTCCCAAGGATAAAGGAGGGATTACTGTAACCACACTGTGACAAAATTAAATACCTTATTCTGAAGAAAGCAAGGGGGGGAGTGTTCTATCATTAATTTAGAAAATAAGAATGAAATAGCAATTAGAGTATGGTTCATCCCACATTAAATATTTCACATAACAATGTCCCAAATATTGCATGGAACATACTAAAATTAATTATTTATTGCTTATCTGAAATCGAAATTTGACTGTGTGGCCTATATTTTATCTGGCAAGACTAAATTAGTGTAAAGATTGGAGAGAAAAATTGACATGACTATATTCTACAGAAATGTTACACTTATACTGAGGAATACTGGAAATCTAATAAACATATTCAAAAATTTATTTTTCCAAGCAAAAATAGCTTTATGCATTTATGCTGACATTTGAAAACCTGGTATTTTGACTCCTGAAATGTTAAAACTGCCTTGAGAAAATATTACTGAAAAATTATTACTAACCAGATCTAATGATGAAGATTCAGCAAGGCACAGAAGTAGTTAGTGTATTGTGTTGATTTCTGTTTTTATAGTCATATATTATATTTACAAATAATTTTAATGTATTTTCATTACTGATGAAAATGTACTTGGGTTACTAACAAAAAACCAATAGTTTGAAAAACATGTAGAAAAGAAAAGGATTATAGGTCAATGGGACAAAAAAAGGAGACATATGTACAATATTTGTAATACTTTAAACAATAAAAAATTAATTGTAAAAAGAAAAAAGAAAAAAGAAAAGGATTATAATCCTTGTGGTTTGTGATGGATATCATTATAAATTTTAGTACCCCCAAAACAAAAAATGTAAGATTGTACATACTGAATATAACTTTTACTATAATTCTTATTCAAGAAAAGCAATTACCTACACACAATGTCCACCACTACCAGAACTATCACTGGACATTTCTTGAGGTCGTTTGTGCTCCTAAAGTCAGGATTTCATTTCTCTTCAAAGCCACACTGTCCGCACTCTGCCTCTCACTACACTTTGTTCACTGGATAATGTCAGTAAATAATCAACTTATTACATTCACATTAACTATACTAAACCCTGACCAAAGCATACCAGTTGATGTTTTTCACAAGGGGCAAGAGTACTTGACAGAATCTTGATGAAAGATAAACAGAAAGACCAAACCACAAATCACAAATATTACTGCAGAATGCTCTTGGATTCTAGTAACTGCAGAATGAAATATCATATGTTGTTTATCATATGTGTCTGTTATGCATTTTATCAGAAAGTAATAGAAAACAGCAAATTAAGACATAATTTATGATTTCATGATAGTAGTCTGTCTTCATGATGTGCTTCCTGATGTGATTTTAAAATAGTCAAGATTCAGAATTAGCATTGGGCCACTAAATACACTCCTTAAAAATAAACTCCTCCTATATTAAAAAATTATCTTTATGTATCATTTATACTTAAAGATAAATCTTGACTATCCTCCCAATAGGGAAAAAACTTCTTTTTAAACCAGACATTTAATTTAAACTATAGTATTTAATACTTTTACAAGGAAGTCCATCTTTTTTTATACCTTTATTTCCACTCATTATAACAACAAAACATTTAGCTAGAATATTAGAAAGATATTAATTCTTCATGTCTCTTGTTTGTGGCAATTACAATGAGTTATTTTCCACAAGAATTCTGATCGTATTGTTCAAATTTATGAGTAGAGAAAGTATCTTCAAAGAAGATTTAGTAGACTGAAGTGTTCATGTGAAGTGTTATGTTTGGAATTTAGATATGTCTAAATGCGGATTCATTATTGTTTACAAAAAGTAAAGTACTGTTCAAGGCTCTATTGTGCTTAACCCAATAAGGACTTCACATTTCAGCTTGACAAGACAACAAAACTTTAATGTAAAGTTCAGAACCTTTATATGAGGTCCTTTGGGAACAAAAGGAAATATCAAACCTTCAAAATACATTTCTTTAATATTAGCAGTGGTATCAAAGGCAATGACCACCGTGTCAATACTGACTGCATTCAACCATTTAATCATGTAACTTCAAGCAAGGTTGCGACTGTGCTAAACCATGAGGCATTACTGAAATCACAAGAACGGCATATCTTGTTAAATTACAATTCATATTGAAGTATTTTCAAATATTAAAGTAACTTACTTAGCTTTTTACACATCAGAGTGCATGTGTAAATCCATGCAATGGAAAAGACAGAAAATTTCAATGTGAACAAGTGAAAGCAGAATTTCTGTAGCAAAAGATCTCTGATGGGAGGGTCTCCTATCCCTCAGGTGGGTTGATTACAAAAAGGTATTAATTTTTTATTGTTGTCATAACAAATTATAATAAACAGTGGCTTAAACAATGCAAATTTGTTATCTTCTAGTTCTGTACGTCAGAAATCCAACATGGGTCTCATGGAACAAAAGTCAAGGTGTGGGCACAGGTGTGTTCCCCTCTGTAGGTCCTAGGGGAAGATCCATATCCTGTTCATTTTGGTCATTAATTGTTAGGTGAGGGCCTTCCCTGCTTCTAGAAGCTATCCATATTTTTTATTTTATGGTTCCTTTTCATAATTTCTAAGCCAGCAACAAGTCTGGTACTTCAAATTCTACCTCCTTTTTCCATCTCAGGTCTGTAGCCCATGAGGAAAAGTGTTCTGCTTCAAGGACTGGGAGATATAAACTGGGACCCCCCAAATAATCCAGAGTAACCTCCCCATCTCAAGGTCAGTAACCTTAATCACACTTGAGAAGTCCCTCTTATCATATAAGGTAACATTCACACGTTCTGGGGTTTAGGATATGGACATCTTTGTGAGAGAGGACATTATTCTGCTGACAACATTTTGAGAGACTGTCTCATAATCCTTATGTAATAAGAAGCTAATATGCAAATAGACCAAATGGCTGAACAACCGAACAACCAGTCACTATGAAGTGTGCTGACCACCAGGGCATGTGCATGGAACATAGCGGGCATTGGAAGCAGGCAGCAGAGCATGGAACATGGTGGATGTCAGCTGCAACACGATGGTGGAGCAGGTAAAGAGGCGCCAGACCATGGCAGGGTGCTGGTTGCTGTCATCAGGGCAAACTTCTGGTGGTTAGTGAAAATTCTTTGCTCCTGCATGCTGCTTGCACCAGCTGTAGGTGCCAGGTGCTAGGGCCAATCGCTCAGTTTCATCAGCAGGTGTGAGCGAAGGCTGCAGGCCCTAATCACTCCTGAGAGCTTATCCACCTCTCCCTGCTCCTGAGGGGCTATTGGGGCAGCAGCTGCCACTCGCACCTGCTGCTGGCATTGGTCCCAATTGCTCCATGCTATTAGCAGTGCAAGCAGGGCCAGCACCGTCAGCATGTGGGAGTGGCGGAGGCAGAAGTGGGCTGCTGGCAGACAGAACAGGGAGCTGTGGCAGGAGGGGCTGGGCAGGGGCACCGAGGATAGGCCAAAACCTGTCTCTGTGCCCATTACAGCCTCAGAGCCCACAGTTTCTTTCAAGGTGCACAAATTCATGCACTGTGCTCCTAGTTTAAAACTGTATAAAATAAGCAACAAAAATTTTGAGAATAAGCAAGTTTAATATGTTTATCCTATGAAAATAGATTTAGGGATCCTATAAAATGTCATAAATTTGCCACAGGCAATGATACCTAATGGTGTTGATTACAAATAAAAAAAATTATATTGCTACTCAGAAATATTTTTTGAGATTCTGAGTAGGGCTGATTGTAAAATGTGGCCTTAGTTAAATACTCCAATCACAGTTATATAGTGAAGTCTCTAATTGTCACCTTTAGGAATATTACAGTAGTGCTTGGCAAAGTCTGTTGAATTTCAGTGTATTAGTCATCTATGAATCATATCTATGAGCTAAACCCTGTTCTATAGCATTTTTACCACATACTCATTCGGTTCTTTCCATGTAACACTTGGATAGGCAACTAATTGTTATATAGAAGTTTCAGGGTCAGCATCAAACTTCTCAAGGAGGCTATCAATCTAGAGGGCGTGAAATGTATCTGGTATACTTTTTTCACAGTCTCCCACATATAGTCTGCACAAAGATCACCACATGCTATGCAATAAACATTGATTTTGCTTTCTCCAATATTGAGAGACATGTATCCATTGAATTTCTGTTATATATTACTCCTGTCTATTAGGCCTTCTGAAGAAATTTATTTTGGAAGCTATTTAGAATTTTTTTTCTCTGAGTAATGAAGCTCCATATCCTTGGTATGCATGGATCACCGACATTGCTAACTGAGTTTGAAACTTGAAAACATTAGGATCAGTGACATGTTTATACATGCCTGGTGAACATAATTACCATGTCTGAAGCACGTATTTTTAAAACACCTTGGCATCTAGCAGAGAGTAGGTGTGAAATTCAAATAACATATTGGTATCCTTAGTTACATATTTCACCTGAAATATTAACAGCAGGGTGTGAGTGTGAACAGATTTGATTATACAACCATCTGTTACTGGGGAAATTTGGCTAAAAGATTTGACATCTATTTGAAAGATAGCTTCAGTGCATACTATGTCCTTTATACTGTCTACCTTCTTCACTGCATGATTGAAATAAACATGCTGAATGTCTTATTTGGAGAGTAAGATGTAAAATTTCTTCTTACTTAAAGAGAGACAAGACTAGAAAGCCATGAAGGTTATTCACAATTGCCAAGCTGATAAATGAGACTAAAGAGAAAATATATCCCAAGTACCAGAATCAATTGAGGATTCATACAAAGACATTTACTATAATTATAATGTCATTCTTGATAGATTAACTCTTTAATTCTCATCTATAACCTATCGTGTTTTCCCCAAAGAACACAAAATTGCTAACTGAACTGTACAATTTGCTTAGAAAATCAGTTGTTATATCACAGATTTATTTGGACATCTATTTTACACATGTTAATATGTTATTTAAAAAATGCATTGGTCCTATCTGGTTTGTTCAGTGGTTAGAGCGTCATCCCATGCACTGAAGGACTGCAGATCCAGTTCCCAGTCAGGGTACCTCCTAGGTTGTGGGTTTGATCCCTGGCCAGGGTGCCTCCAGCTGATGTTTCTCTCTTGCCTCAATGTTTCTCTCTTTCCCTTTACCTTTGTCATGTGTATGGAGCAGCCATTTGATGTTTCTCTCTCACATCGGTTTCTCTCTCCCTCTCCCTTCTCTCTCTAGAGTCAATGAAAAACATATCCTCAGGTGAGGATTAAAAATAAATAAAAACACATTATAGTAATGATACTTTTATATTCACCAATAGTTTTTAAACATTTTCTATTTTAAACATCAACAAACCTCATGCATAATTTGCCTATTTTTTTTTCTTAAATCAAAGAGGATGCTTTTTTTAATAACTGTTGTAAAGTATGACTATTAACATTTTATAGTGAATTGTTAAACTCTCCATATCATAAAAAAGTCACATTTGTTAATATCACCAACAAATCTCATCAGAAAAGTTATTGAAGGGGAAGCTGTCATGCTCTGGGTAACAGATTCAAGTTTTCCAACATTCTAATTTTCCCTTGAAAGGCTCCCCATTCCCCTTTGGCTACAGTACTGTCAGTAATTTTCCCTTTCTGTGATAGGCTGACTGTTTATTTTCAAGGAAATCCAGTACTGATGTATGACTAACTATAATGTGCTTATCAGCTACCCTTGAAGAAAAACATAGTATACCATGAAATAAATGGGTACTTCATATTATCACTCAATCTCATGAGTGCTTTTCTTGGAGATATCACCATACTTTGGTGTAGCACAAGTGCTTTATTAAGAAAACTAGAGGTTTGGTGCACGACATTCATGCACTAAAGGGGTGGTTGTTCCTCAGCCTCACCTGCACTCTCTGGAACCCCTCAGGGGATGTCTGGGCCTAAATTGGTAGTTGGTCATACACTGAGGGGTCCTTACCACTGCCACAAAAGTGGGAGAGGCTCTTCCACCACCTTTCCGCTCACCAACTGTGAGCCCAGTTTCTGGCTGAGTGGCATGCCCACTGTGGGAGCACAGTGACCACCAGAGGGCAGCTCCTGCATTGAGTGTCTGCCCCCTAGTGGTCAGTGCACATCATAGCAACTGGTCATTCTGCAGTTAGGTCAGTTTGCATATTAGGGTTTTATTATATAGGATGGATATTCTTGCCCTGGCCAGTGTGGCTCACTGAGTTGGAGCATCGGCCTGTGCACCTGTCAAGGGTACATACCTGAGTTGTGGGTTTACTCACCACCCAGACTGGGGCAACCAATTGGTATAACTCTCTCACATTGATGTTTCTCACTCTTTCTCCTCTCTCTTCCTCCCTCTCCTTCTTCCTCCTTTTCTCCCTCCAACTCTCTATCCTTTCTACTCTCTCTGAAAAGCAATGGAAAAAAATATCCTCAAGTGAGGATTAACAACAAAAAAGAATAAGGATATTCTTGATAAAGAATATTTATTGAATATTTGAGGAAATATTTATATTTATTTAGTGGAGCAATAGATTCAGTAACTAAAAGGCTTCCAAACTAGTGTGCTGTTCTTATAAATATTTCCATTTGTATATCGCTGATGCTCTTGCCATTTTCTAACTGTGAAACAAGGCACAAGTTACTTAACTTCCTGTGCTTTAGTTTCTTCTTCTTTGCATAATGAAGATAAAAACTCTCTTTTTTCACTGTTTTATGGAAATTAAATTATTTCATAAAATATTTAAAATGTTGTTCCCATTACAACATGTGTGCTTATGAGTATTAGACAAAATGGTTATTGTTAGTAGCAGTAATATGCTCTATAATGTTGTTGAGGGTTCTCATACATTTTGTTTTATTATTTCCTAATAATGCTTTAAGTATCAGGAGTTGCTTTATATATTTTTGTTCACTACTTTATCCCATTTACTCAAAATTCTCAGTCTATGCTCCACAGGCTTGATTAGCATATGTTCTAGCATTAGTTGGTATAGTTGTGTTCTATTACTTTTTTATAGCCTCATGCTAATTAGATCTAGTGTCTCTTTTACTCTTAATTTCTTTTTAAAAAATGAGTCACTCTAGTTTTTTTTCCTGAGTATGAATTTTAATAGTTTGCATCCTACACCTGCTAAAATTGAATATAAAAAAGTTTTAAACATGATAAATTCCATTATTTTGACAAAATCATTTCCAAAATTAAATAGATACAGGAATAACCACTGCATTGTACATATTCTTTGTATGCACTCTCTTTCCAATATTTTCAGTACTGTCCAACATATTTTTAACTCCCAGGCTACTTATACCACCCCAACACTTATAATAGGCCATGGATATGTGAGAGAGGCAAAATAAATAATAAGTCTGCTTTCACTATTTCATTCAAGAGAGGAAAACAAGATCTGACAAGACAAAAACTCAATAGTCATGCTTATCAAATAAAATAAAGTGAAAATATTTCCTGTTAAAATAATTATAAAATACTGTAATTGAAAAGGATCACCAAGATCACCTATAAATTAAGAAACTTTAAGACAGATAGTAGAGTCTGAGATCTAAAATCTTAGGATAGCCTGCATTTTTCTGGAAAGAAAATGTGTAAAAATGACTTGTGTCCTGAAATAGTTAACATACTTCCAACTTCAATCAATAAGCAGTTTCAGTTCCAATCAATGCACTTTAAATTGTGTGGAACAAAAGTTTTATAATTCTCAGACATCCACAGCAGCATCATTATGAAACATGTTTTGTAAGCAGTATTGCAAATATCCTTCATCATAAGCCACAAATATACATGCAAACACACACACATGGATGAAATATAGAATCATTAGCATTCCTAAATGTGCATGTGGGGAAATCACAGGAAATTTTGGGATGTTTAGGGCCCTGGAATCCTGTTATAGCTGGTACCCAGCTGTGACACTCTGCTGCCTGCTTTCCATAGGAAGATGTCATGCACAGCAGGGGAACTAGACAAAAAGGGCTTTAATAATCAGTAATGGCCCCAATTCAAAGATGTTAGGTTTCTTCATATCTTGAAAACATTCATTGTTTTCCCTGGGATTTTTGTTTATTCTCAGTTTTATAAAATATTTGTTAGAAGACAACTGATGTATTAATGACTAATTTCCAATCAGTCAGAAGGAACAGAGCATTTTATTTTACTATGCAGAGATACGTGGGGGTGGGGGGGTGGGGAGAAGCTATTTTTTTAATCCTCACCAGGGGACACAGAGAGAAACATCAATGTGAGAGTAAAACATTGATGGGTCGCCTCCCTTGCGCACTCCAACTGGGATTAAACCCACAATCTTTGTACGTGCCCTGACTGGGAATAGAACCAGTGGTCTTTCTGAATATGGGATGACACTCCAACCAACTGAGCCACCCCAGCCAGGGTTGTTTTTTTTTGTTTGTTTGTTTGTTTGTGTGTGTTTTGTGTGTGTGTGTGTGTGTGTGTGTGTGTGTGTGTGCGCGCGCGCATGTGTGTGTGTGTGATTTTTTAGCACAAATTATTTTAAATGAGCCTTAAGTCCTAAACAATCTTAGCAGCACCAACTGTGTATTACAGGGGACTAGTAGAGGTGGTAGACAGTTTCACAGTTTAGACTATACCTCCAAATACAGGCCCTTCCTTACATTATTTTTCACAAACATGAAAGAATCTATGCAGAGAGATGGGGGGGGGGGGATTAGTTTCTCTATATCTGTAAAATATATTATGAAACAAAGATTTGAATTGGGTGCATTTCAGGTTACAGATAACAAAATAGTATATATAGGACTGCAGAAATTAAAGAAAGTAAACAACTAATACTGTGAAATCTATCAGTATTTTCCATTCAAATATATTGCTTAAAGAAATAAATAATAAATTCAGCATATATGTTAATGTCAGTATTAAAGAAATTTTATAAACACTTAACAAAGAAGAGTTTATTTTTTCATGCTAAATTTTGAAATAACAATGTACAAAACAGAACTAAAGTTTTTAAAACTTTAGGTGTCAAGTAGTAAAGAAATTAAAAACAGTATCAAAGTACTGAAAATGCATGCAAAATTTCATTTCTTAAAGGAGTCCCCAAAATATCACCTAGTTTTATGAAATCTGGAGGCTGGAGAGAACTTCAATCTCATTGAATTCAACTGAAAATTTACTTGATTTATCCCTATAACATCTTATCAAAATGATGGTCTAGTTCCTATTTAAGGAAGTCTCATCACAGAAATCTTACTACCAATTACGTAATCAAAAAGCCAATAGAGACTGTAAGAGATCTGGACTCCACACATCTTTGACTATCAACTTTCCAAGGAAATTACTCTGTGCAGCAAAAAAAGACAGCATGAGCTTGCCTTCAGAGATTGATTGCATTGCCCCAAGCATCTTTTCAAAAGCTCAAGTTTCTTTGAGGGATTGAGGGTTATTTTTTTTTTTTAATCAAAGAGATTTTACATTCTACTTCAAAATGTGTCTATTTGTGATAGACACTATCACTCTCTAAAGGACTATAATTAGTCTCTCAATTTCTAAAACTCTGTACTAAGTTGAAGAGCAACAATCATATCAGCTTGGTTCAGAATTTTATCTTTGCTTGGTGTTGTGATGCTACACAAAAGCAAAATGTATGTGTACGCATGAACCTTTATAGACTGTGAACCCTGAGAAAGAAGACACCTACCAAGAAGGGCTCCTGGTGTCAAACTGGACTCAACAAAATAAATGAAACAACAAAAACGAAAAAGACAACAACAACAAACCAGAGCCTGGCAGCCATTTTCACACAAGGCCTCTCACACAAACCACTTCAGAGAGAAGCCAGCACTGAACTGCCTGCCTGCACTGCATTTTGCCACCTGACCCAGCCTTTATAGAGGAGTTCCTCGGAGGTAATGGACATGTTATTGGCTTGATTGTGGTAATCACCTCACGCTGTATAAATATATCAAATCATCATATTGTACATCTTAAATATATACGATTTTATTTGTCACATTTTATTTATACCTCAATAAAACTAGGGGGGGAAATGGTAAAGCTAAAAAGAAGAAGAAGAAGAAACTCAACTTCTGTGTATTTATCCAAAGAAACACAAAAACTAAGTTGTTTATTGTAGTATAGTTAATAATACCCGAGATATGGAAGCTATCCTAAGTATCCATAGATAGATGAATGGATAAGAAGTGATGCATATATGTGCAATGGAATATAGTTCAGCCATAAAAAATAAAAGAATGAAATATTGCCATGTACAGGAAAACGGATGGACCTAGAGGGTATTTTGCTAAGTGGAGTTAAGTCAGATAGAGAACAACAAATGCCAGATGATTTCACTTATATGTGGAATCTAAAAAACATAATAAACAAACAAGCAAAACAGAAAACATGATGGTTGCCAGATGTGAGAGGGATTGGGGAAATGGGTAAAAAAGGTAGTTACAGAATAGTCATGAGATGTAAATTACAGCATAGGGAATACTGTTAACAATATTGTGACAACTGTATTGGTGTAAGATAGGTACTAGATTTTTCGGAGTGATCACTTTGTAGGTTATACAAATGTCTAATGGCTGGGTTGTACACCTGAAAATAATATAATATTGTATATCAACTATAATTTGAAAATAAAAAAATAAAAAGACATTCTCTGTAAAAAGAAAAAGATTATGGTTTGGTATATATCATTTTTATCTACTGATAATTTTCAAAACAAGTAATTTTTACTCAGCTTATAAAATTCTAAAGAGCAATTATTCAAACCAAGCCAGAATAAATCACATCTCATTCGAAACTTTTAAAATTATGTATTCAAAAACTTTTTCTTGCATTTATTTAGCATTTTACTGTTGCAAGAATTTAAAAAATGTGTCAAAATAAAGCTCTTTAAAAATACTCATAAATATATGGTGGCAGCAGATGCTTTGAGTCAGCTCAGTGACCTGCAGTTTGCATTTTTACCCCCAATCAATCCTTTGCTCACATACACACACAAATTTTTTCTTCAAAAATGTCTTCATTATTTTATCATCTAATACATTGAAAATTAACATATTCGTGGACATTATTATTAACATGGTTACAAAAAGATCAGCTGTATTTTTTATATATACTTTCATTCAATTTTTTAAAAAATAACTTTAGGCTTTCAGTTGAATTTAAGTTTATCTAAAAATTCACTGTTTAATATTTTTGTGCAATAAAGAATTATTTTGGGCTTGACTGCCCTTTTTATTGACACAAAAAGATACGTTTATCAAGCTACAGAGCTTCCAAATTTTCATCCTCTACATGAGATATTTGTCTCAAGGCAATTCTAGAACAGACTGTAAATAATGTTTCAAACAACTTTTTACTTGCTTGTTTATATGTTCTACTTACTACAATAGCTCCTAAGACTTCTCTATTACTGGTAGCAGAAAAGTTATATTTTTTTTAAATGCACCAATTACTTTTTAAATGTAACTGCAAAAATTCCAATGTCAAGCAAAGGTGTGTTCTCTTACTGATATCAAGAATTAGGCTAATTTATAGCTTCACAAAAAAAGTCCCAAAATTTTGTAATTTGTATCTGAAATCAGCCATATTCTTTTTAGATTTTTTATTCTTCACTGCTCCTTCCACTGTGGAGAACCTCAGTATCCAATCCACCTAAGAGGGCTCTTAACCTTTACAAGTTACTTTGAAATAGTGTCTCAGCCCTAGTTGGTTTGGTTCAGTGGATAGAGGTTCAGCCTCCAGACTGAAGGGTCCCAGGTTAGATTCCAGTCCAGGGCACATGCCCGGGTTGTGGGCTCGATCCCCAGTAGGCGATGTGCAGGAGGCAGCCGATCAGTTATTCTCTCTCCTCATTGATGTTTCTCTCTCTTTCACCTTTTCCCTTCCTCTCTGAAATCAATAAAAATATTTAAAATAAATAAAAATAAATTACTGTCTCAGCCCCCTTTACTTGCTCTTCCTCTATACCCCATTTTTTTAAAAATATGAGGTGGCAGGTTTATGACAGTGTCATCTGATATTATGCATATTACCAAGTTTTATTAATTAAAGTGTTTAATTATGGAAAATATATGGTAATCTCTATATTAGAAGATGACTTGTATTGTAATTTCACTCCATAATATATGATAGAGTATTTGCATTTAAGACTAAAGTTTTGGGTGGGGAAATTATTTGTAGTATATTGACCAAGCAGTGTGCTTTGAACTTAAAATATGGAATGTAGGGGCTCTCAAACATATATTTTCTCTATATTTATTATTTACATTTAGCTTTAATTTTGTGTGCTAAAAGTAGACCTTTCCCTTTTGTCTAAGATTTTAGCTATTTAAATTCTTTTATTCGATCTATACATTTGATTTCATCATTATTAACAGAAATGCCATACACATACATTCCTTGGATGAATAAAAGAAAATTGCACAGAACTGTTGTATCAGCCTAGTATGATAATGATTTAACCCTTGAAGAAAGACACTCTTGCTTTCTGGTTTGTCATTGAATTCTTGGGAAAATAAGTCCAGCTCCCTGGTAAAGATGATTTCAAGACAGCACCAAACATGGCTATTTCTAATAACCAAGGTAAATATTACAGACTTATTTAATACAAAATATCAATCCTAAATGTTCTGCATGTTTTTCTTAGAGACTAGGTCCCGCCTCCCCTGGAGAGCCTCTCTCCACCCACAGGGCAAGGAACTGCTTCAGAATTACACTCAGGACTTTATTCCCATAGTGATTACATCAGACTCTGAAGACAGCTTCCCTCCTTAGATGCTCTCCAAATAATATGCCTCCTCTGGGGCCATTAAAGCAGCTAGTCCTCTAGGCTGAAAGCTCATTTCTTCAGTCTAATTTCTCAGACAGCCATCTGTTAAATGTAGAGATTCATGATTTAATGGTCACTGTTGGTTCTGTCCCTCAAATCACCTCTTTAGAGTAAAATAATCTCTATTCTATTACTCAAAGAAAATAGCTTGACATTATTCCAATTCAACACTTTCTTATGGAGATGGCAAAGATTTATTTGTGGCAATAGAAAATATAGCAGTAAATAAATTATAGGACTACATGCAGTGATAAAAGACTCATTCTCCATTCCCATATGCGAAGTATTAGCATAATAAAAATAATTGTTACTTCTCAACTATATATTACTCATCTACATTTTTCTACATTTAATTTGGTAAGTCTTTCTTAACAGCATTAGTTTTTAGAGTCATCAGAAAGAAGCCTTAATAACCTATGGCACTTGCCCATGAAAAATGTGTCCATAAACAGTATCTAGTAGCTGAAATTTATTTCATATTGGCAGGTGCTGGCATGAGAAAGCATTGCTAGGCTCTTCCTGTCTTGAGCAGCATTAAAGATCATCAGTCTTGACTATGGGAATTGCACCTGTTTCCTGTAATTCCAAGTGTGTGTTTTACTAAATGCTCAGTGTGCTTGTTGTTGAAACTTTAAGTATTAAGTCACCATTCAGAAAACCCAACCAGGCAGGCATGGTGGGCTCAGGCTGCACAATTCCGGGTGGATATAATTTAAAGCTCAAGTTAGTTACTATTTAAGACACAGGTTTTATTCTAACAGCTGATTTCTCTCTCAACATCCTGAAAAGTCTATAGAAGGAAATTCAAGGACACACAGAAGTAAATTACAATGAAAACTGCAAGGTCAACTATCTTAGAATGTGTATATTACCTCCTGATAAAGTCCTGAAGTAACATTGAAAGCAAGAGTTCTAGGGGCTTTCTTCAAGGGTGTCTTATGTTAAGGACTTCCAATTTTGAACTAGATGTTTAAAAAAATAGCAATGAGACTTTTTGGATGCTCAGAAATTAAAAGAGTCCCTGAGAGTAAAGAGTCCAAACTATTTCATGAAGCAAACAAAACCAAAAGTGTAAGAAGGAAGAAAGCAGACTGATAACAGAGTTGAAACTATTCTGAGACTCAGAAAAAGTGAGGGCTTGCTGAACTGGTTTGGCTCAGTGGATAGAGCGTCAGCCTGCGGACTGAAAGGTCCCAGGTTCGATTCCAGTCAAGGGCATGTACCTTGGCTGTGGGCTCATCACCCAGTGGGGGGTGTGCAGGAGGCAGCTGATCGATGTTTCTCTGTCATCAATGTTTCTAGCTTTCTATCCCTCTCCCTTCCTCTCTGTAATAAATGAATAAAATATGCTTTTTTAAAAAGAAAAGAAAAGAAAAAGTGAGGGCTTGATGGAAAGAAGGGCAGTGAGTGAGTCATCAATCACAATCTCCTTTGGAAGAAGAGATAGATTAAATAGAATGGAGTATTGTTGTTCCTAAACGTATGAGATATAGCTAGGAGGAGCCAGAGACTGATATATATAACCCTGCATTTCACTACAACCACCAGAGATCATTATATTTTTAACCAACTGCAATGTGATCAACATTACAATTTTATTTCTAGTGTATAATTTCATCTTCCAATAAGCAATAAGGAATATAGTCACTCCCTGAATTACCAATGAACAGCATATCATCAGTTTCTAAAAATTATTAATAAAAGAACATACTCGAGAAACTGTGCTGTCTTGCTATTATAGCTAAAGGTTTATGACAGTTATTAAAGAATAACATTCAAAAGATCATTTTCTATATTAGCAACAACAACAAAAATAAGAATGTTATTTAAGTTAATTAGTAAACATATTTTAAGCCACTGGAAACTATACATTGAAAATGAAATAATGGGATGGGATAAAAATTCTTTGATGTGCTGTAAGGCCAAAACTGTGGTCACCTTAGTGAGCTGATCAACATAACACTCGGCAAAATGATACTCATTTTCCCATGTGGGAAGGTCATATATTCAGATCATTTTTAATCCTAAATATCTCACGCTTTTATTTTCTGTGTGTGTATGTGTTTAAATTCACAGGATTAAAAGTTTAATAAAAAAAGGAAATATGACACTTAGGAGCTATCAATAAATCCTATAGGCTACACACTAGTTGAAATTCTTGGTTAACTACCTTGGTCACCTGTACAATTAGAAGGATAAACCTTTATTTCCACATTGGTCACACCTGTTTTTGTGTTTTGTCTTAGGTGTTTGTTGTTGTAGTAGTTGTTTTGTTGTTTTTTCTTGGCTTAGTTTTTGCTTTTTGTATTGATTTTTTTTTTTGTTTTATTCTATTTTGTCTTACTAGCTTCATTACTATTTCTGATAACACATACTTTTTGTTTTCCTTTGAAGTAGGAATAATTCCTCTTAATTCTCATTCCATATGCCTGAGGAGGGACAGAGCTGACATACACCATCTCTCTATCCCTCAATTTTCTCACCTCCATCAAATACAGGGTTTATAACACAGACTTGATCAACCACTGTCTTCCAATTTCTGGGCTAAAGAAATTAGGTTTTACTGAAAGATTGAAGCCTCAATTGGCCCAGTAATAGTGAAACTTGGGGCTTTTGCTAGAATGTTGAAAAAGTAGCATTCTCCTTATGTAGACATAATTAGCCAGTAATATATATATACATGAATCTGAGTCACCTTATCATATACTCATTGGAGGAGCCTACATGACCATACAAGACAACAAAGAAATACAGAGCAGAGCAATGGAGAGAAATAGTTGAACAATTTCAAATGATACTATTATTTGAAATCTTTAATCTAGTCATGCCTTTAAAAAATGAGATTTACTCCCTTGAACTTCCTAGTTTCATGAGCCAAAATATTCCCCTTTGAATATGTAAATTGATTTAAGGTTTTATCACCTGTAACTGTAATAGTTCTAAATGATCCACTCTTCAAAACCTGGATAAATTAATTCCATTAATTCCATTCATGCATTTCTTAGTTGTCTGACACACTAAGTAAAACTTATTTAAAAAAACTATGCGTAGATGAAAATGAATTTATTTCCCACTCAGGTACCTGACCAAAGAGAATGTTAGATTCAGGTCACTTACTTGTCATACTCAAATTTAACATGGCCTGTTTGAATATATAATAACTCTGAATAAAGGCAGGCATCTGCTCTGAGTATTCCAAAATCTGAAATTTGTACAAGCTACCCTTATTGGCTTATCAAATCTTTATAAGCTCCTAACTATGCATTAAGTTGCAAAGCTATGGATTGATGATAAAAAATGAATAATGCATTTTTATTGTTAATTTCCTTGTTCTCCAGTAAATTAGACTGTGTTAGTGACTAGCATGTAAATAGACATTAGTAGCAGAGCCCTGTTACTATAACATGTTCCAGCAAAGGCATGGGGTGGGAGGTGTACACCTGTCTATGGAGGAGATATTTCAATTGGTTTTTCATGTATATTTAAGAGCTCACCAGGCAAATAAGGGAACCTATGTACAAAGCCCTAAAATAATTTCAAGAATTCAAAGGATTGCCAGAGTTTGATAGATATGTAGTGAGGTGCTAAGACACAGGACATGAGGTAGGAGAAGCTGAAGCAAGGTCATCAGGGAAGCCTAAAAATGAAAACTGCCTTTGACTAGCAGGAGGCCACCGACAGATCACTCAGGGAGTCAGTGACAATCAGATAAGCATTTCAAAATCAGCTAATTCCTTGCCATGCTACCAGTCAGCAGCTATGTGTCGCTGTAGGAGGCCCAGGACCAAACAAGAGAGGGTCAGAACTGCATTGTCAACATTTGTCCACCATCCAGATGTCATGGCTGACATGCACACATAAGGAACAGTTTGACATTGAAACTGGGACTCGGAACTGTTGGTCATTGAAATTGGGACTCAAACATTTCTTGTTCTCATGTTTGTTTCTAGTCTGCAGAGGCAAGTTTTTTTAAAGAAAAGAAATGGGGGAAATAAAAATAGATACAGAGGCAAAGAAGCATGGAACAGACTGTCAAACTACAGTGGGAAGGCAGGGGAGGGTGGGGTGAGGGGACTGCAAGAGATCAACCAAAGGGCTTATATGCACACATAAAAGCATAACCAAAGGATACAAGACACAGGGTAGAGGGAAGGAGAAGGAGGCAGGTGAGGGCATGTGCTGGGTGGTACGGGAAGCTAGAGGGAGTTCAAGGGGGTGGGGAGAAGGAAACATATGTACTACTATTTGTAATACTTTAAACAATAAAAAATATTTTAAAAATAAATAAAAACCAAAATCAGCTAATTCACACTTCACAGTGTTTACAGTGGAAAGGTCAAGGAGAACAATTGTGAAGTTTTCCCATAATCTTGGTTGTCTAAGCTGGCACAGTGGCTGATATCAAAATAGGCAACAGATAAGAGAGACATCAACCCAAACTAATTTCCACCTTTTTAATGAACCAAGTATCTCAAAAATTACAGATGTATCAATTTGAGGGGGGAAAAAAGAGGGAGGAACCTCTTGAGAATTCAAAGAAGGTATAACTACAATAATGAAGATATGAAATGTTCCCTTGTCCTTTGGCATCACTACAATCCCCTAAATACAAACTAAAACAAAGAGAATATGTGTGCAACTTTTGACCCTACTCCCAATATCCTGGAAAGGGACAGTAACTTTCCTTGAGCTGCCTCCATTATTCCTGCCACAATTAAAGTGAAACTCCTATGAAATCTACAATGTAATCAAATAGAATAAGAGAAAATACTATTATCATTCAGGTTTCTTCCCAGTTTTACAAAGAAATAAAGTCACTGTATGACTTTAAGGCACACAGTAGGATGGTTTTATTTACATACATTGTGAAATGATAACCATTATAAAGTCAGCTAACACCCATCTTCTCATTCAGGTTTTTACCTGGTGATTGGATTATTCAAAAACATCCCACTATTTATAACACAAAGTTTTCTGCATATACTGTATGTTGTATATTAAGCTGTTTACATTTTTATATCAGAATTAAATATCTCTTCTGAGTTACATCATTTTTGGTCACATTCATCTTGTTCTCTTGAGAAGGAAAAGACTGCTTTTCAGAAGTAAAAGGATTTTGAATTTGCAGACCATTTTATTTTTTCCCATCTTTTCTGCCATCTTACAGAAATCATTTAAATAAGCTGCATCTGTAATGGAAACTGCCAATCAGGGTTAAAGTAGTTTAACCACCAGTTTATAAAAATTTACAATCTACCAACCAAAGCTGAATACCCAGTTTAATGGAATTCAAGCTGTCTCGGACTATAATTGAAAGAGTGTGAGGGCTATTCACTGAGAAATCAAAAGTGCATTTCTTGTGAGCTGAGTTACATATGATTATAAATCTGCATTTCAGAAACCGAAAAAGTCTCTCTCTGTGTCAATGCTGTGACACTGAGGATAGGCATCTGCAATAGCCCAGGTGTTATATGGAAATAATTCATACAGGATAGCAGTGTGAATACTATATCCTGCTTCATAATGTTCACTTTTGAATGCTCAGATTTGATAATTGCATGTAATGGTTTAGTTTTTGAAAATCTAATATTCACTGACATTTCAAATATTTCATTGTCTCTTAAACCAAATGCGTTTTTAAATATTCAAATGATTAAAAGATTTTTCTCTCAGTAGCACACCCACTGCTACTACAACTACTACTACTTATAGCCTGTCTGACTTTTTTCTATCACTGTTTTAAATTCTAAGTCAAGTGCCTGAGTTTGTTTAAAATATATGGAGGCTGTGGGAGGGCTATGCTTGAATGGTTGGTGTGTGTATCCCTATGAGTTCACATTAACAGGGGTGAGGACATGAGTGGGGGGCGGGGGATGGAGCGGTAATGAGGGAAGAAGGACACATATGTAACACCTTAATCAATAAAGAAATTTTAAAAATAAAGCTGTATAATCTTATTAACCAGTATCGCTCTAATAAACTTAATAAAAATAAAAAAGAATCCTCTAAAACATACTGGTATAAGAGAAAAAAATGCAGCAGTCTGTCATAATATCTTTTACTTGTATTAGCAAATAAAATATACTATTCCGCAATCATAAAAATGTTAAGTTTTTGCCCAAATATGTTTGTCATTTTCTAGTAGAAATCACAACTTGGAATATTCACTTTAAACATATTTAAAAGCAACTAACTTAACTGCCTTTATAATCTAAGTACTAACAGTAGACTATCAGACCTCACAAATATACAGAATTTGGAGTTCTTCTGGTGGGGCAAAACAAATATTAATTCCTTCTCTCCCTTCTATCAAGGGAGAAGTGTAGGAATCGGAGGAAGTTACTGATGGGTAGGAATCCATTGCAAATTTTCTCCAACAGAAACATTTACATCTAATATGGAGCCCCTTTCAAGGAAAATCTACCCAGGAAAGAATTGGAAGATAATAAGCACAATGATGCCAGAGTTACTTTTTAACAAGGTAGAGAGTACAGAGAAGGTCAAATAAAGGATATGATTTTATTCTACAACTTGACTAGGTTTACTCTGGAAAAAAATACAGAATATTTTCAGTGTATGACTTGTTTGCTATCAGAAAGGCAGAAAACCAGCCAATGTCTTGCTGCTGGAGATTTTGAACTAGAATTGGAACAATCACTATTATTCCACCTCTCTATTCAGAATAGAATGAATCCTCAACTAGGAAAAGCCTGCATTAATAACGGGTCAAAGTTTGATACTTTAGGATTTATGAGAAGAGATAAAAGTCAGAAGTATCTTCCTGTGGGAGGAGAAGAGAAGTTTCCTAAATGAGAGAGGTGACATATATAGAGAGGGTAAGGAAGAAGAGCCAATTGAATTAGGGGGATTAAACTGTAATGCAAATTCTGAGGCTGTCCCTTCCTTGCTCCTTTCCTCACAAGCAAACATATTTTTCAGTTAGTCTAATTCCGACTCTGTAATGCCTCTGGTTGCTTCCCTAACTGTCAAGTAGAGAATGCCTAAGATCCAGTGAGGTTCACCCTGCTGTCAGAGTGGGGAAGACAATGCCACAACACTCAGATGGTAGCACTCAATTCCTGTTGTTCTGGTCAAGTTCCGAGTAAGCCATGAAGCCACTTACTTGGACCAGTAGGCAAAGCGAAATGCTGACCAGCAGGCCAACTCCCCAAGCATGAAAGGCCACAAGTCCAATTCTCTTTCCCTTTCCCAATGGCCTGCCCTTGGAACTATCATGGAACAATCTACACACCTTACCACCAGACACAGGTCAGAAAGGATCAAGGTTGTTCCTCCTGAATTATCCAGGTCTTGCCTGGAAAATAGAGACACTAACTGTATCCTAGCATCTTCTTCATCTCTTTGAGAGGTTAAATATTTAAACCTGGGTGAGAAAGTGTGAACTTGATTCCTTCTAAATGCTAGTTAATTATTTTCCCCTCTGTTCATTCTCTTTACTTGATTTTGTGTATTTTTATTTTAAAGAACATAAATCTTGTTGAAGTGGCATATATTTTCACAAGTACCCTATCTGCCTAAGAAAGGAAAGAACAGTACCCCTCAGAAAATTTTTCATGAGGACTATTTTTTGTATAAAATGCCTCCTGATACAATGGCTCCTTAGCCACACCATTGATAAATCCAGGTCAAATATGTACACACGACCAGCATATAGTCAACAAAATAGATAAGAGTTTCATTCTCCCTTTCTAGATACACAAAGCTATGAGTTCCAAGTAGCATTATTTGTAAGTGTTCTATTTTAAAATGTGTTCTAAATTCATATAAGTGAATATTCATGAAAGATAAAAGTACTTTAATGAAATCTTTATCTGATTCCTTACTATACCAATATGTAGTGTGATGCTGCAAAAGAGACAAACAGTATTGAAGTAGTTTCCAAATGTATTTTACCCTAGAATCCTGTTTGGAGTGGGTGATGAAATATAGTTTACTAGTATATCTGTGAATAACTGGAGAAAGCAGCAATGTTTTATTAAATAAATAAATAAATAAATAAATAAATACAAACAAACAAACAAACAAAAACTAGTTTGGGGAAAATAATCCTGGAAAAAAGATTGCAAGATATGCATGTCTACTCTAGAAATAACAGAAAGATCTCACCCTGGCAGAGTCCATTAAAATGAAATAATCAACCCAGTGAGGTAAACTCTAGTGTGCCGGGTTGTATTTTCATATGTTGTGAGAGACTATCCGAATCTGGTTCTTTGGAGTCCAGAAATGATTGACAATGCTAATAATGAAATGAGGATATAACTTGTTTTAGGTGTAAGGTATTAAGGGGCATTACTACTGAGGACAATTATTACTGCTGGACAAGAAGAGTAAAACACAAGTTCTGATTCAAATCTCAAATTATGCCTGATGACCATGGTAAACCAGAAATTTTGCCAAAAATGAACAAGGAAGAAGCAGATGTGGGCTTAGCAGTCTCAATAAGATAATTCTGGATGAAAAGCCAGAATCCTCCAACAAGCTCCTCCGCTAAAACCAGACAGCCAAACTTTGTATAGAAGCTCTAATTCACATGATCTACTCTGGGAGAAGGCACAGAGAGGAATCCCTTGGCTATAACTGCCCTGAAGATGGATAAATCAACCCTCACCCTACTGGTTTGGCTCAGTAGATAGAGTGTTAGCCTGCAGACAGAAGGGTCCTGGGTTCAATTCAGGTCAAGGGCATGTACCTTGGTTGCAGGCTCCTCCCCGGCCTGGATCCTGGTTAGGACTCCTTCCTGCAGGAGGCAACCAATTAATATGTTTCTCCCACATCAGTGTTTCTCTCTGTCTTTCCCTCTCTCTTCCATTCTTTCTACAAAAAAATTAGTGGAAAAATATCCTTAGGTGAGGATTAACAAAAAGAGACAAATAATAGATAAATTGACCCTCTCCCAAAGGACTCAAAGAACTAGGAGATGCTCACTTGGCCCTGTGGAAACCCCAGCATTCCTAATTATAATGCATGTGATGACATTATACTAGGTGAAATAAATCAGACCAGAAAAAAAAAAGACAAATAATGTGTGATCCCATTTACCTGTGAAATCTTAAAACGTACAAACCAACATTAGAATCCCTAAACTGCATTACCCTTTGACTTTGCCTGTCAGAAATAGAAACAGCCCCAAGTATTTAGCCCAGCTTCCAGACCAAGGGTTTCCATCCCTAATATCCCTGCTTATGTCAGACATCTATTTTACCCAGCACTCCCCCTCCCCCCACATTGCTTCTCAGTGTTCCCTTTCATTCTCAACACATCACCAGAATAAACACAGCATTGGTCTTAATTTCGGTGTAACATCCCCTTATTACTGTCCCGTAGGCTCTGTGTTTCCTCCCCATCATCTTTTGCTCTTTAAACGAGTAAAATTCAGTTTTGAGACTATAAGTGAAAATATATTTAAATAGACTGACTACAACAATTTCCAAACATGGGAAAATGTGATTTTTGTGATAATGGGATAAAATTGAGGGCCTGATGACTAAGCACAAAAATATTTGGAACACTCCTTATAATACAGTCACTGGACTTTTCATCAGCAAATTATAGCTCCTTTATTTTCTGTAAACACCTTTCTGTGTGCCTCTGTTTCCATGGAACAGACAACCTACTGTTTTCAGAGATCTAGTGTAATTCTGTGGGTTTGGAAAACAATATGTTTGAAAGGCATCCACATTAAAGCAGGGGTAGAAATATGTCACAAATAAAATGATTTCCCAAATTTGCTTTCTCATATGAGACTGATAATTGCTCTTAAGCAACAAGCTATGAGTATCCGGATCACTCAGGCAGCCGTCAAGAATAAATAGACCCAGGTATGGCCAACACTCTCAGAGGCCCCCAACAGAAAAAAATTACAACCTTTATTTCTAAAATATGCCACAAAGCTTTTGAACACATCCTTCTCCACTATGTCATGACTCATGCTAATATATGAATTCTAGAAGGTGACATCACAACTCAATTTTGCTCAGTTTAATTTTGACTTTATAATTTTAAACCAAAACACCAACTGCCTTATAAAATTAATATAAAGCCAAAAGACAAATGTTCCAAAAAAAAAAAGAAAGAAAATATAGCCATACTACAGTCCCAGTGCACAAAATTCGTGCACAGGGGGTAGGGGAATCCCTCAGCCATCCTGCACCCTCTTGCAATCCAGGATCCCTTGGGGGATGTCTGACTGCTGGGACCCTTGGATCCTAACTGCTGGCCTGTCTACTTCATGCCACTAACTGCTTGCCCGCCTGCCTGCCTGATCACCCTTAATTGCTTGTCTGCCTGCCTGATCACCAATAACTGCTCGTCTGCCTTCCTGATCATCCCTAACCACACTGTCTCCCTTCCTAATCACCACTAATTACTCCTCTGCCTGCCTCATCACCACTAACAGGCTCTGCCTTGGCCTCCACCAAGGCAGCTTCATCCTGAAGGACATTCAGAATGACAGAGATGGTCGTTTGGCTGTCTGGTCTAATTAACATATTATGCTTTTATTATTATAGATACCATATAGCAGTCAAAGCCCAACTAAGTAGTAGTATATTTAAATCCCATCATTTTGGGAGACAAGTTAACTTTTCCCTTTTTTGTTTGTTTTGTGTTGTGTAATAAAAACTTTTTCAAGATTTACTTTTTTTTAGCAACTTTCAAATATACAATATATAATTATTATGTAAAGTTGCCATGTTGTACATTACATCCCCATGACATTTTGTAACTGAAAATTTGCACATTTTGACCACCTTCACCCATTCCACTCATCCTCGACCTCTCATCTCTAACAACTACCAATCTGCTCTATGAGTTTAAGGCTTTTGTTCATATGTTTTAAGATTTCACATGTAAATGAGATAATACAGTATTTGTCTTTTTCCATCTGATTTATTTAACTTAGCATAATGCCCTTGAAGTCCATGTATGTTGTCACAAATAGCAAGAAATCATTTATATGGATAAATGATATTCCATTTTTATACATACACACACACATTTTCTTTATTCATTCATCTACTGATGCACACTTGGGTTGCTTTCATGTGTTGCTTTCATGAGAGAGAGAGAGAGAGAGAGAGAGAGAGAGAGAGAAAGATGCTAATTAACCAGGATGCTGGAATGGGTCAACCTGACAGGAGGAGGTTGCACATGTAGCGTTGCGGGGAACAGAGGCCTCCGCTGGGGGAGGGCCTGATCAGCAGCAGCCGTGCCTGCTTCAAGGGCTGGAGAGGAAGGCAGGGCCAGACCAGCGACTCAAGGGTGGGTGGCACCACATGATTTCAAATACCGTGCTAGGCTCCTAGTTGTAAATAATGCATCAAGACACCCAGCTGAAGTATGAGGAATGCAATTTCACCCCCATTTCATTCACCTAGTGAGGCACTCTGGCATAAACTTATATCCCTATGGAGGAAGCTGGAAATTGTGACTTTGATACACAGACACAGTTGTACTAGGCAAGCCATACTTGTGTAGGGGTTCATCTATCCTCTAAGGATAACTCTTTCCTAATTTTCACAAAGGTTCATTGAGGCTAGCAGCGACCTTAAAACTTGATAAGATGCCCTGAGGTCCTTCTGATGCCAAAATTCTAGGGTTAACAATTTGATAAACACTAAAAATGAGTCACTTAGATATGAGTTCTGGTTCCCCCTCCATCACCACTACCACTTAGCCTTCTCATCAACACAGAGATGTTGCCTTTTTACCTACCATGCCTCAAATAAGCTGAAAAGCTCACATCATAAGCTGTAAAGTACTACAAACTTTAATACATAGATTTTTTAAAAGGAGACATAAACTAGGAAGAGTAAAAACAGCATTTACTTGCATACTATATATGAGTAAACAAAATCTATACTAGAGGCCCAGTGCACAAAATTCATGCACTGAGGGTGGGGGGTCTTTCAATCCCAACCTGCAACCTCTCACAGTCCAGGACCCCTCATTCTTTACTGACCACCTGCTTGTTGCTCCTTATTGCTCAGCTTGCTGCTCCTTAGTGTTGCCATGGAGGTGGGAACGGCTCCCAGCACCACCACTGCATTTGCCAGCCATGAGCCTGGCTTCTGGCTGAGCACGCGCTCCCTGTGGGAATGCACTGACCACCAGGGGACAGCACCTGAGTTGAGTCCCCTGGTGGTCAGTGAGATCATAGTGACCGGTCTTTCTGGTCATTCCACCATAATGGTTGCTTAGGCTTTTATTATATCCTATATAATAAAGATGTAATATGCAAATGGTCATTACAACTTGAAGCATAATGACTGACCGCATAATGACCAGATCATGGATCAACAGGAGTGTGGGGCAGCGAGCAACAAATGGGCAGCGGAGAGGGACAAAAGCGGGCAGGGAAGCAAGCTATTGAAGGCTCCCAGGTTAGATTTCGGTCAAGCCTATGTAACTTGATTGTGGGCATATCCCCAGTAGGGGATGTGCAGGAGGTTTCTCTCTCATCAATGTTTCTAACTCTCTATCCCTCTCCCTTCATCTCTGTAAAAAAATCATATATAAATGAAATATATATATGAAAGGCAACAGAAAAGAATTTAAAGGATGAGGGGAAACCTCAGATTGTCACAGTGAACACAGACTCCAAGGTGAGCAGCTGTTCTCAATCCCAATGTATTTCTCTTAGTTAAATACCTAAAGAGTTAAAGTTGCAAATGGCAGGTATTTATCTGATGCTCAAAAGAACCAATGATATATTCAAAGGCACAGCCAAAAAAATATTTCTGTTGAACTTGGTACCTTAATATGTGAGGGAAATGAAGAATATTCCAGAGTAATATTTATGATACTTTAATTATACCTCTCCCATTTTAGAATTTAAATCATACTTAAAATTAGATTCTACTCTGTTATATTGAATATTTCTAAAACATATTAGAAGGACTTCCTAATGAATCTTCCCTGGTTCTAATCTTGACCCCTTTCAACTGACCCTTTAAGAGCTACCAAAGTGATCTTTCTAAAATGAAACACAGAGCATCTGTCTCCCCTGATTAAAAGCTTTCCCAATGAAGTTTTATTACTAAGAGGAAATGCCAGTTATTTAGTCTGGCATAAAAGGCTCCCCTTGACTTGCCCCCTAACTGTTCATTTTCATCTCATCGCACTAACATACCAAACTTACTGAATGTTCTAGCCAAACTGAAGAACTTACGATTTGTTCTAGACAACAATTATTTACACATGTTCTTCTGTATGCCTGCAATAACTCCCACCTTCTTTCCTTTCAAAACCTAGCTCAGGTATTACACCTTGCTTACAAAAATCACCCACAAGCACCAACAAAATTAATTTTTTTTCTTTTATCTCTGCTTCATTTATACTTTTGCATACTTGGATTCTAGTGTTTTTATCCCTGTACTCTCACTACTAGATTGTGAATTTCTTAAAAGTGAACACTAACTTTTCCAGTGTCTGGTATAATGCTTGATTCATTAAAAGTGCTCCATAATTGTTTATAAGTCAATCAATAGGGGCCATGGCATTAGCTTCTCATTTGCATCCCAGTGCCAACAAACCCCTTCACCATTTTCCTCTCCCCTAAATTAAGAATATATGTACTTCTTTTTACTCTTGATTCAAGACTGTCGTGATTTCTTCCTAAAACTTAATCCCTATCAAGGAGATTTACTGATTCCCTAGAACTGATTCTATTACTAGCATAGTCTGGTCTTCTAAAAATGTCATCTTTGGTTATAGTACTGAGCCTTACAGTCTAAGTGGCTCACAACAATAAAATGTATTTCTCACTTATATGAAAAGAAGGAAGTGGATAGGAAAGTGATCTGCTCCATCCCTCTCCAAAGTGCAGGATTTAGGCAGAAGGGCAGTCCTTATCTGGAGAGTTCTTTTCTCCCCAGGATGAGCCAAGGTAGAGACAATAAAGCAACTACATAACTACACTCAAAGTTTCTGCTTAAGTCCACTGGAGAAGCAAGTCATCTGTCCTACCCTGATGACAGGGCAGGGAAATATCCTGCCCTTTCCCTATAAGGAAGCATGGAAAACACTCAGACATAAAGGGAACAAACAATACAATAATACAATCTACTAGAGAATCCTTGTACCACGTCATCCCTTCTACCACAATTAGGCCAGATCATGAAACATCAATGGCAATCCAAGTAAAACCACCCAATTATTTGGCCCCCAAACTGGCCCCACCAAAGTATAGATGGAATAGGCTAATGACTAAGGCACATTCTTCTGTCTGATTATGGTTGGTATGCATTAAACCTAAGGGAAAGAAAGTACCAGAAAACTCAACTTCATAAAATCTCAACAAGGGGAGTTTTTAAAATGTCAATTCATATATTTGACCTCAATAATTGTCAATAAGGTTGACAATAACCAATAGCAAACAGGAGCTTTAATTTTTAAAAACAGTGTTTTCATATAATTGTAACAAATAAAATGGTATCAATTGCACTTGTGTAATGAGAGTGCTGATTGTCTCCCTGTCTTTGCAAGAGGGAGAGGGGCAACACCAAGACATAACATTTCCAAGACTTACTTTGCTTACTAAGGAGAGCTTTACTGTAACTCCAGCATCTTTTTATTTAGCCATAAAGCCTTTATTCCCATGTAACTATTATCCACATCCACAAAATCTAATAAAAAATTACTGAGTTATAAGCAAGCTTGTTATGATAAAGAACTTCCACTTACTAAATCACACATTTTAATCACACATCTAGAATAAACCAGGAAATAAGGCAGACACTGGCCATCTAAGCTTAAATGGCAAGGGTCATCACATCTAGTAGTAAATTCTGAGAGGGAATAAAATGTGTATTGTTATTAGATATATTACCTTGTTGTTATATGAACCTGAAATTGTCCTCCTTTCCTATATAACGTAACCAAACTTTGACAAAACCTCCTGTGCCACTAGATAGACTTCTCCTGTGATGGCATCTCAGGAATATTATATTAAGACTCAGGCACTTTCAGTTATGAAAATAGCAGATTATCGGTTATTTAAATGTATTTTTATGTATTTTTAGAATTTAAAACCTATCTGATTAAACATTTCTGCACTCCTCATGTGGGTTATACTTGTACTTCTGGCTTGGAATAAAGGTGTGTTGTGCTTACTCTCTTATCAGTATTAGCAGGCTTTCTACCCTAGCATTATGGTGAAGAGGAGAAAAAGAAAAAATAATATCTATTTACTGAGTGCCCATGAAAGGTCCACTTTCTTCTTTATGTTGATATCCCATTGAGCTAGACTCAGTGACACTTAAATCACAGGCAACTACCCCAAGCAAGATTTAGTGTCTTCAAAATAATTCTTTCAAACCATCCTCCCAAACACCCACACCTCAACCTCACAAAGCATCCTCCACATGTGTACTTTCTTGTTCTGATATTGTGGTGAGCCCTGGCAAGCCCACAGCTACTGCTTTATTTACCATCTATTGTGCCAACACAGTGAAATTCATCTGTCATAGCCCTTCAGACCAAGAATTCAAGGGGTGGCCTCCACATGCTCAGCACCTGGCTTTGGTAACACCTGCTACTCTAGTATCTTTCCAGGGGCTTTTTCTCTGGGTTTTTTCAGGGGCTAGTTCTAGGTAAGGGACATACGGACAAATAATGCAGTAGAGAAAAGAAGCCAGTCTTCCTTTCTGGCATACACACGTCAGTTTTATAAACAGATCCAATCCCACCCTATTCCTTTATCTCTGCTGAAGAGATATAGTTCCATATCTCTGGTATGCCTTTTTACCCTTTCCCAAAAGTAAGAGAAAGGAATAGGTATTCACTTCCTTAAACTGTATACCCCATAAAAGTGGTCTGTCTTACCTCCAAGTGCTACTTCTTTGTTTCCCAAGGTTTTTTTTTTAAGTTATTTTGACTTATTTTACAATTAAGGCATCATCAACTCACTCCAAAAACTTGGCCTTTTTTGAAACAGCTTTTGGAGAATTTAGAAACTGCTTTCATCAGGCATTTCAACTCTTATCCCTAAGCAATTGGTAATTTAAGTGAATGGATAAACTCTTCACCAGTGATTTATATCATACTATTATGTGACAGTCACTTCACATAGAGACATTCTACAAATAATCAAATATCAATTTAGATATACACAGTGTACACTGGACATATCCATCCTCTTGGCAAAGGAGCTATTTGACCACAGTGTTTAAAAATTTCTATAGCTTCTTAAATTCCTCTTGTAATTTGATCTCAAATGCAGGGTCAGGTTCATCAATAACATGACTTCGGTGCCGTAGTTGCAAATCCAGAGGAAAGTAATGATGCCATTGAAATAGCAATTAGAATTTACCTTCATGGTTATTTCCACAAATTCTGTTATACACAAAAGCTGCCAGGGAATCCCATAAAAAGTAAAATATTAGAGGCTAGATATGTAATTGTGATAGAATGTGAGTCATGTCTCTATTCAGTAGTAGTAATATAAAGCATGTGTCAGTATTATAGAGCCATTTCAAATCAAGAAGGTGACTGCGGGATAGAGAGCCATTCATCATTGCCATGATTTGCAGTAACAAATGAAGTACCCAGAGGCCATGGTTTTAGAGACGCTCAGAATGGTGCATAACAACAGATTTATAGTCACTCTTCTAACCTTTAAATCAAGGCTTGATTACTAAAAGCTCTGCAGGAAGTACTTACAGAATATTCACAAAGCATTTAGGATTTTTTATAGGAAAAAAAACAAAACAACCCATGTGTATTTTCAAACATAAACAATATTCAGACCCAAATTTAAATGAAAACATGTTCATGCATAACAACATAACAGTATTATATCCTGGAAACATTCTCCATGCACTAAGTTGTTTTATTTTCTACTCTCCACTAAAATTAAATGCTGATCATTTCCCTGAATCACAGCTTTTAACTGCAAGCCTAGAAACCAGTCAGCATCTTTATTGCCCCTATGATCTCTCAGGAAAAATGGGTACACCAGAATATACACATGTGGAGGCACTTTAGTTAGATCTAAGTAGAATCTATATATATAAAAGCCTAAGTGACCAAATGATTGAACAACCTGTCAACTGGTTGCTATGATGTGAACTGACCAGCAGGGGTCAGATGCTCAATCCAGGAGCTGCCCTCTGGTGGTCAGTACGCTCCCACAGCCAATCTCCCATGGCTGACCAACCTCCTGTGGCTGGCTGGTCAACCTCCTGCAGTCCCTCCCCCAATTAGCTTTGATGGGAGGCGGGTCAGCCAACCTCATGTGTTCCCTCCCCCAGGCTCGCTGCTCCCCTCCCTCATCAGCCCCAATGGCCAGGCAGGCTAAGGGACCTCATCCACACATGAATTTGTGCACCAGGCCTCTAGTTTAGTAATAAAATAAGCAAATCTACGTAATGAGACCACATACTCAGGATAATCTTCATCCCATGTTCTTTTATTACCTGTGTAGGGGAGTACTCAGTATCACAGCCTCCCAAATGCTAACCCACAAAACTTGACAGCAGATTATGCAGAAAAGCCAAAGCACCATACATGGGTTATGTGTTAGAGTTTTCCCAGAGTCTGGGGGTCATGGGCATTAAAGTAGCTTTGCATCATTCTTAGAAACACCTTTAAAAATTAGATTCTTTGTACAGCCTTCCACATGGGAACTTTTTCTTAGCCTTTTCGATCATGGTTCTTATAAAAAGTTAACATTATTGATTTATAAGTAACATTCTAGTCTGTTGCCCCTCCTGCACCTTTGTTCTGTCAGGTTTTTTTATACCCTTTGAAGTTCAGTGATTAGTGAATTTCAATTTGTTATTGTCTTCCTAACAAAATTATCCCTTTCATCATTATGAAACATTACATTTTATTATGTGTAATACTTTTATCTTAAAATCAACTGTGTCTGGTATTAATACAGTTATTCTAAATCACTCAGACTTTCAGGGGAGTGAAGGACCTCAGAGAATAAAAGACTAGGCTTGCTGGGGCTCTGACTTGCCATGGAGAGCAATTACTGCATGGGGTCCCATATATCCTTCATACAGAGTCTTTTCTTACATGACACTCTCCTGTAATGAATTGGTTTGAAAGAAGAAATAGTGAAGAAAGATGTTCTGTAGTGCTTTTTTGATATTTAGAGATAAATGCTTGTTTTCCTTCCTTCTGATTAGAGCCAGAGTATACCCAAGTAATCACCAGGATCCAAGCAGAAACTAAAGTGGTGACTAAGATAATGACATAACAGCTTATTTTTTATCTTCTGATTATCAACTTCAAGATTTTAAATGAAATTAAAATAGCCACATATAAATCACAAACAATTGCAAAATATAGGTAGAGTGTGTGCTCTTTGTCTTTGTAACTCCATAACTCTCTGGTGTTTGGAAGAGAAGCCAATATACTCTCTATTGGAAAAAAATCATTGGATAAGAATAAACCAAATTGAATTATATGCTACTTTCATAAAGTGATCACTGCCCCAAGTACTTTAAACTAGGAACTTGACCGAAACGTTTAAAGTTTATCATTATCAATTTATACTTCTCTGGGCGGGGAAGTGAGGAGGGGAATCAGTGTAGCCATCCTCTGGTCACGACTTTTTACCTTCCTTATAACGGATTTGTCAATACCTCAAGCACCTATCACCTCACTTCTGTATGTTTGACACTAAACATGGTGTTTCAATTACAACAAGGTTTTGATAAACTACTGTTAAAGATAAATGCATATCTTTCCTCATCCTACCCTTCCTAAGATCCTGACAAAATACTATTGCTTAAAATGATGTGCTTTGGACTCCTGACCTTGAACAAATTAGAAAATTTTTTTGTTATATATGATTTAGTTTTAAAATCACTTTAGAAGCGAAATAGTCTGGAGTGCTGTTTATGATTATGTTGAATGGCAATGTTCACCACCCTCTTTCATTCTCACACTGGTCTTGCTGGATTCTAAGTGGTAAAAGGACAAATGGAAAAAATACAACATACTTAAGGTATTAAAGATTTTCAAGACACCTCAAAATAAATTCAAACAGCTTTCACCTAATGATAATTATCACTACATATTTTTTAAATGCTTGTATCAAGCTGAAGACTTAATGGAATCTCAGCAGGCACAGGCTCTGCTTGTAGTAATTCCCCCCAAACCTTTCTAACTACAAACATTGATTGCATTGCTATATTTACTGACAACACATCTAAATGATTTGTGTGTATGTTGTCCACTGGGGTATAAAGTATCATATATGCTAGGCGAATTACTTCTCAGATCTGTTTTGCATATATCCAAACTCATCAAATTGTTCAGACTAAATATGTTCTGATTTGTGTATATCAATTATACCTCAACATAGATGTTAAAAATAATAATTTGTGTATTCCTCAGAATGTGAGTAATTTCAGAAGGTTATTTCATAATCTATTTATATAGTATTGTTGGAGACACTGAAAAACTATTAATCATGACACATTTGGCTCAACAGAACTCTACACATTAACTCAACAAATTTAGAAATCTACCTAGCAGACTAATAATTTTTCTCTATATTTCATGTTTGTTGTGTTGTGTGTTAGTGTACACTCACACTTACCTTAAATTTATTTTTGTATATGTTAATCCTCACATGAGGATATTTTTCCTTTTATTAATATATTTTATTGATTTATTTTTTTTTTTTTTTTACAGAGAGGAAGAGAGAGGGAAAGTCAGAAACATCAATGAGAGAGAAACATCAATCAGCTGCTTCTTGCACACCCCCTACTGGGGATATGCCTGCAGCCAAGGTACATGCCCTTGACTGGAATCTAACCTGGGACCTTTCAGTCTGCAGACCGACACTCTATCTACTGAGCCAAACCGGTTTCGGGTACATGAGGGTATTTTTCATTGATTTTTAGAGAGAGTGGAAGGGAGAGGGAAAGACAGAGAGACATTGATTGGTTGCCTCCTGCATGCAGCCAGATCGGGGCCTGGGGCTTGCAATCAAGGCACATGCCCTTGACTGGAATCAAACCTAGGACTCTTCAGTCCTCAGGCTGATGCTCTTGTCCACTGAGTCAAACTGGCTAGGCTTAAATATATTTTTACTTTATGATAAACACTTTCATTGCATTATACAATAATTGGAACACTCTATCAATTAGCAGAGTTGAAATGATTGGGCTCATTAACATGGATCAATATTCTAAATTATTTCCTTTCCAGAACACTTGTGTTCAGAGGTGGGGTAAAGTAGATGTACAATTGTCAACACACAATACACATAGTTCATTCTTGTATGATTTATTTGTAAACCTACTTTTGCCCAGTTAATATTTGTTTCTAAATTCTCTGTCATACCTTCTTGGGGAGATGGGATGGAATAAAATAGAACTATTTTTGACATACCCTTAGGGAAAGCAGACGTAGAAAATTGTGCTTTATGATAAAAAGGAAGAATTAAAATAATGAATAAGTTACTTTGCAAATACACTTACTCTAGCAACAGCAAATTTACAATGCCTAACACTTAAGTTTATCTCTAGGGAGCAAAAGATTTAATTTGGAATTTGGGAGTTTTTTGCCAAGGACCATCTTTGGGTTTACTGAGTAATTCTGCTCCTAGTCCATTGTCTTAGAGTCACTAATATGACTGTGTTGAGTGTGTGACTTGGAAAAACTCATTTCTACATATATTTTCTCCCTTCCTCCCTTCACATAACTTCTCTTTTCTCTTCCCAATAGGACTTCCAAGTAGCCTGAACTTCCTTAGGGTATGGAGGCTATACTTCACAGCTCTGTAGCACATTAAAGGTGAATGTTCAGCGATGTTCTCAAACTGATGCTTACATTAGAAAATTTTAGTTTGTGTGATAACTAGTAAACTATTATCTAAAGACACTTCGTTTTTTCTAAAATATAAGCACAACGTCAACATATGTCATGACATGGTAAGACATATAAGTTATCTCATTTATTCTGATCCACTGAAAATTTACTGGACTGCCTATATTTTTAAATATTTTTATTGTGGTAAAATATATTTAACATAAAATTTGCCATTTTTACCATTTTTAAGTGCACAATTAGGTGTCATTCATTACATTCAAAATGAAGTGTAACCATCACCATAATCTATTACCAAAACTTTTCATCACCTAAAGACACTTGGTGTCTTTAAGCAATGACTTCATATTTCCTCCTATTCCCAGTCCCTGGTTACCTTCTATCTTCTTTCTCTGGCCATAAACTAGCCCATTCTAGTTATTATCTATACATGGAATCATACAGTTATGTGCCCATCTGTATATAATTTACTTTTCTGAGCATAATATTTTTAAGGTTTTTCCATGTTGCAAAATGTATTAGAACTTAATTTCTTTCTATGGATGAAAAACTTTAATTGTACATATTTACCACATTATGTTTAACCATATATTTGGCTACTGTGAACAATGCTCCAATGAGAATGGTGTACATGTAACTGTTTGAGTGCCTCTTTTCCCTTTTCAATTAATTTTTTGAGTACCCCTTTTCATTTCTTTTTGGCATATACCTAGGAGCAGATTTTCTGGGTCATAAAGTAATCCTGTTTAACTTTGGAAGTGGAGTGACTGTTTTATATTACATACATGAGTAGGTCCAAAAATCCGTTAGTCTTTCCACTTATATACATTTGAATATAAGTTTTGTGTGTGTGTGTGTGTTTTCAGTTTAAACATTTGTTTGCATTTTTCATTCATACACATAGTCAGCAATAGACATTTTTTGTTTTCTGCTGTGCTTTTTTTTACTTATTGATTTATTTATGCATTTTATTATTCAGTTGAGAATATGTATGTATATATTTTGTTTAATTTGACTATATTCACCCACCCCCCCCAAAGCTGGCTGGAGTATTTAAAACACCTTTTATCTCCATCTATTCCTAAAACTACTCTGCCGTTTTATCCTGCAACCTGTTGAATGTAGCGACATAAGCTCTTTAAAGAGGAAAGTAGGAAGGAACCAAGATGGCAGCATAGGTAAATACCCACACAACAATTTTAAAACTACAACTTAATGACAGAATGAACATCATCCAGAACCACCAGAAAGTTGGCTGAGTGGAAATTCCACAAATAAAAGTAAAGCTAGGACACTGTGACTCAGAGGAGCAGCAGAGGGCAGAGTTGCAAATACACCCGGAGTCAGAGGTTCGGAGCCATGTGCATGAGCAGAAAGGCTGGGCAGCTGCAAACCCGGCTAGTTTTCTCGAATGGGGAGGGAGACAAAGCCATCCCACTGTACTTATTCCCCAGTTCTGGGCGAGGTCCAGGGAACCCACACTCATACAGGGTGAAACTGGACAGTAAGGAGGAAGTACAATGATACTCAGGCACTGCAGAGGTCTGCGAGCTTGTGGAGAGGGTGCGTAAACTTGGGAACTGCAGAAGCATGTGAGTGTGCAGAGAGGACTCGTAACTTACTCTCTCGTTCGGGAGAAAAAAAAGAAAGAAGGGAAACCACCGGACTGCATTGTTTTACAGCCCTGGGTGAGACATTGGGTAAGCAGACTCATTTGGGGAGAGGATGAATTGTCCAGCAGAGGGTAGAGCTCGGTGGCAGCTTTCTTCAGAGGTGAGTGCAGCCATTACCACCAGGCACAGAGATCCAGGTGCCGCATAGGGCGGAGCTGACGGGAAATCAAAGCTGCCTGCTCAGCCCGGAGACTCCACCCATCCAACCTGAGCACAGCTGATCCTCACAGCCAATTGGCCTGGAGGTCAAACCCTCCTAGTGCTAACAACAGTAAGCTAGGCTTAAATTCAACAAGACTGTGCAACCCAAAAAGGGCTGCACCAAGAGTATCCACCTCAGGTAACTGGGGAGTCTGAGCCACTGTCCCCTAGAGGATATCTACCACACAAAGCTAATCGACCAACTCAAGGAAGCAGCCAAAATGCAGAGACATGGAAAGAAATCAGGTGTGAAAGAAATGGAGGAAAACAAAACGACTGCACATAGAGTTCAAAACCACGGTTATAAGGTTTTTCAAAAGGCTCCTAGAAAAGGCCAATGAACTTAATAGACCTTCAAGGATATGAACGAGACCCTTGAGGATATGAAAAAGGTCCATCTAGAAATTAAGCATACACTGACTGAAATAAAAAATATTATACAAAGACCTAAAAGCAGTCTAGAGGACCATAAGAACCAAGTCAAAGATTTGAAATACAAAGAAGCAAAATCCACTCAGCTGGGAAAGCAAGAAGCCAAAAGAATCCAAAAAATTGAAGATAGTGTAAGGGGCCTCTAGGACAACCTCAAGCATGCCAACATCTGAATTATGGGGGGGGGAGGGGGGCAGAAAAAGAGAGAGAGCAAGATAATGAAAACCTACTTGAAGAAATAGTGCCAAAAATTTCCCCCACCTGGTGAAAGAAATTGACTTAAAAGTCCAGGAAGCACACAGAACCCCAAACAAAAGAAATCCAAAGAGGACCACACCAAGACACATCATAATTAAAATGCCAAGAGCAAAAGACAAAGAGAGAATATTAAAAGCAGCAAGAGAAAAACAGTTAGTTACCTATAAGGGAGCACCCATACGATTGTCAGCGGATTTCTCAACAGAAACGATGCAGGCCAGACGGGAGTGGCAAGAAATATTCAAAGTGATGAATAGCAAGAATCTACAACCAAGATTACTCTACCCAGCAAAGCTAACATTCAGAATTGAAGGTCAGATAAAGTGCTTCACAGATAAGAAAAAGCTAAAGGAGTTCATCACCACCAAACCAGTATTATATGAAATGCTGAAAGGTATTCTTTAAGAAGAGGAAGAAGAAAAAGATAAAAGTGTAAATTATGAACAACAAATACACATCTATCAACAAATGAATATCAAAATCAAGTGAATTAATAATCTGATGAACAGGATAAACTGGTGAATATAATAGATTCTTGGGTATAAAGAGGGGATGGACTGACAATTTTGGGGGAGAAAAGGGGTGTGGGAGGTGCAGCAAGAGACTGGACAAAAATCATATACCTATGAAAGAGGCCAGTGGGGAGAGGTAAGGGCAGAGGATAGGATGGGTACCAGGTAGAGGGGAGCTATAGGGGGGAAAAAGGGGAACACTGTAATTAATAAACTGAATAATAAAGATTAAAATTAAAAAATTAAACATAAAAATAAATAAAGAGGAAAGTAGTTGATACTCAAATTATTGTACCTGAACTGAGGTCTCTCAGGACTAACATATGATAACAGTATTTTTCCATTCCTTAAAGAAAGGGGAAGACTATTTTTAAACTCAATTTTAAAATATTTACTAACTTTTAATTTTTCTATATTGCTCTTAAATAACTGGAAGCCACTGGAACTTGCTTATTAATAAATGCAAACAAATGGCAAATAAGTAAATATCAAAAGAGCAAAGCAGAAAACTCATAAGAGAAAATCTATTTCTATTTTATATGTACTTATTTTTACTAACGTGTGCGCTGAGTGCTTGCTTTTCTAGAGACATATACTGTAGAGAAATTTGCCAGTAACTAAGTTCATGTGCATATGCTAAAATTGAATCAAACCATGTTTCACCCAGTCTCGTGACTTCCAGCACTCCACAGCTGAACATACCTCACAGCGTTGAACTTGGAATGTTATAATCATTATAGCTGTGAACTGTTTGGCAATTCATAAGGTCAGGGGAAATACCATCGGAGAATGATTAGAGAGCAGGAAGGCAATGAATCAGCAGAGCAAATCCATCTGCCAAATGCAGTCACTCTCAGCAATCCAAGACCCAGACATTCAAGCAAAGTGTTATAGGACAATAGATTTTGTTTTGGCTCTGTTACATCTTAAGAGACATCTTAATGAAAGGAAAATGATTAATGAGCAGCCTAGCAAGACCTGTACTAGGATTAAAAATGGGAAACCTCTATCACCAAGCCCATCTAAGGAGGCACCAATCATAACTTGTCATCTTAATAACATTTTAATGCCAGCTCCAGATCCATTACATTTTTATGGAAATTTAAATCAGAACCAAGTGTGGAACACCTCTAATAATGAGCATGAAAAGGCAAAGACATTGGGATTAACATCAGCTACTGAGGAACTGAAAACATTTCACTAGGAGCTGAGGGGCTCCCCAAAGTCTTTTGGGGTCTTTTAATGACACTCTAAAAATAATAACTGAACTTGTATGTGTGTGTACTTGGATTTTTAAACTAAGATTTAAGGGAAGAAATTTTTCTCACTATGAACAGCTTCTGTCACAAACCATCTTAAGACACTTTATTCATCAATGCACTTCACACAGATAGAAAATTTCTATTCTCAACTTTACTCCCACAGCTGCACAAAGTAGAATACAGCACAAACCTTTCCAACTTGATTACAGGAGCAAAATAAATAAATAAATAAATAAATAAATAAATAAATAAGGTAATTTAACTTCAGAAATCACATCAGAATGTATACTTCAGATAACTACAGAACCTGACCTCCAAATTACGTGACTATCTTTGGGACACACCTCAATATGGAATTTCCAAAAAAGTTACATCACACTGACACTTTGATACAGTGGAAGTCATGAAAATCCTCAATGTTTTGCAAAGCAACGATGTCAGAAAGTAAATAAGATGTGTTGGCATCTCTGAAGTGGAATGGATACATACCACCCACTCCACAGATGACAGAATCTAGGTAACTTAAGTGATATTTTGATGGCAACAATACCCTTTTCCCTTTTTTCTGCATAAATATATAGGAATCTTGCTAATACATTTTTAAAGCTATACTAACCTTGGATTTATATTTAAGTATCAAATGAAAATATTCTGTGATTAATTTTAATTCAAAAGATTATGGGATTAATTAATTAATTTAAAATGAAAACATTCTCACTTCTTAGCCACTATTACGTATATGTAACACTTATGCATTATTACATAATTTACAATGTCAATAAAAAGCCAAACATGCTTTTATTTAATGCCATAAATCTCAGGTGCAAGGACACAAACTATCTCTTCCACTTTCCAGCAATGCTATCATCAGGACTCCCTCCATCCAGCCCCATCAGACCTCTTCCTTCTCCTTCATCACCTCATTATTTATTACATGCCTGCATGCATCCACTTACTCATTTATTTTAAGCATATACTTGTGCAAGGCTAAAGGCAGAAATGACCACTATCATTATTTACAAAGTATAATCCACCTGAAATATTTCCACATATTTTTGCACATGATTTTTCTTTCTTTGGCATCCCCCATTCCTTTCCCTCCTGTCCACTCATCATTGCCATCCAGCTAATATAATGACTTTCTTAGAATCCTTCCCTTACTCATCCAGCAAGAAATACTAAATTTTCTCTCAACACTCTCAGTATCTCTTGTACAGGACTTTGTACATATGAGTAGAAAATATGTGTTTACATATTTATCTGTTACCCACCGAACTGTGAACTTCGTATGAACAGGAACCATGGCTAATTCATCACAGTGCTTTGAGTATAGTCAGCATTCAATACATCAGTTGGCTTGACTGAATGAACAAGAATGAAACAGCTTCTTTCATTTACCATCTTTCCCAACGATGTTGGGCATTTGTTCTGTATCTACACATATTTTTCCTACCCATAAGTACATAGTTAACTTAACTTGATATAGAAAAAGAATTTCTAAATTGTAAAAAAATTTCACAAAAAAGGATAGATTTTACTATATAGATACTAAGAAAATTATAGCAAAACTTCACCAAAATTTTAAGATGATAAGTGGAAAAGTTGTCCTCCTTAAATATGACAAATATATAATTTCACTAATCAGCATTAAATTGATCAATAGAATGTCAGCTAAAACAATAATGATATTTGTATAAGGGAGAACTTCCCTTTGATACAATAAATGCAAACAATACTTGTATTTTCAAATGCAAAATAAATCTAACCCTAACTCTATTAATCTACCTTCTGAGATTTATTTTTATTTAGTACCATTGAGAATGTAGTAAGTGGGAAGTTACATATGCAACAGGTAGAAGTATACTTTCTGCATATTCTAACTACATTTAGCTGGCTTACCAAAACCTCCCCCTTATACAACAAATACAAAGAATACTCATATTTTCTGCAAAGGTTAAGTTTTAGATAGAGTTGAGTTATAATCTAACAAATACCAGTTGACCGTAATCACTAGGAACAAATCATGGTAATACATTTTTTGTCTGTTCCCCTCTCTCTCCCTCAAGGGAGTAAAACATTAAGTAAAGGTCAATAATATGTGTATTTACCCATTGTTTTAAGAAAATCAGAACACCAGATTACAACTCTTCACATCCATAAGTGACATACTCAAGGCCAACTCAATGAGCACCAAAGCCCCAATGAAGCAAGTCCTGCTCCATAAGGGTGTCTCCAGCACAGCAGCTCTCCCACTGTAGTTGCAGCTAGTCCCCACAGCCAATTGGCCTGGATGTCAATTTCTCCCAGAGACACCAACAGCAATCAAGGCTTAACTACAACAAGACTATGCACACAGCCTAAAAAGGGGTGTACCAAGAGTATCCACCTCAGGTGATGGGGGAGGCTGAGCTACTGGGTCCTATAGGACACCTACTACACAAGGCCACTCTATCAACTCAAGGAGGCTTAGCAGCTACCAATACATAGCAACAAACACAGGGAAGCAGCCAAAATGCAGAGACAAAGAAACATGTCACAAATGAAAGAAATGGAAGAAAGCAAACTACTGAACATAGAGTTCAAAAACACAGTTATAAGGTTACTCAAGAATTGTCTAGAAACCTCTGAGGAACTTAGTGAGACTTTCAAGGATCTTAGTGAGAATGCAAAAAAAAAAAAAATGGAAAAGAACCAGACAGAAATTAAGCATATATTGACTGAAATAAAAAAATAATTTACAAGGGTTCAACAGTATACTAGAGGATCCTGAGAATCAAATCAATGACTTAAAATATAAGGAAAAAATAAAAAACACCCAACCAGAAGAGCAAAGAGAAAAAAGAATCCAAATATATGAAGATAGTGTAAGGAGGCTCTGGGACAACTTCAAGCATACCAACATTTGAATTATGGGCACCAGAAGAAGAGAGAGAACAAGGTATTGAAAACCAATTTGAAGAAATAATGACATAAAACTTCCCCCACCTGGTGAAAGAAATAGACTTACAAGTCCAGGAAGCACAGGAAAACCCAAACAAGAGGGATCTAAAGAAGACCACACCAAGATACATCATAATTAAAATGCCAAGAGCAAAAAACAAAGAGAATCTTAAAAGCAGCAAGAGAAAAACAGGTAACCAACAAGGAAGGACTGTCAGCTGATTTTTCAATGGAAGCTATGTAGGCCAGAAGGGAGTGGCAAGAAATATTCAAAATGATGAGTAGAAAGAACCTACAAACAAGATTACTTTACTCAGCAAAGCTATCATTCAGAATTGAAGGTCAGATAAAAAGCTTCACAGTCAAGAAAAAGCTAAAGGAATTCATCACCACCAAACCAGTATTATATGAAATTCTGAAGGTTATTCTTGAAGAAGAAAAAGGAGGAGGAGGAAGAGGAGGAGAAAGAAAAAGGAGGAGGAGAAAGGAAAATGAGGAGGAGGAGAAAAAAGAAGGAGAAGGAGAAAAAAAGGAGGAGGAGGAGGAGGAGGAGGAGGAGGAGGAGGAGGTAAAAAATATGAACAACAAAGTGACAATAGATTATCTATCAACAATTAAGTCTAAAAATCAAATTAAAAATCTAATAAACAGAATAAAGTGATGAATGGAATAGAATCAGGGGCATGGACGTGGAATGGATTGATGATTTTCAGAGGGATGGGGTGTGGGGTGCAAAAAGATTAGATAAAAATCTTACATGCATGTATGCATTACCTATGGACACAGAAAATGTGGTGGTGAGGGTCTGGAATGGGGTGGGAACTGGGTGAAAGGAGGCTGTGAGGGAAAAGGGACATCTGTAATAATAAACAATAAAGATTAATTTTTAAAAAATATAAATTCTAGGCCCTATGTAAATGCTAAGAGCTTTGATATACTTAGAGAAATGAATAATAGCAAAGAAACAAACAGTGATTAATTTTTAAAATGTAATATGGTAATAAATTATCAGATAGAAAATGTGTTTTATTATAATGCGACACTTTTGTATTAATTCCTTGAATTGAATAATTTTGGTAAACTAGCTTATTCTGCTAATATGTTACTTAACTTACTATCATTTATGTTTTAATCAAATTATTCCTGTAGTAGACATAAGGAAGGAATCACTTTGGCTGGGTTTGAACTCAACTAAAGTCGTTGCCATTCAACACTAGAAAATTAATTTGGATAGGAACTTCTTCTCTTTGCACACACTCTATTGAAAGCAATCCCTTTTACTACAACTGCCACAATCTTCACCCATGTTTGTGATTTTTTAGAATATACTTTTAATGATCTCAGGGAAGGAGAAAGATATAGAAACATCAATGATGAGAGATAATCACTGACTGGCTGCCTCGCTGCCTCCTGCACACCCCTTACTGGGGATCCAGCCTGCAATCCAGGCACCTGCCCTGACTGGGAATGAGTGGATGCTCAACCACTGAACCACATCAGCCAGGTTATGTCTGTGATTTTTAAAAATATATGTTTATTGATTTCAGAGAGGAAGGGAGGGGGGGAAAGAGATAGAAACATCAATGATGAAAGAAAATCATTGATTGGTTGCCTCCTACAAGCCCCACACTGGGGATTGAGCCCACACCCTGAGCATGTTCCCTCAACCAACATCGAACCTTCAGTCTTTAGGCCGATGCGCTATTCACTGAGCTAAATCAGCTAGGGCAATGTCTGTGATTTTTAAGTCAAGTTGCTAGCCTATAACTTCATCTTGGATTTTAGACCTTTCCTAATCACATCCTGGAAATTTCCATGTATAGGATTAATAATTCAAATGTATCATATACAAAACTAAATACATAATGTATACCCTCCCACTCAACCTCACCCTCACTGCCTCTTTTTTGTTCCCTGTTGCAATGAACAGCATCCCCTCTATGCAAATGTACACATCAGAAACCTGAACCTAGCCTTGCCTTATTTAAGGGCTTTATCCAAGTAACAGCAGTGTCTTGAAGATCTTATTTAGCATACATCTCTACAACCCTTCTTTTTTATCCCCATTATCCCTATGAATTATTTCCCATCCTTAACACTAATTCTGGCTTACTGCTACAGTCCTGTAACTGATCTCCTGGCTTCTACTTCTATTAATCTATAATTCACTACCATATACTGACTTCTCTAAATTAAAAATAACGGGTCAGTCCCTCTTTAAATTTTTAAAAAGCCTTTAACATGGACCACATAATAAAATCAGAACTCCTTCATAAGACTTACAAACCCTTCATGATCTAGTTTTCTGATTAACTCTTCCGTCATCTCCATCACCATTTCCCTCCTGCTCTTCCTTTGCTCATAAACCAGCACTCCTCCTATCATTTGTTCTTTTTAAAACACACAATTTGGCTTTATTTGGCTTTTTCCTCTAAGCTTCTGCACAAACCTTTTCCTTTACAAGAAATTGTCTTCCCTAGTTAGCTCCTACTCTTTCTTCTGATTTAGCTAAGACATGGCTTTTTCACTGCTTTTTTCCCAAGACTTCTTGTCTGAGTAGGTCAGAAACTCCAGCTGTGCCCTCATCGCAGTTCCCTAATTACACTGTAAGTGTCCATTTGTTGCCTTTATTCCCTACTGTATGAGAGCTCTGTATTGGTCAAGAATCTGTTTTCCTTGACTTTATCATCTCTTTATCAACCCATAGGAGAGTACATGGTAGATTTTTAATAGGTATTAAGTATTTAATGTTCACATAGTGGCATTAATTCTTTAGCAATCCAATGGTCATCCTGTGATTACACAGAAAATGTGTAATGAATATTTTCTTCCAAGAGCTCAATAGACTTAAAAGGAAGCCTTAAAACTTCTAGCCACAGAACTGGGAAGCAAAGAAGCTTCAAGCATATCTCAATTAAGATATTATAGTTCAGCCTGTCACAAATCATTTCTGAAGAAGTACCTCTGTGTGTTCTTAGTATAGTTCCCTTCATCCACCAAGTGATCATCTGCCATTATAGGTCTCTTTCCAAAAAAAGCCCTACGAAGACTCCAAACTTTATTTCTGAAAAGGACACGTTGATATTTCTCAAATGAAGATAATCTATGGATTAAAACTACATTTCAAAATAAACACAACCAGTTTGATTTTATTATTAAAACAGCTGCCAATACCCACTAAGAACACCTGGTTCCATTCACTTTGGTAGGGGCTCTTTGGCAGAAACAGTTAAATGTGTTTAAAAAGCCCTCTCAGGATTACAGTTTTCATTGGGATTCCAGACTTAATTGACATATCCTCCCATCTTTCTCCACTCCTCTAAATTCTTCCCAAGCTACTCCTCATTTCCTCTCAAGATTAGATAGAAAGGCAGATGATAAATGATGGATGCATAGATGGATGGGACAGACAATAGACAAGATAGATTGAATGGCTGGATAGATGGACAGATACAACGATACATATAGATGGACAGGATAGGTAGAAAAATGGTAGATAAATAGAAAAGAAAAAAAATTGTAGTAAAAGAAGAAAACACTTCAGTAAAAAAGAAAACACTTCAATGATACAAATTACTTCAGAAAACACTCGAACTACATCAAAATGTCACCGGGCCCATCCTATTTTGTTAATAGCATAAGGTGCAATGGCTCACAGTTACTTTTTTCCTTTCAACAAATTGTGGTATTGTCTACACTATACTGAGAAATAAATACCCAGAGTGTATAGTATATTGACAAAGATTTCCAAACAATATTTATAGTTGCATAAATGATTATGGGCATATATTTCTAGATGTCACTACTATAATTTAAATACTATATGGTTAATCATGTTGAAATTTACATATTATAATAAACAACCACCAGATAGAAGAGACAAATGTCAACAGTCATTTCCCTTTGGTGTCATTTTTAAGACCTTGCAGAGAGAAAACAGATTCTGAGTGTTATTATGAAATTCTCTTATAAAGACAGTCATCTGGATGGCATTGTCTTATCAACAGCAAGTTCCTATGCCATCACTGATTAAGGCAAGGCAATAAGAATGTTGGCAGTAGGTGGTATTCCTTGCCTGTCTGCATTTATGGATGGTCCCTGGCTCTGTGTAATCCCACTCTCAGTATCCAGAATGCTAACTACAACTAGTCTTTTAGTGACTGACACATATACTAGGATACTAAGAAGTTCTCAAATATTATCACATTCAGTCTTTACAACCTGGAAAGTATTATCTCCATTTCACAGAGAAGGAAACAGAGGCTTGGGCAGATTAAAGATCCTCCCCATCAAAACATAGATAGTAAATAATGAGGCATGGATTAAAACATTTCCTCCTGCATCCAAATTTCAGTTTCCTTCTACAGAACAATCTTAGCTTTGGGAGCTTCTAGAAAGCAGACACTTCTGGAATAAAGGAGTTGAAAAGCAAGGAGGCCACACTGGAGCTTCCAATGCCAGTCAACATCCTGCTATCTAGGAAGTGTCCAGTAACAAAGTGTGTTAAGAGGATATTTGTATTAATGGTCATCCATTTTTTAAAAGTACATAACTGCTTTCATTGCAGAAGTCTCAGCCACAATCTGCAGTGCTGATGGACCCTGTGATCCTTTTGGTTACAAACTACCACTTGAAGATGTCACAGTGGCTGTCCTTAAACACAGGCCGTCATCTGCCCTTAGGACAACTTCTAGAAACTTCAAATGATTGAGGTTTTGTATAATTATTACCTTACATGCTTTGGTTTTTTCACTGGAAATAAGATCCAAAGAGTTCCTTAAGCTGCCATTTTAAAATTTGCAGTCCTTATCTTTTTTATTCAAAGGTTTAATAGTATTTTGTACAGAAATATCAATTTTTCAAATTATTCATTTCAGATCATTATTTACTGAAGTACAATTTCCATGCAATAAAATGCAAAAGACTTAAATGTTTGAGGTAATGGGTTTTTATGGCTGTATTACACCTGTGTAACCACCACACAAAATAAAATACACATCATTATCATCACCTTGGGAAGTTCCCTCATGCCCCCCCCCAACCCCCAGCAATCCATGGCCCCTGATCCCATGCTCCACCCCATCCAAAATAAAACAAATCCTCATATCTATTGCCACAGGTGAGTAGGGAATTGATTTCTTTTGATCAGTAAAATATTTGTAAAATGTGTCCAAGTTGTTGTATGCTCAGTGACATTTTAATCTGACTTTTTCAATTTTTTGGAGAGGAAATGAACTCCATATTGTTACTCAGAGAACAATAAGTATTTCTCTGAAAAGATTATATATTATTCTTTTTGGACTAGAAGCATTTATATTTAACTAACTGGATATTTCCAAAGCACAGAAAATGCTTTGGGAGAAATAGCATTAATACAGGAAAAGCAGGCCAGTTTTTGGCATCAATTGTGCCTAACAGACTAAAGTTTGTAAAACATTCAGACTTCATGAAATCCTATAGTTTAGGATATTCAGTGAGGCAATTCATTTTTTACTCTACAAGAAACCAGTGCTACTTCCAATGCAATTCAGATCATTAATTTACTTCTGCCATTGGAAAACTGATCAGAAGCATTACACTGTACCATACGGACACAATTTAAGGACTGCCGAAAGAAGTATTTCTCTCATCACTTGCTGCAGGCACCCACCCACAATTCCCACTATAACATATGTATTTTTTAATACAAAGTATTAAGAAGCACAGAAAACTCCATTTCACTTAAATCAACCAAGGACGCTTTAAGACCTTGACTACTACTGTAGCACTGGCATAAGTAGCTGAAAATGCATTGGTGTGATAATGTAAAATATGTCAAGAGTTACAGAGAGGATCATCTCCTTGAAATATGTTGTCTTTTAGGTATAAAACCATCAAAAGCAAGTTGATAGAAAGCCCAGTGGCTGCTGTACAGTTTGCATACACTATTTCTCATTTTTAAAAGTAGCAAAATATATTTTAAAGCAAGTGCAGTGCTAAAGATTCAGAGTTCAGCTCAGGCTTGAATCCTTTGTTGAGGGTCTTGGTAGAATCACAGTGTTTGACTGCAAAGCACTTTGGTATTATACTGGTGAATAAATCGAGTCCTCAAACCCATGCTGCTGCTCAGTGGCAGAGCCGACAGTTGAACTTCTGTATCCTAATCTGCTTTTGCCATGATCATATATTGCATTGTTCTGAAGATCCTGCTACCACTACTCATGCTTACAAAGCTTATGAGTAGTGGTGGCAGGATCCTGTTTCTTTTCAGATTGTAATAACTCTGTCTTAGGCTTTTTATTTTTTCAATTAGAGAATTAGAGTTAAAACCCTTCCCAGAGGAAAACAAGATAGCATTTCTTTTTTTTTATATATATTTTATTGATTTTTTACAGAGCGGAAGGGAGAGGGATAGAAAGTCAGAAACATCGATGAGAAACATCGGTCAGCTGCCTCTTGCACGCCCCCTACTGGGGATGTGCCCGCAGCCAAGGTACATGCCCTTGACCAGAATCGAACCCGGGACCCTTCAGTCCGCAGTCGGACGCTCTATCCACTGAGCCAAACCGGTCTTGGCGATAGCATTTCTTTTTTTATTGATTTTAGAGAGAGGGAAAAGAAGTAGTATAAAGTAACATTGATGAGAGAGAAACATCAATTATCTGCATCCCCTCTACCCCCTTCCACCACCACAAACTCACATCATCAGGGATCAAGCCCACAATCCAGGCATGTGCGCTGCCCAGGAATTGATCCAGTGACCTCTTGTTCATGAATCAATCCTCAACCACTGAGCCATGCTGGCTGGGCAAGACAGACTTTTGTTGAGCCCAAAACATTAAAACTGTAAAATCTCCAGCCCATTACCATCTTCTCAGTCCCCAGCCAATGCTATTTCTGAGAATACAACCTTAAGGTGAAGAAAAGAAGACGTGTGGATAGAGATTAGTGAATTCAAAGAACTATCACTAGAGATTGTAAACTGTTCCCTTGCCCCCAGCCATCACCCTGGACCCAAAGATTGAATGGAATCAGTACAGTAAATGTCAACACTAAAGGGCAAGGCTCTTAACTTCACTGACCTAATGCTGCCAAAGCTAAGATCGTACTGCTGCTTTAATAGCATGAATAAAGTTCCTTACATATGTGTTCCAGAGCCTCTGGGATTCCAGACGAGTCTGGTGAATGTACACAAGGCCCCTGTCCCTGGCTGGAGACATGGTGTTATTCTGAATATTTTTGTTTTTGCCTTCTTGGTACCAGTGACCACCTTACAAAGACTCCTGTTTATTCATGTGTTCTTCTGCCTCTAGGTTGTATCAAGATCTTGACTTTTAACTACTAGTAGGATCCCTGGTTTTTAAGGAGCTCAGAGTTCACATCTCCTGTGTATGATATACTTCTTCTTGAATGGCAGTAATAGACTGTATCAACTAGCAACTCAAAGAATAAATCCATTATTATACTACATGCAAACTACACAACAAAGTCTTCTACTTTGCCAATGAAAAATTCAACTTCAACAAATTATTGCATGCTCATCTCTGGGTTCAATTATTCCCCCAAACCATGATTTATATACCTCACAAATACAACAGCTTTTCAAACCTTTATCAGCAGGATCCTCTTTCAATGTGCTCCAAATAAAGCAGACATTTATTGAGTGTCTACTTTGGGCCAGAGCTAGAGCCAGGAATTACCATACAAAGTCAGCCAAAGGGGCAAACTGAATCTGTAGAAACAATCTAAAAATACAGATCTGTTCCATTAGCCATAAATGATTTCATTAAATGATTTTTAAATTAAAAAATCACACCAATTTATGGAAAATATTCTTTTATTAACTTTTGGTCAAGAATATGTTTGTATATTTTCAGAAAACAACTCCAAGACCATGTGGATTCCTGCAACAGAGAGGAGTTGACAGGTCTGCTCCAACCACCAAGACAAGAGGAGAGACAGTCCAGAGATGGAAGATGCTGACGACGTCTTGCTATGGTACCAGTCAGCAGCTGTGTGTTGCTGCAGGTTACCCAGGACCAAACAACAGAGGATTGGACCTGCATTACCAACATTTGTCCACCATCCAGATATCATTGTTGACATGCACACATAAAGAACAGTTTGATATTGAAACTGGGTCTCAGAACTGTTGGTCATTGAAATGGGGTCGAAAACATTTCTTGTGCTCATATGTTGATTTCCAGTCTGCAGAGGCAAGATTTTTTCTAAAAAAGAAAATGGGGGGAAAAAATAGATACAGAGGCAAGGAAGCATGGAACAGATTGTCGGACTACAGTGGGAAGGCAGGGGAGTTTGGGGGAGGGGGGGAGGGTGCTGCAAGAGAACAACAGAAGGACTTGTATGCACGCATAAAAGCATAACCATGGGAGTATTCCTCTCTTGGGCTTCTGCCTGGCCCCCATTTCTCAAATTAATACTTTTGTAATCTCTTTTCATTTGTGTGTAGCCTTCTCAGAACCCGAACCCTGAACTGAAACGCTGAACCACGCAGGACGTGAAAGGGGTTCCCACACTCCAGTTCTATCCATGCTGTTGCAAATGCTGGAACCGTGGGCTTCTCCAGATCTGGATGTGGACTTGGACTGGACTGGACCATGGCTTCCCTAGTTCCTCAGTAGATTCCTGAGTTTGACTGCACATCTTTCGACTTTCACAGTCTCCATAATCACGATTTTGGAGAGGAACACCAAGATGGCGGCATAGGTAAACACCTATTGTTCTGCCCCGCGCAACGATTTAAGAACTACAACATAACAGCAGAACAGACAGCACCCAGAATCGCCATAAAGCTGGCTGAATGAAAACTCCACTAATAGGAGTAGAGGCGGGACACTGAGACTCAGGAGTGGCGGGAGCGCAACCTTTCAGACAGAAACAGGTTAGGAGCCGTCCTGCTCGTGCGCGCGCGCGGGCTGTTGCTGGAGCAGCAACCCCGGCCGGAATTCTCCAACGGGGAGGGCGGAGACGTCCCACTGCACGGACTCCCCAGCGCCAGGCGAGGTCCGAGATCCAGGGTACGTGGAGACATCCCACTGCACAGATTCCCCAGTGCCAGGCGAGGTCCGAGGTCCGGGGGACGCACCCTGGAAGCGGGGCGCGGCAGAAGCTCCTAGTCTGCGAGAGACCCGGAGGCAGCGAAAAGAAGTTTCCACGCAAGGGTCGCGCAAACCCGCGACTTGCCCCCTGGAAATTTGTCTCCTGGTTCTGGAAACGATCTATTTTACAACCCTGGGCTAGACTCTTGGTGTGCAGGCACATTTGGGGAAAGGCAGAGTTGTCTGGCAAGGGGAAGAGACTAGCGGCTTTCTCTTGGAGGTGTCTGCAGCCATCCCCATCCAACAGAGACCCACACACGAGCGCCGCATAGGACTGAGGCTGCCTGCACAGCTCAGAGACTCCGCCTATCCAACCTGAACACAGTCTCCCTTCACAGCCAATTTGCCTGGAGGTCAAACCCTCCTAGGGCTAACAACAACAAGCTGGGTTTAAATTCAAAAATACTGAATACAACCCATAAAGGATTGCAGTAAGAGTACCCACCTCGGGTAACTGTGGAGGCTGAGCCACTGTCCCTTTGAGGATATCTACCACATAAAGCAGCCACCATGCAGAGATATGGAAAGAAATCAGGTGTGAAAGAAATGGAGGAGAAAAGACGACAAGTCATAGAGTTCAAAACCATGGTTATAAGGCTTTTCAAGAGGCTCCTAGAAAAGGCCGATCAACTTAATGAGAATTACCAGGAAATAAACAAGACCAACTAGGAAATGAATGAGAATTACAAGGAAATGAATGAGACCCTCAAGGAAATGAACAAGACCTCTGAGGATACGAACCAGACCCTCACGGATTAAAAAAAAAAAGGACCAACTAGAAATCAAGCATACACAGACTGAAATAAAAAATATTACACAAAGTATTAAAAGCAGTCCAGAGGGCCACAAGAACCAAGTCAAAGATTTGAAATACAAAGAAGCAAAATCCACTCGGCTGGAAAAGCAAGAAACAAAAAGAATTCAGATAATTGAAGATAGTGTAAGGGGCCTCTGGGACAACCTCAAGCATGCCAACATCCGAATTATTGGGGTGCCAGAAAAAGAGAGAGACCAAGACAATGAAAACCTACTTGAAGAAATAGTGACTGAAAATTTCCCCCACCTGGTGAAAGAAACTGACTTAAAAGCCCAAGAATTACGCAGAACCTCAAAATATAGGAATCTAAAGAGGACCACACCAAGACATATCATAATTAAAATGCCAAGAGCAAAAGATAAAGAGAGAATATTAAAAGCAGCAAGAGAAAAACAGTTGGTTACCTACAGGGGAGCACCCATACGATTGTCAGCGGATTTCTCAACAGAAACGATGCAGGCCAGATGCGAGTGGCAAGAAATATTCAAAATAATGAATAGCAAGAATCTACAACCAAGATTACTCTATCCAGCAAAGCTATCATTCAGAATTGAAGATCAGATAAAGTGCTTCGCAGATAAGAAAAAGCAAAAGGAGTTCATCACCACCAAACCAATATTATATGAAATGCTGAAAGATAGTCTTTAAGAAGAGGAAGAAGAAAAAGATAAAAATATAAATTATGAACAACAAATACACATCTATCAACAAATGAACATAAAAATCAAGTGAATTGATAGGCTGATGAACAAGATAAACTGGTGACTATAACAGAAACATGGACATAGAGAGGGAATGGACGGACAATTCTTAGGGAGAAAAGGGTTGTATAGCAAGAGATTGGACAAAAATCTTGCAACAATGGGAGAGGACATTGGGGAGGGGGAGGTAAGGGTGGAGGGTGGGATAGGTATAGGGTGGAGGGGAGATATGGGGGGATAAAAAAGGGGAAACAATGTAATTAATAAACTGAACAATAAAGGAAAAAAAGTGGAAAAAAAATTTAAATAAATAAATAAATAAATAAAAGCATAACCATGGGACACAAGACACTGAGGCAGGCAGGAGAGGGCATGTTCTGGGAGGTTGGGAAGGCCAGGGGAAGGTAAAGAGGGGGAGAAAAAAGGGATACATGTACTACTATTTGTAATACTTTAAACAATAAAAAATAAAATTAAAAAATGACACCAAATTAAAGACTGTGAAGATAATATCTCATAATATTGAAAAAAATAAATAATATTGACAATGAGAGCACAAACCAATATAGAAAATAAAAGTCTTTCAGACATTCAATATAATCAAAATGAAATTTTTGGTCAATATGAAAAATTAAATTTTGCTGAAAATGACATTTTCTAGTACAGATTGAGCCAGTCACTGCAAACTGTATTTTAAGAAAGGAGACAAATTTTCTTTAAAGATTATTTTATATTAGACCTTTATTGTTGTGCTGCTCTTTTGCACTCAGATAATTTTCAATATCTGTCTAAACAAAAATACTGCCTTCGCATGGATCCATTTGATTTTACAGCTTAACTCTTTTCACAATAACAATCAAGCTGGAGCCTGATTTCACCACGTAAGTGGAAACTATTTCCTAATGGAAAAATATGTCAAAACTGTGGCAATATAATTTTGGGGCCAAGTCATTTAACAATACAAGATTCAACACAAACTCTGTACTTTGCAGAATTCCTCTGCAAATTGTTTCTCAGGATACCAAGCATTCTGTTTTCATTGTTTCCTTACTTGGTTATTTTTTTCCATTTTTTATTTTATTTTATTCCCTATGATCTTGTTATTCCACTTTAGAAATCTGTCTATTTAATTCAAAGATGAGCCTTTGGTAATGGAAGAACAACTACTGCAATTTATTTTTAGCATTTTTTTTTGAGAAAACAAAAGCTTACACTTTAACATTAAAGAACGTGTTCACTCCAGTAAAGCTAAATATGTGGCAACTAAGCACCAAAGTCATTGATAATTTTAAAGAATTTCTAAGAATTTTGCAGGAGACAACCAATCGATGTATTTCTCTCACATCGATGTTTCTGTCTTTTCTTCTCTCTTCCCCTCTCCCTAAAAATCAATGGAAACATATCCTTGGGTGAGGATTAACAACAATAACAAGATACTGAATAGAAAAGAATCTCATTAATTAGCTAATAATTGGAGCTGTCGTGTGTGGGTTTCTTAAGTTGTATAGCAAGGGGAATTTTTTTTACAGAAACAACAGTAGCCTAGAAATTATATGACAAAGAAGGTCAGGGTTAACTGAGATTCAGTGGCTCAGAATTATTTCTGATAAATATTAACTTTTTAATAAAGTTTTAGAAACACCAATAAATTCATTAAATTAAGGGGTACTTAATTACTTTATGGGGTACTTCCCTGAGCCACGAGAAGACAGCTCATTCAATCATACAAGGTGTCTTAAAGTTTTCATGCTATGAATTCTTACCCCCATACTGGTTTTTAAATCTGAAGGAATAAAAACTAACAAAAAAGAATTTTGAACATTGATTTTGCTCTTAAGAGGAAAAAGTTCCCCACCATAAAGGAAGATGGCTTTACATAAACTTACATGCAGTCAATATTCTGGAAAATGTTCACCAAGGAGAATAATGGAGCCCTTAATTTGCAGTATTTGCCAGTTTTCATGGAGTAAATATTCCCATCATTGCCAATGACTTACTAACGTGACTCTGTTCAGTGAGAAGTTAAAAAGAGATGAGCATTTATGTAATAATTTGCCATCAGCCATTAGTCCATGTGTTTTCTGACTTTGATAAACTCTCTACACAAATTGGACGGCCAAGCACATCCCAAAGCTCTGCCCATTTTGAGAATTTTGCATCTTCATTTTTTTCTGTTCTCTTCCAAAGTCACCACTAACTGGGGCTTTAGTGGGACTATCATCTATTTTTAGTTCGCACTCACAAAGTGAGCCAACCCATTAAAGAGCAAAGCTTAAACTTTATCTCTTCTAGCATTACGAGTGTTCCCAAATGACCATAAGTTTGAATTGAGAGAGAATCGGTGTCTGAGACACTGGGGAATCAGAGTGACCAAAAGCCTAAACCTTTATACTTAGCAGCCATTCTAGGCAAGAAAGCAAGCTACAGCTTTAATTACATAGGAGCAGATTAGGCCCATTAGTTGAGTAGAGGCAGGAATCAGATTAAACAGGTAAGTATAAAGAGGGGATAAATTGGCTCAATAACTGGGAGTTCCAAAGGAAAGAACCAACTTCAGACAGGACTGGATCAAGGCGTTCAGACAATGTGATTAGGAATCTATTTCTTCCTCCATCTGTCAAATATTTCTTCCTTCACATCATCTTCATTTTCAGGGGTGCTCTTTTGGTGACAAATATAGATACCACCGCATGGTCTTATATTGCACTGATTGCTAAAAAATGATTCCCAGCAAAGTTTCAAAAAATGATTAATTCACCTTGCTTAGGTCATGGGCCCATCCCTAAATCAATCATGTTGCTAAGGAATGTGAGGCATTCTAATGGACAGAACTGAGAATGTCAACTTCTATATTTGGGTTATTGAGTTTTGAGGAGAAGCCAGTCATAAAGCAGGGGAGAAAAGGGAGTTTCCCATGAAAATAGGAGTTCTACTATTCAGAGAAAAAAAACCGTATGATGGGCAGGTAAAAATGCAATGCCAAAGATGACTTTGTTATAAATATTTTAGATTTCTCCCTCATTGCCTTCTGCCAGTTTATATCACATTCTTAGGCTTTGCTGAGTGACTTATGGGTCACAGAATGACTCACACTGTCTCCCAAGTCTCTCATATTTTTTATTTTCTTTGTTTTTTTGTTAATCTGCACCTGAGGATATTTTTTTTTCATTGATATTTCAGAAAGTGGAAGGGAAGACGGGAGAGAAACATTGATGTGTCTGAGATAAATTTTCTTGTTCAGATAAACTGCACTTTGACTATTTTCTAACTTACCCATAATTAGCCTTTTATTTGTTTGCTATCTTTACAAGTCTACAGCTTATACAGAATGAATTTAGAAGAATTGTTGGATTACTTGTGGTTCTTGTATGAGGTACTTGATTGGCAATTTATTTTCTCTACTATGTTCTAGACAATTTCAAACACATGGACAAAACCATCAGAAGCCCTCATATTCCTCCCCCCTTCCTTGGCCTCGTTGCTAACTTGTTTCTTCTTATTCTACGTTAATGTAGCACTATTGTTGAAAAGTTTTCATTTTGGTCATCACTGGTAGTGTCACTGCCTTTTTCATGGCGCCTCTGTAATGTGTTCTGAAATGCCTTGTTACTGGGTTCTAATTGAAAAAATATTGTGAAAAACAGGAGTTCTATTATTCAGAGGAAAGAAAGAGCAGCTCTTATAATCCCATTGGCCAAGATTCTTAGTCTGACATATCCTTAATGATATAACCATTGATAGGACTGAAAGATATTCATTATACAATTTTAAACATATGTCTCAATATTGGATTATAATGCCTATAGTGGCTATAATTAATAGTCTTATAATTATGTTGAACATAACAAATCTAGTAGATTGTATTATATGAAAGATAATTATAAGCAAAAGACTTAAATAAAAACATCAAAATGTCAAATAAAAAGAGAGAGAGAGAGTGGGTATATTAAAAGCATTAGTTTGGCCCTGGTCAGTGTAGCGCAGTTGGTTGAGTGTTGTTTCCTGCACTAAGAGCTCACAGGCTCCATTCCCCATCAGGGCACATGCCTGGGTTGTTGCTTAATCCCTAGTACCCTGTTTCCCCGGAAATAAGACAGTGTCTTATATTAATTTTTGCTCCCAAGATGCGCTACGTCTTATTTTCAGGGAATGTCTTATTTTTTCCATGAAGAAGAATATGGTACACATTTATTGTTGAACAAAAAAAAAAAAAAAGGAAATTTATTACCTGTATATGGTATGGTAGTAGCTGTCATCACAAACCAGCATAACCAGACAAACTGAATCCTATGGTATCAAGAATTTCTTGTTACTACCATTATTTCCATGTACAACAATCTATGGTACATTTACTGATACTGATATTTACAGCTATGAACACAAAGTAAGATTTATTCAGTGACAGTCATGTCACCATCTTCTGGAACATCATCATAACAATCCAAACCCGAATTTCCTGGTGAATTTCTTGTGACTCCATTTCTTTCAGAATCAGTGGACCAAATCTCTCACGTTTAGCAATAGCTTTGTCCTTAAATGAGTACTTCTTGTCAAAGTAGCCTGCTGGTAGTGCATTTGCAATGCAACTGTCAGTGATTTTCTCCCATGAATTCTTCACCCAAGTCACAACCTCTTGCAGTTTAGGTTTCACAAAGTTTCCACGCTGATTTCTCTCCATTCTATTTTCAATGTAGTCATTAATTTCCATGCACAAATTGTCCTTGAATGGCTTGTTTATTGCAATATCAAGAGTCTGGAGATAGGCTGTCATTCCTGCGGGAATCATTATTTGATCTATTTTTCTTTCGTGAAGAAATTTCTTGACGTCTTTAGCACAGTGAGTGCTGGCTGCATCCCAGACTAGCAGACCTCTTTGGCTCTCTCGCATAACAAGTGGCAGCATTAAATCGACCCACTTCCTTATAACTGCTTGTGTGGCCCAGGCTTTTTCAGTTTCAAGAATAAAAATATTATCCGGGAGGTCTTATTTTCGGGGGGATGCTTTATATCACAGCAAGAGGCAAAACTGTAAGTAGGTCTTATTTTGGGGGGATGTCTTGCTTTTGGGGAAACAGGGCAGAAGTGTAAAGGAGGCAGCTAATTGATGTTTCTCATATCAATGTTTCTCTACCCCTTGCTCTCTCTCAAAACAACAAAAATTTAAAACATTACTTTGATAATGTACATAAAACTATATCATAAAATTTTAATTAAATTTGATTGTTAATAAGATTATATAGGCTTCAAGTGTACACTTCTATGATATACAGTATAATATGTATACTGCATTCTATGCTCTCCACCCAAAGTCAAGTCTCCCCTCATCATATATTTCACCCCTTTGTCCTTTACTATCCCTACCCCTTATCTCAATTTTTAAATAGTGATTAGCATTTCTTATTTTTAATAGCCTTTTAATTTTATTTTTAATTATTTAGGATTTTCAGAAAAGCAGTGGAGTCAAGTCAGTTTACAGATGCTACTCATACAGTTTAATGACTTTTTCCTGTAGGGAAGGGCTCAGAGTTGAAAAGTTGGATACAGACCTACACAATGGCGATGATAGGACCCTGAAACAAGAGACCAGATGGTGCCTCCTAGTTCTCAGAAACCAAGTTAACTCAACTTTACAGTGAGTGGCAAGGTACTTCTACACTCACTCTAAATTTGGTCAGAAGGGATAGAGGGCCTGACCCCAAGATACTTAATGAAATCTGATGTCCTCAAATATATGAGGAAACCAAGGGTGTAAGTCTACTTGCATTATCAAACAAAACCAAAGATGGCGAGGAAGAGGAAGGTAATTGCCCAGTAAAAGTTCCCACCCAGCTTTACATACCAGACTCAGTTTCCAGACTTGAACCTAAGAGTGAAGGAGAGGTCAGCTCCTCAGCAGGAAGAAGCTAGCAAAACCATGGTAAATGTTTGTTACAATAATGTTCCAGGTCCTTCCTCAAAGAGAACTATGATCATTAACTTAGGAAACTGTGCATTTTGTAAGATAAGTACACAAACATTTTGAGAATTGTTGAATATAGGACTCAAACTGAGATTTATATATTGGTGGACAGATCTAATCCCAGAAATCTGCTCTTACCATCACCCCATATGGTCCTTTGCCAAGTCAGAAAAGAAACCTCCCTCATTTCTTGCCTTTTTCTCTCCCTCTTATTTTCTCTCCTTCCTAAGAAATACGTTTGTTTTTGTTTTTTGGTGGGTTTTTTTGTTTGTTTGTTTGTTTGTTTTGCATCTTAATGTTGTTCTATTTAATCCTGAATTAAATGGATGTGTGTAGAGGTAGAGAAATTAGCAGTTTCTGGGTAGTGACCTTTGTTCCAGCAATATATCGAGTCTTTTGCATGTATTTCATTATTTATACCTCATCCTATACAATAATGCTATATAATAAAAGTGTAATATGCAAATAGACCGAACAGCCAAACAGTAGAACAACCATCTTGGACTACACTATGATATCCACTGGCTCCAGGCCAGCCAAGGTGGGTGCGATGTGATTGGTTGGGGGCCCGGCCATTGCCCCATGGTTGTCGTGCAGAGGGAGGCCCAGGCCACTCACTGCCAGGCTGCAATGGATGGGCAGCCTCCCTCTGTGAGGGAAGCCAGGTCCCGGATGCAGAAGGAAAGCCAGTGCCAGCAGCCAGAAGGAAGGAAGCATATGCTTGCATGAATTTTGTGCATCTGGACTCTAGTATTATATAAGCAACCTAAATGTTCATCAATAGGTGAAGGGATAAAGATACGATACACACACAATGAAATACTACTCAGCCATAAAAAATGCAGTCTTGCCATTTGTGACATGGTTGAAACTTGAGTGTATAATGCTAAGTAAAATAAGTCAGACAGAGAAAGGCAAATACCATATGATTTCACTTATACATGGAATCTAATAAACAAAACAAACAAACACATCAAAACCCAGGCTCATAGATACAAAAAACAGAATGATGGTTGAGAGAGGGAAGGGTGGCTTGGAATTAAATTAATTGAAAGGGAACGAGGGGTACAAACTTCCAGTCACAACGTGAGTCATAGGGATGGAATGTACAGCATGAGGAATACAGTCAATAATATGTTAACTCTGTACAATGACAGATGATAACCAGACTTATTCTGGTGATCCTTTTGCAATGTAAACAAAGATTGAATCACTGTGTTGTACACATGGAACTAATGAATCTGTGTCCATTATTTTGCAATGAGAATAGGTGTTATGTGGATCCATTTATATCTGTGTACTTATGGCTCTTCAATTCAGTTGTGGAGAAGAATCAGTTTCATACTATATACTTCTGCCCAACTTGCTTGGAAGAAAGGTTTTTTTTATTCTTTTAAAGTTTTCAATGTCTAAAAAACCTGAAGCATTCCTTAAAATAATTTTTAAAATACGAAACCTCAGGTTCATTTTAAACTAACCTAAATAGCTGCTTACCAATTATCTAAAGTTACTGCAAACACACTAATGATACCAGGAAGCACTGCGATATGCATGAAGACATTTATTAGTCACTTACCATTATTCTAGCTTGTGCTATACCTTGATCTCTTCAGGTTTAATAGCCTTCTGCTGCCCTGATAGGAATGCATCCAATTGTACAGTCACAGAATATGTCTCGGGTCATTAAAGGAAGAAGCCCTTATTCTAGCAAGTTTTTATGTATTCTCTACTCTCTTCCAAGTAAAGCTAAAGAATATATGCATCAACACAATTTTGTTCATGTGGGAGCTTTTTTGTTATTTTATTAAGGTCTCTAGTTATAACCTCTTTAGGCTCGATGATCTTTTTTAAAAATTCTCTTCTGAAACTTCTGTGTGTGTTATTGCTATAACAATTTTAAAACAAATCATGACACATGAATAAAATTTTTCCTCTGTTAATTAAAAAGTCAGTTGCATTAAAACAGCTCTTCTCTGAAAAAAAAATACCCTGCCAATATTTGTTCTAATTATCCTTTGCTTCTTTTAAAACTAGAGAAAATCACATTCAATAAAGTAAGAAAAATTTACATTGTCCATTTTTGCTTTTTATACTTACCTTCTTAAATTATTTCAAAATATTACAATAAAATTTTATTTAGAGCATGGGAAACAGGGAAAATCTTTTGAGGAAGAAGTAACTTTTAAGTGTAGGTCTTAAAGACTGAGTAGAATTTCAGCAGATGAAGATGAGAAAACTACAGGACACAGCTTTTTAAAAATATGATCATGATAATAGTTGCTATTTACTGATTACTTACTTTGTTCCAGTAGTGCTGTTTGCTTTTCATTATACTTATATTTTTAGAACACAAAAGTTAGGTAATATTATATCCATTTTACTAATTAGGAAACTACAGTTATAAGAAATTGCCAGAGGATCACCAGTTATGTATTTGAATTGTACAGATAATATGCAAAGATTTAATCCAACATGCAAAGATTTACTGTCTACCTAACAGAAAGACAGTATCTTTCCACTGTGAAATATGAGATAATTGTCACCAGTTTCTCATACGGTGATTTTTCTTTTTTTTTCTTTTTTTTTCTTTTTTTTTTGGGGGGGCAAGAGATGGATATTGTGCAATAATGATATAAAGTCTCCCTTTTAAATAAAAATTTCAAAATATAAAAATTACTCTAAGCATCCTAATCCCTTGATATTCCTTGTCTGACACTAATCATAGTTATTGTCAAGCCTGAGGTAGTGCCTGGCCTTATGGAATGAGGTATTTCACGATAGTCAACTTCACTTCAATATTGACTCCTGAATTTCCTTGAGAGAAGAAAATCCTTTGAAAATCTAATGTGTCCAGTTTATAAAATACTGTTCATGATGCTACCACAGATGTTCAAAGAGATCCAACTCTGTCCTATCATTTAGTATTTCTGTGGACTTTGAAAATATTTTTAAATATATTTTATTAATTTTTTACAGAGAGGAAGGGAGAGGGATAGAGAGTTAGAAACATCTAAGAGAAACATCGATCAGCTGCCTCTTGCACACTCCCCACTGGAGATGTGCCCACAACCAAGGTACATGCCCTTGATCAGAATAGAACCTGGGACTCTTGAGTCCGCAGGCTGACACTCTATCCACTGAGCCAAACCGGTCAGGGCTGGACTTTTGAAATTTTTATCATTTTTTGGAAACTCAGCCTTCAGGGGAGAGACACTATATTATTCTGCATTTTGACAGTGTTCTGAATCATAGAGTTTAGATTATAGGTCTTCGTCATCAAAAAAAACAACAACACTAAGAAAAATAGATGATTTTCTCATGAAAAGGCGTTTGTGAACTGCTTTGATAAGTATGATACTGATATATCAATTTACCTTCACATACTACTTTGGATATGGTATTAGAATCCATACCAGACCTACTCAAAAAAATCTAAGTCTTAAGGCCTTTCTAGGGTTACTCAGGATTTTTTGTATAATTGTTTCACAAAATGCAGAAACTGCTAGGCCTTTTCATTGCTAACTAAGGAATATACTCTACTCTGAATGCAACAATGTGAGGAATTTTCTAAACTATAAAGTTATTCATAACGACCACAACAACTTAGCTATCACCAATGGGGTTTGCTTGTTGAGTACCTGAAGAATTAACTGTACAAATCAGGTCTTTTAGACTGAATATTTGCATCTGAATGTCACCTAAAAGTGTTTCTTAGTCACAAATTAGACTGGGATATCAACAATTAAATCTAATACTACTTGCTTAAATTATGAGTCTAAGAATCTTGGATGTTTAAAAAGAACCCATACTGTCTGTTCCAGTCACGAGGATGGTCCAGATATGGGGGACACTGACGACATCTTGCCATGCTAACAGTTAGCAGCTGTGCGTGGCTGCAGGCAGCCCAGGACCAAACCAGAAAGGATGGAACTTGCATTGCCATGATGTGTCCACCAGCTGGATACCATTGATGACATGTACACATAAAGAACTATTTGACATTGAAACTGGGACTCAGAACAGTTGGACATTGAAACTGAGACTCAAACATTTTTTGTTCTTATACATTTATTTCTAGTATGCAGAGGCAAGATATTTTTGAAGAAAAGAAACAGGGGAGAGTGATTGATATAGAGGCAGGGAGGCATTGAACAGGCTGTCAAGCTACAGGGGAAGGCTGGGGAGGGTGGGGGAAGAGTGCTGGGAGAGATCAACTGAAGGATTTATATGCATGCATATGAGCATAACCAATGAATGAAAGACACTGGGGTGGGGGCAGGTGGGGACATGTGCTCGGGGAGGCTGGGGGGGGGGAAATAATGGGGAGAAAAAAAGGAAAACATATGTACTATTAAATCTAAGTTATACTGCAAAAAAAATTAGAAAAATAAAAAAATAAAAATAAAAATAAAAGATTCTTATAAGTGTATAGTGGTCTCATGGTGATTTTAATATGTATTTCCCTAATGATTATGTTAAACATTTTTTCATGTTTTGTCAATCATAAACAGATATTTTACCAAATTCAGTATAAGTCTTTTGTCCATATTTTCATTGGGTTGTTTTATTGAGGCTGAGTTAACACTTCTGCACATATCCTAAAAACAGGTCCTTTGTCAAATATGTCATTTGTGAATATTGTTTGTTTTTTTGAGTATTATTTTAATAAATAAAAAAGAGCAGAACTTTAAAAAAATAAAAATAAAGTAAAATAAATAAAATAAAATAAAAAGAACCCATACTGCCCAGCTGGTATAGCTCAGTGGTTGAGCATCAACCTATGAACCAGGTCACGACTCAATTCCTAATCAGGGCACATGTCCAGGTTGTGGACTTGATCTCTAGTGGGGGGAAGACAGGAGGCAGCCAATCAATGATTCTCTCTCATCATTGACGTTTCTACCTCTCTCTGCCTCATATATATATGTGTGTGTGTCAATCCATACCATCATAAATATATATCATAAGTAAAAATAATTTACAAGAAAGGTGAAAGAGAGGTAAATGGTGATGAGACTTGACTTGGGTGGTGAATATACAATACAATATACAGATGTTTTGTTGTAGAATTGTGTACCTGAAATCTATGTGTACCTGAAATCTATATTACCCCAATAAATTCAATTTTTAAAAAAGTAAATAAACAATTTCACTTGTGCTCTCTCTCTTTCTATCTCTCCCTTCCTCCATCTTTCTCTTTCTCAAGCACACACACATACTGCTGGAAGAAATAGCTTCTAAAAGACCAAGAGAAGAAAATCTGATCTCTGGGCAACCAAGGTTCAAATAGTTCATTTTCAGAAGTTAAGTAATTAACACCATTTAGTAAGCAGTGACACCCAAGTTTCAAATGCTATCTTCAGATTCAAAGAAGCAACAAATCAACGAAGCATGGAATTTTCTTCCATAGATGCAGTGAGTACTGCAGTAAAACCTTATGTAATAGCTGAGCCATACAAATATAAATGGCATCCCTGATATTAACTTGATTATGTAACACAGGAATTTCAGAAACCACTAAAAAGATCAAAAGGAAATTGATGATGTAATCTGTACAAATAAAATAATTTCCATCTCTAAGTAATTATTTTCTAATAAAATGGAAAGAGTACTGCCAAGACCTTAAAGGGATGTGGTAACTTTTCTGTCTTGCTTGCCTTATTTCATGACAAGTCTTCAATGATTAAATCTGAATAACAGTTGGAGATGGACATGTCATTGGTTTTTAATGAGATCTCAAAACTAAAGATGTTCTTTCATCTAGAGCTAAATTTGTCATTTATAATCATAATCTTACTATGAACAAATATGTTCAAGTCAAATTTTTAATAAATTTCCATAGTCCACCTTTGTCATAAGATATTTTAATTACTCTAGAACATAATATGAATATAATATAGTGTCATAATTTCTGGGAACTTACTACCTTGAATCTCAATTCAATATATAAAATTTAATTTTTTATTAAATAACCTCTGAAAAATCTTTAACCAATATTACTAATTTAATTGGCTTCAAAGTTTGTATCAATCACTTCATTATAGCAAGAATAAAAAGATATAAAATGTAAATTATAATTAAAACTCTAAAAGCTATTTTTTTAAACTGAAACATAACAGAAAATTTGTAAGAACACCTCAAAAATGTATTTGAGTGTGACCTGTTGAAATAATGGTACTCCTTACCAAGTACACTAGTTTGTGTTCCTTACAAATGAAGACTTGTACATAATCCAACATAGAAGCTGAAATAAGAGAAATCCTTTGCTTTGCATCCTATCAGGATTCTCAGGATTTAAACTTGCTCTATTATTGATAACTAGAGTCCTGGTGCATGAAATTCATGCAGAACAAGGGGAGAAGGGAGCAGGGTCTGTCAGCTTTCCTGCACCCTCTTGCAATCCAGGACCACTGGCTTCTAAGCTCTCACCTGCCTACCTGCCCCTAACCACTTGCCTGCCTGCCTGATTGCCTCTAACCACCTCTGCCTGCCTTCCTGATCACCCCTAACTGCTTTCCTGCCTTCCTGATTGCACCTAACCTCTCACCTGCCTGCCTGATCACCCTTAACCCCTCTACCTCAGCCTCCACACCTGGGACCCAGGTTCCCTCCTCTGGCTTGCCATAGCTATCCAGGACCCAGGGCAGCTCGACTCAGGCCCTGGCTTTGTCAGGAAGGACGTCTGAAATGATATGCAGAACATGTCTGTTCTATCTGGTCTAATTAGCATATTAGCCCTTTATTAGTATAGATGTTCACTTTAATCAGTAAATTAGTAGTTTTCAGATTCCTCCACTAAAAAATCAAGTTTTTCCTTTTGTAACAAATGAGTACTTTTCTGAAAGTTATTTTGAGACTCTAAAAATCTCATTCCTATTCCAAAATTCAATTTCTTTGTTTAAGCATATGAACATGGAACACCTATATCATGATCTATTAGTATCATTTTTTTGAGACTTTTTTCAAAATTTGACCCTTGGAAATGCCACCAAAGCTGGCTCCTATGTACTTTCAACACATGCACATTATTTTTGAGCACTTCCTTACTCACGGTCCAAAAAGAAGTTCCAGTCTCATTGATATATTCTCTGTCCCAGCCCTGGCATTTCTTTACGGAACCATATCCCATCTTTTGGGATTACTGTTATACATGTTGTAACACCAAAGTGCATTGCTGGGAGAGCAATTTTTGGTGTGTGTGTGTGTGTATGTGTGTGTGTGTGTGGTTTTGGGGGGGAGTAAGGTGGACTTTAAGAGCATAAAAAATTTACATCACTGCCAATACTTGATTTTGTTAGATCTTTGGATTTTTACCATACAAATAAGTGTGTAACTATATCTCACGCTGTTTGAATTTGAATTTCTCTAATGATAATGTTGAGCATCTTTTAATAAGCATAATACTAGTATTTATCATCATTGTATTCTTTGAAGTGTGTTAAAATCCTTTATCCATTTTGTTAAATTGTACTGTTTTCTTCCATATGTTTGAATTTTAGGAGCTCTTGATATATTCTGGTTGATGAATCCTCTAACAGAGAGGTGATTTACAAGTCTTTTCTTACTTTTATCGCAGTGTGTTTTCTAGAGCAAAAGGTTTACTTTTGATACAGTCCAATTACCCTTTTTCACTTTCTCAGAGATAACACATTTTGATTTTGTGGTTAAAATGAACCTTCCCTTGTGTCCTGGCGGGCACAGGGTTTGCTGCTCTTCTCTCAGAGACTAAGGCTTCCGTTTCATAGGAAAGGGGGAACCTAAAACCTTCCCCACAGTGCTGGGGGAGCCTCTTCTCCCAGACTCTACCTGTGAGACTAGGATTTCCCTTGTCTCCACCCCACCTCCAACCTTTGCTGCGGGTGCACATTAGAAGTTCATGGAGAAGATCCTGAGAATGAGTGCAAATTCCCTGTTTGCCTGTGGAATGAGGGAGGGGTAATCTCGCCATAGTCCACATTCAGCCTTCAGCAATGTGTTATAAAGTTTAACTGGATCCTTTCATGCCCAGCATCTCATTCTCCCATTAGGCAGTTGAGACTGTGTGTAAGAGATAGAACTGTCTTGGGTTCTATACCCGGGACCTGGTTTTCATTAGATATCTGGTAACTTGCTTGTCCTACAACTTCAGCTCTCATGTGGATACAAAAAAAAATTACAATTTTTTAGTTTTATTTCTTCTATTCTTGTGTTTGGTTGATAGTGATAAACTTTTTCCAATTTTCTCTATCCCAGGCAGAAGCAAAGCTGAATAATTTTAATTATTTTTGCATTAAAAACTCAAGAGGCTCAAAGCAGACATTTTTCCAAAGTAAAACTCCATATTAAATGCCACAAATGATGTAGCAAGTTTGCTATGTATGCATTTGTGTATGAGCATTCACATACATGAAAGTGAAAAGAGGTAAGTTTCCATTTCATTCTAATAAGTTACAAAGAAGTTAATGATTTCCAAAAACTGTAATGTGTGACACTATTATATGATTTAGCCTAATTTTATAGTTGATTTATACACTGGCATTTTATATTAGATCCACTGAACATAATGAGATATAAAATTATGGGACTGCATAAAGCTTGTAAAGAAGACAAGGATATGTATCAAATAGCAGTTCCTGTTCAAGGAAATGGCTGATCACCTTTTGCTTTACCCTGGCTTATTAAAGACCAATGTTTTCAAACATAATCTGAGAATACAATCTGGGGATCCCATCTCTGCTGCCTCTATGGGTTATACAAATAAATATCAATACTTTATGAATCTGAGTCTTCAAATAGTTCACATTGTTTTTTGATATTTTCCTCATAATATAAACTTTATAGCTTTGACCTAGTCAACTACCGAAATAATGTCTCCATCCAGAAACAGATTTTGTAGAAACTAACCCAAAAGCCTTAAAAAAATCAAAAGGAACCAAATTATGGTGTCACCTTCACGGAATAGGCAACAATGGCCCTGGATAGCAGGCCAAGGACAGGGCCACTGCAAACCACTCACCTGCCAATTTAAAAACTTGCTGAGAAAGACTGACGTGTCAGGATGGGGAAAGGTGAAAGATAAAAATGGTGGGAGCACCCAGGCTTCCTAGGAGAAGACTGCAACAGAGTGGAAGGGCACGGCAATGGTGTCTTTGTGGACAACAGGGACCACATGACAAGCTCAGGGATGGCCTGCATAGTGGTCTTGCAAACTCTGAGACCTAAAGTAACCACAAAAGATGGTCTGAAATTAAATTTTAACTAAAAATTTTTAGCAGTTATGGTGGGTAGTTATGTCTGAGGCCAATATCTTCACTAAGAAGGTCAACCTTTTCCTTAACTGAGCCTATCTGTCTTTTTGCATCTATGATAACACTAGTGGCCTGATACATGAATGAAGATTCCTACAAGAATGGGCCTTCGTTCCCCTGACTGCCAACACTGCCTTCACTCTGGCAAGAGCAGCCTTCCTGCTTTCCCACACTGCCCAGAGGCCCAGAGTGGCTGGGGTGGTATGGAATACTTGTGACATTGCCATGGCAATGATGCAAATGTTCCACCCATCCCGGCCATTCAGTGTCTGTGTATGCAAATTAACCCACCATCTTTGTTGGGTTAATTTGCATACTAACTCCTGATTGGCTGGTGGGCAGTGCAAAGGTATAGTCAATTAGCGTGTTATTCTTTTATTAGGTAGATACCCTTTGAAATGTCTGCATAACTTGCAACTTTCCTTTTTCTGGACTCCTTGGGGCACAACTTACTGTGTTGGACACCAGGACAGATACCACAAATTCCTTCATTACTATCATGTTAATTGTTCCTGCACAGCACCTAAATATGTGTCTATAATTTTACTTTTTATCAAATACCAAGGGTTTCCCCACTTTGCTATCTCCTATTTCTCTAGTCTATCACCAGTGCATTTCACGTAACCCACCTACATCTCTTCCTTTGATTGCAATGTATAATTACAGACGTAACCTGCCATTCTCTGGAGCATTATCTCAATTTGTTGAGGTTCTGCTTCCCATCATATGTCAACAGTTTGGCTCAAATAAACTCACACAAATACTTTACAGGTTTCGATGATGTTTTACATTAACATCTTGCATCATTCACCAGGCAGGTGGGTGGAAGGGATCCAAGCCATGCTTACAATGGTAGCTTGATGTAATACATTTATTTGGCTAAAATAAGTTTTTTAGCAGATCTATTCTGGGAACTTAGAAGTCTTCACTCTATACATCTCCAGGTTTTGTGGGAAATGCGAGAAAAATGAGCATCCTGTTTACTCATCAAGAACTTCAAACTTAAAATGACATGAACACATGGAAAGCATTCTGATTTCTTTAGGGTCATGCAGCAATGTGTCCAGGATGATACGGATCCGTGCATACTGCTCTCACCAAATTCAAAGAAAACAGAATTTCATTGATTGCACTCTTAAATTACATAGATAGAATTCACAAAATTCACCATTTTGTTTTCCTCCTTTTGTCCCTATCAATCCTGTGCTTCCCCTCTCCCTTAAGAAGAATAAACATTTATCTTTTTGTCTATTATCTTTTCTAAACTTTCCCACATTTCAATCCCTCTTTACAGTCCTTCAGTAAATCCACTAACCCTTAAACTTATCTTTTCTTGCAGGGTATCAGTGAGACAGGAATTTTTAGGGCTGAAAAAGACAGGTTTTAGGAAATTTTAGAAATTAAGGGGACCATGGAAGAAGCACAGGGCTGCAGAGCAGCAGAAGGTATATTTCTATAGAAGAAGGAAGCTGAAAAACTGCAACAGGTACATTTCCATAGAATGAGGGAGCTGGGAACAGTAGAAGGTCTGTATTTACAAAATAAAGAGAAGGAAGCCCTTCATCCTGAAGGAGAAGAAGAAAGCCCAAAGGGAATAGGAAAACAAAGAAGGAGGGGGGAGAAGCTATCACGGCTCATGTGAGGCTCCACCTTTGAGCCTAGGAGTTTTACTACAGTAACCAGTCCAAGGGAATAGTGACCAATCAAGGCACCAGGATCTACAGCCTTCATAAACTATAGAAGAAAAGAAACTCAGTGCGACCCTTTCCCTCTCCCCACGTGGGAGTCCATTCTGGGGGATTCCTTCCCCTCCCCCACATGGGTGTCGTACTTGCTCTTCAATAAATCTTCCCCTTTGCCATATACCACCTTCTGTCTGTGGATTCATTTTTCAACTCCAGCAGACAAAGAATCTGGGTTCCAGTTCAAAAATTCTGTATCTGCCACAGATCTCATTTGTCTACCTCTTTCTGTGTTTGAAACTGGAATGAAGCACTGTCGGTTTCATTGCTGGGTCAGTCTTAATGAAAACTCTCCTAGAAGTTACAGAGTTAAGTGCCAGAAGCGAAAGGTACCATCAGTGGAGACCAAGACTCAGGGATTCAGTTTACTCAAACCAAGTAATTTAAATCTGCTTGTAACATTACTAATGAAATAAAAATCTTTCAGAAAGCTTGGTGTTGACTAGTTAGGCCTGTGGTCGGCAAACTCATTAGTCAACAGAGCCAAACATCAACAGTACAATGACCGATATTGCTTTTGAGAGCCAAATTTTTTATTTATTTATTTAGTTTTATTTTTTTTAATTGTGGGAATTTTTCTTTTATATATATATATATTTATTATTGATTATTTACAGAGAGGAAGAGAGAGGGAAAGTCAGAAACATCCATGAGAGAGAAACATCGATCAGCTGCCTCTTGCACGCCCCCTACTGGAGATGTGCCTGCAGCCAAGGTACATGCCCTTGACTGGAATCAAACCTGGGACCGTCCAAAGGCGGACGCTCTACCACTGAGCCAAACTGGTTTCAGCAAGAGCCAAATTTTTTTAATTTAAACTTCTAATGCCACTTCTTCAAAATTATCTTGCCCAGGCCGTGGTATTTTGTGGAAGAGTCACACTCAAGGGGCCAAAGAGCCGCTGTTTGCCGACCACTGAGTGAGGTTATCGTGGCTTCAAATTCAACCGGCAGAAAATCCTTTGCAATCTTATAACTGAACCAGGGTGTCACTTTGTTTACAAAACTTGCCTTCAAACACACTGTTCAACTCTGTTGTCATTTCCCTGGTCACATTTCAAATGTACCACATGACCTTTTGAATCATTTGAAGGGCTCAAAGCCTATGTTCAACTAGATTCACATTCAGGTACTAAAAAAAAAAAATTCACCCACTCTAAATCAGAACTTTAATCTCATTTTCAATCCAAAGGTTACTTCCCCCATTACACACCTGCACCATTACTCAGGATCTACAGTGGGAGAGGTAAGACATGTTCTTTCATTTTTACTTGACTTCTCCCCTCAAACCACCACCACCTGTTTTCTGGATTTTCCAGAATCTGTGAGAAATTCAGAGAAGCAGAGTGAAGTTTTATATTCACATTTCTCTCTCCCTGCCTCGCATTGGCTGACTTCCAACGTCCCTCAGTTTGGCAGGTATAAAAATGTAGGCTTTTTGTGCAGTACAGGTAGTGCTCCTTGGAGGCCTGGGAGGGCTTGGCCTTTCACATTTTCTAAATATGGGCCATTACCTTTGAACTGCAGCCTTGTAATTCATCCCTCCTCAATTCATGGTCTCCAAAGTACTCAAAATCTCTTACTCTGGGATTCTCCCTGCCCCAGCATGCTAAGCTATTGCTTTCCATTTACTATCTTGGCCAGTGAGAGTGGAGGACAGAGGTAGTCCTTTTCCATTTTGGCATATGATTCCAGTGGCTTTTCTTGTGGCACTTATTTAATTTATTAATGTTTGTGATTCTCCCATGGCGGGTGGGGGGAAATGTACTAAAGATAAACACTAGCATAAACACTAAAGACCAAACACTGGTATAGTGTAAAGAATTAAAAATTAGTCACTCTGGGATACATCATTGCAGTAAATATCTGCACAGTTGATCAGCTCAGCCTCCTTTCCTATCTTATGAAAGCATTTTATTTATGTCCATTTGCAAGACATCTAGAAATAAGACTAAAGTCTCCAACTCCTTTTTATCTACATCTATTCTTCTGGGACAGTGAGAATGCTAACCAATGTCAAAAAGTTTCCTTTGACAATATCAAATGTAAATACATAGCTCTAAATTCCCCTTACCTAAGCAAATTTACTCTGCTTGTCAACTGTACATCTTTTACTTTGCAAAGGACTAGCTAAGAACCTGAATGTCAGTTCTGTTCAGAATAATGAATTTAAAATCACCAGTGACAGAAACTCCTTGTCTATTTACACAGGAAAATGTAATGGAGGACAGTGGCTCTTACAGACGGACATGAAAACTTTTCATCATTGCAGATTCAAAACATTTGTAGAAAGCAAAAGTACCTAATAATTGACACATAGGCTAACATAGGTCACAGCAAGAAGAAGCAAAGTCTATGCATTTAATGTATTTTTTTGTTTGTTTGTTTGTTTGTTTGCATATGCTAGAGTTTGCCTAAAGTGTCACACACCACAGAACTAGATAAGTACACAAATTTCATGTCACACTACACGGGGTACACAGTTAACAAATATTTCACGTTGTATACCCTGTTCTTCCCTAGAGGCAGCCTTAGACCATGTCCCCTTCTTCAAGACAGTCTTCTCTTTGAACTGACATAGGGGAAACCAGAGAGTACTAATCCTTCTCCCCTATCTGCACCATCCAAGTTGAAACAAACATTAGATACAGCTTTGAAAAGCTAAACATATGCACATATACACAGAAAACCCTGGGAGTTTCCTGTTATTCTCTATACCTTTTGTTTGCTCCTCCAATGAACTTTCCAAACTTCTGCACTCCAAACTTTTTACTCCATAATGAAGACCTGAACAGAAAAATTCACAGACCCACCCCCAAGCCTTTTGCCCTTATATGTGACTGGACCAACTGAGAGCCCAGCTGGACTTTGAAGGGGAGGATCGTGATTAAAAAGTAGTCGTGGTATTTATCCTCCAGTTCCCTCTGTGAGAGGTCACCTTGGGTTAGCAACACCCTTCACCCCAACTGAAGGTCACATCTGCTCTCCAGGTGACTCCCTTCCACAAGGCTGTCTTCCTCCAAGTTCTAGATACCACTTCCTTCTTTGGTTTCTTCAGATAAAGAGTGGTAACAGTGGACACTCTTCCAGGATACAGCCTTTTACCACTTCTTAAATATGCCTTTTATTTAACTCTTCTTGATTTATGTAACTTGGAGTGTGTCATTGTTTTGGCTGATGATAGACATAAGAGTGGACAATATACCTGCTTCATTCTCTGCCATACACTAAGTAGGTCTCATAATGCGTGACAAGGGCACATAATAAACATTTAATCCAATGAAGGAGGGAGAGAAGGAGGTAAGAGGGAGGGAATCTGCCTGCAGGCCAGGTTTGTATTCCTACCAGTGGTGATTACCTGGGCGGGGCTTTATACTAATTGGAGTAGGTCTCTGCCTTAGGTCTCTCCTCCAACATCTCAACTGAACTCTTTAAAAAGCTTCAGCAGTTTTACTTTTAGGTATTTGATTTCTCTAAAAATGCATGCCTCAGCCAGTAGCTCCCAAGCTTCTCATAGGCTTATAGATAAAGCCCAAACTCTAGAACATGGCACATAAAATTTGCCATCTCTAGTTCCCAAAGAGTCATCTATCATTCTGACAACTCAAATAACATAAAGACTCTTCACTCTGACAATAATTTGGCATGCCCCATCCAAAATAAAGAACTTTCAGAATGGAAACATGTTCTTAGGTTCAATATATTATGGAATCATATATAGAGAAAATATTCTAAAAGTAGTTAATGATTATGGAGGAAAATGAGTGAGATATTCATCAAATGACAAAGTTTAAAACTCCTTGTCTTTACACTTTAGATATAATAGTTCTCTATTTTATATCCCCTATATTGTTGGAATCAATCAGAAATTTTGTATTTATTGCTTCAACATAAAGTGATTGGTGAACATGATCCAAAAGGGAATTTATTTGAAAACTGTCAGGTAAATCAGAGATCATTAAAAATAACAAAAGATCTAAATTGGGTTAAAGGACAAAAGCAGAGACTCTGCTAAGGTGGAGAATGGTGATGCTGTTGAATATGCTCATGCTGGGCGCCCCCATCACTGGAATGCATAGACTCCCATTTATTTTCCTTTTTTCTCTGTCCATTAATTATGTGAAGAGCATCAGGATATACACCTAAGATTTTGACTATGGGGGAGGCATAGTTTTCTAAAAGGAAATCAAGTGTCATTATAAAGAGAATGGAGACTAGATGCTGTGGTAAGAACAAAAAGCAACTGTGAAACAGCAAATGTTCACTGAAATTAGATTGTCTCTCTTTTTTTAATTTAGGAAATGAATATTATATATGTAATATGCTAATTAGAGAGGACAGCTGAATGACTTTCTGGATGAAGCCAGGCCTATGAGGGCTGAGCCCCTTGCATGAATTTTGTGCATTGGGCCATTAATTAATGAATAAATAATGATATATATGTATATCATTATCTTATATATGTATACATATTCAATAAAAAAGATAATGATATATACATATATTATTCAATAAAAAAGATAATGATGGATTTTTAAATGTAGGCTATAGAAATAAAGTAAGTATGATGAACTAACAGAATAATTTAAAAATGTGTTTTGGATCACAATATTCCATTAATCTATAAGTTATTATACCAAACTAAAATCATTAAAATTATTTAATGATTTGTTTGTAATATAAAATACTTTAACTTTTTAAAATATGTTTTTATTGAATTTTAAAGAAAGAGGACAGAGGGGGAAGAAATAGAAACATGATGAGAAAGAAATAAACACCTATCGGCTGCCTCCTACACCCTCTCTGCCAGAGATCCAGCCTGCAACCCAGGCATGTGCCCTAGCCGGGAATCAAACCAGTGACCTCTTGGTTCATGGGTCAATGCTCCACCACTGAGCCACACCAGCCAGGAGATAGTTTAACTTTTTAAATGATTTTTCTTTTACTGAAATATTTTAAGAGTTCTTTTTCTGATTTCCCCCACGTAAGAATTTGTTTCAGTGGAGGAACACAGCTAATCTAAGGGGAAGCTCGATGCAATAAACAGATTTGATACACCAAAGAAATATCACATTATAGGAACTGTTCAGAAAAGCAATCAATCAATAGAGTAGGATGTACTTGTTCCGTGTTATTCCTGTCGTGATGTTCAAACTAAACACTGTGCTTTTTGTTGCCATTTCACTTAGTTTGCAGAACATAATTACAGAATTATCGGCTGTCTAACCAGAATGGATGTCTAATCTCAAAAGAAGCCAATCGCACACAGCTTGTCCCATTTGTTTTGGTCCCCTTTAATATCAATTGCAATGACTGCCGGTTTGACATAATTTTAGCACAAAGATTATAAGATTGTACCTGGTTATATATCACCCATGGAAGGAAAATTAAATGTTTTTCAGCTCTATTACACGAGCCTTTTTCCATCTGCCTTCAATATTTATAGCCTTCTAAGGAAAGGAGGCATCAAAGTGATAAGGCCCCATCAATAAAGATACAATAAAGCAGCTACATATTTCCATGAATAAGCTCCTCATCTACTGGTTACATTTAGGACTCTCTTGGTTATAAACCAACTCACACAAACTTAAGTCAAAAGGCAAATGTTTAGTGCAGCAATTTTCAACGCATGTGCTGCAAGAATTTTTAAAGCATGCAATACCTGACTATTTAGTCAGGGCAATGATCTCTTTTCCCTTAGACTGTCAAAATATTATGTTACAATAGCAATCCAGTGCAAATGAACCAAAATTACACTTTTGTGTGTGAGATTGGCAAAAAATATTTTTTTGTTTGCCCCCGAACTTCAATCATTAATATATGTGTGCCATGAGATGAAAAAGGTTGAAAATCACCGAGTTAGTACAATGCGATATTGAGTATGACTTTGCATTTTGTCATGAATTGGTGTCTAAGACCCTAAATGAAAATGCAGTCCTCAGACATTCTCCATTTTAGTAAGATTCTCCCAATCATTAGCGAATGTTACCGGTTAAAATTCCAGAAAGCAGACTCTGAGACAGAGTTTAGAGCCCAAGATGTTTATAAAGGAGCACCCTTAGGATCAACAGTGTGGCAGGGAAAGGAGGAATCAGAAGTGAGAAGAGAAAGAGGCCAAAGTGCTGACAGGGCTGGACAGCCTCACCAAATCCCAGGAAACATCTGGGGATAAAGTGACCCTTCTGGGTTGTCCTGCTCTGGAACAAAACAAATGGGCCTTTATACTCCTGCCGCTGTCAGTCATCAGATGTGAACCGACCCTGGAATGACATGTTGGTGAGACAGCTCTGCAAGTCACACAGACTATTTGCTGTAGCTCCTAAAGTAGCAAGTTCTTCCTTAAAGGGGGATCTGGGTGGCATGTACTTCTATCCACACACCCCCTCCCTGTGCACCACTGAGATCCACCTATACATATATTTCAGGGAGCAGCATCGTAGGAGTCCAGTAAGCCACACTTCTCTGGAAAAATGAAAAAGTAGATAGAAACTGCTGCCCCGACCACAGAGGATACCGATTTTCACTGTCCTCCACTCCCCGTGCTACATGTCACTGACTCTCTGCTACCACCTCTGCTGGGCTCAGGGGCTTATTTGAGAACGTGACCCACACTCTCACCCCAGAGGGGACTGGGTCTTATGTCAGTATACCACTTTCAGCTGGAGTTGCTATTACTGTTTATGTAAAAATGGGGCAATGGGAGTGTATTAGCAAGCCTCCTTGGGCTGACTTAGCAGAATAACAGACTCAGTGGCTTAAACATAAATAGTTCTCACTGTCTGGAAGCTAAAAGTCTGAAATCGAGAGCCAGCAGGGCTGGTTTGTGGTGCAGCCTCACTTCCTGGCCACCTTCTCACTATCCCTCACATGGCTTTTCCTCTGCACATGCAGAGGGAGAGTGCTATGGTGTCTCTCCCTCCTCTTACGATACCAGCCTTATTGGATACAGGCTCCTCTCTATGACCTCATTTTATCTAATTACACTCTTTAAGTGCCCTGTCTCCAAATGAAGTCACATTGGACACTAGGGCTTCACCATGTTAATTTGGAGAAAGAAATTTCAACCCATAACAAACAGCACTAAGTCTGCCTAAGCAGTTCCCCTTGGTTCTTTAAATGGTCCCCCAGCCCCAATAGTGGGTCAGAACTCCTAAGTCCTCCTAATCCAGGATCAATGACTCCTGCCAAGATGGTCTTGTTTAGTTTCTAAACACAAGAAGTTCACAGTGCCCAGCTGGCTGATGAAAGTAATTTGGATAGGACCCTATTAAGAGTGTGTTCACTTTGGGGACCAGACATCTAACTCTGCACAGCGTAGAGTTGCAGGGGCAGGAGGCATGCAGCCCTGCGGACGTCATTATGAGGAACAGTAACTGAGATCACTCCTGCTTTCACTCTGTGGTTCTGGCAAAGATAAATCAGTTGAGCATTGGCTGAAGTGGTGAAAACATTTATTCAGTAACTACTGACTGGGAGAGAGAGCTGCGCTCCATTCCTGTTTGTGCAGAGGTCAGAAAGAGGGGAGGGGAAAGATTATACATATCAAATATGCATGTTAGCCCTAGCCGATTTGGTTCAGAGGATAGAGCATCAACCTGCAAGCTGAAGGGTCTAAGGTTCAATTTTGATCAAGGGGACAAGCCTGGGTTACAGGCTCAATCCCCAGTGGAGGGCATGCAGGAGACAACCAATCAATGTTTCTCTCTCATCATTGATGTTTCTCTCTCTCTTTCAAAATCAATAAAAAATAAAAATATGTTTAAATATGCATTTTAAAGTTTTGGTCAACATGAATTAGTTATTAATATTGTCTTTGCATTTCCAAAACAGATAATTAGATACAAAATTTTACCTGTGGCTTTGTGACAAAGCCAAGCTAACTTGGTCCTGTGTATAATCACCAATGTAACACTCTGAACACAAAAAATAATATTATAATAACGAACACATGTTACATGTTTATATGCCAAATGTTTGACATAGATTACTTCCTTAATCTTTACAAATTTTCTATTATGTAGTTACTATACATGTAGTATTATATATTACTAGAGACCCGGTGCACAAAACTATGCATGGGGTGGGGGTGGGAACAACTATGCAAGCTGTGTCCCTTCGAGGGATGTCTGACTGCCGGGTTAGGCCCAATCCCCGGATCAGGCCTAAACCAGCAGTTGGACATCCATCTCACAATCCTGTACTGCTGGCTCCTAATTGTTCACCTGACTGCCTGCCTGATTGCCCCTCACTGCCCCTCACTGCCCCACTGCCCCTCCTGCCAGCCTGATCACCCCTAACTGCCTCTGCCTGTCAGCCTGATTGCCCCCAACTTTGCCCCCAACCCCCGCCAGCCTGGTCACCCCATGCAGCCTGCTGTTCAGTCGTTTGGTCACCCCTCACTAACCCCCCTGGCAGCCTGGTCGTCCCACACAGCCTGCTGCTTGGTCGTTTTGGTCGCCCATCACTGAATTCCCCTGCTGGCCCGGTCATTCCACTCAGCTTATTCGGTCATTCGTTCAGTTGCAATGAGGCTTTTATTTAGATAGAGAATATTACAAAGTATTTTATATAGTACTAGTGGCCCAGTGCATGGATTTGTGCACATTGAAAGGAAATCTGGAGCCCATGCCCGCATGCCCGGGGAGTTTCCACGTCCCCATGAGCTGCTGAAAAGTCTCATGGGAAGTCTGTCCTCCTCCCTGCAGCTTCCTGAAAAAATATTTCCAAATGTCCTTTCTGCAGCTAGGGTTGCACCTTGCTGGCTGGGAGTTCCCAGGAGGATGCCTTGGGCTGTGCTGGACACTTTCCACTGCTCAGAGCCAGATAAGAGATGCTCCAAGGTGAGCAATACAAAGTTGGGGATCTTTGGGGGACAGGGGTGTTCTGTTATCCAACCCCCCACCCTTCAGATCCATCTCTCTTTGACTTTTACCCTGATTGTCAGTTGCCAGCTTGTGGCCACTGTTATATTGCCGCCTTCCTCTGTAGCTCTGGAGCAATCAGTAAGGGATGAGATTTGATCTCAATGGCCAGAGCAGAGTTCCAGGAGCCTGGCATTGATATTAGGCTTGTCCTGGTTACTCCAAGTGTCTGCACTTCAACCATTCTCTGGAAATTGTAACTGTAGGCTTATGGGGTATGAGGGATGTAGCAGTATGCTAAGTGGTAGGCAGCCAGAGAGGAGCTTGAGTTGGGGCCAGGCACTGTGCTGCTCCCACTCATTCCGGCCTTGCTGTGCCTGCCACCACCTCAGTTCATTAGTGCTTCTGCAGAGGCGGGAGAGCAGCTGTGCCCACCAGCCATGAGCCTGGCTTCATGAGCACACTGACCTCCAAGGGCAGCTCCTGCATTAAGCATCTGCCTCCTGGTGGTCAGTGCACGTGATAGTGACTGGTCCACCAATCGTTCTGGTCCTTCAGTAGTAATGGTTGCTTAGGCTTTTATACACACACACACACACACACACACACACACACACACACACACACTAGGGGCCCAGTGCACGAAATTCGTGCACGGGGAGTGCGGGGTGTGAAGGAGGGGTGGTGTCCCTCAGCCCTGCTGGCTGGGGCGGGCAAGCGAGCTAGCACAATGTCCATGCAGCCAGGGATGGGCCCTCCTGGGCAGCTTGAGCGCAGCCAGGGTGAGCCCTCTTGGGCAGTTTGAACACAGCTTTTGCACAGCCAGGGTGGGCTCTCTCGGGTGGTTTAAATGCAGCTTTCATGTAGCCAGGAGCAGGCATGCCGGGGCAGTTCAACCACAGCCTCCACGCGGCCGAGGGCGGACCGGCCGGGGAGGTGCAGACACTTTCCCAGCTGGCCCTTTCTCTCAGTGGGCCACAGGCATCTTGGTTGGGTTTATTTGCTTATGATTGGCTTGTGGGTATGGCTTGTGGGCATGGCCTGTGAGCATAGCCGAGGTATGGTCGATTCACATGTTACTCTTTTATTAGATAAGGACTAGAGGCCCGGTGCACGAAATTTGTGCACGGGGACTGGGGGATGTCCTTAGCCCAGCCTGCACCCTCTCCAATCTGGGACCCCTCAAGGGATGTCCGACTGCCCGTTTAGGCCCAAATCCTACTCACAATCCAGGACTGTTAGCTCCAAGCTGCTCACCTGCCTGCCTCCCTGATTGCCCTTAACCACTTCTGCCTGCAAGCCTGATCACTCGCTAACCACCACCCTGCCAGCCTATTTGATGTCTAACCGCTCTCCTGCCAGCCTGTTTGCCCCCAGCTTCCCTCCTCTACTGGCCTGGTCACCCCTAACTGTCCTCCCCTGCAGGCTTGATCACCCTCAATGGCCCTCCCTTGCAGGCCTGGTCCCTCCCAACTGCCCTCCCCTGCTGGCCTGATCACCCACAACTACCCTCCCTTGCAGGGCCTGGAACCTCCCAACAGCCCTCCCCTACTAGCCATCTTGTGGTGGCCATCTTGTGTCCACATGAGGGAAGCCCTCTTTTGTGTTGGAATAATGGTCAATCTGCAAATTACTCTTTTATTAGATAGGATAGAGGCCTGGTGCATAGGTGGGGGCCAGCTGGTTTGCCCTGAAGAGTGTTCCAGATCAGGGTGGGGGTTCTTTTGCAGTGTGGGGTGGCCTGGGCGAGGGGCATGTGGAGGTTCCAGGCCAGCCAGTGACCCAAGCAGAGGCCCTGAGATTTGGGATTAATTTATGTCTATAACTGAAACTCTGTAGCCTAGAGTGGAGGCCTAGGCTGGCAATGGCAGGTGGAAAGCTTGGCTTCCTCCATTGCCCGGGAAACCTAACCCTCTGTTCTCTCCAGCTCAGTGGCTGTCACCATCTCTGTGTCTTATAATTGAAACTTTGTAGCATTGAGTGGAGGCCTAGGCCGGCAATGGCAGGCGGAAAGCTTCGCTTCCTCTATTGCTGTGGAAACCCAAGCCTTCCTCCTGCTCTCAGTGGTGGCAACCATCTTGGTTAGGGTTTATTTACATAATTTGCTCCTGATTGGATGGTGGGTGTGGCTGTGGGCATGGCTTGTGGGTGTAGCGAAGGTATAGTCAAATTTGCATATTACTCTTTTATTAGATAGGACTAAAGGCCTGGTGCACAAAACCCATGCACAGAGGGTTTGGATGTCCTTCTCAGATCAGCATGCACCCTCTCCAATCTGGGATCACTTGAGGGATGTCCAACTGTCCCTTTAGGCCTGTTTAGGCTGGAAATCCCTCTCACAATCCAGGACTGCTGGCTCCCAACTGCTCACCTGCCTGCCTTCCTGATTGCCCCTAACCGCTTCTGCCTGCCAGCCTGATTGATGCTCCCCAACTGCCCTAACTTCCCTCCTCTGCCAGCCTGGATTCCCTCCAACTGCCCACCCCTGCAGGCTTGATCGCCCACAACTGCCCTCCCTTGCAGGCCTGGTCCCTCCCAACTGCCTTCCCCTGCTGGCCATCTTGTGGTGCCCATCTTGTGTCCACATGGGGACAGCCATCTTGTGTGTTGGAGTGATAGTCAATTTGCATATTACTCTTTTATTAGATAGGATATTTTATACATATCATGTGTGTGTGTATTATAAGTCATAATAAATAGACCCAAATTTATAATATTAAGTATTGTAAAGCATTACAGTATTTTATATATTTTTTAATTCTAGGTCATAAAAAAGAAAATAGGTACAAAATGTATTTTAAAAATAAACATATGCCTGCATATTTCAAACTGTGCAATCCTAAAATACATTAAACATTTCTCTACAATGAATCTCATAATCTACAATACAAATTCAAGTATCTACATAATACATTTGTCTTAAAGTAAAGCTCAATTTTTTCTCTCACTGAGAAAAACAATGAACTTTTGAGGAACCATTAAATGACTTAGCTATAAAAGAATAGGATTTACTGCCCTACAGTAGCTAACTGCTCAGTGGAATTTACTCAGTCTATCTTCATCCCACAGGAAGAAAAACAAAATCAACATGTCTGCTATTTTCCTCCAGTGCCAGGCAATGCCATTCAAAACCTTCTTCCTACCATAGAAAGGCCGAATGCACAGAATTGCGCCAACCAATAATCTCAAGTATGTTGGGAGAGAAAAGGAGAAGGCAGAATGTATGGTTACAGAATCCTATGTTGTCCCAGTCTAATCACCCTGACTGGAGGTCACCCCATCCCCTGAACCACTCCACAAACATTAATCCATTGTAGGATATAGTTCCCAGTTCAACATAAGTACTTGCTTAAAGTGGATTCATGGTCTAAATTTCCCTGAACTAAATAAAACGAAGTGCTATAACTTTTGGTTTTGTTTAAATTGTCACATTGCCATCTTGTGGCTGAAGCTGGTAGAAGAGGATACAGATGATCTCTGGGAGGTCCTGACACCTCTGCTTTGAACTTGGGGTATAAGGGCAGGATATCATGGCAACTGCCCGAGTCAGGAGAGGCTAAAAATGCTCCGTTGCTCTTACTGGCACTATAGAATCTGATAGAATACAGTAGAACTTCTATATAATATGGAAATGTGACTGCTGAGCAGGAAAAGGCATCTTATAATTTAAGTACAAGGTAAGTGGAAATTAAATTAAAATGTGAAATGAGCTTGGTACAAAACATCATATATTTCTCCAGAGAAAGACAATGAGGTTATTTTCTCAGGACCCGGTACTATTTTCTCTAACTTGGACAATTACAGAATAAATGCTTCTCAGAAACATAACAAACTGAAAATCCAATTCATGCAGCTATAGACTGCCTCCTTGCCCTGGCTGGGTGGCTCAATTGGGTAGTGCGTCCATCCCTACACCAAAAGGTGGTGGGTTGGATTCCTGGTCAGAGCACATACCAATGTTGCGGGTTCAATCCCAGGGCAGGGCATTTATGGGAGACAACTGATCAATGTTTCTCTCTCACATTGATGTCTCTATTTCTACCTCTAAAATTAATAAAGACATACCTCCAATGAAGATTAAAAAAATAAAACAGAAGCCACCCTAAGCAAGTCTCCCTAATTGATTGATTTAAAAGCTTCAGGAAGGCCTGCATGAAGACAAATATAACCCCCATGCCCATTTTGCTTTAAATAACCAGCCCTATTTTATGTTAGGTTACTTTTTTTCTTTAAAAAAATAATTTGAAACATAAATGGCATAACCTGGAATGGCTGCATATTAACACCTAAGGATTCACAAATTAATCAAAATTTTATCTAAAAGGGAAAAGTAGGAATTTTGTAAAATAAAATTTCTTTTCTAGAATATTCTAGAGTAGGGAAATGTTCAGGAGAAAGATGTACTGGTGAGAAAATAAACAGTTCAGGGAGCCTGGGAGGAGGAAAGAGGGAACAAAAGGCAGGGCAGGGCATTTAAAGAAAAGTCACAGGATCTAGAAGGTTGCACTTTACACTGCCTTAGGACGGCTCTGCAATCCATGACCCATAACTGTCTCTGTGACACTCCAAGAATACTTGATAGACAGCAAATAGCAGGTCTCAGGACACTGCCGCTATGACCAGAATGAGTGCCACAGGCTGAAGAGACTTGAAGACTTCCAGCTTATCTGTAGAGCCTCAAGTGAGTTCACCAAAAATACAGATTAGCTTCACCTCACAGGATATTTATTTCCACTGGCCTATTCACTGTGGGAAATTCTACTAATTAATAATTTCAAGGCAAGAATAAATTGTTGCTATTCTTCAACTTGCCTTAGATAGTCATCGAACTGTAGGAAAGGCCTAAACTATTTACTAGATTTGAAGTGCCATTTTCATTTCCTTTAAGTCTTCAAATTTCCAATAATCTTAAAAATGTTATGTTTTCTTACTACAGTTTCCGATTGATTCAGAATATGTGGATTTTCATAAACAAAAATATGTGTTTCTATCTCCACCTTGATAAATGATATCTACCCTTTGTACTTAATTGTCTACTATTAAGAGATATGTAGTCATTATTTGGGAAACATTGTCCTTATAAAGGGTAGGGCAAAAGTAGGTTTATCATTGTTCCTGTGGAAAATAACAGTACTTAATAATAGTACAAGAATAAATTCTGGCCCTGGCCAGTGTTCTCAGTAGTTACAGCATCACCCTCTCATTGAAGGGTTGTGGGTTCGATTTCTGGTCAAGGTCATGTACCTCTGTTGGAGGTTTGATTCCCCAGCCCTGGTCAGGGCACTTGCCAGAGGCAACCAATCAATGTCTCTGTCTCACTCTTCCTTCCCCGCTTCTACTCTCTCTAAAAATTAATGGGAAAGCCAAAACCGGTTCGGCTCAGTGGATAGAGTGTCGGACTGTGGACTGAAGCGTCCCTGGTTTGATTCCGGTCAAGGGCATGTGCCTTGGCTGCGGGCATATCCCCAGTAGGGGGCGTGCAAGAGGCAGCTGGTCGGTGTTTCTCTCTCATGGATGTTTCTGACTTTCTATCCCTCTCTCTTCAGCTCTGTAAAAAATCAATAAAATATATTTTTTAAAAATTAAAAAAAATAAAAATCAATGGGAAAAATATCCTTGGTTGAGGATTAACAGCAACAAAAAAAGAATAAATTCTGTGTTTCGTGTACTCACAACCATAAACCTACTTTTATCCACCCTGCTTGTATGAATTCTCACTTAAGAATTTAGCAGAGCTATCACCTCATCTCAGATAAAGTCCTAGACTTTCATCACTATGGTAATTGCCTGACGTTTAGAAATGAAATTATAAAATTGATTTGCTTTTGAAATAGAAGGAAACAATAGAGAGAAATTATTTTATAATAAAAAGTAATTCTATTCATCTCAAATATCAACCCTCTAAAGAAAAATTGTTTTATATAATCCTTATAAAGACAAACATCAATACAAACATTTTGAGCTTAAGGAAATTGAAAATAATCTATAAAGAAGAGGCATTCTGAGAAATTTGAAACACTGGTTCCAATCTCAATTGAGATCTTTATTTTGGGTGCAATAGTTAATTAAAGGAACAAAATTTGAAAAGTGAGACCACTGAATAATATTTACATAACAAAAAGTATAATATTTACATTATAAAAATTGACCAGATACCAGGTTAGGTCAAACCTTAAGATGTACTTGTGCATATTTATTTCTGTTACTGTGTTGCAGAAGCTCCAGAATGAGCCCACCTCATGTCCTTTGGTGGGAATCTGAGGTGGCCATGGAATGACTGATGTCCACACAAGAAAGTATGAAAGCAGGTAAGTTTTGTGGCCTGAGCTGATCTTCCTCAGGGGAAGGGAAAGAGATGCATGAAGTCAGCCTATTCTCAAAAGGAAATCTGAGCAAGTGGTAAGTGAGGCTACAAGCATAAATAACTGAGCTACATTCTTGACACACTAGACTTGGTTCGAGTCCTTGAGGAAGAATATGTAAACTTGAATCACAAAATCAACATTCTCTCCAGTTCTGCTAATACTCATCATAGTTCTAGAGACTGGCACCCACCACTCTTGAGTCCCAATTTCGCAAGTATCAGAATCTAGTTTCTGGCACTGATATTGCCAGGGTATGCATCAGCTATAGTGACAGACACATAGCCATGCTTTTCATAGCCAAGAGGCATGATGGAAAAGGCTGCAGCTACAGAGGAAGAATAAGGCAGATGTTCACAGGGCAAATGAAGAGACAGAAGCCTTTTACTTCTTCTGCCCTCTCCCCTCCTGGTGGTTTGGCATAAACAACATGCTGAAGAGCAAGGGTGCTAATATATAACAGCCTTGATTTAAGCTCACAACTGAGAAGGTCAATGATCTCGCTCGGAATTCAATGTGTTACTGAGCCAGAGCCTAGCCCCTCCTAACTGCTTCACAAATGTATAGAGCAGTACCGGTGCAGGTTATTCACCTGAAGCCTTTACCAAGATTGAATATTGCAAAGCAAGACTAGCCCTTTGTATTCTAATCTTCCTTATGCAAACTTATCCAGACTTCAGAATTTTTTTGTTGCTGATGTGTATTAATTTGAAAGCATGCACTTAATTTTGTGATAATCAGTTGAGCCCCCAGTTGGCCTCTGAAAAATTACACATTTGATAAGCAATTAATATGAAAAATCATACTTAGTTAATAAATATAGAACACTAGAATAACGCTCATTTTTCTGAATAGTTTCAGAGTTTTCTCAATATGTTTTAGTATTTTTCACTTGGAATTTCCATTTACCAAAATAGGAAAGATAGGAACATTAACTTGAATATATCTCGTAATAACAGGAATATCTACATCTACAGTTGCATAGACAATAATGAACATGAGGCTGCTGGTATTCTGGCTCCATTCGGGGCCTTGTTACTGATGGCCAACATTCCTCAAGGTGTAAGATTGTCAGATCTGAAAAAAAAAAGTCACTCTGAATATTCTTAGCTGGTTCAGGAAATTCTAAAAATACATGAAAGAATGGATGTAATCCTGGTGTCTTGCTTATCATGTTTCCTTTTTCTCAGTAGAAGCCTCAGATGGATTAGCAAGAAAAGCAATAAGTAGAGAATGAAGAATAAAGCCAAGAATGAGCAGGAACACAACTGAGCAAGAGGGAGAAGCTTGGCCTGCACTACAGATAGCCACTAAATGACATGCAAATGCAGGTGTGGTTGGAGATTAAGACTGAGTTTACCTACTCCAGTGACAGCTGCAGAACCTACCATGTTGTCATTCTCAACCCTGGTCTGAGAGAACAGTCTCCGCCCAGCTCAACAAGCCACCTCATTTTTTAAACTCCATATGGACTAACTAGCACAAGCACTTTTTTCAAATTTTACTCAAGATACCTTGTACTTAAATAGAAATCAGTCAATCCAATAATTCAGAGAAGAAGAAAAAAAACTAAGCTTCTAAATTGTCTTGTAAAATATCAAACACATAGACTAAGAGAAGTAGAAATCATAATCCATTATGATAAAAAAGCAGAAATATTTGCTCATTCCCATCTAATATAAAAAATGAACCTTTTTCTATTACCAATTAGATTTTACTGAACTTTTTCATAATACATTTTTGTTATTATTGAGAATCAATATCAAAATCATAATCATTTGTAGTTTTGAAGACATGTAGCCACTGAAATTAAAAATACATTTTAAGAAATTCTATGGCAATATCTCCATCACTGTTCTTTGTCAGCCTCACATTTTCTTTGTAAAGATCACAATCTTACTTTTCACCTGCAAAACTTAATTTAATTGAGCTCTACTAAGACATAACTTTATATTTTTTCTTTTTACTATATCATTAAAATTAGAGATTTCATACAAATCTCTACTGAAAATCTTCTCTGCAGTTTAGTTTTTCAATTTGTTGGCGATGTAAAGTAGTGCCTTTATGTTATTATAAAATTTGTATAACATAATTTTTAAAAAGCTTATTTTCAAGGTATGAGCTAGAAATATTTACATTTGTTTTTATTATTATTTACAAAGCAAATATACTACTTTTCTTTATTAGGGTTATTTTAAACAATTCACAAATATTTTGATTAGTTGTATATTTGTGACAAATAAAATGATCTTTAATTTACTTTTATTAAGGGGCACTAAAAAATAAAACTGCTTTGTCAAATATAACATATAGATGCCATGAAAAATACTGTGTTAAATTCAGACTAAGTAGATTTAACGGTGTGTAATTTACCTTATTGTGGCTCTTTATCCATAGAAAATAATTCCATTGCAATAGCAAAAACCATGAGTGTTAGCATTGAAAACAACTCCACCTTACCATTTCCTTGAGTTTACCATGTTTCTAGATATAAGTTCATTTATTTAGTCATGATCCATTGCATCATATTAATTCCCCATTTATATTTGATTTCTCTCCTCCCAACGATTGTCATGTTCTTGTAACTCCTCTATTTCTATCATGATTAGGAAGTTCTTGCTAAATTATCTTAACTCACACATTCATCCTCCACAAAGGAAATCAAAAGTGTCTTGAACTTTATTTAAAGAGCTTATGCCACTTATAGTATTATGGTATAGATGCCTACTTTTTCCAAAAGTTCAAATACACTTTTCTTCATTAAAATGAGAAACAAATGGAGACCAGACTTGAAAATTCCCTGTGCAGACAAAAACAGCTTAGTCATACATACAAGCAAAGCTTATTTGGCTTATTCCACAAGATTACTTTGACCTGGGTCATTTCTTGTTTATGCCTCTGAAATCATATGCAAACTTAAACTGCTTCCCAAGATTGATATGAGGTAACCACTGACCAATTCTCTTTCATATAAAGAAAAATCTAACCTAATAACCAGTCACTGTGAAAAACAAACAGTCACTACTTTCTCACTGTAGGGGCTGCTTTATAACAATAAACCCCTGAACCTAACTGCCATGTTTCAGCTTGAATGCTCCCAGTTCATAAACTATCTTTTGATATATGTACTATAAACTTTTACTAAATATTACTTCTGTTATTTCTGAGTTTTTGCCACCATATCCTCCAAAATCCATGTTTTAAAAATACCATTGTAGGATTTCTATCTCTAACTATAGAGGATTAAATTTATCATACCACTCTTCCTAAAAAGGAAAATGAAAATATAGATAAAATACGTTTAACACTGGAAATGCATTTAATTTTACTAACCAATGCCATCCCAATATACTTAATTAAAAATTAAACATATAGTTCAGTAAGACTTTACAATGTTGTTGTTGTTGTTGTTTTTAATCTTTGATAACATCAAGGGCCTACCAAGGCAGGCGAGCATTAAAGTTCAAAGATTACATGTGGTAGACTGATTTCAAAAACGTCCCCGGTTCCCTGCTCCTCCCATTTGCATCCACTATCATTGCAAGTGGATGCTATAGACCCTCCTGTCTAAAGAGGGGGGAGCTTTTCCCACAGGCCTGTGTACAGGTGGATTTGTGACGCACGTTTAGCCAATGGAACGCAACTACAGACGCGCTGTGCAGGTTCCAAGCCTAATAATGGGCAAGACGTTACTGAAGTCTTCTTCTTTCTCCCAGGGCCTCCCCACCACTGCCTGTGCACGCGTGTAGTAGCTGGCACACAGCTAACGTGAGAACAGCGACCATGCCCCGGCTCACAGCAACCACCCTTCAGAAGGGCTGTCTAGTGACTTGTCACTGGTTTACAAGAAACGAGAAAACCCAGCTGAAACAGAAGCCCTCAACTGAGGCCAGCCCCAATTACAAACCTACAGGATCATAAATAAACGCTTGTAACCCGAAGCTACTGATGTTTGGAGTGGTGCACAGCAGTTGCTAAGAAGCACAGTCGTGGGAGAAAAGTACAAACACTGCTTTCCGGTGAAACTCTCTCTCAGCAGCAAAGGATAAGAAGACATTCTCAGAAAAGGCGCATTAAAGGACTCACCAGTGAAGGATGGCTTCTGCCTCGCTCGGCGCACCTCCTCTGCAGATACGGCCACACACCAACGCCGACCCGGGTCCCTGCACCAAGAGCAGCGGCTCGCAGCATTGCCCGGGCACCGCCTTTTCCTACCGTGCGGTGTTCCCGACGGTCCTCGCCTGTCCTCGCGCCTCTCCAAGGCCAACGGCATGGGCAGCTTCCACTGCGGTGGCCTTTGCTCCGCAATGTGGCCTTCTGGGCCTCCAGCACCTGAGCGGCCTCGGCAAGCCTTGGGCGTTTTATGGGCCGCATGTGAGCCAAGGGGCTGCTCACACACGCTGTGGCTAACGTCCGCACCAACAAGGTGCAGCTGCAGGGCCTCCATGCCGCTTGCTTCTCGTGTTCCCGACGGAGCACCAGCTGGAGACGCAGAACGTTAAAGGTGGCCTCGAAGAAAACTTCCCAGAAATGTGCAAGTTTGGAAACAATATTGGAGGGGGGGGGCAGGAATATCTACAAAGAAAACTGACAGTTCAGAGGTAGGAGGGAAAAGCGCCATTTCAAACCAAAAAAAATATATATATATAATTATGTGGCTTAAAAACAAATTAATTCTTATGAGAGAGTAAGTTTGTCTCATTAAATAGCCTATTCCTGAACTCAAGCACCTGTTACCACTTCTTCGAGGTGTCAGTCTCATGTTTAGCATTGAATGTTTATATTTTCTAATAAGAAAACCTCTTTTTAATGGAGCAAACTGCCGTCCCAGCAATCACAGAGACATTATTTATCTAAGAATATACAGCTTTCTCACCCAAACCTCCGTCTGCCCAGCAACAGATTCAGATACAGGGGGAGAATAAACTACGGTGTTAAATCTGTGGTCATTGTCATTGGATGTGAATTGAAATTAAAACCTATATTCGCTAACTCTACCCAGCCATTACCCAGCTATATAATCTGATTTGATACTTGCAGCATAAAATCACTGCCAACGATAAACCAATGGCCCACACCTGAAGCCACTCAGAGAGAAATGTTTCACAAATGATAGGTATCTGCTTAATGGTCACTTTCACTCTACCCACACACCCTCAGTTCCACATATTATTTTCTTCCGTGTGTGTGTGTGTGTGTGTGTGTGTGTGTGTGTGTGTGTGTGGACTGGGGTGGGATGGGGGGAGAGATACTGGTATAGTATTCTTCCCTTTAAACACATTTAGGTTCTTCTCAGGAGAACTTGCCCCCTTTAGCTCTCTTTGCTCAATAGGTAAAATTAGATGCATGTTGACCATTTCTATGATTTATGCAATGACTTCTCCCTGCCCGTTTCATATCATTCCAATTCTGTAGGTTAAAAAAAAAAAATGGCAGTGAAAAGTTTTAAGGGTTTCCCCCAACAAATAAAATAATGAAAAAAGCTCCTAGGTTTTAGGCTTTTTGCTTACTCAAATCCATTTAATCGGGGGAGAAAAACCTTATTAGGAATGTAGCTTTTCATCTTAACTTGAGAAGCACAGTCCTAGTTATCTCAAACTGTGATCAAGCTGACATTAGATTGAGTAGCATCAGCTAGAATAGATGACGGTTTGCATAGATGAAGAAAACCAAGGTCTCATTTTTCTGTGCCAGCTCATCTGTGGGGATATAGAATTGGCTGTTCCATGCCCTTACACTTAGAATCCACATATGCCCCTTCCCCTTCCCATCCCTGTCTTTAATCCCCAGACTCAATATAAAACATTAGAAAAATGAGAATTAACTCACCCCTCCTGAGGAAGGTCTCCTACCCCCACGGCTGCAACGCCTCCGATGCACAACTCACACTGGGACCCAGGTGGCAGACAGAGACTCGGCCAGCAATAGCTGCCCTATACCTAAATTCAGTCTATTACCAGGAATGCTGAGGACCTACTCAAAACTGCAAATACTCCTTTCCACAAGTATTTACTGGGTAAACTAAGATTTCTGCTTGAGTATTAAAATTGACAGTAAAATAGTAATCAAGTTTTCAGATTAATTTAAATTGGCCAAGTGAATACTCAAGAAAATCTAAGTGTACTGGATAAAAAGCCTTTCCTAAAACATTAACTAAAATATCTATTAGTAGTTCATCTCACTGTAAAATTGTCTAACATCCAAAGAACCTAAAGCAGTAATATTTGTGTGCAAAAATTAAAATTTAAAATTACCAAGACTGCAAGATAAAATTTCCAAAAGCCCCTATTCACCAAAAAAAAAAGGGGGGGGGGACAGTGGGGTAATATCATGTAAGGAAAAATATCCTGTAAGTAAAATACATCTAGAAAATTCTTACTCCAGAAAAGAAAATTCCATTTGTAAAACCAACTGCAGGACACCCATGAAAAAACAAACATGGTGTCAAAATAAGCCAAAGGAAAATCATTTAGGCAAAAATAAAAAGAATCCCAAGTCTATTTTGCAGAGAGGACCCCTTTGTTAACTTTTGGTCAAGAATGTGTTTGAGTGTTTTCAGAGAACAACTCAAAGGCTATGTGGGTTCCTGCGACAGTGAAGAACTGACAGGTCTGTTCCAGCCACGAGGATGGTCCAGAGATGGTGGACGCTGACGACACCTTGCCATGCTAGCAGTTGGCAGCTATGCGTGGCTGCAGGCGGCCCAGGACCATACCAGAGAGGACGGATCTTGCATTGCCACGATGTGTCCACCATCTGGATACCATTGCTGACATGTACACATGAAGAACTATTTGACATTGAAACTGGGACTCAGAACAGTTGGACATTGAAACTGACACTCAAACATTTTTTGTTTTTATACGTTTGTTTCTAGTATGCAGAGGCAAGATATTTTTGAAGAAAAGAAACAGGGGGGAGTGATTGATATAGAGGCAGGGTGGGCTCGAACAGGCTGTCAAGCTACAGGGGGAAGGCTGGAGTGGATGGGAGGCAGATGCAGGGGAAGATCAACCGAAGGACTTGTATGCTTACATATGAGCATAACCAATGAATGAAAGACACTGGGGCGGGGAGGGGGGCAGGTGGGGACATGTGCTGGGGGGTAAGGGAGGCTGGGGGGAGGATATTAGGTGGGGAAGGAAAACATATGTACTACTATTAAATATAAGTTATATTGTAAATAAAAAAATTTTTTAAAAAATAAAAAATAAAAATAAATTTGGATTATCACCATTAAAAAAAAGAAAAGAAAAAAGAAAGAAAATGAGAATTAAAAATCGCATGAATCTGCCGAAAAAGGTTTGGCTCAGTGGATAGAGCCTCAGCCTGCGGACTGAAGGGTCCCCGGTTCGATTCTGTTCAAGGGCATGTACCTTGGCTGCGGGCACATCCCCAGTAGGGGGTGTGCAAGAGGCAGCTGATCGATGTTTCTCTCTCATCGATGTTTCTGACTTTCTATCCCTTTCCCTTCCTCTCTGTAAAAAATCAATAAAATATATATATTTTTAAAAATCACATGAATCCAACCAGAAAAAAAAAAAGACTAGAAGGAATTCTTCAAACAGAAAGTAAATGATAAAAGAAAGAATCTTGGAGCATCAGGAAAGAAATAAAACTGGGTAATGAAATAAATTATTTTTATTCTCATGAGTTTTCTAATGAACATAATTTTTTTTAATGTTACCAGAGCAAAACCAACAAAACATAAAAAGTATAATATCTCATCTTCAGCTGAAACCGGTTTGGCTCAGTGGATAGAGCGTGGGACTACTGACTGAAAGGTCCCAGGTTTGATTCTGGTCAAGGGCATGTACCTTGGCTGCAGGCACATCCCCAATAGGGGGCGTGCAAGAGGCAGCTGATCATGTTTCTGACTTTCTATCCCTCTCCCTTCCGCTCTGTAAAAAATCAATAAAATATATTTAAAATATATACATATATATATATATATATATATATGTTATATATATCATCTTCACCTGGATTTTATCCCAAAGATTAGAGACAGTTAATACTTACAATGTTAATTAATGTATCATTGGCTAGAACTATCATATCAAAATACCACATAGACAGGGAGGCTTAAATAATTGTAATTTATTTCCCACAGTCAGAGGCTGGAACTCCAAGATCAAGGTGTTGGCAGGTTTGCTTTTTCCTGAGGTGTGTCTGCATGGCTTGTAAATGGTTGTCTTCTCACTGTGTCCTCACAAAGGCCTATTTCTGCTATGTGCATCCCTGGTGTTTCTCTTCATAAGAGCATGAGTAATAGGGTTTTGCCCTAATGACCTCCTTAAACCTTAACCATCTTCTTAAGCCCCTGTCTTCTAATATAGTCATATCAGTGGTTAGAAGTTCTTCCAAATTATGAAGGGACAAAGTTCAGCCTATAGTATCACTCACCAAGATTTTTTGGGCCCAGACATATGACTTGCTTTATCAAATAGAATGTGAAAAATGTGGTGCAGAGCCATGAGCTAGATTCAGGAATAAGGATACAGCAATGAGAAAGTATCAAGCCATAAACAATATATCTTTCCAATAAATATAATGAAAAGTCTCAGTGATGCAGCACAGGAAAAAAAAAAACACACAACAACAACAACACACCACATGAAATATCCTATCTAATAAAATCCTATCTAATAAAAGAGTAACATGTGAATTTACTGTACTTCTGATCAAGCCATGCCCACAGCCACACCCATCAGCCAATCAGGAGCAAATTATGCAAATAAACCCCAATCAAGATGGCTGCCACCACTGAGAGCAGGAAGGAGGCTTGGGTTTCCCTGGCAATGGAAGAAGCCAAGCTTTCCGCCTGCCGTTGCTGGCCTAGGCCTCCACTCAATGCTACAAAGTTTCAATTATGGAAGTTACATAATCCCAACAGAAGTGGCAGCAGCCACGGAGCTGGAGGGAGAAGAGACTAAGGTTGCCGGGGCAATGGGGGAAGCCAAACTTCTGCAGTCCTAGCCTAGACCTCCACTCTAGGCTTCAAAGTTTCAAACAGAAATGGCTGTCGCCACGGAGCAAGCAGAAGGCTTGGCTCTGCTCCAGGCTACAAAGTTTCAATTGTAGAACATAAACTAATCCCAGATCTCAGGATTCTGCTTGGGTTGCTGGGGGAGCATGGCAAGCCTGCCAACCACCATAGGACCCTTTTGACCCTATAAACAAAAAAAAGAAAAGAGGTAGAGGGAGAAAGGATAAACAATGACAGACATACTCATATGCCCTCTTCAAGGCTTTGGCCCAGGTTAGAGTCTGGGGATAGTATATTGGTTAGTTGGGGAGCAATGGTAAGGACAAGGTGCTCGGGAATCTGAAAAATCTGAAAAGACATTACTTTGTAGGCACCACCTTGCAGGCAGCCTTGTTAAGGGTGAGAAAGCCAAACCGAGTCAGAAAATATGGAATAAACAAATGCCATACCCTTAGATCTATGCTAAACATATTTAAGTGTATAAAAGATAACATATTCTCCTTGCTATTAAGAAATGCGCAATTGTTTTGGAGAAAAAAACGGCAATGGTACTACTAATAATACTACACAGATTATCATACTTAGGAGTCATATAATCAGTTATAAGGAAACAATGCCCATGTTTTTGCAGCAGAGTGTTGTGATGCAAAATTGGTTGTAAGATAAAGTGTGGTATTTGAAAAGGAACACCCTGCCAAAAATCTTGCTGCAGTATGTTCCAAAGTACATTAGTACATAAACATTTCATCGTCAAAATGTCAATAAAGCCAAATGCCACACAGCTTTCCAGTCTCCATGCTATGAGGCAGCATATTTATAGTTATGGAAACGGAGCTCTTATCAACCACTAAATAAGTGCATATCTAGGATCATCTTAAGGAACTCATTAGACAGGTAGAAATTAAGTCAATTAGTGATGCGTGATCTCAAGCCCTTTGAGTGGTTTTGTTGATCTTATAATTGATTTCAGTTTGAGAGGAGTCATTGGTTTACATGTTGTCATGTTTCTATGTGGTCTCAGGCCAAAAAATTCCAATATGCAGGACATTTCTCCCTCTTTCATGTATGGTTTTAGAGCCAAAGTTATAAAATGTACTTGGTGCTTTGCTTTTCGTAATTGAAGTACAGACTTGCTGAATGGGTTGAGTTCAGGGCACATTTCATTACGCATTATAAAACACTTAACAATTTTCAATTACATTCAGTCAGGCAGCAATATTCAAAAATGATTTTAGTAAAATCTCATTCCTGTTTTTCCAAATAAGCAATGCTTTTCATCTAAAGCCATGTTTTCCAAAGTGGAGAAAATTTTCCCGTGAACATATAAGAGTTCTGAGACAGGCCTGTATCTTGAATTTGTTAATAGTTCATATTCTTTCCATCCCCATCATTTTTTTCTTTACTTCGGTAGAGATCCTTATTGCTCTGTTGTTGTTTTTTCCAGTTTCTTCTTCTCTCTCCTCTATTTATTTCTTCTCCCCTTTCTCCCTCATACACACCCACAAGCATTTTCTTCTTCCCCTATTTCTAATCCATAGCACATTAAAGAAATCAGAGCCTGACTTCAAGAAGTTTGTTCCACCCATGCAGTGCTATCTTGCAGGCGAGAGGAAGCTACTCATGAACAAATAATGACACTTCTGCAGCAGCAAGGGTCCCTATTCTCCAGATAATCTGTGGTGGACAGGTATGAGCCAGCATGAACAAGGCTGCCAATGATAGCACCTCACTCTTCCGCCCACACACAGGCCAGGGTTGGGCAAGGTAAATGGAATCCTTCCCTGGTGAATTTCTGTTGCTATTGATCAAAAAGACCTGCTTTCTCTCAGGATGTGCACTAAAAGGAAAAAAACCCCAGTGATGCTCAAGACCACCCCTCTCATCCAGCAAAGAGGTCGGATAAATGTCCTAATTTCAGGCTATGAAGACAACAGGGCTTTACTGCTTTCAAAATCTATTTCTTCAAGTTTATTCCAGGTTTGTTTCTAATAAATCTTTTTGTTTTATTTAGTTTTAATTATCTTGCTATGTTTACTAGAGTTCAAACTGTGTTTCTGTTACTTATAATTCATTAAGTCCTAATAAATATTACTATTTATTTCTGTCTCATTCCTTAACAAAATCTTCTTGTTCCATTTTTAAGTTGCAAAGTATGATGGCTAATTTTATGTTTTAAGTGACTAGGCCACAGGGTGCCTAGATATACAGCTAAACATTGTTCCTGGGCGTGCCTGTGAGAGTGTTTCCAAAGAGAGAGCATTGGGATGTACACACTGTAAAGTAGATCACCCTCCCCAGTGTAGTGTGCACCATCCAACCCACCAAGGACCTCAACAGAACAAACAGGCAGAGGAAAGGAGAATTCTCTCTCCCCTGTCTCTGTGGGAAACACGCCAGGGTCCTCAGATGGACAAGGCCAATGGCAGCACAGAGGCCTTATTGTCAATACACCAGAATGGCCAATACTGCTCTGAGCATGAGCCTAAACAGGGTGCCCAAGGCCAAGATACCATGAAATGGTACAAGGACACAGGACACACTGTGCCCTTCTGTAGCCAAAATATGATTGATGTAACTATTGGAATGAAACCTTCTTAGTCTAAGGAATCCTATCTAATAAAAGAGTAATATGCAAATTGACCATATCTCTGATTAAGCCATGCCCACAAGCCAATCAGGAGCTGGGCAGAGCCATCAAGTGAGTGCACAGCCCCCGCTGGGCGATCGCTGTCCAGGGCAAGGCTGGGGCCAGGGCAGAGGGGTGGAGCTGAGGCAGCCAGCGAGCACGTGGCCCCCGGGGTCAGGCAATCGCTGGCTGGGCCAAGGCTGGGGCTGGAGCACAGCCAGCCATCGGCCCTATTGCAGAGCGATGGCTGGGTGCTCAAGGCTTAAAGCCTCGGCCAGAGGCTTTAGGCCTTGGGCAGGCCAGGGCTTAGTGGTCAGTAGGACATCCCCTGAGGGATCCCAGTATGTTTGAGGGGGCAGGTTGGGCTGAGGGATCACCCACCCCCAGTGCACAAATTCCGTGCACCACGCCCCTAGTCCTATCTAATAAAAGAGTAATAAGCCAATTGACCATACCTCCAATCAAGCTATCCCCATAGTCATGCCCATAAGCCCATCAGGAGCAAATTATGCAAATAAACCCCAACCAAGATAGCTGCAGCCACTGAGAGCAGGAGGCAGGCTTGGGTTTCCCTGGCAATGGAGGAAGCCAACCTTTCCACCTGCCCTTGCCAGCCTAGGCCTCCACTCAATGCTACAAAGTTTCAATTATAGAAGATATATCCTGCCGAGACCAGATTGGCTCAATGGATAGAGCGTCAGATTGCGGACTGAAGGGTCCCGGGTTTGATTCCAGCAAGGGCATGTACCTTGGCTGTGGGCCCATCTCCAGTAGGGGGCATGCAAGAGGCAGCTGATTGATGTCTCTCTCTCATCGATGTTTCTGACTTTTTATCCCTCTCCCTTTCGCTCTGTGAAAAATCAATAAAATATATTTTTTTTAAAAAAGAGAAAAAAGAAGAAGATATATCCCAATGAAAATAGCAGCAGCCACAGAGCTGGAGAAAGCAGAGGATAGGGTTGCCCCAGTGATGGAAGAAGCCAAGCTTCTGCAGCCCTAGGGCCTATGCCTCCACTATAGGCTACGAAGTTTCAATTACAGAATTTAAATAAACCCAAACAGAAATGTCTGTCGCCACTGAGTGAGCAAAAGGCTTGGCTCTGCTCCAGGCTACAAAGTTTCAGTTGTAGCACATAAATTAATCCCAGGGCCTCTGCTTGGGTAACTGGGGAGCATGGCCAGCCTGCAAACCACAACAGGACCTTCGCCCAGGCCGCCCCACACTCCAAGGGAACCCTCACTCTGATCTGGACACTCTTCAGGACAAACCAGTTGGCCCCACCCATGCACCAGGCCTCTATCCTATCTAATAAAAGAGAAATATGCAGATTGACCATCATTCCAACACACAAGAGGGCTTCCCCCATGTGGTCAAAGATCCTGTCCCCATGTGGACACAGATGGCCACCACAAGATGGCCAGCAGGGGAGGACCGTGGGAGGTGCCAGGCCGGCAAGGGAGGGCAGTTCTGGGAAATCAGGCCAGCAGGGGAGGGCAGTTAGGGGTGACCAGGCTGGTAGAGGAGGGAAGTTGGGGGCAAACAGGCTGGCAGGGGAGCAGTTAGACATCAGTTAGGCTGGCAGAGTAGTGGTTAGGAGGCGATCAGGCTGGCAGGCAGAAACACTTAGGGGCAATCAGGGAGGAGGCAAACAGGTGAGCAGTTTGGAGCCAGCAGTCCTGGATTGTGATAAGGATGTCTGACTGCCTGTTTAGGCCCGATCCTGGCACAATTGGGCCTAAACAGGCAGTCAGACATCCCTTGAGGGGTCCCAGATTGGAGAGGGTGCAGACTGGGCTGAGGGACAATCCCCAACCCCCCGTGCATGAACTTGGTGCACTGAGCCTCTAACACACACACACACACACACACACACACACACACACACACACACACATTAGAGACCAGTTAGAAGAGCAGCTGGGCAGAGCTAGTGTAAGAAGCAGAGGAGTATGAAGATGAAGCTGGGAGATAAGCAGAGGTTATAGGTACAGAGAAGGTTGCTCCTACGTGTGCAGGAGAGGCTAGACAGTTCAGATGGAGCTGAGAACTGGTACTGCTATGATGTGAGGCTAAGAGCTCATAGAGAGCTTAGATATACCTACCATGTCAGTGTGCTGGGCAAGGAAGACAGGAGAAGCTGCTGAGCCAGACAGGCTGAAAAAGCTGCTGAGCTAGAGAGACTACTGAGATTGAAGCTCTAAAGGAGAGCTTGGGTACTATTGCTATGTAAAGTGAGGAGTCTAGAGGCATCATACAGCTGCACAGAGATTGATGCTGTTTTATGGGAAGGGTTTATATTTGTCAGCTGGTGTCTGGCTGCTTGTCTGTACATGGACTTTGCTATGAAGAACTGTCTTGTCTGATGGCTATATGGCCACTGGCTACTGCAATAAAGACTCGTTCTTATACACCCACAACCTTTCATGGCTTCTCTGTCTGCCCCACCGCTGAGAATTGACCTGGTGTCTCTGACACTCTCCCACATATTAAAACCTGACCAGCTCAGAAGGGGCCAGCAGAATAGCTTTACAAACCCAGAAATTGAAAGTAACCACATACGATGGTATGAACATTAAACTTTCCAATTAAAAGCAAGTCATGGTGGGCAGCCACATCTCAGGTCATTAGCTTCCTTGACAAAGGTAAATCTTTGACTTAAGTGAGCCTGTCCAAAAAGTCATTTTTGCATCTGAGATAACACACTCTTGGAATGTCAGTCATTTCCTTTCCACACTCCACAGGTCACAACATCCCACTGAGTATGAGACCACAGAACCCTTCATTACCTTATCTCTATGTGCAGCAAATGTTAAATGTTAACTATCCTGTAGCCACCAATGTAAAAGAAGTATGTGTCTTTACCTCTATTTTATTGTTTATCCAGACTTCCCTTCCTCCCGCCTCCCTAATCTATCACCAATGAATTGCATGTGATGTTCTTATGTCTCCTGCTTTTACACATCCTATGTAATAAAAGAGAAACATGCAAATGTGACTGTACCTTCACTATGCTACCAGCCAATCAGGAGCAGGGGGCGTGGCCATGGCACACCAGGTGCAGGACTGGAGGTCTGCCAGAGGCACGGGGCAGGAGGCCACCGGTGTGTGTGTGAGATGGGAGGCCAGTGGGGGGGGGAGGGGCAGGGTAGCCAGGGGAAGGAAGGCCTATTGCACAAGAGTTGGGTGCAAAATATGGAACACTTCACATGTCATCCTTGCAAAGGGGCCATGCTGATCTTCTCCATATTATCCCAACCTTAGTACATGTGCTGCCAAAGTGAGCATGCTTTAAGCTTTGCCCGCATGGTATTTAATGGCCAGTGAGATCCCTCCTTTTCAGTTACGGTGATGGAGTCGGGTCCTTTCATGGTAACCTAGGGATGGTTAGAGGAATTTGATGGCACAGGATCCCCTCACGGGGCTCACATGTTGGTTGCTCAGATAGTTAAGCTGCGACTGAGCTCTGGGGTTTACCTGTCACATGGACATGCAAATGAGCCTGGGGCACCTTGGGTAAGGAGTGCGAGGCAGGGCTGGGAGTCATCAGGCCCATGTGCTGGGTTGCCAGCTCTGAAGCCAAGCGGCAGTTTGGGTCCATGCACCCAGCCCAGCACCCACGACAGGGTTGGCTGCTGGCCTCTGGAGCATGCGGAGGCTCTAGTGTCTGCTGTCATTTGTGGCCCAGGGGTCCCTACATGCCCCCTAACCCAGCGCCCATGACAGGGCTGACTGCTGGCCTCTGGAGATAGGGATGTTCCCGCCCCGACCCCAGCCACTTGCCAGCGGCTCGGGTCCACGCCCCTAGGCTGGCACCCAGGATAGGGCTGGATGCTGGTCTCTGGAGCATGTGGAGATCCTGGTGGCCACTGCCATGTGCAGCTCAGGGGTCCCTGCATGCCCCCCAGCCCGGCGCTGTACTTAGGCCCTGAGTGGCAGGTGTCCCGGAACAGCCCCATCCACTGCGGGACTATGGGTGCAGCAGCCAAGCTGCTGGGGGCGGGCTCTGAAGCCAAGCAGCAGTTTGGGTCTATGCCCCCAGCCCAGTGCCCACCACAAGGTTGGCTGCTGGCCTCTGGAGCATGCGGAAACCCTGATGGCCGCTGCCATGTGTGACTCAGGGGTCCCTGCATGCCCCCAGCCCAGCACTCACGACAGGACTGACTGCTGGCCTTCAGAGACAGGGACGTTCCTGCCCCACCCCAAGCCGCTTGCAAGTGCTCTGGCACAACATTGATCAGCTGCCTCCTGTACACTCCCCACTGGGGATGTGCCTCCAACCAAGGTATATGCCCCTAACAGGAATTAATCCTGGGACCCTTTAGTCTGCAGGCCCACAGCTTATCCACTGAGCCAAACCAGTTCCAGTGTAAACATCTTTTCTGACCATTCATTGGCTAAGCTGTCCTCCCCCCCCCCTCCCCCCACACACACACACACATACTTTCTAGTCTAAGGAGGTCAAGAAGAAATATACGAGAAGCAAAATATTTTAAATGAAAGACATCTTTTCCTAATATAGGAGGAAATAAAGAGGAGAAAGAAAAATCAGATTTCTTGGCCCAGTGCTCTCAAACGGACCTTTTACCTGAAGGGATCCAAGAGTCGCCAGAACATTTTCAGCCGCTGTCCTTCCTTGATTTCCTCAACATTGCTTGGGGCCAGACATCAGAACGATTCAACTGAACACTCCCAGAACTGCCAGAGATCTAGTCAAAGGAGCTTTGTAGTTCTCATTATCCTAACCTGTTTCCAGTGGTGAGAGGGATCAGTCAGGATAACCTGGAACGTGTGAAAACATGAGTGTGTGAGCAGATGGGAAGAACCATTATTGCCACTGGAGGGGACTTAGGATATCAGAGCTTTTCACGAAATGTAGGTATTACACAGTGGGTAGAGTTGTGTGAAGTTCAGGCCTTGCAGTGAAAAAGTGATTCTAAATAAGTAGAGGTGTATTAATTAAGTGTATAGATTGGGTGGCAACCTCTTTGGGAGCTTCCCAGGTGTAATCTGAAACTGGCTCTATTCTCAGGGGCCTGGAGAGACTGAAGAAAAAGCCAGAGCACTCCAGGTTGTTAGGTGGCAGGTTTAATAAGCAAGTGAACTTGAGTCTGTAAGACAAGTAGATTTCTGCACCCACCCATCAAATCATAAAAAGTTTATATAGAGGCCTATATATAGACAAGGGCTATATAATAACTAACCACATATGATGGTATGAACACAAAAATGTCCAACTAAAAGCAAGTCATGGTGGGCAGCCACATCTCGGGTCATTAGCTTCCTTGACAAAGATAAATCTTTGACTTAAGTGAGCCTGTCCAAGAAGTCATTTTTGCATCTGAGCTATTTAAGTCATAGATACTCTTGCACCCTTAGTTCTCATACTTAATCAGAAGTTAAGTTTAGTCATGTACTCAGTCCAGATAGTCTAACACATTTCTATCTCAAGGCTGTGTCCTTGAGCAGCCTCTAGTATTAGGGAAGGCAAGAGGGTACAATGGAGAGAGTGAGAGCCTCCAATTGCCCCAGCCCACTTTGGGAGTCAAACCAGCCTTCACATCTTCTTGTCTTCTTAATGGCCTTCCCCAACAATTGGTTCTCCCTCATTTCACATCAGCTTTAAAGTGGTATCCCACCTTTCTTTGCATCGTACCTGTCATATTTAAGTCCAGAGCCCTTATCTTCCTAAATGTAATATAAATGAAGTATTTCAACTCTACAACCTAAACATGCCACTTATAACACTGAAAATTATCATTGCACGGAATTTTTGTCTTATATCTTATCAGGGTTTGTAGTATAGTTTGTAATAACCCATACCTTTCCATCTAAAGCTATTTAAGTCATAGATACTCTTGCATCCTTAGTTCTCATACTTAATCAGAAGTTAATAAAAGTGATCACAAATGACCCTGTCCCTCCAAGTTTATTTTCCTTCCTTTGCCTCATTCTTTTAAAAAATGTTTTTGTTGATTTCAGAGAGGAAGGGAGAAGGAGAGATAAAAAAAAAAAACATCATGAGAGAGAATCATTGATCGGCTGCCTCCTGCATGCCTCTCAATTGGGATTGAGCCCACAACCAGGGCATGTACACTGATGGGAATTGAATCATTACGTCCTGGCTCATAGGTTGATGCTAAACCACTGAGCAATGCCAGCCAGACCCCTTGCCTCACTCTTATGTCTTTCCCTCAGTGAGTAGAGTTACTTAAAGTTCTTATGAAGTACTCTATGTGAAGTATGAATTGGGCTGAAACTATTACAGTACTCAGATGAGAGGCTATGTAACTAGGATAATATAGTGGCAGTACAAGAAATGAGTTCAGGATGTATTTTTGAGAATTGAGCTCACTAATGCTCATGATCAGGTTGTGAAAATAGAAGGCTTATACTGAGACTGAGTGACTATCAGGTTTTGGGGGAAAAGAGGCTTAGGATAAAAAAAAATTTCATAGAGAGCTCTAGTAGACATTCAAGTACAGAAAATCAAGCAAGCATTTATAACTATTGAGTTCAGGAACACAGTGAGTGCTTGCTATATAAAGTGGGAATTACAAGTCTAGAGATGGTGTTTGAAGTTATGAGATAGAACAGAGCATGTAGAATGTGAGTATAAATAGATAAAAAGGAAAGACATGGGGATGAGTACCAAATGTCCCAGTATTTAGTGATTCAGAAGAGGAGAAAAAAACAGAAAAATCATCTGAAAAGGAGCTATTAGTGAAGTAAGAGGGTTGCAGCCCAGAAGCCAGATTTTAAAAATATGTATTATTAAAAGGAAATGTAGATCAATGGTGTTAAACGTTAAGAGCTCTAGAAAAATAATACTATGAACTGCCATTGGTTCTTAAAGGTGAAGATCACAGAGCACTTATGCAGGAGTAATTTCAATGGAGTAATTGAAATGAAACTCTGATCAGAGCAGTTTGAGGAGAGAATAGGAAGTGACTATGGAGAGAAAAATGGATATTTTAAAATCTTTGGATGACTTTTACTATAAAAGGGATCATGCAACACAGGCTGAATGACCATGTAAAACTCAGAGGATTGTTTTTAATGGAAAATAAAAAAGAATGTAGAACAAAAATATAGTGAATCAAGTAGGTGTGCAGATTTGCAGATAGGAAAATAAGGTAGTTTTCTTTGGATTGCTCAGATTTTCTCAGAAAAATCTGAGATAAAATAGTTCAGCGTAGGAGTGGGAAGAGTGAGTAGAGGTTAGTAGTGAGAGAAGAATGAGGGAATTTTAAAATCATTTTAAGTTGAACCTTTATGAAGGAGACAAATACACAACATTTGGATGACAAATTGAAACAGCTTTTGATCAGCTCAGGGAAATTCTGGAAATCAGGTAACAATTATAATTTCAAACATACAAGCAAGATGCTGTGTGAATAATTTGTGATATAAATATTGTTATCAAACCCTACTCCAATTAATAATAATATAAACAGCAGTGGATCCACCTTGATCGAAGGTAGAGTAACATGTAAATAAGTATGTTTGATGAGATAATATAAATTTTAAATATGTTTTTAATGGTTTTAGAGAGGAAGAGAGAAACATTAATGATGATGGCATGACCCTGACATTCCTGATCATTGACATGATGAGAATCATTTGATCAGTTCTACCTCCTGCATGCCCCTAACTGGGGGTTGGTCTGGCATGTGCTCTGACCAGGAATCACCCAGTGACCTCTTGGTTCATGGGTTGATGCTCAACCACTGCGCTATAGCAACTGGGCTAAATTGTGATTTTAAAAAGACTGATTCTACACACTATTGTTAAGAATTCCACTGTTAAAGCTGACTATTCTTAGCTAAAGAGATAATAAAAAAATTATTTGGATTAGACCTAATATCTGTGAATGTTGGTTTTGATCTTTACTTTAAAATAAAATTATAGTGAAAAAAATAAGTACATACTGTGGCTACTAGAAACATCAAATTCAGATGTTTTCTAAATTGCCTAAATAAAGATATTTCCTATCTTCTCATCACTAAAGTCTATTACACTATTCTATATAAATTACCCTAAATATAGTTGAATATCCACTCCTAATGTATATGGCATTATACAATATAGAGTTGACAGAATAAAGATTATATATATATATATATACAACTGTATAAGAATAGAAAGAAAAGAGCTGATTGAACTCCTTGTGTGGTAGAAACACAATTTGAACATTCCACATGGTTCCTAATATCCAATATTAATCTTAAAATGACTTCCTGATTTATTTTCCTATCTTATCATTCATAATTATGTTTTACTTAATTTGAGAAAAAGAACTCAAGTGAATGTTTTTGCATTACTGAGAAGAATGAAGTAACAATCTACTCTTTCACCTGCCTAGTTATTAGCATTTATTTATACAAGTAGGAAAATAAAAGCAGGCCATTTGTAACAAGTACAATGTTTGTTGAAAATCTCCTGATTTATATTCTCCTCTTCATAAGCTTTCTTCTCCCTCCCAATTCCTTCCTGCAACTAGGATCTCAAGATAGGAAACAGGGTAAATACCATAACAGAAAGGAGACATTGATTTAAGGGAACACCTACCAGACAAGAAGAGAATCCACCCCCCAACCCACCCACACTTACCCCATGTTCCCTAACATTTAAATATAGGAGATAGGAAGGCAGTGAGGGGGAGCAACCTATGTCCTCATTTTTCCTTTCTGGAAAATTCCTGCTTGGAATGGTGGAACTTGAGAACAGAAGAGAGGGAGAGAGGACAGTGACATGTTTACCCAGGATACCCTGGGAAGGCTACAAGCCTCTAGGGAATGAGTCAACAAATCTTTTTTGTAAAAGCCCAGGTATTAAATATTTTAGGCTCTGTGGCATCTATCATTTCTGTCACAACTACTCAACTCTGCCCTTGAAGTATGAAAGCAGCCACAGACAACACACAAATGAATATGTGTGGCTGTGTTCTAGTAAAACGTTCTTTACAGTATCAGGCAGCCACAGGATTTGCCCTACAGGCAGTAGTTTGCTTACCCCATCTCTAGGGAGAGCTTGCATGAGGTCATATTCAACATGGCAGGTCAGGATCATACAGTATTGGAAGACGGTAGTTAGAGAGGTAGCCTCTGGTTGCTCCTAAACTGTGGAAGCTGTGGAAGGGTGCCAACAGTTTTGTTGTACCCTAGCAAAGAGACACAGTGGATCAGCAGAAGAGTGAGGGATTGGCATCAAGGAAACGCTATGTGTAGAGACTTCATGATTGGTGGCAAAAGGTGGAACGCATGCACTCCAATAGTAAATATCAGCATAATTCCCTGTTTAATTAACTAAACAAGGAAGCCATGAGTCTGAAGTGGCACTGGCCCTATGGAAGCCTAAGTAAGTAAAATGAAATCCAAGCCTGCAAATCCCTCAAGGTTACAGAATTAAAACCTAAGGACAAGGGACTATAAACACTCAACTAGGCTTTAGCTAGAGAGTCAATCAACCATTTTCTCTCCCCCAGCTCTTGTCAGTGGAGCATCCTAACCATGCTGCCTGATTGAAATCAGCTTTTGCTCAAATAAAAGCACAGCAGTCACTAATTTAAAAAATATATAGGAGCATTCACTCCAAGCAGAAACCAGACAAAATCACTTGATGCCAGAGATCTTGGCTCCTGATACTACTAGATGATCATATAAGAGGCCCACATCATCTTATCAGATGGCATCCTGGTCAATAGCTTATGATGATGAAATTTTTTTGAAATATCAAATCATGCCCCCCAAAAATTAGTTATCAAGTGACCTAAATTAAAATTGTTCAATTTGTTGAATTAGAATGAGTTTACTGTATTGTAAATTAATTTACTGAAATGGGGTTGGGAAATCATGAGAAACTCTGTCCCCCCTACAGTGTCAAGGCAGTGGATGGAAAAATCAGATATATTATAGAAAGTAAAGAATCACTTTAATTCAAACATGTAACTATAAAAAAATAAATGTTCAACCCTAGTACATGATTTCACAAAGTATTTCTTATTCCTGTAAAATTTATTTTGTGAAGGATGGTAGTCCAATGCCTAGCCTTACAATTCTGCACCCTTTCGATATATCAAGATAGAAAAATAAACCTGTGCAACTTTTAACCTTTAAATAGGAGATTATTCAAAGGATTATACTCTAATAGAAAGAGAAAAAATGGAATAATACAGCCCCTTAGAATTTTTTAAAAATATATATTCAAATAGCTGGATTTATTTGTAAGGTTAGGAATTTGCTTTGCTTTTTCTTAATATTAGCTTCTTTCATTTCCAAATTTCAAATAATAAAATGCAAACTTGGGAATACTAGCAATGATCTAACAGGGTTTTTAAGCATGTGGCTGCAGAGCTGGATGATGTTAAAATGAGAAAGAAAGTTTGTTTGGGAAAAGTAGCTTTTCCACCCTCAGTGGACTTGTCCTTTCTTTTATGACATTACATGCCATCCACTATGATAAGAAAGCACTTTGTCCTTGCTTTTAGATTAAAAAGACTTGCCGTTGTTCATAAGGGCTACCACATGTCATCTTTGTACCACAGTGATGTTACAAAAGAAAACACAAAATTTATTTGCATTATTCTGAAGGCAACCTTCTCTCATTATTTGCTGCTGGGCCCACTTCTAAAATATTATAACTGGAGATAGAAATTAATCTCCATTTTCCCATATAACTCTTGTAAAACATCAGTGACAGAAATGAGCAGCAAGAATCTGGAATTATGGCAGTACTTTATAACTATAATTTCACTTTATGTTTTCATTAATTTTAAAGTTCTTCTACTAGAATGAACCTTTAAAGATTGAATAAGGATGTCAAGAACTTTCCAGAATCCCCATATTCTATTATTTCTTTTTACTATCATAATTTTTGTTCAAAGACCCTTTGCTATTTACCTATTTAACTTTTTGCTACTTGAAGAGAAGCCTCATTCTTGAAAGCAGTGATTCAAAACTCTCGAAGCATTCGAATACTCTGAAAATGGAAAGTACAAACATCTACATTCCTAAAGTTAAGTGATATAAAAAAACAGGGCCAAATATTGAAAACAAAGAATGAATATAATGTTATTATGATAGTCATTATTACAAAGCATTGATACTATATTTTTATGATAGGAGTTCCATATTTTGTTACTTAAATCCACATTTTTTTCTCAGAATTTCACTCTAATTGAGGGATATGTGAGTAGTGTGCAAGCATCCATGTTCTGATCTATGGTTACTTTTAAATTCTTTAAATCTCACCATTAAACAAAGAATAATGAGTGCATTTAAGAGCTCCTTTTTAACTCTCGTTTCTCTTCAGATCACATAAATCTTTCGCCTTTTAAGAGCTCCTTTTATTTACAGACATAGTTAATTAAAAGTAAAAGAGCACTCTTAATGGAGATCTCAGTTTCCTAATATTTATTCCTTTTAACTACCAATTCCACAGAATATAATGTATTTAATCATGAAAAAAAGAAAGACAAATCATCAGACCTTTTGTGCTAAACTCTGAATTTGGAACTTTCGAGCAACCATGTTGTCTGGAATAAGGAAAACAGTCAGTGTGCTTGTACTCTCTGCAATGTATCCTCCAATCTCAAGGCTGCAACCAGACCTGCAGGATTTCCTTGCTAAGAGAGTTTTGCAGGATAGGCAAACAAAATCTTGCATCCAAGTCTTTTTTCTTTGTCCTTTGAAAAAACATTAGTATAATGAAGATTTTATTTTAAGTGTGATTGGCGGGGGGGGGGGAGAAGAACCAAATCTTCCAGAGGGTTCTTCTTGGGAAATAGGATACTGAAAGTAAAACGAAGGTCAAAGGAGTAAAAGTAACCAATTCTCTTTCAAGAGGACAATACTGCAGAGTATCTGTAAATATTGTTCAACATTCCCCAACTCTTCAAATTGCCAGCAGTGATAAAAGCCAAGAGAATGAATGGATTGAGAAGGTAGGCAGGAGGTCAGGTGGAGATTAGGGGAGTATGAAGAGGCACCTGGAGGGGAACTAGTATTCCTTTTCCATCCTAAATTCCCTAACTGGACTAGTTACCTTTAATGCAACAACTTCATTTCTGATGTGTATAAACCCCTTTCACGTCCTGCGTGGTTCAGGGTTCCAGTTCAGGGTTCGGGTTCTGGAGAAAGCCACACGCAAATAAATAAAGAGACTCAGAAAAATATTAATTTGGGAAAATGGGGGGTCAGGCGGCAGCCCATCTCTAGTGGAAGGACTGCCTTTTGCTTTGGCCTTGCCATTGTTTTTTTTCTTTTTTTTTAATATATTTTATTGATTTTTTACAGAGCAAAAGGGAGAGGGTAAGTCAGAAACATCAATGAGAGAGAAACATCGATCAGCTGCCTCTTGCACGCCCCCTACTGGGGGTGTGCCCGCAGCCAAGGTACATTCAGTCCACAGTCTAATGCTCTATCCAGTGAGCCAAACCGGTCTAGGCCTTGCCATTCTTTTTATTTAGGTTTTGGGAATACACTCATTGCCCTTAGGCAGGAAATAAGCAGATTACCCTATCAGGAAGGATTTACATGATTATCTGGTGGGGAAGTTGCCCTTGCCACCCTTGTCTCAATTAGATAGGGAGTGGTTGGCTCTGACCCTTCAGAGCTTCAAGGTTGACTAAGCCTTTCGGGTTCCTTGTTCACACCTTTCTATTGGTGAGGCGATGGCTGGTTCCCTGCACTGATGTATTTTGTGAAATAAAAGTTTAAAAAGGTAAATGTTGATTATAATTGGTGTTTTATATTGCTCTTTCAGTTTATTTATGAAAAAATGTTGTCATATAATCTTGATAATTTCCTGTGCTCTTTTCCTTACCAAGGGTTTCTGCTAATATACAGTAAATTTTATGATGCATGATATTATCTCTAAGGATTGAAACATTTCCTGGACTATGCTTCGTTATAGAGCTGTTCCGACAATTATTTGCTGAGTCCAAAGCAGCCTCAAAAAGTCCACTTTTGTGTGTGTTGTATGCAAGAAAGAAAGAGTGAGGTCTTATTACTGGGTATACACAGCTCCAAAAATGTATTAAGTCATTCATTTTATAGACTGTTTGAATTACAGTCATTTAACTTTCTCAAATCTCCCCTTCCTCCTCTATTGAAGAAGTTACTACAGTGAAGACACCTGCATTGGTTTCAGAAACATGTAGGATTGGGATGCATGTTCTCTACCCTATATTTCTAAGGCATAATCATGACTAAGTCAAGAGCAGAACTGAAAGCATGACCACTGAACTTATTACATATCAGCGTTCTGTCCCTGGCAATGATTTACACGAGGCCCTTGATATTCTTTCTGCCACAGGAGCCTTTCTGCCAAGAGGCCAGAACATCTCTCAGCACCATCTACGTATGGAAGATTTAAAGTCACCCGGGCTAGGCACCCCAGATCAAGTTCCCGGTCATCATTTTAGTCATGACCTTTCTTTCTTGCTTAGGGGAAATGTCTAACAGGTCATAGATAAGCCATGTGGGAAATAGCAAGCTCATAATAAATATGCCATGAGACAAAGTGACTGGCAGATGATGCCCTGGGAAGGAGACAAGGTGGATAGGGGACCCATTCACTAGATTTATGTGGCAAGAAATGTAATTTGTATGATTTGTTTAAGACAGGGATTACCACATCTTCCTTTCAAAAATGGGCAATAGGATAAAAAGAAACATGTGTTTTATGTTAGCCCTGTGAGAGCACTTGGAAATTTCATTTTCTGACAGATGTTTTACAAGGTTGTCTCTGATATTTCCATCAATCAGTAGCTGAGTATATAAAATTGTGAATATGTAGTTTCCAAAAACCTTCGTTTAGAGGACTAACTTGAATATTTTCAGTCTGTATAGTTTATACATTTTGAATGTTAAAGTATTAGTTTAAATTACAAGCAATCAACTTCCTGACATTGCCAGTAAGTGTGGCAGCTGTCTGTGAGTAGCCTCCTAGGGATAGGCTGAGGGCATGTGCTGGGCATTGACAATTTCTTTGTACAGTAAAGAATGCTAGAGTCCAAAACATTTAAGACGATTTAAATCTGTGTGACTCAGAAGTGAGTAATAGAATAAATACAGTTCGAAAGAAGAGTGATGTGTAGACTCTAAGTCCAGTTTCAACAGCACTGGGTATGTGAATGTAATGGAACAATCAGAATGTGTGTTTGGAACTCGAGGACTGATGTGGGTGAGCCTTAAACAGTATAAACAAGGAGAGTGGGAACAGGAGAAAAATGGACATCCAGGAAGCAAGAAGAATAGAGCCACTGCCCCCCCACCCCCAAAAAATAGAATAAACTTAAAGGTTGAAGAACTAGATATTACTACATTGTTATCTGTATTTTTATTAAACTAATGTAATTATGCTAGTTTTGCAATCTTCAGATTATTTATCCAAGATCATTTGCCTATAACATTAACTTGGAGATATACCAAAAGTTTATTTGGTTTTGCAATGTTAAGCTTCATCCATCACTGATATGAGAAAATATATAAATAGTTACAAAAGTAGACATTCCCTAAAACATCTGTTTTCAATATTGCTGAATAAATTGTTCTTCTATTTTCAGAATCATTACTCTCAGGAAAGTCTGAGAACAAATGTTTAAAGACTAAAATAAAAACTACGTTTCATTTTAATTAATTCAAAGTTATTGAAAACAAGTTATTTTGAAAGCTAGTTTGTAACCTTAGTTATTGTATTCAGTGTCACATATCCCATAATAACAGTCAGATGGTCAAATGACTTTCCCTTGCCTTTGTTTAATAAAAATCTTGTTTTAATTTTCTAGAATTTAGCAAAAACCTAAAATTACATTGCCATTCCAGAGTTAGCTATTTCTGGGATAGCAAGTGTTGTTATTCTAATCAATGTCACATTTCCAGTACAGTACCTAGCATTTCTGTAACTAAAGAAAACCAGATGCAATAAAGGCATGTTAGAAATTTACTAGCAAGAGGACAAATGAAAAAGAGACTGTGAGGATTTTTTTTAGAAGACTCTTCAGGCTTATTATCTTTCGTGGTAATACTAGAATCTTAGCAGTGTAATGGACTGTGCTCTTAAGATTAGTTTAATGTTAAAGCTTCTGGTATCTAGATATTAAATGAACTCAGTGATGATTTTAGTAAGTTATTTCTCATTTTCTCATCCTCATAGCTTAATACTGCTTATCAGTAACAGAGAGATAATGATTACTTTGAATTTCACAGTGCTTTACTGTTACTTACACACAGATTTTTGAACAAAGATCTTTGGAGCCTATAACTAGTAAGGCACATATTGAGCTAAAATTTATCCCATATGAATGACTCACAGAGCTTGCTTTTCTCAGCAACTCCTGATTATTTTCATGCTATAAGCTGCCAGTATTTGGTTTTTAATTTTAAAATGTAAGGTTGTGCTTCTAAGCATAAAAATAAGGTGTTCTGCTGAGACCGGTTTGGCTCAGTGGATAGAGCGTCGGACTGGGGACTGAAGGGTCCGGGTTCGATTCCAGCAAGGGCATGTACCTTGGCTGCAGGCATATCCCCAGTAGGGGGCGTGCAAGAGGCAGCTGATCGATGTCTCTCTCTCATCAATGTCTCTGACTTTCTATCCCTCTCCCTTCCGCTCTGTAAAAAATCAATAAAAAATATATTTTAAAAATAAGGCGTTCTGTTCCCATGTACTTCTATTTCTCTGGTCAAGAAACTTTTTCAAAACCCCTGACATCAGGACCAACCACCCCTATACCCTGGCACCAACCAATCAGTGCAGAACACAACCCTGACCATGACCCCAACTGCCTTACTCACCATGGTTAATGATGTATCCCCTATATAAGCCACCCCCTAGAAGCCATCAGGGAGCTGGGTCTTTGGCATTAGCTAACCTGTCTCTGGGCATGGGCCCCGTCCTGAAATAACCTTTACTTTCTTTGCTGCAAGCTCCTGTTCATGTCTTACTGGGCCTTGATGCACAGGCAAATGGACCCCTTTAATCCAATAATATACAACATATTTCTTCACCAATTAAACAGTTATTAATATACAAATCCAGCAGTTCCATGAGTAGTGAAGAGGATGTGACCCTGGAAAAGTCTTGGGCTAAATGAGCATAGCCTATTGCCTCTCCATTGTTTAAGGTTTTATGTGTGTAAATATCGCATATCTGCAATGCAGCTAATTACTGAAGGGTGAATAAGGAAAGAAACAGAAAGTCAGAAAGAAGCTAACCTACATGCCATTGTATGTGTCTGTGTTCTCTTATAAAGGCTGGGTTCATGAACCATTGCCAAAGAAAGTCATTCACTGCAACTGGAATGAAGCACAATAGCAATGTAATTTTCTTAATCTCCCGTATGGCTTTCCTTCCGTGCATTACATTTCCATCCTTCATTTCTTTTGTCTCGTTTCATGTCTTCTATTATAATGCCTTTAATATGCTTGCTCCCCAATCTCTTATTGGCCCACATTCAAACCATTTACTGTACGTAATTAGCTTTAGCGGGTCTGAGCCTGTGATGCCGCTGCCTGTTCTGTTCTCGGCAGTCTTTTATGCGTTCTCTTCTTCATTGAGAATGTAAAGAGCCAAACTCAATGTCTGTTAAGGACACCGTCGCTTCATTTTTCACAGTTTCTAGCAACTAATTATTCTATTACACTCTTTTGATTAAAAACACAAATCCATTGACAGATGTATTGTTTAATTATAAAGTAACAGGATAAGTCAGAATAAAACTTAAGAAGGTCTATTATATCACAGATTCCCTAAATCCAAAATCAAACACCAAGCAACTACACAGAGATGCTGTATAAAATGTGCTTAGAGAGACTTTAGGACAACTTGAAATGAAGTCAAAGAATTTGCATCCTCTTGACCAAGAAGACAGCCTTCACATTCCCTCAGCTCGCCTCAGTGTTAGGAAAGCTGCTTGCTGACTCCAGGCCGACTCCCTTTCTTAGAGCCTTTGCAGTACTTTAGAAGCCTGGTCGTGGTAAACTCTTTCTCTGCCATTTGAAGTGTAAATATTTGTAAAAGTTTCTTGCCTCTTTTACAACTGGGAAGATGGCATCCCATTCTCTAGGCCTCCCATTTCTGTGGGAGAATAGGAGCCTCATCTCGGTAAAACTACCTCCTGTCATGAAGATAAGAAGTTTACTTTTCTTTTGGCTAAAGCCAGTTGGAAAACACAGATGGCCTCTGATGTCTCCCTCTCCTCACCTCTTAAAAAACCTACTTTTTGTTTCTGTGGACTTGAGAGACTGCGTTCTAATCTCTTATGAATAAAGTCTTTCTTACCCGTTTAAATATACCCAGTACAATTTTCGCTTTGACACTCTAAAGCCTGATGAAATTATTTTTAAAATATTCAGAACCACCTATTTTATTTCATAGCTTTTCCCCAGGACTGGCTCTAGCCAATCAGCTGTGGAACAGAAAAAGAAGAATTCAAGAAAATAAGCATTTCCATTTTGATATCAGCAAGTGATTCATATTTCAGATGATTAAATGATCATAATTTTATTTGAAAATGAAGCCAAGAAATTTAATTTAGTATATTATCATTCTTGAATTTTTTTGAATTCAATTGTTTCTTGACAATATATAGAGATAATGGAGAAATAAAAATTCAGTTTAATCTAGAAATGGCATTCTGTGAATTCTGCTTTCATATGATATAACCCAATACATATATATTGAAGAAATTTAAAACTATGTTTACATGTTATACTTTCCGTGGATAGCCTGTTGTCAAGATAGGGGTCATTTAGGGGTTTAGAATAGGACTGTTTATGGGTTTACAACGCAAAAGCAGAAGGAGTCTGGGAGTCAGCTGGGTGCAGCCATTACCCAAAATGGAGAACACGAAAAGAAGAGAGGCCCAGAAAACACACATGGTGTCAAAATAAGCCAAAGGAAAATCATTTAGGCAAAATTAAAAAGAATCCCAAGTCTATTTTGCAGAGAGGACCCCTTTGTTAACTTTTGGTCGAGAATGTGTTTGTGTGTTTTCAGAGAACAACTCCAAGACCATGTGGGTTCCGGTGACAGTGAGGAACTGACGGGTCTGTTCCAGCCATGAGGACGATCCAGAGATGGGGGACGCTGATGACACCTTGCCATGCTAGCAGTCGGCAGCTGTGCGTGGCTGCAGGCGGCCCAGGACCATACCAGAGAGGATGGATCTTGCATTGCCACGATGTGTCCACCATCTGGATACCATTGCTGACATGTACACATGAAGAACTATTTAACATTGAAACTGGGACTCAGAACAGTTGGACATTGAAACTGACACTCAAAGATTTTTTGTTTTTATACGTTTGTTTCTAGTATGCAGAGGCAAGATATTTTTGAAGAAAAGAAACAGGGGGGAGTGATTGATATAGAGGCAGGGTGGTCTTGAACAGGCTGTCAAGCTACAGGGGGAAGGCTGGGGTGGATGGGAGACAGATGCTGGGGGAGATCAACCTAAGGACTTGTATGCATGCATATGAGCATAACCAATGAATGAAAGACACTGGGGCAGGGAGGGGGGCAGGTGGGGACATGTGCTGGGGGGTAAGGGAGGCTGGGGGGAGAATAATGGGGGGGAAAGGAAAACATATGTACTACTATTAAATATAAGTTATACTGTAAATAAATAAATAAATTTCTTGCCAAAAAAAAAAAAAGAAGAAGAAGAAGAAGAGAGGCCCACTTGCTGCCTGTGATTCAGCCCAAGGGACATGTCCACTATATGGGAGGCAGATCCGGGCTGGAGGTGGGCATTTAGGAGACATAAGGGGAGTGAGTGGATTTTCTAGAGAAGGAAGGAGAACCTTGAACTCTTTAGATGTGAAAGAGGAAGGGAGAAGAGATTAAGGTATCTTGCAGAATACTGAGCAAGGTCCTAGAAAGATGATCAGAGGGACTCAGGACGAAATGAAGGGACTAGGTTGGTAGATTACCTTTGAAACAGAAGAGCCTCTTTCCCACTGAGGTGGCATGAAAATCAGATAAATGTTCAACAGGGTGTAAAGAAATGTAAATAGAAGCTGAAAGGAGTCCTATTAATGTCTGTCTCCTTTCTGTAAAGCGAAAAGCAGGATCGCCTGTGGAAAATGAGGTTGGGATGCAGGTTCAGGGCTTCTAAGTGCCTGTTCCAGTGTGGAGCAAGCTCTAACTAAATCAGTTTGAGCATAAACCTGTGCAAGTCATTTGTGATCAGGTTTTGCTTTGTAACATAACGTCAATGTATTCACTTTCTAAATCACTAACACAGCTGTCATTCTCCTGCATAAAAATTCCAGAGAAGAGTGGTGAGTCATTCCCATTGTGCACTCTTGTGACCATTTCAACACTATATTATATTTCTTTACAGCTTTATTGACTGTAAGCACTGACTTGGGAGGGGCAGCGAGGGTAGGGTAGGATCGATATTTCTGTATTATCAGTGCTGTGCTTGACACCAAACTCCTCTACATAAAAAGCCTGGTGATAAAAGTGAACTCTATTTTAATATAATTGATTAACCACAATTCTACTTACAAAAGTCCATAAGACCCAGAAAAATATAGTCTGTTTGGAGATCCAATAGTTCCTGGAATTAAGTAAAAGGCCAATAAATGTTTCTGGAAGCTGAATGTTTTGATGTTTATTTAAATCTTGAATTGTTGTACTTGTTCACTCTGCATAAACTAAGGCTTTATTTCACCAATTAGATACTAAGTTTTTGAAGAGAGTAACTCTAGTCACAGCACTGCATATTATAGTCCCAACTGAGTTAAAAAGAAACTCTGAGAGTGACAGTTTGTAAGAGAACTACATAACATAATGCATTTCCTGGCCAGCCAAAAAGGGTTTAAGAATTGGAAACATACTTGTATATAATCAAAGTATGTAATAAATATGAGAACATATTATCTACTAGTGGCCCAGTGCATGAAATTCATGCACAGGGGAAGGGGGTGCTCCTTAGCCCAGCCTGCACCCTCTCTAATCTGGGACCCCTCAAAGGATGTCCTGCTGCCAGGCCTAAATTGGCAGTTGGACATCCTTCTCACAATCCAGGACTGCTGGCTCCAGCCACTCACCTGCCTGTCTGCTTGATTGCCCCTAACCACTCTTCATGCTGGCCTGCTCGCCCCCAACTGCAGCCAGATCATCTCCAACTGCCCCCCATGGCAGTCTGATCACCCCCAACTGCCCCTCCCCACTGGCCTGCTCACCCTCAACTGCCTACCTACTGGCCTGCTCACTTCAAACTGCCCCCCCCCCCCGCTATCCTGATCACCTGCAACTGACCCCCACTGCTGGTCTGCTTACCCCAAGTGGCTCCTGCCATCCCATCCTGGCCTGATCGCCCCTCTGATGACCCAAGGTCCCAGCCCCTCCTTTTTTTCTTTTTCATTTTTTTTTCCAGCTCCTCCTTAAGTGGAGGCCAGGGTCAGCTGGAAGCAAGTGTCTAGATTTATTTATCTTCTATAATTGAAACTTGGTAGCATTGAGTGGAAGCCAGGGCCGGCTTGGTTTCCTCCATTGCCAGGGCAACTCAAGCCTCCTGCTTTCTCCAGCTCCATGGCCAGCCGCCATCTTGGTTGGATTTATTTACATACTCACTCCTGATTGGCTGGTGGATGTGGCTTGTAGGTGTAGTGGAGAGATGGCTAATTTACATGTTTCTCTTTTATTAGTGTAGATATCCTCAGATTCATTTTCTAAAATTCTATGTTCATATGGTCTTATAGATACTAATGGCAAGGAATCCAATATAACAGTAAAAATGTTACCAATTTTTAGAATTCATGTTTGCCACAGGAGAAACTAACTGGGGATTTATTATTTTTGCTATTTTTTTCTATGCTTTATAAGAAATACTATTTAAATGAAAGATCATTGAAATAGCTATTTGGTGTTTAAAGTAAAATATAGATTATATAAAATTCATTCTTGTTTAATATCTGGTTAGGAAACCAATGAATCAGAAATGTGTGCCAGTCAATTTTCAAATGAGAAAAAATATAGAAGTAGTGAAAGTTGCACCGGCAAATAATCCTCATTAGTTAAATAGTTTCTCTTCTAACTGGAAATCCTTCCCATTACCTGCAATGAAAAAATAATTCTGGAAAAATCACCAGAACTATAAGAACATGATAATTAAAAAATGCAGATGAGGGGAGAACTAAGATGGCGGCATAGGTAAAACACCTATCTTGCCGTCATAATCAGCAATTTTAATACTACAACTTAACGAAGGAACAAACACCTTCCAGAATCACCAGAAAGCTGGCCAAGTGAAAATTCCACAAATAAAAGTGAAAATAAGACACTGTGACTTGGAGGAGCGGCAGCGAACAGCGTTGAAAGATTCGCACAGAGAGAGGTTTGGAGCGCCTGCCGCGGAGAGGGAGGGCGGCTGAAAACCGGCCAGTTTTCTCGAACGGGGAGACAAAGACGTCCCACTGGACTGATTCCCCAGCTCTGGGCGAAGTCCAGGAAACCCACTATCACACGGGGTGAAAACTGGACAGTGGGAGGGCACGCCGAAGCCCGGGTGCTGCCGGGTCTCCCGGCTTGGGGAGAAAGCAGCTTGCGCGTGAACAGCTCGGCTGTGTGACGGCGCAGAGAGCGCACTGCGACTTGCTCTCTCATTCAGAAAACCATCAGACTGCTTTGTTTTACGACCCTGGGTGAGACATTGTGCATGCAGACTCATTTTGGGAAAGTCTGAATTCCCCGGCAGCCGCTGGAGCTCCACAGCGGCTCTCTCTCAGAGGTACTGGCAGCCACTGCCCCCTGCACAAAGTCCCCAGGGCTGCATAGGGCGGAGCTAACACTGTCTGCTTGGCCCGGAGACTCCGCCCACCCAACCTGAGCACAGCTGAACTTCACAGACAATTGGCCTGGAGGTCAACCCTCCAAGTGCTAACAACGATTAACTGAGCTTAACTTCAGCAATACTGTGCAGCCCATATCCACCTCAGGTAACCGGGGAGGCTGAACCACTATCCCTAGTAGGAAGTCTACCACACAAAGCTAATTGACCAACTCAGGGAAGCAGCCACCATGCAGCAACATGGAAAGAAGTCAGATGTGAAAGAAATGGAGGAAAAAAAACGACTGGACATGGAATTCAGAACCACGGTTATAGGGTTTTTCAAGAGGCTCCAACAAAAGATCGAGGCCTATAAGGAAATAAGCAAGACCACAAAGGAAATGAATGAGTCCTACAAGAAAATGAACAAGACCCTCAAGGATATAAATGAGAGCTGCAAAGAAATGATCAAGACCAACGTGGAAATGAATGAGTCCTACAAGGAAATGAAAGAGACCCTCAAAGATATAAAGGAGACTCTCAAGGATATGAAAAAGGACCAACCAGAAATTAAGCATACACTGACTGAAATAAAAAATATTATACAAAGACCTAAAAGTGCTCTGGAGCACCCCAAGAACCAAGTTAAAGATTTGAAATACAAAGAGGTAAAATCCACTCAGCTGAAAAAGCAAGAAACCGAAAGAATCCAACAAATTGAAGATAGTGTAAGGGGCCTCTGGGACAACCTCAAGCATACCAACATCCGAATTATAGGGGTGCCAGAAAAAGCGAGAGGCCAAGACAATGAAAACCTATTTGAAGAAATAGTGACTGAAAACTTCCCACACCTGGTGAAAGAAATTGACTTAGGAGTCCAAGAAGTGCACCGAACCCCAATATATCGGAACCCTAAGAGGACTACACCAAGGCACATCATAATTAAAATGCCAAGAGCAAAAGACAAAGAGAGAATATTAAAAGCAGCAAGAGAGAAACAGTTGGTTACCTATAAGGGAGCACCCATATGATTGTCAGCAGATTTCTCAACAGAAACGATGCAGGCCAGACGGGAGTGGCAAGAAATATTCAAAGTGATGAACAGCAAGAATCTACAACCAAGATTACTCTATCCAGCAAAGCTATCATGCAGAATTGAAGGTCCGATGAAGTGCTTCGCAGATAAGAAAAAGCTAAAGGAGTTCATCACCACCAAACCAACATTATATGAAATGCTGAAAGATATTCTTTAAGAAGAGGAAGAAGAAAAAGGTAAAGATGAAAATTATGAACAACAAATACACATCTATCAACAAATGAACATAAAAATCAAGTGAATTGATAGGCTGTTGAACAGGATAGAGTGGTGAATATAACAGAAACATGGACATAGAGAGGGAATGGACTGACAATTCTTGGGGAGAAAAGGGTTGTGGGAAGTGCAGCAAGAGACTGGACAAAAATCTTGCAACAATGGGAGAGGACAGTGGGGAGGGAGAGGTGAGGGTGGAGGGTGGGATAGGTACAGGGTGGAGGGGAGCTATAGGGGGATAAAAAGGGGAAACAATGTAATTAATAAACTGAACAATAAAGATAAAAAAAAAAACTACAACTTAACAAAAGAACAAACACCATCCAGAATCACCAGAAAGCTGGCTGAGTGAAAATTCCACAAATAAAAGTGAAGATAAGATACTGTGACTTGGAGGAGCAGCGGCGGACAGCGTTGAAGATACGTGCAGAGAGAGGTTTGGAGCGCGCACCAGCGGACAGGGCGGGCAGCTGAAAACCGGCCAGTTTTCTCAAATGGGGCAGACAAAGACGTCCCACCGGACTGATTCCCCATCTCTGGGCGAACTCCAGGGAACCCAGGATCATACAGGGTAAAAACTGGACAGTGGGAGGGCATGCCAAAGCTCGGTGCTGCAGGGGTCTGGCAGCTTGTGGAGAAGGCGAGCTTGTGCGGGGTGTGCGTGAAATTGGGAACAGCACAGCTGCCTGACCGCACAGAGAGCACTCGTGACTTGCTCTCTCATTTGGGAAACTGTCAGACTGCTTTGTTTTACAACCCTGGGTGAGACATTGGGTGTGCAGACTCATTTGGGGAGAGTCTCAATTGTCTGGCAGCCAGCGGAGCTCCGCAGCTGCTCTCTTTCAGAGGTGCTGGCGGCCACTGCCCCCGGCACAGAGTCCCTGGAGCCACATAGGGCGGAGCTGATGCTGTCTGCTTGGCCCAGAGACTCCACCCATCCAAACTGAGCACAGCTGAACTTCACAGACAATTGGCCTGGAGGTCAACCCCTCCAAGTGCTAACAACGATTAACCTGAGCTTAACTTCAGCAAGACTGTGCAACCCATATCCACCTCAGGTAACTGGGAGGCTGAGCCACTGTCCCTTGTAGGACGTCTACCACACAAAGCTAATTGACCAACTCAGGGAAGCAGCCACCATGCAGAGACATGGAAAGAAATCAGATGTGAAAGAAATGGAGGGGAAAAAACGACTGGACATGGAATTCAAAACCACAGTTATAGGGCTTCTCAAGAGACTCCTACAAAAGGTCGAGACCTATAAGGAAATAAGCAAGACCAGCAAGAAAATGAACGAGACCCTCAAGGATATGAACGAGACCTGCAAGGAAATGAACAAGACCAACGTGGAAATGATTGAGTCCTACAAGGAAATGAATGAGACCTACAAGGATATGAACGAGACTCTCAAGGATATGAAAAAGGACCAACCAAAAATTAAGCATACACTGACTGAAATAAAAAATATTATCAAAGACCTAAAAGTAAGCTAGAGCACCCCAAGAACCAAGTTAAAGATTTGAAATACAAAGAGGTAAAATCCACTCAGCTGGAAAAGCAAGAAACCAAAAGAATCCAACAAATTGAAGATAGTGTAAGGGGCCTCTGGGACAACCTCAAGCATACCAACATCCAAATTATAGGGGTTCCAGAAAAAGAGAGAGAACAAGACAATGAAAACCTATTTGAAGAAATAGTGACCGAAAACTTCCCACACCTGGTGAAAGAAATTGACTTAGGAGTCCAAGAAGCACACCGAACCCCAATATATAGGAACCTTAAGAGGACCACACCAAGGCACATCATAATTAAAATGCCAAGAGCAAAAGACAAAGAGAGAATATTAAAAGCAGCAAGAGAAAAACAGATGGTTACCTATAAGGGAGCACCCATATGATTGTCAGCGGATTTCTCAACAGAAACGATGCAGGCCAGATGGGAGTGGCAAGAAATATTCAAAGTGATGAATAGCAAGAATCTACAACCAAGATTACTCTATCCAGCAAAGCTATCATTCAGAATTGAAGGTCAGATAAAGTGCTTCGCAGATAAGAAGAAGCTAAAGGAGTTCATCACCACCAAACCAATATTATATGAAATGCTGAAAGATACTCTTTAAGAAGAGGAAGAAGATAAAGATAAAAGTGTAAATTATGAACGACAAGTACACATCTATCAACAAATGAATCTAAAAATCAAGTTAATTAATAAGCTGATGACAGGATAAACTGTGAATGTAACAGAATCACGGACATAGAGAGGGAATGGACTGACAATTCCTGGGGAGAAAGGGGGTGTGGGAGGTGCAGCAAGAGACTGGACAAAAATGTGCAACTATGGGAGAGGACAGTGGAGGGGGGTGAGGGCAGAGGGTGGGATGAGTACCAGGTTCGGGGCGGGGAAACAATGTAATTAATAAACTGAACAATAAAGATTAAAAAAATGCAGATGAAATTTTGACCCAAGGAATAAAAAATACTCCTCTATTAAGAAAATGAAAAGGTTCTGAAGGCAAGTTTTACTGTGGTAATAAAAACAACACTGCCACCTTCTGGTAAAAATGTAAATTGCAACCTGGAAATATAAAAGGATTTAAACTTAAGTTTTTTCTGTGACCAGCAAGTTTTATATGTAGTGATTCAGATTTTCTTACTAACTATAAATTCATGAAATACAATTTTTAGAATTGAAAATATTCATAATTAAATTTGTGGATTTTTTTTGCTCAGTGAATAGAGCATCTGCCTTTGGACTGAAGGTCTCCTGGGTTCAATGCCACTCAAGGGCATGGGCACATACCTCAGTTGCAGGCTCCTCCTTGGCCCGGGCTTGTGCAGAAGTAAACCAATTCGTATGTTTCTCTCACCTGGATATTTCGCTCTGTCTTTCCCTCTCTCTTCCAGTTGCTCTAAAAATCAATGGAAAAATATTCTTGGGTGAAGATTATTTTAAAAAGTAGATATATTTGATACAGCGATTTATTTTTTCCTTTCCTTGGGTAAACTGCTCTGCTAACAACTAGCAAAGAAACTAGTCAGTGTATTCTGTCATGGGGAAGCCAGAGGGGTCAGTTGTTTCCAGAGCCTTTGGAAGATCTCAAGAATATAGCTGAGGAATATGTGCCAGGATGCCTCTCTGCTTCATGTCTGTCAGTGTGTTAACCTCTTCCACTTACTTAAGTGAAACCTACTCCACCTTCCTTTACCAGAATTCTCACATTACCAAATCACATGGCGCATTACAATCAACCCTAACCTTGGATCTCTCCAGGAAATATCTTATGTGAGTGTTTATATTCACATTATTATGGAAATGGATCACTTATGCAGGAAAAGAAGGAATTTATCAAGTGCTAATCTCGAAGTTCTTATTGCTGAAATGAAGAGCCTTGGGAAAATTTTAAAAACAGGTAAAAGATCACTTAAAAAAAAAAAAGAATATAGCAGAAACTGTTTAATAAAAAGGAAATAAGAATTCATCTTTTACTTCTTGTTACCCAATAAACCATTTGTCTAAAAAAAAAAAAAAAGTAAAATAAAAACAGGTAAGTTTCTTTGTACTGCTTTCCAACTTTCTGGCACCTTTCTTCCTCAACTCAATACTTTCCTACTTTCAGAAGCCCCCAAAGTTAACCCATTATTCCCTTTCTATCCTTTGCTTTCAATCCAAACTTTTATTTTTACAGACCAAATTAAAAATAAGACATGATTGAATCACTCACCAAATGTGATCCACGACCTTTGCCTAAAATGTGTTTATCAGTTTCTAACTCTGATTTCACGTTAGCGTCATCTAGGAGATTTTTAACAAGTGAATTTAATTGGTCCTGGAGGGGGTTGAACAGGTGACTTCAATTTCAGGCATTGTTGTTCATCGTTCAATCCAAATTCTAGTTATGATTTTAAGAGTTAAAGAATAACTTTTCTCACTAGAGAGGAAGAAATATACTAAAATCATAGTGTTTATTTGCTCTGAATAAGCAATAGGATACAAAGATAGTAAGGTAACTAGAAAAGGTGGAACTCATGCAACCAACCTTATCCCAATGCTACCTTCAAATACTTTCTGTAGGTTCTATTAGCTCCACCCCCTTGACAACATTCTGGGATAGATTCCACACCCATGAGGCCTATTTTTAAGTATCAGAAAGGTCTCGGTGACCTCATGTCCCCAACTTGTAAAAAGCTTGTAGAACTAACTTGTCCTATTAGAAGAGGGATAATAAACTCACCAGTCCTTCTCATCTTCTGTACTCTCCTGCAGGGGAGTGGGAGAGAGGCAGAGCTGATACCACCAGGACCTACATAATCTTCTCTCGTACATGCTGGCTGACCTCCTTGCCCTCCTTTCTGGCAGGCCTGTAAAAATGCTGGCTTAATTATGGGTGCAATTGTAGGTCCACAGTGACTTCTGAAGTGATCAGTTTCCAGGCAGGATGCTGCTCCTTAAGCTGACTTCTTATACCGATGGGGAACATAAGACATTTGGGGGAAAGGCTAGCAATCTGAATCTGTGCCAGGAACCTGCCTTCAAGGACACACTCTTGTTAGCAGATAACTAACTCCATTGATGCCTGTCCTGTCTTGCAGAACCAGTTTCCCGGAATACTCCCATTTTACAGAGGCCATAAACCATGAGCTATACACAAACTCCAGAGCGGGTTATCAGGGCTGGTGCCAGGCCAGGCCTTTGGGTGTGGCCTCACATCCCCCATCCCAACACACAGGGCTTTTAGCAAAGCCTGCGAAGGTCCAGAAGCCTGATTCATATTTGGGGGACAAATAAACTAAAGGGTATAAACGGAAAGCTTTCTCTATATTCACTCACTCAAGATTTGGAAACAGGCTCCCCTTAGTCACTATACTAGTACATCTTAAAATAAATGGGTTTTCCTGAATCTCCCAGTACTCCCTGTGTATTTTTCGGTCATCTGGTAACTTCTGTAACAACACAATCTACTCACACTAGCCCCTGCCTAGACAGATGCTTATCCACTGATGATGGGATTATGTCCCAATAAACCCATCATACATTTAAAATATCACAAGTGGGCCAAGACCGCTTTTGCTCAGTGGATAGAGCGTCGGACTGCGGACTGAGAGGTCCCAGGTTCGATTCCAGTCAAGGGCATGTAGGGGGCATGCAGGGGGCGTGCAGGAGGCGGCTGATTGATGTTTCTCTCTCATCTATGTTTCTGACTTTCTGTCCCTCTCCCTTCCTCTCTGTAAAAAATCAATGAAATATATTTTTAGAAAATAAATTTTAAAAAATACCACAAGTGGAAAATACATTTAATACACTTAACCTACCGGACATCATCGCTCAGCCCAGTCTATTTCAAACATGCACAGAACATTTCCATTAGCCCCGTGGTCGGTAAACTGTGGCTGGCGAGTCACATGCAGCTCTTTGGCCCCTTGAGTGCGGCTCTTCCACAAAATACCAGGGCCTGGGCAAGTCTATTTTGAAGAAGTGGCATTAGAAGAAGTTTAAAAAATGTGGCTCTCAAAAGAAATTTCAACCATTGTACTATTGATATTTGGCTCTGTTGACTAATGAGTTTGCTGACTACACTGCATTAGCCTATACTCGAGCAAAGCCTTCTAACACAAGGCCTATCTTATAAAAAATTGTTGAACATCTCGTGTAATTTATTGAATACTGCACTGAAAGTGAAGAACAGTGGTTTTAGAGGTACTCACCATTCACATACACAGCTGACAGCACACTGGGCCTGAAGAATGTTTGAAGCATTGAACTACAAGACACGCTGGCAACACAGTGCACTATGGGGTATCAGGGGATTACCCTACTGATTGCCTGGCTGACCGGGACCTGCCTCTTGCTTCCACTGACCAGTATCACTACCCTGGGAAAAGATAAAATTTTAAAGTATTGTTTCTACTGAATATTTATTGCTTTTCCATCATCACAGAACTGAAAAATCGTAAGTCAAACCATTGTCAAGTTGGGGAGCCTCTGCAGGACCTCACAGCAGGCAGCTCACTTGGGTAGAATCCCATCAAAACTGCTCAAGAATGTCATGTTTTCTGGCTTCTCAGGGCAGAGAAATTGTCTTCAGATCAATGCAGCTACTCCTTAGGCTTCCTGTCTGGGTATTGTGCTCCCTTGGCTTAAGCCAGGAACCCAATTCTGTGATCCTGTCTTCCCTTAACATATAGGGGTACATACTCCATTCTGATTGGATTGTATGTCAGCAAACATACAATTAGGGAGGAGATACCAGCCTCCTTTCTGAGAAACATCATTTTCACTAGCATGATATGATCCCCAGCAATGTTTTTTTGTTTTGTTTTTAAACATTGTTTCTAATATTTCTTCTTTACAAATCAACTCTACTGCGGCATCATTCACTCATAGTAAAATACATCATTTTAATATGTAAGTTCAGTTTTTTTAAGAAGACACTAACATTGCCACCACACGAAATAGTTTTGCCATGCCCTTTTGCAAATATGGTTTTAACTATGGCTCCAAATTGCTCCATGGATACATAAAATGTTAACATTAGGGAAAGCTGAGTAAAACAAAAGAAAACTGTGTGTACTATTTTTAAAACTTTTAATACGTCTAAAACTATTACAAAATTTTAAAGGCAGACAAGCTAAATCTAAAAAAGATAAGATTCAATTATTGAGGATGATTTTTATAAGGTAAATTTATTTTACTAAAACATTAAAATATTCTGATCCAATGTACTAATTCCATTTTTTAAATATAGTATTTTATTTACTTTTCAGTGCTCACTTATAATGTATAAGTTAATGTTTATTGTTTGTGGCACAAAAAAAGACTGAAGGAGCCTGAATGTGTTGCAGTGAGAGGGAAAATGACACATCTCAAATTAAAATCCAATCTGATCTCTTTAAAAATGATTACACTACTTGGATGACCCACAATGAATTTAATATAACCTTTCCAAAACATCACTTTGCAGTGTCACAACCAACCATCTGTAACATGTGTCCTACTCATAAACCTTATACGTCTATCTTTCATACGTGTGAACTACCGTGTGAAGAATTTTAGTATATATTTCATAATGTATGTGGTTTATCTTGAATTAAATACATCTGTTGAGATACCACAAATCACCGGATTAACTAAATCACATTCACCAAGTTCAAAAGTACACCGCTCTTCCCTCTGCCAACCATCAGACATGCATTACTCATAAACAGACCAATCGCTTCAAAATCGGTACCATTTAATGAGGTTAAATATTTAAAACCACCAGTATAGTCTGATTTTAAGAAAGGTATGTATATACATTTTGCACAACTGTTTACAATAAAAAATTTTTTGAAAGGAAATAGAGATAAAATTGTATTTATATTTTCCTCTAATTTACATAGCTAAAGCAACTGTAAAGTTCTCTTCCCGGATAAGTGTTTTACATTTGGATTTCCTACAGGAAGGAAATTAATCCAAATATTAAAATAAAAGTTTATGACATATGTAATTAAAAATCACCACAGGTCAACTGACAGACTCAAGTTTACTTAAAAATCATTACAAATTGTGAAAAATACATGTTATGCAAAATCTTGTTTTTAAAAGTAGCATAATACAAATCCATATAATCTAGGTAAACCCAAAAGTATAAACAATGTTTATAAATTACAGTAGTGTCTATACTGCCCTATCATGAAAGGAGGTATTCTTTGTAAATATGTATATTATAAATATATATATTATAAATTTTGGCACTGACTTCCTGCAAGTGCCAAAATTATTTTCACTTTAACCATTATTTAAGTTTGTAAAATGTATCTGAGAACTGAGTAAGTACATAGAATAAAACAGAACCCCTGAAACTGAAAATCATTATGAATGCCAATTATCTAGTGACTTGTTCAACAAACCACTTTTATGTATGGGGTGATTTTTTTCTTCTTTTTATTATGTGGCCTTAGAGGAACATGTTTTCAGTTATTGTTTCCTCTCTTGCTGTTGTTTCACATCTCTTATCAATGGGTTCCTTGGAATTTGCCATTATTTTACATCCAGAAATGTATTTTTATTCAATTCCCTGCTTCCACATAGACACAGAGCCTACACTGTCCTCTAGCCGTGGCTCCAACAGGGGCAGCATTTAAAATGTATCTGGCTGGGTGGAAGGGAGACTGGTTTTGAATTGAGGTATCACATGTTTCTTTCCAGCCTACCTTGCATTGTCTCTTTGGTTGTTATTAATTTCCTACTTCCCAAATATCTGGTTTTTGACTACCCATCTGGCCTCAACCTCTGATTTTCATATGTTCCTGGTTTGAGTTCCTCTGTCTCTCTGATTCCTGATGCACTGCTCCTCTAGATCTACTTCAATACATAGATGCTACTGGTTTCCTCAATCATCATTGGCCACAGATTACCACGAAACACAAGCTCTTAAATTATGTGGGTCACTGGTGCTTCTGGTCCTGGTTTCCTACCAGGCCTTTCCTCTCAGTCTGCTATTGTCTATTACTCTGGTCACAGTGTACATATAACACACTGCTTATAAAAAAGCCAACCTTATTAAATTAGTAACCTCATTTCACAAAAATTTCAAGTGGGTATGGCTCAATACTTTTCTTAATCAGTGAAATTCCTGACCAGGCAGACATTGTTTTTGTTGATGTCCACATTCTTAGTAGTAAAGTTGGCTCAAGTCTGACCTGAATTGATGGAGTGTTGCAATGTTATCAGACATGTGAAATAGCCTACCTTTCAAATGAATGGATCGGTTACAGAGTAGTTTGTTTTAATCAACAATAATAGTGCATGTCTACTATAAGCAACACACTATTTTAGGTACTATAAGAAATGTACTAGCTAATCATTTTTTAATAAAAATTAAAGTACTGAGTATCTAAACCTTGATCAAAAGTTCATTAAGAAATCTTTTAAACGAAAACCAATAAAATGCACCTAAGTCATTTTTTCTTTAAAGAAACCCTTTTGTGTCTAATTGGCACTTTTATTTACTGAAGCTAGTATTTTTCCCAGGAAGATATGTAATTGAATGACACTTTCACAGATTCATATTAAGAGGTAAATATTAAAAATCAGCAATATCAACAGATTATCTCCCAGATTTCCCGAGTTAAAGTGAATATATGTATCTACAATGCTGATATTTCTAAATTCACTACATAGTGGGAAACAAAGAAGATAACCTGTGTCATAATAGTTTGGTAACTTTCTGTGATAAAGGACAAATAAGTATATGTCAATTTAAAAAGAAATGATATTAGTTAGCTGATTCTAAATTCATGGGTTTTCAATAATAGTTTTTGAAAATCACTCATAAATTTAATTAACTTTTTACACTGTAAATTTTAACTAATCATTGCCTATTTTTTTTCTGGTTTAGTTTATTAGTTGGGAATTTCATACCTAGACAATGGTGTGTGTGTGTGTGTGTGTGTGTGTGTGTGTGTGTGTTTTGAGGCTTTTGGTGGGGTTTTAAAGGCACAGGTCTGTTTCTTACTTTAAAATAAAAAAAATAGTCCATATATATGCCATAAATATACAAAAAACACATTTAATTATAAAACATCAATTTTTAAAACGATTGTCCACAATGAGTAGATAATGCTGCAATGGCAATGTGCATTCTTACAAATGGAGGCCAATTCTCCAGCTGTAAAACTCCTCTTTTTCTATTTCATCCTTCATTTCCTGCTTTGTTGAGGTGACAGTCCACCGAAACAGCAGTCAAAACTCCATTCAAATTTTGAAATGATACATCTGTGTCTAATGATGGCGGATTATACAAAAAAACTGCAAGTCCATTGAAGAAAATGGTGACGATTTTACAAGTAACACCTAAATATAAAAAGAAAAATTAATTATGTAATGGGCCTTTATTACAAAAATCAATTCTCACAACTAGAAATTCTTTACAACTAGAAATTCATTACATTAAAAAGTAGAAGTGAATAGGCATTATAGTTCTATGTTTTAAATTTTTAAAACATTAGGATGAAAAGTGATTCTTTAATAAAAAAGGTATACATTTCATTGAACTATCCTGTATTTCCTTTCTAAACAATAAAAAACATACAATAATTATTTTATTCTTGGTTATAATTGTACATATTTATAAAATACATGTTGTAAAGAAGTAATTCCATATTCCATTTCCATTTTTATTAATAACTTATCTATAAAAAATTATAATCAAATGTTAACAACAAAGAAAAACAGCTTACAACATCCTTGAACATGAAACAAAGTTGCAGAGTTTTCATGTTCATAATGGAAAATAACTCTAAAAATAAAAAAAGCTTTAGAGTTCTTTGGAGAAATCCTCTATGAAAATATACCACATTCAATATTCAACCAAAGACTATCTAATAAAAGAGTAATATGCAAATTAACCATCACTCCACTATACTCACAAGCTATGCTCACCAGATAATCAGGAACGAGTATGCAAATGAACTCCAACAAAGATGGCTGCAGCCACAGAGCAAGCAAGAGGCTTGGGTTTCCCCAGTAATGGAGGAAGCCAAGCTTTCCACACACCCTGGACAGCCTAGGTCTCTACTCAGACTACAAAGTTTCAATTAGAGAAGATAAATAAATCCCAGATACCAGGGCCTCTGCTTGGGTAATGGGGGGCATGGCCAGTCTGCAAACCACATGTTCCTTGCCCAGGCTGCCCCACATCCCAAGGGAACCCCACCCTGATCAGGGACACCCTTCAGGGCAAACCATATGGCCCCCACTCATGCTACAGGCCTCTATTCTAGCTAATCCTATCTAATAAAAAATAATATGCAAACTGACCATCACTCCAACACACAAGATGGCTTCTCCCATGTAGTAAAAGATGACTGCCCCCATGTGGACACAAGATTGCCGCCACAAGATGGCCAGCAGGGGAGGGCACCAGCCTGCAAGGGAGGGCATTTGGGGGCAATCAAGCCTGCAGGGGAAGGAAGTTCAGGGTGACCAGGCCTGCGGGAGGGGGGGGGGGGGGAGTTGTGGGCACACAGGCTGGCAGGGAAGCAGTTAGACATCAATCAGGCTGGCAGGGGAGTGGTTAGGGCGTGATCAGGCTGGCAGGCATAAGCAGTTAGGGGCAATAAGGAAGGCAGGCAGGTGAGCAGTTTGGAGCCAGCAGACCTGGATTGTGAGAGGGATGTCCAACTGCCCATTTAGGCCTGATGCTATGTTCCAGATTGGAGAGGGTGCAGGCTGGGCTGAGGGATACACACACCCATGCATGAATTTAGTGCACCAGGCCTCTAGTTTACTTATAAGCATATACTAAAAAATATGAAACATCAAGATACACCTCACAAGCTTTGATTTGTTTTCAAAGAACTCAAATTTTGAATTCAGTTATATTAACAGAAACTAATTCTGGCCACATCACAAGCATTTAAATTCCAGTCAAAAAGCTAAATGGCCTTAAATGTAGTTTTTGCAGTATAGCTACTTTGTGTTAATCATTAATATTTTGCTCAAAATGTATATTTGAAAAACAAGAATAAGCTAGATATTTCTAGGTTTATAGGAAGATTAATTACATAAGTACCATTGTTACAATGTTTTTGAAAAATTTAAAGGTCTATATGTTTGGGGGATAAAATTAGTCACATTTATCACAGTAGAAAAGGAAACAATTTATCCGTATCTTTTGGTGAAAGAGTACAAACATAATCAATTACATTTTTAAACATGAAGATGTTTTAAATAAAAAATGCTTTTTAACAGGTAAAAGTACCAGGAAGATTAATTTTGTCTGTTCTAATCAATATTTATTCTTCCTTTTGTGCAAGTATAATTTATGTATTTATTTAGGCAGTGGATGTTTTATTACTCTGTCATCATAAATTCAGACAGCATACTCTGAGGCTAAAAACATATAAGAGCAACAAGCTCTCTTGATACATATGTCAAAATAACTGCAAACAAAATTGCAATAAAAATAACACACCATGAAAGTATTTTCTATCTAGAATTTGTTTTAAAATGTTTTAATTTCTTAGGTTGATTTAAAATTTTTATCTCACTCTTACAAACTAGATGCATTGCTTTGTTTCCTTAATCTTAACTTTGATTTACTGCTTAAACAAGACTGTGTAAGACAGACCGCCAAAGGTAAAAGAGGTTAAATATCACAGCTGCTCTTCTAAACGTAAGAAAAGGTTCTCGTAACATGCCTCAGAGCCAAGGACACTTCCCTACCTCAGCTCTGTGTGCTTTCCAAAGCCCAGGTACCTAAATGAAAATAATCCAGCCTTTTAGAATTCTCCTTCATTTTTTGTTAGACTTCCCAGAAAACTTTGAGAGAAGTTGTTAAAAGAAAATTAAATGATGTGTGATGTAATGAACGCTATTAATGTTCTTTGCAACCCGTGAATACCCGATCTGTGCTTCAGGACTGAACATTTCAAATACAAAGTAAGTAACAGTAACTTTTTTGTTTTTTTTTTTTAATCTGGACATCATTCATTTGCTCTGAAGTTATTAAGAAGTCACTACTTACTTATAGCCACAAGCATACGGGACATCCTGATGTTATCATAAATCCAGCAGGCTCCTTTAATTCCACATTCATTAACATCCCAGAGAATACATGTGCTGTCTATTGTGACACCAAAAATAATTGGTCCAGGTATTGAGCCTAAAGGATTATATGTGAAATACACATAAGTAAAGATTACAGTTTATAGTTATAGATTTTTATGTCCATGACTATACATATATCTTATACAAATAAGAATAGGTATTAATCTGTCCATTTGCAAATAAATCAGTTCATGTGCAAGTAATCCTATATAATAAAAGAGAAACATGCAAATTTGACTGTACCTTTGCTCCTGATTGGCTATGCTATCAGCCAATCAGGAGCGGGGGCGGGGCCAAGTGGCACGAACGCAAGGCCCGGAGGTGGAGATGAAACGGCGGTGGTGGTGAGTGCCCAGCCCCCGGGCACTGTGAGGGGAAGTGGTGGTGAGCGCCCAGCCCCCGGGGCCGGGTGGTGGCAGGCAGCGGGGCTGAGCTGAGCAGGGCCATGGCTGGGTGCCCAAGGCCTCACTAGAGGCTTTAGGCTTTGGGCAGGCTAGGGGTGAGCCATCAGTTGGACATCCCCTGAGAGCTTCCAGTATGTGAGAGGGGGCAGGCTGGGTTGAGGGACCACCCACCCCCAGTGCACAAATTTCATGCACTGGGCCCCTAGTATATACATATTAGGCAAGAATTCTAAAATAATTATATATAACTATATTTGTCTAACCAAGTAAAAATTACTGTAATAAAAATCTCTGGCATATAGTGCATTCACATTTTGTTAAGTGAATATTTATATTCACTGATTTTCTAATTTAATAAGTGTTTTTGAAATTTGCTATTATACTTCTAAAGAATCAAAATAAATTACTGATGCAAAATTAAGTACTAAATACAGTATGTGTGTTATACGTGTATATATGCATGTATGCACATATACATACATATTGACATATATTTGGATGCATGAGAATGCATGTGTACACACCACTATTAATACTAACATGCTGCCAAAACCAGTTTGGCTCAGTGGATAGAGCATCGGCCTGTGGACTGAAAGGTCCCAGGTTCAATTCCGGTGAAGGGGCATGTACCTAGGCTGCAGGCATATCCCCAGTAGGGGGTGTGCAAGAGGCAGCTGATCAATGTTTCTGACTTTCTATCCCTCTCCCTTCCTCTCTGTAAAAAAATCAATAAAATATATTTTTAAAAAACACTAACATGCTTTGTACTGCTATGTCAAACACATACCCTTCTCCATGTGAGGTCAAAAGGCACAAAACTTTCACATAATTAAAGAGCTTCCAATTGTTATAAATCAAATACATGATTAGAAGTTGTATTTCTTAGACAAAGGTTTCAGCTACATACAACCTATTCTTTCATGACCTGTGGCATGACAGAGTCAGAAGAGCACTGGACTGAATCAGGAGACTGTTTTCTTACTCATTTGCATCATTATTGTGTAACTATAGGCAAACCCCTAAATCTCTCTGGGCCTTCATGTACTCATCTGAAAATGGGAAAGTTGGTTCAGGTGACCTCTAATGTTACTACTTTTGGTCAGTTTTTAAAAAAGATCTTAATATTTTGTATATAATATGTTTGTCTTTCTTATTCTTCCTTCATCTGATATCTTATAAAATTTTCTAGTATAAATTATTTCTTCCATCAATTCTTATTTTTTTCATTATTGATGGAACATAATCATGCTGCAAACAGAGATAAATGCAGGAATAAAAAACATTATAATAGTTATAGATAAGACTAGCATAATTTGTTGGTAAAGGGTTTTATACAAATAGGAAAAACTGTCTCTTACTATGCTCTATTAGAAATGCATTGATGATCATATATTTCAAATAAATATGCTATACTCTTTAAGGTTATATTTGCAATTAAATTAGAAACAATAGCCAACAAAACAGGTAGGTAAAAAGTAAAGTCATTATTTTCTTATGTAATATACAAATAATATATCTTTAATATTGAAAAATAGTTTCTTCAACAGCAATGATGTAGTTTTCTACTGCATTTAAATCAATTACTTTCTTGGCATATACCATAAATAAATAAATCAATGACACTAATGAACAAAAATAACCAAATTACTAACAAATTGAGAAAAATGGCATACCTAATAATCGAAGCATCATAAACTGTATTCCCAAGGCTAGAGACCGTTGCTTTTGATTGACACACCTGGAGAGAGTAAATACACATGAGGCCAAAAAATGGTTGTGCAGTACATTCACACCGTGTCTCAAGTCTGAATGAGACACAGTGCTGGGACACGAGAGTTAGGGGGAGAAGAGAGACCAACTAGTCTTTAAAAACAAACTTGCAGTTGAAAGGTGACAGAGATCATTTTTTCCAAAATAAATTTTTAAAAAGCATAGTCCCCATCTTCTAAATAACTCCAATATCCATGTAGTGAAATATTAACAGACTCTCTAATGTTTTTAGACAGAGTCTCCAAAGCTCCTGTCCATCAAGAAGTCTGTGAAAAGCTCAGTATCGAGGAACCAAAAGTGAAAAGGGCAAAGTGTATTAGAGAGAAATAGAAAGGCTGGTGAGCTTATGGAAGGGCAGATAGGAAATACTTTTACTATGAGATGTAGGAGGAAGATCAACAAAAAGTACACAACACTGTGAAGATCCAGATGACAACTGCTTTCTTATTAACGCTGTTCACAGGAAGGCTTAAAATCATAGCACCTACTGGATAAAGTAGACTGCATGTCATTCTGATTCTGACATACATGAAATGCACTGTATTTCCAACATATTCATACGTAACTGAACATTTTTCAGCTTACAACAGAAGCCTCAGGAATGAAGCAGAGAAGCTAACTGTGTATGTAACAGGTGGACAATCTCAGGACACTTTTCACATACATGATCTCATGTAAACCTCATATATCTGGTGTTTAACGAAGTCGGTTTTTTAAAAGCATCAAACTAATGATCTTGTAAGGGCTGAATTCATCTTAGAACCAGTGGTCAATATAAACCAAGTCTTTTTTTCTTTTTCATTCAACATGCTGCCTTAGGGATGGCAAATTTCAAAAGGCAATACATACCTTAGGATGGACACAGTTATAGGAGTACCAGCCATAAAGGTAAAAACAATTGCAGCAAAGAAAATGCCAAGGAATATGGGCAAGTGTGTACATCGAGTTTTACATTTCCCAGCTTTAGCTTCATAACCAAAACTTCCTGTAGGAGGTGTTATTTCTGTTTTCATTTCAATACAGGAACAGTTGTAATATGCCTAGAATATTAAAAATAAAAATACCGAAAGTGTTTAATTTGAAAACATGTTTTATCATTGTAAATTAGGTGATCTCTAGACATGATTCTCTCCCAGAGTCTTCATCCATACACAGCAAATAATGCTGAGAAAGAGTAAATAATACTAAGGAATTAAACCAGGGAAAACAGCCATATTTATGAAGCAGAATCATCTCTATTTGACTTTTGTGTCCATTACTTCAATTTTTAACATATTATTGACTCAGGATTTACAAAACAAATTGATAAAAATATAACAATTATGTTATCACACTCTACACTACTTTAAATGAGCATGATTGTTCAAATAATTTATCTGCTCACTTCATTTCCATTCTAGGACATACAAATAAAGCATGCATAGTGACAATTTCACCATTACAATAGTTTAAAAGAACAAACACTATAATTTAAATAAGTGTTTCAGTAAAATTAACTAACATGTCACAAGAGTTGGGGAGAAAATTGCTGCTTTCAGTTAAACCTTTTTACTCTAATTTTCTGAACTTGTTGAATTGTTTTACGAAAAGCAAACTGTCTCCCTCTTAAGATGATATATTTATGAATGTAAAAACTAGAAGTGATTACATTATCTGGTAGGCTACTTTACATATAAATAACATACACATATAAATTAAGAATATGAAATGTTGAAAGGCAACATGTAAATAAATCACAAATATTACTTTTGCATAAAAAAAGATATTTTAAAAGTTAGTCATGATTATTTGTAAAGCCTTTTTGCATCTCAATTACAACCTTGCAATAAATCTTTTTACACATTAAAAGACTCAATGAATGAAGTCAGCAGAGCCAGAGAACTAAAAAGGAAGTGGAGCTTTTATTATTCTGAAGTCAGAGACCTTTCTGGGTGCTAAAATGTTCCATGGCCCCTGGTACTGATTCAGGACACCCAAACATGCAGACGACACCCCCAAATTGGACTATTTGAGACTCAGCAATCAGATGTATCAAATAATGAAGTAATGTCAACTTTTAAATTTTTCAGAAGAAAAAATGAGGTTTTTTTGTCTTTTTCTAAATGTATATTTTTATAATTTTTAAAAAATTATCATTATCACAGATGTACCCTTCCCCCTAGTCCTTCTCCAGTTTTGTCCAGTTTGTGATGAACTTTACAACTTTCTTACATAAAAAAATATACATTTGCCTAAATATAGTTGCAGTTAGTCAGTATCTGTTTTTATATTTTGGGCCACTGGTATTAAATATAAAACTAATATTTCTGTGAAGAAACGTGTATAAATATTACATTATTATCAGTGCATTCACCTATCTGAAATATTCTGTAAGAAAAAAAACCCAAGAAAAAATTAGATGTTTTACATGGAATATCCTATATATTAAAAGCCTAGTATGAAAATCATCCCTTTGACTGGGAGTTCAACTACTCGCTATGACGTGTGCTGACCACCAGAGGGCGATGCAGAACAGGCGGGTGTTAGCGACGCAGCAATGGCAGCAGTGGGCAGTGGAGGCACTGCTGCCCTGGTGGGAATGGGACTGCAGTGGGATGGTGTGAAGCAGGAGAGCATGCAGTGCCAGGCTAAGGCACGTCCAAGTAGGGGCCCAATCACCCCTCCAATCACCCCATAGACAGTGACCAGCAGCAGGAAGGGGCGGGGCTGCTGCCCAGCTCCCAGGCGCTGAGGGAGCCGGGCGGGGTGCCCAGCCCCAATCCATCACCCTGCAGGCAGGATGGTGGAGCAGGTAAGGGGTAGAGGGGCTGACTGGGGTGTAGCTGACCAGGAAGAGAAACCACAGGCATTTGGCTGGCTGGCCCTGCCCCTGGTCAAACTCCTGATCAATAAGACAATTTGCATATTAGCCTTTTATTATATATTTTCTTGCAATATTTTTTAAACATATTTTTATTGATATTAGAGATGAAAGGAGAGGGAGAGTGAGATAGAAACATCGAGGATGATCAGCTGTCTCCTGCATGTCCCCTATGAGGGATCAAGTCTGAAATCCTGGCATGTGCCCTGACCGGGAATCAGACAAGGAATCAAACTGTGACCGCCTGGTCATATGTCAATGCTCAACCACTAAGCCACACCAGCCGGGCAGATTTTACTTGCAATCTTAAATTTATTTTAATAAGGAAAAAAAAATACTACCATATTTTAGATATTCAAGATTGTTCTTTTGTCACCTTATTCACTGTGTCCTTTTTATATCATAATACATATTTCCCACAGTCTTTTTAGTGTTATCACATTATCTATTATTGCCACACATATTACGTAGTACTAGTGGCCCAGTGCATAGTTTTGTGCACACTGAAAGGAAATTAATTAGAAGAAACATTTTAATATCGCCATTCATCCTTTCTCTATAATAGAAGTGTCAACCAAATTCACGAATGACAATGAGAGAAAGAAACACGTGTGTGATTGGCGCCAGCAATAGCTTTATATGTATCGTGCATGTGTGAGTCAACATATATTTTTAAATTGCTAATGTGCATCATATGTACCAGCCAGTCAGTCAGTCAGATGGAAAGACAGTTTATCATTTCCCCTTTTATATATATACACATACATACTAGAGACCTGGTGCATGGGGGGTGAGAGTTGGGGGATGTCCCTCAGCCCAGCCTCTCTCTAATCTGGGACGCCTCCAGGGATGTCCCACTGCCCGTATAGGCCGATCCCAGTAGGATGGGGCCTAAATGGGCAGTCGGACATCCTTCTCACAATCCAGGACTATTAGCTCCAAACTGTTCGACTGCCTGCCTCCCCGATTGCCCCCAACCGCTTCTGCCTGCCAGCCTGATCACCCCCTAACCACTACCCTACTAGCCTAATTGATGTCTAACTGCTCCCCTGCCAGCCTGTTTGCCCCCAACTGCCTTCCCTTGCAGGCCTGGTCCCTCCCAACAGTCCTCCCCTGCTGGCCATCTTGTGTCCACATGGGGGCAGGATCTTTGGCCACATGGGGGCAGCACTCTTGTATGTTGGAGTGATGGTCAATCTGCGTATTACTCTTTCATTAGATAGGACAGAGGCCTGGTGCATGGGTGGGGACTGGTGCTTTGCCCTCAAGGGTGTCCTGGATCAGGGTGGGGGTTCCCTTGGGGTGTGGGGTGGCCTGAGTGAGGGACCTATGGTGGTTTGCAGGCAAACCACACCCCCCAGTGACCTAAGCAGAGGCCCTGGGGTCTGGGATTTATTTATGTTCTACAATAGAAACTTTGTAGCCTGGAGTGGAGCCAAGCCTTCTGCTCGCTCAGTGGTGACAGCCATTTCTGTCTGAAACTTTGTAGCCTCGAGTGGAGGCCTAGGTTAGGGCTGCAGAAGTTTGGCTTCTTCCATTGCCCTGGCAACCCTAGCCTCTTCTCTCTCCAGCTCTGCAGCTGCCGCCATTTCTGTTGGAATTATGTATCTTCTATAATTGAAACTTTGTAGCATTGAGAGGAGGAAGGCCTAGGCCGGTAAGAGCAGGCAGAAAGCTTGGCTTCCTCTGTTGCTGGGGAAACCCAAGCCTCCCTCCTGCTCTCAGTGGTGGCAGCCATTTGGTTGGGGTTTATTTGCATAAATTGCTCCTGATTGGCTGGTGGGCATGGCTGTGGGCATGACTTGATATGAGGTATGGTCAATTTGCATATTATGCTTTTATTATTAGATAGGATAGAATAGTAATGTGACTACTGTTTCCAAGGCTCTTAAATTTAGCTAAGATGAAATCTTTAGATTATATATATATAATACCATAAAATTGCTTTGGATTCTATTAAAACAATTTGACTATATTTAAAAATAAATATCTAGGTAAAATGATACACATTCCAATACAGAATTTAAATTAAATTTGTATTTGAGATTGAGATAATGATCTAATGTCCATATAATAAAAGACTAAGCGACCGTTACAGTGGAACGACCAGAACAACCAATCACTATGGTGCATACTGACTGCCATGGGGCAGACGCTCAATGCAGGAGCTGCTCCCTGGTGGTCAGTGCGCTCCCACTGGGGTTGTGCCACTCAGCCAGAAGCCAGGCATCATTGGCGGGAGCCTCTCCTACCTCTGCGGCAGTGCTAGCTAAGGGGCAGCAAACCAAGTGGTAAGGAGCAGTGAGCAGGTGGGCGGTAAGAAGCAAGGGGTCCCAGACTGCGAGAGGGCACAGGCTGGGCCAATACCCTCTTCTCCCCCCAGTGCATGAATTTCATGCACTGCATCTCCAGTTTTTTAATAAATCCATGGTGTGTCAAATAAAAGCAACAAATACTTATGATGTTTCTACTATGTACACTGTAGTTAGCAAAATAGGACAAGTTCCCTGACTTCAAAGGAGGTGTATAGTTGATTAAAAAAAAAAATAAAACAATCCAAAAAAATAAGTATCACTTTACTACTGTAATAGAAGTAATGTTACAAAGATGTATGTAACAGCCGAGTTACTTTTTTGACAACAGCTGCATCTCAGATTTAAAAGAAAGCTCTTTTTCTGTTGGTGTGGTTAGGTTTAGTGTGTGTGATTTTTGGTGTGTGCGTGTGCGTGTGCGTGTGCGTGTGTGCATGTGCGCGCATGCATGCACGTGTTCATGTGCCTGTTTAAGATAAGGACAATTACCGTGACATCTTCCGTCTTAACTAATCCTAAGTGTACAATACATAATTGTTGACTATCAGTATAATGTTGTGCAGCAGATCTCTAAAGCTTATTCATCTTGTGACTGAAGCCTTATGCCTGGCTTCTGAATAGGGGAGGTGGGCCCCGAAGGAAAGAACAGGCATTGTGTGACTCCACAGAGGGATCAAGAAGGCCATCCATACATAGACAAATACACTGCCTCATTAAAGTGAAGCAGCAGACACAAGTTACCTCTGAACGTCTCATTGAAACAGAACTTTTACAACCTGCAAAGCAGGGAGAAAAGTATTGGACTCCATCTCTGCCACAGACAGGATAATAATGTGACCGCATGCAGTTGCAGTTGGCATTACACGGAGTGGTCAAGTTTCCCAGGTTTCCTGTCCTGTCAATAAGAAATGCAAGACGGGCAAATTATCTCCGTAATATATTTAATGAATAGTCAAGAAGCATTGTTATATTTTTCCCTGTAGTCATTTATTCACTCACTCAGCATATATTTAATTACTAAGTAAACAAAATGTCAAAAATAAATGTCTGTCTTTTCCCACAGAGCTTAACTTCTTGTAGAAGAGAGAAGCATTTGAAACAATCTATCTATTTAAAACCCTAATTTGCAAACAGACCTAAAGGCAGAACAATCGAAGAACCAGTTGCTATGATATGTGCTGACCACCAGGGGGCACGCATGGAACATGGCAGCCATTGGCCGCAGCAGAATGAGCGGGGGCGCCAGACCAAAGTGGAGCACCGGCCGTTGTTATCTGGGTGAGCCTCCGATGGTTACTAAAAATTCTTTGCTCCCACACTCCGCGGTCCCACCCAGCGCTCGCACCTGCTGCCAACGCTGAAACTGCTGCTCGCACCCACTGCTGGCTCCGATCCCTAGGTGCCGTCAGCAGATGCAAGCAGTGGCTGCCGGCCCCTATCACCCCTGAGGGCTTCTCCACCTCCCACTGCTGCTGAGTGTGATCTGGGCAGCAGCCGCTGCTCACATATGCTGCCAGCACCGGCCATGATTGCATCCCCTGCAACCCAATCACTCGGTGCTGTCAGCAGGTGCAAGTGGGGCCGGCGCCATCAGTGAGTGGGAGTGGTGGCAGCTGGAGCTGGGCTGCTGCAGACAGGGGACTAGGGGTTGTAGCAAGAGGTGTTGGGCAGGGTGCGGAGGATGGGCCGAGACCTGCCCCTGTGCCCACCACAGCCTCGCAGCCCACAATTCCTTTCAAGGTGCACAAATTCATGCACTGGGCCCCTAGTAGTTATATATTATGTCAGTGAGAAGAAAAATAGGCAGAGTAAGCAAAGAGTTTCTCATTTGATAGCAGAGAACTCCTTTTTTTAGGGACGAGGGGCTGATTCTGAAGATTGCCAGGAGCATCCCTTATAGTTGTGACAACCGAAATATCCCAGGAATACAAAGAAATTTTTAAAACTGGAAAGATGAGTAAAATCATGGTGTTCAACATATTCATTTTATCAACAGGAAAAAATGAGGCCCACAGAGATTAACTTACTACTTTTCTTTCTTTGCCAAATATAATACTCCTGGTTTCCAAGCCTCAGTGTTGTTTCAAGCTGCCTCTGAAGAGGAGCCAATATAAAGGGTTACCGTAAGCAAGGAAACTTCTCCAGTCCCCTCTTTATTCATTGACTTAGCCAATATATATTGAGATAAGTGCTGGGCCCTATGCTAGCTACTGAGAATACAAAGCTGAGTACGCTATTCATTGTCCTCAAAGATTTCAATCTAGGAGTAGAGAGAGATGGGCACATAATTATACACAGTCTGGTGAGTGTGGTTAAAGTAGAAAATACCAAGGGACTCACATCTATATCACTCATCTGTCAAGGTGGTAAATGAGTGTTACACTATCCAAAACTTTTTGTTCTTCCAAGAGGAACATACAAAAAAAGTCATTTTTGGGGACAGGTTTGGGTGAAATTTACAGATGTGAAAGCCAGGTCTGCCCAACTTACTTCCACAGCCCCAGATATTTTTCTTCTATTTCCATACACAGGACTGAGTCCATTCAAACAGGTCCCTGAGCCTAGCCTTCACTTTCTAGCATTTACTGACTTAATAAATCTCCTCTACTTTTCCCTCTTCTAAAATCTTCATCTCTCTAAACTTTTCACATCCTGAAAGGATATTTAATCCCATTTTTCTCTTATGCCTTGAAGCCTTTACTGAGTCTAGTAAAAGGAAACTGAAAAGCTCTCTTTCTGAATTCCATACTCTTTGTATGTCTCTCATTACCGAATGCATTGTTCATTCACTGTTTTGTTTCGCAGTCTCTCTTACATGGAAACCTCCTGCAGTGTATGGATTTTTGCAGTAAGTTCTGCCAGAGGGAGCAGTCAACAAATGCTGACCACATGCAGTGGGGCTGAATTAAAACACAGGTTTAGAACACTCGGCATCTCATTGATGTAAAAGAATGACAGACACGAACAGCAACTACCAGTCATAACTGTTAATGGCAAGCTTTTCCAAAGTGTATCTCCTTAGGTTATCTGAATGCCATATCATACAAAATCATGGAGTCCCTGACCGGGAGTACCATCTCCCTCAACAGCCCCAAACATATAAAATACACTGCCACGCAGCCTCCTGCCTGAACCCCTTGCTCAGGGCCTAGGACTTACGTGTGAAAAAGGCACAGAAAAGCAGGACGGTTAAACCGGTCATAGGTAGAAACATGTGTACAGATCAGAGGATAGGAAATCATTTATTCCTCTACAGTAAACATGAACTTCTAAAGCAGATAAAGCAATGATTAGTATCACTTAGGACTAGCTTCATCTTAATTTCTCTCCTAACCCATTTTCAACCCACTTAAAACAAGACTTTCACCATAGGGAGGCATCTTCATTTTTTGAAATTTAAATGAATAGGAACATACAATGCGGATCCCCTCTGGGCAGAGATTCTGCTATATTAAACCACTGTAACCCTGAGCATAGTGCCCAGTACACAATAGCTGCTCTCTGAATAAATATCCAACTTTTAATAAGATGTCAATTATTTAAACTAAAAAATAAAAGGTGCCTACTCTTACAAAAGAAGGATCCTTTCAGCCGAGACCAGTTTGGATCAGCGGATAGAGCGTCGGCCTGCAGACTGAAAGGTCCTGGGTTTGATTCTGGTCAAGGGCATGTACCTGGGCTGTGGGCACACCTCCAGTAGGGAGTGTGCAAGAGGCAGCTGATCGATGTTTCTCTCTGAATCGATGTTTCTGACTTTCTATCCCTCTCCCTTCTTCTCTGTAAAAAAAAAATCAATAAAATATATATTTTTTTAAAAAAGGAAAATCCTTTCAGTTAAAACATTAAAAAGCCAATTTCTCATAATTTTATCATATATTTAGACATACACACATAGTTTATTACTCTGATATAAATATCAAAAAGCACTGAAACATACTTACCCGTTATATGACTCAGACACTCCCGCAAATGGCTCATTTTCACAGCTGGCATAAACAAATACAAAGCTCAACACAAGTGCAATTAAAGATGTGAGCAAAGCAAACTTCATTGTGTTTTTGCATGTCATTTTGAACTTCGAAACAAGAACACCACCTAAAATCTGACCCAGAGCAGCTCCAGGAATTAAAATAGCCCCTAATGAGAAAGAAGACAGAAAACATAGAAATATACTCAGTAACTCCTACCAACAATTAGAAAACATCAAAAACAAACAGCAAATCGGTCTTAACATGCGAAAGCACTTGTGATTTAGACACATGAATAAATGATTTGTTATATTAAGAGATTAATAAAAATTAATGTTTTAAATATTATTACTATATAGTCTCCTTAGCTATATAGAAATACAGCATCTGTACCTATCAAGTTCATATAAAATACGGATTGATGTCAGAAAATCAGTAACTTTTATCAAAATCAGTATAAAGTTTAAATTTCAAGGACTCAGCTATCCAAAAGTATATGCTATTCCATTAGACAATTAAATTGGTACAGTAAGATTACATTAGGACAAAAATAATGTTTTTACCTCCAAGGGTAGCTGCAAAGCTGGATGACAACCCAAATTGGTTTTCTATGAATTTAGGTAAAAACGTAGCAAATCCAGTAGTAACTAAGGCTTCTGAAGAAGTTGATATAACTAAACACATAAAGACAGTATTCCTCAGGGAATTCTGAAGAAAAAATATAATTCACCAAGTGAATAACTATGATACAGCACAGAATGTGCAAAATACCACACAGAATGGCAACTTTTTAATAAAAACTACTTATCCATACATTTCAGCTTTTTCTGCCAGCATAAAAGTATAAATATGGGTTAAATAGCTTTATTTAGAGAAAATGTATCTATGAAGCACTTGAGAGGATTGACAAATGATGCATCAGTAGGATGACTTTGCCTTGTCATATGCACGGGACCAGGAAAAGGAAAGCGTACCCTTCTCCAGTCTTACTATAAAACCTCCATACAATAAATCTGTCCCTTATCTGACATTTTTATTGTGTTCTGAATTGCTATGTCCAATAAGTGAGCATAGAGAATGGTCTTTAAGCATCAAACGTGTAGTACTGTTCTGAGTCTACATCTCAGCAGTTCAGAATCTTAAACAGGCAGAGGGCTAAGTCATTTTTAAAAGGCATCTATGTTGCCAGACTTCTCAGAATGTCATCAATCTATCAGAAGGGAGTGTAGACATTCATTAATTCAATATACTTAACCCTACATTGAAAACCAAAGTATAGTTCTGGAATATTAAATACAAAAAATTTTATAAAACCAACCACAATACATACACACACACACACACACACACACACACACACACACACACACAAAAGAATCGGAGAAAAATTAAATAATTTCAAATCTCAAAAAGGTAAAATAATGTCTTCATATATAAAGCTTTTATGATGCTAAATAGAAAGAATGCTTTTCTGCTGAGTTCAAAAAGAATAGACCATAACACTTTTGTGTCTTTAACCCCAAGTTCAAGCCAATTAACCACTAACCTCCACTTCTTTCACAAGGCAAATATATAGGTTTGGCATTCTCAAATATACTTACAATTCAGTGATAACTGATTGATCCATTACATAAAGAAAATGGCATGGAATAATGGGTTATTGTGCTAATAAGGAACCACTGAATATTGATATTGCCAATAAGATAACTCATGTTCTTTCAACCATTCTATTCTGAAATAGTTTTCATTTACTCAGAGCTCAAAATATTAAATCTGGAGGTTTTTTTATAAGAGCTAAAATAATAGTAAATAAGAAAACAGCAATGAATGCATTGTGGAAACAGTCAAACAACAACGCATTGTGGGATTATTTGTATGGATATATATGTGTTTATGTGTATATGTAAGGTATACATATATTTACGTGCGAGGGTGTGTGTGTGTACGAATCATACTATTTTACCTTTAGCGCAGCTGGAAAATCTTTAAAACTTTTCCCAAAATTCTCATCTATATGTTCTAAGGAACTATTACTCTGATGAATCTGGGAATTTTTTCCATCTTGAGCTTTTGCTGTACCTAAAAAAAATAGTAAATGTACTTGGTCTATCACCTCACTCTTCATTTTAAAAAATGCTTTTTAATTGACACACATTTCTACATGTATATAAATTCCATAACATAAGAAGCCAGTTCCTCTTTTTGTAAAAACAAACAAACAAACAAAAAAACACCTCTATCAATATCCAAGTCTGCAATCTGACAAGAGTTACTATTATTACAACTAACTAAGGAAGTTCCAACTGGTCTAAAATTTAAGATGAGACACTCTTCCTCTAATCACATATTTATTCTCTTAATTTAAAAAACTTTCTTTAAAAATATTTCTTTTGCTCAAATGTTTCTCTTTCACATCTTTTATATACTAAACAAAGTATGCTTGTAACTTTCTTTTACTCTCTTTAATTCTAACATGCTTTGCAGATGAAACAATGTTTAACATCTATTAACAGGTCCTTCTGATTTTTAATAATGGTTCTATGACTAAATTTGAGAAAACAATTAATATATTGAGTCATAAGTTGGATGGTCCAAGAGAGGAGAAAAAGAAATCAGCCAAGCCTGTGTGGCTCTCTGGTTGAACACTGAGCCAAGAACCAAGAGGTCCCCAGTTCAATTACAGGTCAGAACACACGCCCCTGGCTGTAGGCTCAATCCCCTGTAGGGGGCATACAGAAGGCAGCTGATTGATGTTTCTCTCTCATCAGTGTTTCTTTCTATCCCTTTCCCTTCCTCTCTCTAAGAAAATCAATAAAAACATCTTTAAAAAATAAAAAAGCAATGGTTCTACCTACTTCTCCTGTCAATATTTGTTTTGCTCATTTCCAAATGGTAATCCTCTATTTTGTTTTAAATAACAGAAACAATAACTGAGCCTAGAGACAAATACATACGTGCATATATAAGCAAACAACAATGTATTATGGAAATATTCAAACAACAATGCATATCCTATATAATAAAGAGGTAATATGCAAATTGACCTTCGTGCCCTCACACAAGATGGCCACCCCCATGTGGTCAAATATGGCTGCCACAAGATGGTCGGCAGGGGAAGGCAGTTGGGGGTGACCAAGCCTGCAGGGGAGGGCAGTTGGGGGTGACCAGATCTGCAGGGGAGCAGTTAGGCATCAATCAGGCTGGCAGGGGCGTGGTTAGGGGACAATAAAGCTGGCAGACAGAAGTGGTTAGGGGCAATGAGGAAGGCAGGCAAGCGAGCAGTTGGGAGCCAGCAGTCCCGGATTGTGAGAGGGATGTCCCAGATTGGAGAGGGTGTAGGCCAGGCTGAGGAACACACCCACACCCACACCCTCTTCAATCTGGGACCCCTCAAAGGATGTCCTACTGCCAATTTACAGGGATTGGGCCTAAACCAACAGTCGGACATCCCTCTCACAATCCTGGAGTGCTGGCTCCTAACTGCTCACCTGCCTGCCTGGCTAATTGCCCCTAACAACTCTGCATGCTCGCCCCCAACTGCCCCCCTGCCACTGGCCTGATCACCCCCAAATTCCTCCCCACCAGCTGATTACCCTCAATTGCCCACTGTGCCAGTGTGCTTACCCCCAACTGCCCCCCTGTTGGTCTGCTCGCCCCCACCTCTCCTCCCCTCTGGCCTGCTCACCCCCAATTTCCCCTGCTGGCCTATTCACTCCAAATTGCCCCTACCCCACTATCCTGATCACCTCCAACTGACCTCCACTGATGGCCTGCTTGCCCCCAAATGGCCCCCCTGCTGGTCTGCTTACCCGCAATGGTCCCACCCCCCAGAAGCTTGATCACCCACAACTGCCGTCCCATCTTGGCCTGATCACCCACAACTGCCCTCCCCTCTTGACCTCTAATTGCCTCTACCTCGGCCCCGCCACCATGGCTTTGTCCAAAAGAACATCCGGAAAATCTCCGAGTCTAATAAGCATATTATCCTTTTATTAGTATAGATAGAGGCCTGGTGCACGAATGGGGGCCAGCTGCTTTGCCCTGAAGGGTGTCCTGGATCAGGGTGGGGGTTCCCTTGGGACATGAGGTGGCCTAGGTGAGGGGCCTGTGGTGGTATGCAGTCCAGCCATGCCCCATATGGTGAGGATCCCTGCTAAGGGCATGTGGCCAGCCTGGGTGAGGGGCTGAGGGCTGTTTTCAAGATGGCCACAGACCATTTAGGGTGGGAGTTCCCATTGGGGTGCCTGGCCAGCCTGGCTGAGTGGCTGATGGCTGTTTGCAGGCTCGTCAAGCCCCCAGCAATCCAGGCCCAGAGCCCTCCTTTTTATCCTTTCCTTTTTTCTTTTTTTTTAGTGCCTCCTTGAGCGGAGGCTAGAGCTGGCTGGAAGCAGGTATCTGGGATTTATTTATCTTCTATAGTTGAAACTTTGTAGCTTTGAGTGGAGGCCAGGGCTGGCCAGGGTGGACAGGAAGCTTGACTTCCATCACCAGGGACAACTCAAGCCTCCTGCTCGCACCAGCTCTGTGACCATGTCCATCTTTGTTGGGCTAATTTGCATACTCGCTCCTGATTGGCTGGGGATATAGAATGATGGTCAATTTGCATGCTTCTTTATTAGTGTAGATATATACGTGTGTAAATCCTATCTAATAAAAGAGTAATATGCTAATTGACTGCACCTCTGCTACACCTACAAGCCACACCTATCAGCCAATCAGGAGCAATTATTCAAATAAACCTCAACCAAGAAGGCGTGGCTACTGAGAGCAGGAGGCAGGCTTGGGTTTCCCTGGCAATGGAGGAAGCCAAGCTTTCCACCTGCCCTTTCCAGCCTAGGCCTCCATTTGATGCTACAAAGTTTCAATTATAGAAGATACATAACTCCAACAGAAATGGGAACAGCCACAGAGCTGGAGGGAGCAGAGGCTAGGGTTGCCAGGGCGATGGAGGAAGCCAAGCTTCTGCACCCCTGGCGGGATTAGGCCTCCTCTTAAGGCTACAAAGTTTCAATTATTGAAGGTAAATAAACCCAAACAGAACTGGCTGTCACCACAGAGCGAGCAGAAGGCTTGGCTCCGCTCCAGGCTACAAAATTTCAATTGTAGAACATAAATAAATCTCAGATACCAAGGCCTCTGCTTGGGTCCCCAGGGAGCATGGCTGACCTGCAAACTCGACCAGGCCACCCCACGCCCCAAGGGAACCCCAACCGTGATCGGAGACACCCTTCAGGGCAAACCAGCTGGCCCCCACCCATGCACCAGGCCTCTATGCTATCTAATAAAAGAGTGATTTGCAGATTGACCGTCACTTCAACACAGAAGAGGGCTTCCCCCGTGTGGTCAAAGATCCTGCACCCATGTGGACACAAGATGGCCACCACAAGATGGCTAGCAGGGGAGGGCCGTTGGGGGTGATTAAGCCTACAGGAGAGGGCAGTTCGGGGTGACCAGGCTGGCAGAGGAGGGTCCTAAACGGGCAGTCGGACATCCCTAGAGGGGTTCAAGATTGGAAAGGGTGCAGGTTGGGCTGAGGTACACTCCTCCCTCCACCCCGTGCACGAATTTCATGCACAGGGCCTCATATACATACATACATACATATATATATATATTTGAACTTCATGATTATACAGAAGCAAAATATCAGAGAGAAAGAAAGAGATATTCTCTTCTATTAATCTTTTCTTTTTTGAACAGGCTGTAGTGAAAATGAGTATACTATAGTATGTGTTTGATGATAATTGAAAGAAAAGCACTGTACTTTCAACAGCAAATAATAAACATAATTGATTTAAGGTAGATGGGCTCTTGAAATTAGTGACTAACTAAATACAGACTAATAGTTTAAAAGATATTGTATCTTAGCCAAAAACGGTTTGGCTCAGTGGAAATAGCGTCAGACTGCGGACTGAAGGGTCCCGGGTTTGATTCCGGTCAAGGGCATGTACCATGGCTGCGGGCACGTCCCCAGTGGGGGACGTGCAAGAGGCAGCTGGTCGATGTTTCTCTCTCATCGATATTTCTGACTTTCTATCCCTCTCCCATCTGCTCTGTAAAAAGCCAATAAAATATATTTAAAAAAATAAAAATAAAAAATAAAAAGATATTGTATCGTCTATATACAGCAAGATTCAGATAATAAGCAACAAATTTAGTAAGTATATAGTAAATAGGTGAATATATATAGTTTTGTTGATTATGAATTGAAAATTAAAGGAAACCATGAATATTAAGATTGCTCCCTAATATTTCCAAAAATAGAGAAAGATATTCAAAAGTTTGCATAGGCATAAAATTGAGATTCTTAAAAAAAATAAAATAAAATAAAAAATTCCTAGGGTTCCTACCAATCATATAGAAAGCAACACTTGACCTAGAATTGGACTAAAACGTCCCTGTCTTAAAGATATTATTTTTACCTGGCAAATGTTTTGGAAAGCAAGAAAAAGGTATTATTAAACACCAAGCACAGAAACAAGCCATGAGAAATCCAATCCACCATGCCCCGAGCCATCGCGGGTCATCCTCAGCTATGTCAGTGCTATAGGACAGAAAAACAAAAGGCCAAAGTCAGCTCCATTTTGTTCATTAAAACTCACTTATGATAATCATACACTTTATAATTCAAGTACATTTATAGAGTAATATTTTTATGCTATCCAAAATTTTAAGAGGAGCCATTCTGATTAGCCACACAACAGATAGCAAGCATAAATGAGAGCTGTAAGAATAATGGTTTGCAACATATTTCAGACTGGCAAATAGAACATAAAATTTTAGACTATTTAATACTAAATATACTATTGAAAGTATACATAGAATTTCTTAAGATTCTTTATCTAACATTGGCTAAGTCTTCATTCTCTACTATATTAAATACGGCTCACAGCATATCTGACCTGTGTTAAAAGCCCATACACTGTGCTTCAATTCCAGCATTCTTTTAAATATAAGTCTTTAGAAAATGATTCATTACATTTTTATAATAGTTTCATATTTTATAATAGACTCTTCCCCAAAATACTCCACTCCCACAAACCTTATGCAATTCTCCATTAAAATTAAAATGTCCTTTCTTAAAATCAGCTCTCTGCTTCAAGGCTTCCCCTGACACCTTTTTCTATAGTCTCTATATAAGATAAATAAATATTACCTATTACTAACCTCCATGGTCAGTTATTAAAACTGCACCACTGTGAGCTCTAAGATATCATCAGAGATACTAGAGAACTTAGTCTGAGAATCATACACTCTTAATTCTTCAAGCTATCTACCTCCAGTTAAATCTACTAAAAACATAACTAAATTTGATTAACTTCTTCTTTTGAACAACTTATGGCATCTTATATGTGTACAGAAAAATTATACTAGGTGACTATTAAATATCCTTCTTTATGAATAATACATGTTTTATACTAAAACATGGTATGAATTAACTCATGAAACAATGTAATGAAAACATTACATAAAAATAAATTGTGTCTTCAGTTTTGTTTCCTGAAAAAAATCTTCACACTATGCTAAAGAAATACTGTGAAAATATTTGTCTATGATGTTAGCACTGAAATATTGAAATAAATCTAAATAAAAGAAAAACAGATATTGTCTTGCCTTTGTTCCAAACCAACATCGATGTACATGGTTAACAGCTGTCCTCCCAGCACATACCCAACAGCAGGGCCTAATATTGACATAGAATAGCCAATTCCTGGTAGGACAAAGACAAGGAAAATTATCATCTGTACAAGTTTGCTTTAAATATCTAACAATAGTAAAGATAAAAATATTTTACTGTAGAAAAACCAAAATGGTTAGAATTACATGAAAATTACACATATTAGCCCTAACTGGTGTGGCTTCGTGGAGAGCCTCAGCCTGAGGACCAAAGGCTCCTAGGTTTGAGTCTCGCCAAGGGCATGTACCTGCAATCAATGTGTTTCTATCACATCAATGTTTCTCCTTGCCTTTCCCTCTCTCTTCCACTTTTTCTAAAGGATCAAAGGAAAAATATCCTCAGGTGAGGATTAACAACAACAAAAAAGAAACAATTACATATACTTTCACTAAAAAAAAAAATATGTGATGCCATTTGAATGGTATCACTTGTAAAATCCAGAAGCTTAAGTTATATAATTTAAAAGCTATTATACTGAAATAGTAATTGCAATAATAATAAATTGCAATAAATCGTTATTATAAATCCATGAAGGGTTATATCTTTAACTGGTGGCAGTGGTAGTGCATCGACTATCTTCATCCTTTATGGATGGTTACAGTAATTATTGTTTTCAATCCTTATGGAAAATACATGAAAGTATAAGCCTTTTCCATTCTGTACACACTACAAAAAGCCTTCTTTATTTTATATTACAGCAGCTAATAAAAATCTGGATCTGGTCATTAGTCTGTTTCTTAAAACCAAGCAATTCATTTAGTGATATGGTTTTAGTGAATGTCCCATTTTCACTCGCAGCAGAATTAAACTGATCTTATTTCTCTCAGATATGTAAAAATTCATCATATGTAACATTTAAGTTTTGCAAATTAACCCCTCACCAAACTCTGAATCAGTGGGTACCCTGACCGTGGGCTTCCCAGCCTCGTTTAAAGAAATAAATGTATGTTGTCTACAAGCTAACCAGTCTGTGATATTCTATTATGAATGGACTAAGATAGTCCTCTACATCACTAGTAGAGTAATAAATTAATAAAGTAAAAACTGATGTGCAAATAAATTGCATATTAATTGGCTCTAGGACCATAGATTGGCCGTAGGGCCATATAACTCTACCTTGCAGGTACATCAGAAAAGGAATTTGAGATAAACTTATGCTAACAAAAAATCAGATCACAAAGGAGGAGGGAGGGGGGATCCAGTTATATATCAAAAGGGTTAATCTGAAGTGGAAAAATCCACAGTGTTTCTGGGAACTATCTCGTGTTTTCTTTTGTTGACTTTGGTCAGTAGGATGTAGTAAGTCCCATAGAATGGCAGAGCTCCGTCTCCACACCCTGTGTAAATCAGCCTGGCATTTGAGCGCTCGAGAGAGTCTACTGCTTGAACGGCACTTCCAGGAAGGCTGGCATTCCCAGTATAGGAAACAGTGCAGGACATTCAACAAAATTCAATGAAAAGACATGTTATCTCAGTAAATAATAATAAAAAAGCAATACTGCATGTATCTCATAGATACTCTTATGATATTACAATTAATTTTAAATAGGCATATGTTATGCTTTACTTATAAATTTAAGCATCAATATAAGATGAAAAGATATCCAGACATTCATATTACAGAGCAAACTTACCTATATAGAGAGAAGATTTGTGTGTGGGTACAGAGTCATCAAGAAAGGCTGTTCCCAAGGTATAGAGGGGAGTTCCTCCTGCTCCCAGCAACAGTTGTCCCAAGATGAAGACATACAAGTAGTTGGAAAGTGAAGAACTTGAAGAGGTACAACCGGTTATATTCCTTGATATTGAGCAAGTATCTTTAGAAAAGGGAAAAATAAAGTTGTAAACATAAAGAAATTCAGAGAAAGACAAACACCATATGATTTTACTTATATGTGGAATTTAATGAACAAAATAAATTAACAAACATAATAGAAACGATGCTAGAGACAGAGAACAGACTGACAGTTGAAAGAGGGGAGGGAGCTGGGGGCTGGGTAAAAAAGGTGAAGGGATTAAGAGAAAAAAAACACAAAAAATAAAACGTATGGTGATTATCAGAAGAAAAGGGGAAAGAGGAGGAGGTAGAAAAGGGCATAAATGGTGACAGGATACTAGATTTGGGGTGGTAAATACACAAAACAATATACAGATGATGTATTATAGAATTGTACACTTGAAACCTATATAATATTATTAAACAATGTCACCCCAATAAATGCAATAAATGAATACATGAGCACAAAAAAAATCTATACAAAAAGAAATTCAGCTAATAATTTAAATATTTATCTTGGAGAAATGGTTGATTCTAGGACTGGGCAAGAATTATACAGGATGAGCCTGGATCACCTCATAGTGCCAACAAGTAAAGAAGTCTTAAAAACGAACAAAGAAAACCCCACAATGATGGAGGTCTGTCAAAGGGACACATGAATCAACTGAAAGGATTCTGATAGCCAAAGCTGGAATAATTTGAGCAAAAAAAATAAAGTAGTGTTGGAATACATATATTTTTAACTGGTGGTAGGAGTAGTACATCAACTAAATGTGGGAGAAAAAGACAAACCTTTAGTTCAGAAGCATGTCTTGTAATTTATGTCAATAGTCTACCCTCAAAGAGGTGGAGCGTAATACCCCACTTCTAAAGTGTGGGTGCACATACCGACTTTTTTCCAAAAAGTACGTATGGAAGGCAAAAACAAAGGGTGACTTCACAGCGTACTGACCTGAAAAACAGTACCTCAGTGAGGTGATTAAGATCATCATCAAGAGTGATAAGTGATGTTGAGAGAGTGTATACCCTTGATATGATGTGATGAAATGCCATTGGTTCTCTCCTAAAAAACTCATAACCCCAGTCTAATCACCAGGTAAATCCCAGTTGAAGGTTATTCTACATCTGACTAGCACTTCTCAAAACTGCCAAGGTCATAAAAAAAAAAGGGAAATAACTGAGAAATCATAGCCAAGAGGAACCAATTGAGCATGACAACTAAATGTTACATAGTACCCTGCATCAGATCCTGGGACAGAAAAGAACATTAGATAAAAATTAAGGAAATATGAATAATGTATGAAGTTTGGTTAATAATTATAAACCTTAATGGATGATATATCAACACTGGTTCATTAATCATAAGAAAGGTAGCACATAGACTTAATAATAGGTGGAAATGGAAACTATATACTACCTTCACAATTTTTCTGTAACTCTAAAATTGTTCTAAAAGTCAAGTTTAAAGTACAGAATAAAACAACCCATTATAAATACAGGCTTAAACTTTCATAGAAATTAATAGTAAGTAAATTAATAGTAAATCTCATAAATAAATAATGAAGCTATTTAACAGCAATTTTAATTAAGCAGATTCCACCAGAAGATGCAAGAACAGGAAAAGTTAAAACAACAGAATTTGATTTTCATCTTTCTCAGACCAAGAGCACAAATTGTTAAAAATAGGCAAAAAAAGAGAAAACCTGAGCAATATAATTAGTAACATTGAATTTAGGAAAGCATGTCAAATTCCATTCTCTGATAAAATTGTGCCTTCCATTTTTAGGTCCCATGGACAAGTCTAAGAAACAGTAACCAAAATATTACAATGCAAAAATACCTATATACATTCCAAAGACTAAATGACAATATAATCTATGATCAAAATAAAACAAAACCAGAAACTTCTAGGCCTTTGTATCTATCTAAAACTCAAAAAAATTTAAAACTCTATTAAATTATTCGTAGATTAAAAAAAAAAGGAATTACGAAGTTTCTCAAAATGATTCTAGAAATAATGCAAATCAAAAACTATATGCTAAAACTACTATAATAGTTACAAGAAAGCATTTTACTCAAACAGAAAAAAACACCAAAAATTATGAAATCAAAATTTAAAATATATAAAAATAAATCACACATTAAGGAGCTGCTCCCATCACTACCACCACTGCAGCTAGATGAGGTTATTATAGAAAATTTATAGAGAAAATAACATACAAAAGAATACCTTTAAAAAAAATGAAAGAGGCAAGTGATTAAGTGTCCTCCCTAATTAATAAAAATTAACAAATAAACAGAAATCTGATTAATGAAATAAAAAATTATAATTAACAAAAAGTAATTTGAAATAATCAGTAAAATATGCCAGTAGCTAACATAATGAAAAATTAGAAATTATATATGTATATAAATAATACATGAAAGAAGAAAATAAACTCTAAAAAGAGGACATTTTTAAAAAATCACAAGAGATTACTTAGAGCAGATTTCTAGCAAATAAATTTGAAAATCTAAAATGGTTAACTTTCAAGCCCATAGTTCAGAGATGAATTTTACCAATCTTGTAAATATGAAATAATAATGACAATAATAATATTATTATACTACTTAATGCTACTTAAAACTATTCCAGAACACAGAAAAAGGGTTTAAAAGTACCAAAATATTTTTATAAGTTGAATACAAATTGACACCAGCAGGTGAAAAAATTTAACAACAAAAGAAAAACACAGCAGGACTTTATAAGTATATATTAATTTCAGAGAGGAAGGGAAAGAGAAACATCAATAATGAGAGAATCATTGATGGGATGCCTCTTGCATGCCCCCTACTAGCAATACGGCCAGCAACCTGGGCAGGAATTGAACCGTGACTTCTTGGTTCATGGGTTGGCTCAACCACTTATCCACACCAGCCAGGCTCCTCTGCAACTTTTCAGTAATGTATTAGAGGGAAGAGAAAGGAACCAGAGGCTTATGAATTGGAAATGAAGAGGTAAATCTATATCAATTTGCAGAAGGTAAAATTGTCTTTGTGGCCGGAACCGGTTTGGCTCAGTGGATAGAGCGTCAGCGTGAGGCCTGAGGGGTCCCAGGTTCGATTCTGGTCGGAGGCATGTGCCTTGGTTGCGAGCACATCCCCAGTGGGGGTGTGCAGGAGGCAGCTGATCCGATGTTTCTCTCTCATCGATGTTTCTAACTTTCTATCCCTCTCCCTTCCTCTCTGTAAAAGATCAATAAAATATATTTAAAAAAAAATAAAATAAAAATAAATAAATAAAATTGTCTTTCTGGAACACTGCAAACAATAAATGAAGAAACTACTAAAAACAATAAGAGAATTTATGAAAGCAGTAAAATATAAAATTAACATACCAAAAAATCAGTAGGCTTCATATGCCCAAGTTAGATGAAAACGTTGTTACAGAACGTTCAACAATAAGACAGTCCCTTATAAAGTTACTGGGTTTTCAAGACGAAGAAAAACTTATTTGAACAGTCAGGGAAACGGTCACACTATGCAGATGGAAATAAAAACCACTTACCTGACACAAGACTTCTCTAGAGCAAAACTAATCCCATAAAGAAGTAAAGGAATGGCAAAAGTAACCAGTGAAAGATAGTATGACTCACAATGTTAGGTTCCAACAGTCATAGAAACATAAAGGCAAATGACAAATATTTAAATATATTTAAAATCTCATGAAATTAACTTTTCCTAGAAAAACAAAAACTATTAACTAGAGAGTACATTTCAGAGAGGCCATGGGGACCTGAAAGACATACATCATAAGTAATATTAAATAACTTATCACATTGCATCTGTTAAAAACATCTTTAACAATAGTTGGATTTACCTATTATGTAAGCTATGTGGTATTATTTGCTGAGGAAACTATGTGAACCTTGAATTTCAACTACTAATGGGGAATAATAAAATATCTGAAAATAATATTTGTATTACCAATTTAAAAGCATGATTTGACAATATGACACAAGAGGGCGCTCCTCTGTTGTGTATGAACATGGAGTGTTGTTAATAAAACTGAGGCATAGAACTTCACTTAATGAACAAACTAGTGACCGGTCTGGCCTACTAATATGGATGGGAACTAAAGACCAAAAAAAAAGCGCAAAATAAAATCTACATAGAAAAATATTTAGCAGTTAAAGATCAAGCTCGGCTCAACCCTCATCCCCCCAGGGGCCTTCAGCCTGCTCTTCCCCAGGCAGTTATCTTCAAATCTTGGAAATTTAAAGGGGCTCTGTTTTCCTCCGGGCTCAGGCTCATCCTGCGGCCTTCAGTACAACAGGATGCTGCTGTCTGAGATAACATTCCACACTCCCAACAACAGTTTGTGACAGCATTTTTAGGAAGTATCCATAGCTCCTGAGAAGCAGAATAGTTTTCTGGGGAATCGGGTCTGCCTCATTGCCTGCACCAGGTACTTTGAAGTGGCTAACTTTAAACAAAAACAGTCTCTTTCTCCCTTACCAGGAAGTGACTATAATTTCCTCCCCCTGGGACTATTTCCCATCTTCTAACCACTGTAAAGCAATCTATAGATTCAACATAATTCCTATTAAAATAGCAATAGCTTATTTCACAGATATAGTATAAATATTCCAAAAATGTATATGGAACCCAAAAAGACCCCAATAGTATCAGCAGTCTGGAAGAACAAAGTTGGAGGGATCACAATACCTATATCAAAGGCCTCTATAATCAAAACAGCCTGGAAGAGGCATATATATGCAGTGCAATGGAATAGACCAGAGAGCCCCAAAATCAATACACGCCCTCATGATCAATTAATATTTGACAAAGGAGGCAAGAGCATACAACGGAGTAAAGATAGTCTCTTCAATAAACAGTGCTGAAAAAACTGGACAACTACAAGAAGGAGAAGGAGAAGGAGGAGGAAGGAGGAGGGGTAAAAGGAAGAAAAGGAGGAGAAGGAGGAGAAGGAGAAAAAGGAAGAAAAGGAGGAGGAGGAGGAGGAGGAGAAAATGATAGGTACCCCCCCCAACTGGTGGGCGGAGTTATGATGTAATTGACATCTGCCACAGAGACATTGAGCCACCAATCAAGCGCATACCAGAGTGTCCTGTGTCCCACCCCTTCCCATTAGGCCCTGGGCCCAACCCCTGCCTGTTCCTGCCCTTAAAAGGTGTCTCAGTGCGCCACGTGGCACCTTTTCGCCCGGACTGTTCTCCCAGGTCCTCTCTTCTCCCCTTCCCCTAGTTTCTCTGCCTTCACCCCACACGTGAGCTCTTTCTCCCTTGGGAAGGGTCTCCTCAATAAAGTCTGTGTTCTGGTACCCTGCTCTCTCTCTCTCTGTCCTTCTGTTTCACCTTTCAGAAAACAGACCACCATCCTACATCATACACAGGAATAAACTCAAAATAGATAAAAGACATAAATGTATATCGTCTAATTATAAAAATCCTAGAAGAAAAAATAGGCAGTAAAATTCCAGACATCTCTCATAGCAATATTTTTGCCAAAATATTTCCTACAGCAAGGCAAACAAAGGAAAAAATAAACAAAAATTTGACTATACCAAACTAAAAACCTTTTGCACAGCAAGAAAAACCATCAAGAAAATGAAAAGGGAACCCATGGTATGGGAGAACACATTCACCAATGATACATCTGATAAGGAATTAATTTCCAAAATACATTTAAAAACTTACAAAATTCAATACACCACAAAGACAAATAATCTGGTTTGAAAGTGGGCAAAGGACCTGAATAGACACTTCCAAAGAGGACATACAGAAGGCCAGTAGATACATGAAAAATGTTCAGTGTCTCTAATCTTCAGAGAGATACAAATGAAAACCACAACGAAATACTCCTCACACCTGTCAGAATGGCTGCCATCAATAAATCAACCAACAAGTGCTGGTGAGGATGTGGGGCAAAGGGAACCCTAGTGCACTGTGGGTGAGCATGCAGACTGATGTAATCATTGTGAAAAAAACAGTATTGGAACTACCTTTAGAGCCAGCAATCCCACTTCTGGGAATATATCCTAAGAATCATGAAACAACAATTAGAAAGAATATATGCACCCCAATGTTCATAGCAGCATCACTTACAATAGCTAATATATAGAAACAGCCCAAGTGCTCATAAGTGGATAAAAAAAACTATGGTACATTTTCACCATGGAATACCATGTAGCAGTAAAAAAGATCTCTTACCCTTTGAGACAGCATGTAGGGACTTGGAGAGTATTAAGCTAAGTGAAATAAGCCAGTCAAAGAAAGACAAGTATCACATGATCTCATTTATATGTGCAATCTAATGGATAAAATAAACTGATGAACAAAATAGAATCAGAGGCATGGATACATGGAATACACTGATAGCTTTTGGGGGAACCGGAGGGCTGGATGTAAGAAGGGATGGGATTTGCCAAAAAATATTTATACATAACACAAAGATACAGAAAACAGTATGCTGAGAGCCAGAGGGAAAAGGTGATGGAGAGTATGTAGAGGTAGGCAAAGGGGAGGGAAATGGGAATGGAAAAAGACTTGGCTTGGGGCGATGGGCTCACAATGCAGTGTGCAGATGATGTCTTATTGAGCTATACACTTGAAACCTGTATGGTTTTGTGAAACAATGTTACACAATAAATTCAATTATTAAAATTAAGATTTTAAATTTTAAAAAAGAATACTTAAGAAGCAGTCTGGTAGTGCAGAATAAGGCTCAGAAGTCAAATACACTTGTAATGTATCCATGACAAATTATTTAAATGAATAATAATAAAAAAAGAACAACAGGAAATGTTAATAAACAAGGTGGCCAAAGGAGATTGTATGTACACGTAAGTGAAGTACGTAAGGGAGACAAAAAAAACAACATAAATGAATAAAATACTGAAATATATAATTTCAGAAAATATCCTTAATATTTAAAGTATGTATATAAGCCCATATACAGTAATTCAACATGCATAAGTGGGTGACAGGGAAAGATGACATTAACAGCCATAACTAAGACATAGCTTAATATGGACTTTGAAGAAATAGTTAATTGCATAGACATATGGACTACTGAGACTACTGCATTCTTTTTAGAGTACCAGCAGGATGCTGTATATCAAGTATCACAAGCACTTCTAAATGACCTCAGACTACATAGGTGAACAGAAGCTATTGAGTTCTTAAGTAATGTAAGAAGGGGTAAGAAATTCTAAAGGCAATGAACAAATTATGGAAGTACAAAGGAAAAAAAATTGAAGCTACAAACATGAATAGCACCTTCCAAAGCATAACCGACTAACTACAATAAAATATATCCTACTTTACACATGGAATTGTTCAGGAGGAAAGAAAAAACTATACAAATATTATTAGACTCATGATGCTTCTCATCACTCAAAGCTTTCACATACATTTCCCAGTCTAACCTTTATAGCTTTCTGCAAACATTCAATCAATGAAGAAACTAGAAACCCAAAGTCACATGGTGCAACACAAACCAATAATCTGATTCCTATTCTTCTGGTCCTCCAGTGTATACACCATGAGCTTTAAGCTACAGCAATTTAATAAGATGAGCCATCCTCTAAAAGGGTATAGAGCAAGATTTTCCTAACTATCCTATCTAATAAAATAATATGCAAATTGACCGTACCTTTGCTACACCAAATAAGCCACACCCACAAGCCACACCCACAGGCCAAGCAATAGCTTGGCATTTGAAAATGAAGCTCTAGATCATAAGAGATACTGGAAATTCAACTTTGAGATTTGTAGTTATCTTCATAGTTTCCACATCCATGGAGTGGATGTTTATTCTAAAAGAGAGGGAATAGTAAGGGAGAAAGTGAAAAGAAAATATCCTAAATCTTGACAGTAGGAATCATTAACTGGTCAATGACTGATAAGACTAACTCTCTATGATTTCAGTCTATCTATTCAAGGATTAAATTTTAAAAATTTTATTGCCCAGGATTGTTTTGCTCTACATGATACCTTTGTCATAATTCAGACAAGTATTTTTCAAAATTGTAGAGCACTGGTTCTGTGAGATGATAGACATTAATGGAGAAAAAAGGTAACAATTATATGATCGATAATATGTAAATTAAACTTCATCGTACTACATATAAATGCATTCGTATTACTCTGTAAGAGGTGAAGTGCAGTAATAGAATGTAGTGTTTTGCAAACTAATTTGACCATAAAACCAATTCCAGAACAGAAAACCCTGTCTGGGAAGCTCAGTTGGCTGGGAAGTGTTGTTCAGATAGTCACTGTTGCAGTTTGGTCCCTGGTCAGGGCACATAAGGATCAACCAATGTTCACAAATAGGTGAACAGCAAGTTGACTTCTCTCTCTCTCTCTCTCTCTCTCTCTCTCTCTCTCTCTCTCTCTCTCTTTCTCAATTGTCAATAAGTGAATCTCTCTCTCTATAAAACCCATCGACCAGAATGGCCAGGAAGCAATTGGTCTCGATCGCAGGGCCCTTCAGTGGGTGCCCTAGGCCGGGCTTGGCTGGGGGCGGGGCCAGGCAGCTATTAGCCTGATTGCAGGGCAATGGCTGGCTGGGATTCCCTGGCCAAGGTCCCCTGCCCTAGGATGGAAAGCCTCAGCCAGAGGCTTTCAGCCTTGGGCAGGCCAGGGGTGAGCCATCAGTAGGACATCCCCTGAGGGTTCCCAGTATGTGAGAGGGGGCATGTTGGGCTGAGGGACCATCCACCCCCAGTGCATGAATTTCGTGCACTGGGCCCCTAGTGTTTTATGAAACCCCTAGGCTTCTGAGAATTTCCATGAACAAAAGGGTTTGAAACGGAGGGTCCTTATGACTTTTAGTTTTAAATCCTAGCTCTAGAAATCACATCTTCCTCTCCCTCTCCAGTAGCAGGGTAAAGAAAATTTCTTAGTCTAAGCTATGTTTCAGCTCCTGAGCCCTAAGGTAGAATGACCTCTTGGCTGCTTTCCCATGAGAGGGAACAAGGGACACAGGAACAGAACTCAGAGCTGTTCTCAACACCTGAAGAAATGATTCAGCTCCATCATCTCACCTCTGACCAATCAATCAGCTGCCAGCAGGACCCCAAACCCCTAATTCATAGTGTCCTGTGATATCGCCCTATACCAGTGGTTGGCAAACTCATTAGTCAACAGCACCAAATAACAGTACAATGATTGAAATTTCTTTTGAGAGCCAAATTTTTTAAACTTAAACTTCTCCTAATGACACTTCTTTAAAATAGACTCACCCAGGCTGTGGTATTTTGTGGATGAGCCACACTCAAGGGGCCAAAAAGCCACATGTGGCTCTCAAGCTGCAGTTTGCTGACCACTGCCCTATACAATCTGTAACCTATGTGTCATCAGGGACTTCAAGCTTTTGAACATAAGCTTCCCATTCTCCTTCATGGCACCATTATAATAAAATAACAAATATTTCTCCAATTCTTATTGTCTAGTGTTTAGTTCTGCTAGGAATGGGAGAACAAACTGTTTGTTTGTTTGTTTGTTTGTTTGTTTGTTTGTTTACTAGAGGCCCAGTGCACAAATTCACACATAGGTGGGGTCCAGCCAGCCCACCCCAATGGTGGCCATCGGGATGGGCTGGCAGCAGGGAGGGGCCTTGGGTGGTTGGCTGGGGTGAGAGGGGATTTGGAGGGTGGGGCTGGCCAAGTGGGAGGCCAATATGGGACTGGATCAAGCCAGTTGGCTGCTGCAGTGTGCTTCATAGCCACCAGTCATTCTGCCATTCTGGTCGATGGGTCTTATATAGAGAGAGATTCACTTATTTGACAATTGAGAGAGAGAGAGAGAGAGAGAGAGAGAGAGAGAGAGAGAGAGAGAGAGAAATCAACTTGCTGTTCACCTATTTGTGAACATTGGTTGATCCTTATGTGCCCTGACCAGGGACCAAACTGCAACAGTGACTATCTGAACAACACTTCCCAGCCAACTGAGCTTCCCAGACAGGGTTTTCTGTTCTGGAATTGGTTTTATGGTCAAATTAGTTTGCAAAACACTACATTCTATTACTGCACTTCACCTCTTACAGAGTAATACGAATGCATTTATATGTAGTACGATGAAGTTTAATTTACATATTGTCGATCATATAATTGTTACCTTTTTTCTCCATTAATGTCTATCATCTCACAGAACCAGTGCTCTACAATTTTGAAAAATACTTGTCTGAATTATGACAAAGGTATCATGTAGAGCAAAACAATCCTGGGCAATAAAATTTTTAAAATTTAATCCTTGAATAGATAGACTGAAATCATAGAGAGTTAGTCTTATCAATCAATGACCAGTTAATGATTCCTACTGTCAAGATTTAGGATTTTTTCTTTTCACTTTCTCCCTTACTATTCCCTCTCTTTTAGAATAAACATCCACTCCATGGATGTGGAAACTATGAAGATAACTACAAATCTCAAAGTTGAATTTCCAGTATCTCTTATGATCTAGAGCTTCATTTTCAAATGCCAAATGTCTACCTCTAAAACAAACTCACTCTTTCTCATAAAACCAAATTCTCTGATTTCCTAATATCTGTTTATAACATCCATTTTCTAATCAAGTTTAAAACATAGAAATCCTTCAATAGCATATTCCCTGCTTATAATGACCACACCACATGCCTCTCCTACTGAAATTTTACCCACTGTTCAAGCCCAGCTCAAATTCTACTTCTTAATAAAAGTTTTCCCCTGAATTGCCCAAAGGGAATTCTTCTTTCAGTACTATAAACCACATTTTAATTGCCTGTATGATTCAACAGGTTCTTGCTTGTAATGCCTAACTTATCTCTTACCTTCATATATCTCAACAGCAATAATTAAAGTAATTATTGTATATAGTATATAGTAAGATAAGCAAGGTCATTCTTAAGCAAGGTCATTCACCGGTATGCATTATCTAATCCCCAGAAATATCCTATGAAGGAGGTACAATTACTTTCCTCATTTACCAACAGGTGAAGTAGGGATTAGATTAACTCTTACAATAGCTCTAGGATTTAAGAGGCTAAGCTAATAACAGATTCAACACATGATTAAGGATGACATAAAGTAAAACTTATCAGTTGCTTAAATGACCTGGGATAGCAATTCAAAACATTTCTATAAGGGTTTCTATCAAGATAAAATAAAGAGACAAAAGCTTTTGACATAAGACCAAACAGTCAATTGCTCTTATTTTCTTGAAAATGCAAACTCATGACCTAACCAAGCAATTTGAAAATCTCTTAAAATAAAAATGTAGACAATAAGTGATATAAAATTTGAATGAAGTCATAATTCTGAACTAAGCTAAAGTGAGAATCAAAAGTCTACCTCTGAAATCAACCTATCTGGAATTATTTTTCTAAAGAATTTGTATTAAAGCTCAATTAAAAAAAAATCAATTCTTGACTTAAACTGTCTCAATACAGAAAATAAAAAAGTTCCCAACTTGTTATAATAGCATTATCACGCCCCCGGCCTGGTTGCTCAGTTGAAGTGTCATCTCGTGCACTGAAAAGGTTGCAGGTTCGATTCCCCATCGGGGCATATGATTCCTGGTCAGGCATCTATCTTGGCAGGTCCAATGCCCAGTCAGAGTGCGTACAAGAGGCGACATCCAGATTACAGGTTTAATTCCCTGATGTAGATGCATATGGGAGTCACTGAATGGATGTTTCACATTGAGGTTTTCCTCTGTTGCTCCCTTCCTCTAAAATCAATAAAACATATCCTCAGGTGAGGATTAAAAATACATTCAAAACAGCAGTCATGTATGAGAAGGAATTTTAAATACGTTTAAAAGATGTAAGCTAAAGTATGTGTATGGATATTTTTATGTATCAATTAAGGCTCCAGTAGGACACAAACAAAAGAAATAACTAAAGCAAATTAAACATTTTTTAAATGTAGATTTTTAAAAAGTATCTTTTATTGATTTCAAAGAGGAAGGGAGAGGGAGAGAGAGATAGAAACATGAATGACGAGAGAATGACTGATTGCTGCCTCCGCATGCCCCACACTGACCTGAGCCCACAAGCCAGACATGTGCCCTGGTCTGGAATCAGACCATGACTTCCTGATACATAGATCAACATTCAGCCGCACTGCCTGTTAACAAAGGCAGAGTTAAGAGAGCAAACAGTGGGGGCTACTACCACTCGACAGTTACGGGAGCCCTGCAAGTTCTATAGCTGTAAGGGGCAACCTCTATGAGCTGTGGCCTGAGGTAGAAGCACACAGCAACTTTTGCAAAATGTCTGGTAGGGAGCAATGAGGGAAATAAACACTACAATCTCTTCTCAACATGCAAACTCCCTTTCACTTAACTCAACTGTAAATCAGGGGGCAAATGTGCTGGGGCAATATGGTCCATGGGACTTCCGTAAATGATAAACAGATGACAAATAATGAATGGCAGATCCTGGGGCATAAACAGAGGCTCTCCAGCACTGTCCGATATTTTCTTTGGTACCTTAGCACCCACTTTTATCTTCATCCAGATAAAAAATGTATCTCCAACACAAGAGATCCACAAAAACCCTATCAGCAAAATATCATTCTGGGCAATGTCAATCCAGTTATTCTCCCATCGGAACCCCACACTGAGATGTTAGCCACCAGTGGACTCCATATAAGTGGTAGAGGAAAACAAGGGCAGTAGGACAACTAACAAGTTCTTCCTTCTGCAGCTGGGCAGAAAGCCTGATGACAATCATTATTTATTTTCCTATCAAGCAGGCCATGTTCCCTTTACTTGGCAGGCGCCCCGTTGGTCTGGGATTTTATGTTGCCTTTACAAGTCTTCAGCTGTTCTATCACTATTGGTTGCTGCAGTTTTCCTTTTAACAAATACTATTGGGTGTGGGGGTGTTAAGAGGCACCCAAATGAATTCACTCAGTCCATAATACATCTTCTTTGCCAATATATAAAGGCAACCCAACTTCCTCTTGTTCACTAGGATCTCTCACTTGTGCCATTTCAGTGACCATCTCTTCCTGATTATTTTGCACAAAGAGATCAAAAATGATCAGAGAATAATATCAGCATTTTGCCTGATAGGAGCATTCATACTTTGGGGACTAGGACTCCACAAGACCAAGGTAGGAAGCAAAATATTCATAAATAAATTTTTAGGTGTCTATTACTTCTAAAATAAATAAAATTTCAGTAGTAAGAGACACCAATCCATGGACACTTCCTGATCCCTTACCTATGCATTCTGGCTATGGAGGAGACAAAGACGTAAGTAATTTCCGCCTTATTCAACACATTTACCATGTTTTATAGGGAAGGAAATTAATATCCTGAAAGTTGTGACAGACAGACACCATTCTAGCAAATCAGAGGCTTCTGAGTGCTGGGAGCACAAGACAAGCCAATTTCATGAGTATGAGCTTGTTACCATACTTTACTTCATTTTTTTTTTTTTTTTTTTTTTTTTTTTTTTTTTGCTGCAGGTGAGTTTCTTGGTCGGAAGAGATGATGAAAATGACACAATGAATAAGGCATTCGGTAAGTCAAACAACTCTAATGTGGGTAGAAGCACTGCCGTTAGGAGAAACAAACTCATATCTAGAATATACTCTTACCTCAGGAGGATAGATCGCAACCAGGATAGATATATTTTGGTGCCCCTGGGGGATACCGGTTGCTCTGGGGAATGCTGCAATACCAGGAGCTCTCAGGACTGGCCCCTACAGTTTGCAATCAAACAATGAATCTACAGTGGAGGTGGAGGTAATTAGAACAGCCTTAAAGAGGGAAGGCCGTGTGTTTTGTTTGTTTTTTACTCTGGCTTAGCTTCTTTTTATGCTACACAGCCACCTTTAACCTAGGACAATTATATAAGCACCACAGTGGCCAGGGGAAACACTGATTGGCGTTCACTGGACAGACCATCTTTTCTTCCTGATTGCGAGCCTTTTCCACAAAGAATGCCCACAAGTGAGCATTGACAAGTGGGAAAATATCTTTGTATCCTGGGCCCATGCCAAAAGGCACACTACACATCTCTTAGCTGGAACTCCTTATAATTTGTAAATAACTTTCATGTTAGTTTATCCCAAGCTTCTGACCAGCAGCCAGCTTACCATTGCGTAGTTCATGAATCACTATAAATTCTCTCCTCTCCTATCAAAGGGAATTTCCACTTATCACTGCCTTTTAGAGACATGCTTAATTATGGCTGTTACTCAAGAGCTGTCCACATACCATACATACCCTCTATAAACCAGGCTATACTTCCTCTTCCTCTAAGAGCTAAACACAGGGAACTCTGAAGACCTTATAATGAAGGCATCTAGGTTTTTTTAGTAAGGCCATGTTAAATTCTGCCTACAATAATAACCTTTCTGCATTTGAAGAGAGAGTTGCAAGGCAATAAAAATAAGTAGCGGTAGTCTGAGATACCTGCCTTAAATAGCTACTTGTGCCTTCCAAACCTACCTATACCTAAGATTTTATTTAACAATGAGGGGTACCTCACACATCTAATATTATGATTTGTAATAGTTGATAGCACATACCTCATGATCAGAGTTCAGATCACAGGGTGCTCATAATCAGGTTTAATCTAACAAACCAGTATCAAGGAGCAAGCCAAGAGTTTCTTTTCAAAAGGAGAAGTGTAGGCCAGTGGTCGGCAAACCGTGGCTCGCGAGCCACATGCGGCTCTTTGGCCCCTTGAGTGTGGCTCTTCCACAAAATACAACGGCCTGAGTGAGTCTATTTTGAAAAAGTGCGTTAGAAAAAGCTTAAGTTTAAAAAATTGGGCTCTTAAAAGAAATTTCAATCGTTGTACTGTTGATATTTGGCTCTGTTGACTAATGAGTTTGCCGATCACTGGTGTAGATAGAAGGATGATCTTACAACAAAAAACTTAGGGTTCTTACTTGATATTGCCTTGCAGACTTGCCAGAGGCTTCCTACATCCTCCCTGCCTTAATCACTGTCTGTATCTGCTGCAACTTCATCTTGTTCCAGCCTTATGCATTACCTGGTAAATGGTTTGGAGCAATGTACACAAGTGTGGTAGATGATATCTCCTAAACCCCAAGCCCTGTGCAAGTACAGAGTATACAAGATGCAAAGCGGAAGCTGTGACATGGCCCAAGCCACTGGACCACTGTTATGGTATGACTCTTAAAAGTTTTTGTGGTGTATCCTATCTTCTGGTACACACATGCTTTCTTGTGGCAACTAAAATACTTCAATTCACCAAGTCCAATTAGCTTAATGCCCTCACTATAGAGTCTAGCATGATCATGGTACCTCTAGAGTTTCACAATGCTGACACTATTGACATTTGAGGCCCAATAATTCTTTTTTTGTGGGAGGGCTCTCCTATGCCTTGTAGGATATTTATCAGTGTCTCAGGCCTCTACCAACTAGGTGACCGTAGTAGCCTTCATCCTAATCATAACAATAAAAAGTCTCTAGAAGTGAAAAACTATCCCCAGTTGAGAACCACTGCTCCAGACTATCTTGTGATAAAGAACAAGAGGATGTACGTAATGCTGAGATAAGATAGTGCTAGCACTCTTGTTCCTCCACAGAAAAGCCAAGTATCTAGACTGTCTTTGCAGTTGAGAAGGGAAAGAAAACATCTGATAGATCAACAACCAGAGATTAGGTGTCAGGGTGTGTGCTGACTTGCTCCTGAAGAGGGAAGTTACAAATGTGGAACCATAGCTGTAATTAGTACACCACCCGATTACGTTTACAAGGATCTAAAGTCATTTTCTAGTACTTTATTCTGCATCTGCACCAAATACATAAAAAGAGAGAGAGTATAGTAGAAGTCACCACCCCTATGTCTTTCAAGTATTTAATGGTATCATGAGCTCCATGATTCCCTTATTGGTTGACTATCTCATACAGGCGGTTCTACTCAGCTCTTCCTTCAATAATATCTCTTATTCCACAAATCAGGAAAACAATGTGGGGATTCTGCCAGCTGGTATACTTATATCCCTTCTACATCCCAAGACTAGGAAAATAACTACAGGATGAATCCACTGTGAGATAGAGTAGTCTTGGGCCACCTTTATTATTATAACTCCTTAAATCCTTATTTTACAAGAGGACCATGGAAGTATTCTAGAGTTTCAGAGATCAGATCAGCTCAAAATCATTATCATTATCGACTTACCACCAATGAGTTTGAATACCACACCTTCCCCTCAAACTTGGGATAAAAGGTGTCAGGTTAGGTTTAGGGGAAGAGAAACATTATATACTCCTGGCTGTGTTGAGTTCTTTACAGAGATTTATCTTCCCTACCTATACATACAAAAGCCTAATACGCAAACTGTCCTCACGGGAGTTTGACCATAAGACCGATCACTTGCAATGATGTGTGCTGACCACCAGGGGTGGTGCGGAATGAAGAAGGCCCCAGCCGGCAGCCAGAAGGCCCTGATTGGCCCTGATCACTGGCCAGACCTAAGGACCCTACCCATGCATGAATTTTGTGCACCAGAGCCTCTAGTCAATAATAAATTTACTTAGGCCTAGAAAGGGTTTAAGGATTGTAAAATCCCACCATACTGATTAAAATGGGGTTCCTGCCCATAACACTTAAGAGTTTTCCCACTTATGTCAATTCAATCTCTGGAACTTGTTTGAATAATTGAGCCAAGCTTTCCTTTAAAGGTTAGCATAGCTACTTAGTTTCTATCCTCCCAGGATCTGAATGGGCAAATGAAAACTGTCCAGTACACTGTATATCCGATAGGTCTTTTTCAATCTGTGGTGGGGGCGGGGGGAGGGAGGGAATCCAGAAGATAAGAATATAAGATTAAATTAAATTTTATAGCAAAAAGCCTTACGTTTTCATTCACTTTAGTAAACATTTGCAGGGTAGCTAATATAAACCTGGCATTTTAGCTCCCCCAGCCCAATGCTCCATGCCTCCTCAGCCACCATCAGCCAACCAGTCAGCCCTCCAGAGCTCCCCAAGCACATACAAGCCAGTTTTGGGCATAAGCAATCTTACACAGAACTCATTCCTGCACAAGGACACTCCTTCAAGATTAGCTATTTCGTCTAATTCATAGTAACAAACACAGAAAGTCAAACAAAATGAGAAGACAAATACATGAAAGGACAAGAAAAAAAGCCCTAATGAAACAAAAATAAGTAATTTGCCTGATAAAAAGTTAAAGAAATAGTTATAAACATGCTCACCAAACTTGGAAGAACAATAGGGAAACACAGTGAGAAATTTAACATAGTGTTAAAAAATAAAATAAAGAATCAATCAGAGCTAAGAAAGAATTTGAAATAAAAAAATGTACTAGAAGGAATCAACATCAAATTAGAAAATACAGAAGAACAAATTAGTGACCTGGAAAACAGAATAGTGGAAATCACCCAACAAAAACAGGGAAGAGAAAGGGAAATTTTTTTTCTAATAAGAATAGTTTAACAGACTTCTGGTACAATAGCAAGCATACTAACATTCACATTATAGGAAAAACATAATGAAGAGAGAGACCAAGGAAGACAGAAAGCTTATTTGAAGAAATTATGACAGAAAGCTTTCCTCACCTGGGGAAGAAAAAATACATCCAAGTCCAGGAAACACAGGAAGTTCCAAACAAGATGAATCCAAAGAGACCCACCAAGATATATTGTAATTAAAATAACAAAAGTTTAAGACAAAGAGAGAATCTTGAAAGCAGCAAGAGATATCAAGTAGTCCCACACAAGGGAAATGCCAAAAGGCTGATTTGTGACAGGAAAACCATAAAACTTTTAGAAGAAAACATAGGCAGTAGACTCTTTACATCAGTCTTAGCAATAATTTTTTGGAAAGGTCTCCCCAAGCAAGGGCAACAACAGCAAAAATATATCAATGGACTACATCAAACTAAAAAGCTTTTGTATAACAAAGGAAACCATCAACACAACCTAGTGAAGGGGAGGATATATTTGCAAATGGCATATCTAAAAAAGGAAAAATATATAAAATATATTATATTAATATATATTTGATTTAGCCGAGACCGGTTTGGCTCAGTGGATAGAGCGTTGGACTGCGGACTGAAGGGTCCCGGGTTCGATTCCAGCAAGGGCATGTACCTTGGCTGCGGGCACATCCCCGGTAGGGGGCGTGCAAGAGGCAGCTGATCGATGTCTCTCTCTCATTGATGTTTCTGACTTTCTATCCCTCTCCCTTCCGCTCTGTAAAAAATCAATAAGATATATTTAAAAAATATAAATATATATATATATATATATATATATATATATATTTGATTTAGATTCCATTTGTGAGTATTTAGCCACAAAATAAAAAGAATAAGTTGGAAAGATATGATTATTTCTATGTTCATTGCAGCATTATTTACAATAGCCAAGATATACCTAAGTGTCCATTAATAAACAAATAGATAAAAAAGATGTGATATACACACACCATAGAATATTAGAATATGATTCAACAATAAAAATGATTGAAATCATGCCATTTGCGACAACATGGACAGACCTAAAGAGTATCATCCTAAGTGAAATAAATCAGACAAAATAGTCCATGCAAATGGAAATGAAAAAAAAAAAAAATCTGGGGTAGCAATACTCTTATCTGACAAAGTAGAATTCAAAACAAAGGCCAAAAAGAGACAAAGAACACTATATAATACTAAAGGGAATGATCCATTAAGAAAATATAACCTTCGTGGCGTATATGTACCCAACACAGGAGTGCCTAAATATATTTTTAAAAACTCTTGGAGGACATTATGGGACAGGTCAATAGCAATACAGTCACATTAGGGGACTTTAACACCCTACTGACATCACAGATAGATCTTCCAGACAAAAACTCAACAAGGAAACATCCACCTTAAGTGACACACGGGATCAGATGAATTTAGTTGATAATTACAGAACATTTCATCCCAAAGCAGCAGAATAGACAATCTTCTCAAGTGTACAAGGAATGTTCTCAAAGATAGACCACATATTAGGACAGAAAATAAGACTTTACAAATTCAAGAAGACTGAAATCATATCAAGTGTCTTCTCAGATCACAATGGCCTGAAACTAGAAATCAACTACAATAAAAAAAAACTCAAAAACGTCGAAACACATAGAGGCTAAAAAGCATGTTATTAAACAATGAATGGATTACCAATGAGATCAAGGAAGAGATCAAAAACTCCCTGGAAACAAACGAAAATGAACATACAACTACCTAAAATTTTTGGGAAAGGGCGAAAGCAGTCCTGAGAAGGGAATTCATAGCACTACAGGCCTACCTCAAAAAACAAGAAAATTTTCAAATAAACTATATAACCCTACAACTAAAAGCATTAGAAAGAGAACAAGAAAATCCCAGAGTAAGCAGAGGGGAAGGAAATAGAGACAAAAAACAATACAAAAGATCAATGAAAACATGAGCTGGTTCTTTGGAAAGATGAACAAGACTGACGAACCTTTAGCCCAACTTAACTAGAAACAAAGAGAGATAATTCAAATAAATAAAATCAGAAATGAAAAAAGAGAAGTAACATCTGAAATATAAGGACTGCAAGAAAATACTATGAATAATTATATACTAACAAATTGGACAGCCAGGACAAAATGGACACATTCCTAGAAACATGTAATCTTCCAAAACTCAATCAGGAAGAATCAGAAAACATGAATAGGCTGATAACAACTAATGAAATTGAAGCAGTAATAGAAAAACTTGTAGCAAACAGAATGCTTCACAGGCAAGTTTACCAAGCATTCAAAGAACTAACACTTATCCTCTCCTAAAATATTCCAAAAAAAATAAGAGATAAGGCTTCCAAACTATTTTTATGAGACCAGCATTATCCTAACTCCAAAACGAGATAAAGTTATACAAAGAAAGAAAATTGCAAGCCAGTATCCCTGATGAACATAAATGCTCAAATCCTCAACAAAGTAATAGCAAATCGGATCCAGCAATAAATTAAAAAGATCATATTCCATGACCAAATGGGATTTATTATGGGAATGCAAGGCGGGTACAATATTCACAAATAAACAAACATGAAATATCACATAAAAAAAGGATAAAAACCACATGATCATATCAATAGATACAGAAAAAGCATTTGACAAAAGCCAGCACCCATTTATGATGAAAACTTTCAGCAATGTGGGAATAGAGAAATGATACCTGAGCACAATAAAGGCCATATATAAAAAACCTACAGCTAAAACTGAAAGTGTTTCCCTTAAGATCAGGAACAAGACAGGGATGTCCACTTTCACCACTCTATTCAATATAGTACTGCATAGCCAGAGCAATCAGAAAAAGAGGAAGACATAAAAGGCATCCAATTTGGAAAGGAGGAAATAAAACTTGCCATTACTCACAGAAGACATGATATTGTACATAGAAAATCCTAAAGAATCCACTACCAAAAAACTGCTAATAATAAATTTGGCAAAGAATGAGGATAGAAAATTAACTCCAAGGAACAAACCAGTGGAAGCATATACCATGTTCATGAATTGGAAGACTTAACATCATTAAAATGTATATACTATCCAAAGCAATCTACAAGTTCAATGCACTCCATGTTTCAGATTTAGAAAAAAAATATTCAAAAAATTTATATGGAACCAAAAAAGACCCTGAATAGCCTCAGAAATCTTGAGAAAGAACAAAGTTAGAGGGATCACAATACCATATATCTAACTATACTACAGAGCTATTGTAGCCAAAATAGCCTCGTATTGACATAAGAACAGGCAAGAACTGGACAGAATAGACACACCAGAACTCGACTGATGCCAATACGGCCAATAAATATTTGACAAAGGTGGCAAGAGCATACAATGAAGTCAAAACAGTCTCTTCAATAAATAGAGCTTAGAAACCTGGACAGGTAACATGCAAAAGAGAAAATAGACCACCATCTTACACCATACACAGAATAAACTCAGAATGAATTAAAGACTTCAAAGTAAGTGGCAAAACCATAAAAATCCTAGCGAAAACAGGCAGTAAAATTTCAGACATCTGAAATTTTGATATTTTGTACTGTTGATATTTGGCTCTGCTGACTAATACATTTCCTAAGGTAAGAGAAACAAAGGACAACATAAACAAATGGGACCACATCAAAATAAAAAACAAAAGAAACCCCCAACAAAATGAGAAGAGAACCCACATGGGACAGCATATTCTCCAATGATACCTCTGGTAAGGTGTTATTTCCAAAATACTAATATATAAAGAATTCATACCACTCAATACCAAGAAGACAAACAATCCAATTAAAAAATGGACAATAGACCTTAATAGACACTTCTCCAAAGAAGACATACAGACCACCAATAGCCATATGAAAAAATGCTCAATGTCACTAATCATCAGAGAGATACAAATTAAAACCACAATAAGGTATCACCTCACACCTGTCAGAATGGCTACCATCAATATATTAACAAACAAGTGCCAGCAAGGATGTGGAGAAAAGGGTACCTTAGTACCGTGTTTGGCGAACTGCAGCTCGCGAGCCACATGCGGCTCTTTGGTTTCTTGAGTGTGGCTCTTCCACAAAATACCACGGCCTGGGCAAGTCTATTTTGAAGAAGTGGCATTAAAAGAAATTTAAGTTTAAAAATTTTGGCTCTCAAAAGAAATTTCAATTGTTGTACTGTTGATATTTGGCTCTGCTGAAAGAATCTCTAACCCTTGTTACAGCATGGATGAACCTGGAGATTATTATACTAAGTGAAATAAGCCAATTAGAGGAAGACAAATATCATATGCTCTCTTTTATGTGGAATCTAATGAACAAAATAAACTGACAAACAAAATAGGTCCAGAGGCATGGATGCATGAAACAGAAAGACAGATCTCAGCCCTAGCTGGTTTGGGTCAGTGTATAGAGCGCCAGCTGCAGACTGAAGGGCTCTGGGTTCAACTCTGGTTAAGGGCACATGCTCGGGTTGCAGGCTTGAACCCCAGTAGGTGGCGTAGAGGAGGCAGCCTATCACTGATTCTCTGTTATCACTGAGGTTTCTAACTCTTTCTCTCTCTTGCTTCCTCCCTGCAATCAATAAAAATAATTTAAAAAAGAAAAGAAAAGAATAACAGATCTCAGAAGAAAGGGGCTTATAGGGAAGGGCAAGACAGTAACCAAAGAACATATATGTACACTAGAGGCCTGATGCATAACATTCATGCACAAGGGGTTCCCTTAGCCCACCCTGTGCCCTCTCACAATCTGGGATCCCTTGGAGTATGCTGGGCCTAAACCAGCAGTTGGACATCCCTCTTGCAATCTGGGATGCTGCATGCACCAGTGACCATACTTGTCTACTTGTCATACAAGTGAAAGGCATCTTGCTGTTGTAGGGGCAGCTACATTATTTTAGCCCTGAATATATAAAAGCAGTACATAACATAATCCTTCTGAGGCAGTAGTACCATTTTCCCATCTTATGGGTGGAAAAACTGAAGCAGAGAGAAGATAAATAGTTGGCTTTGTTATATAGTTATAAGCTTCAGAATCAGGGCTGACCACAAAATGTGCAATCCAGAGTCCATGCAGATCACGGCCACATCATCCTGTTTTTCAGTGTTAGAGTAGCCTTGCCAGGTTTTAATTTTTAAATCTAAGAGACTGCTCCCAATACAGGCAGTCCTTGGGACATACATCATTTTGTGGTTACGTAGCCATCTCCCATTTACAGTATTTATTTTGGAAAAAAGTTCCGTCATTTCAACATATGTACATATGTGCTTTATGTTTTTTATTATTTATTTACCACAAGTAATGGTCAGGAATTATTATCTTTCTTTTAAATTTTTTTTACTGTTTTTCATTGCAGCTGTGTATGTGCTCCATGTGAGTGATGTAGGAACTTATGTAGATGGGTTCCCAGTTACAGTGAAAATCGAGTTACATCGTGCTGTAGAAACAGATCTCCAATGTAACCTGAGGACCTACTATATATAGGGTAGGGTCCCTAGGCCTGGCTGGCAATCAGTGCCATCTGTGGGAGACTGGCGGGCAGAGCAATAGTCTCCCCCACCCCACCCCCACACCAGCATGTCCTTGGCTGGTGGCCTAGAGCTGCCTGCTTGCCAGTCCTGCACCTCGCCGCCATTGCTGATCACCTCCCTCTGTGGGGCAACAGGCGAGTGGGGCAATTGGGCCCCGCCTCCAGCTGGCACCGGCCTTGGCTAGCAGCCTGGAGAGGTCTGCTGGCCAGCCCCTCCTTCCCCCAATCTCCGCTGCCAGTCACTTTCCTCTGGGGGATGGGGCAGATGGTCAACACAGGAGCTGCCCCCAATTGGTCAGTGCGCATCATAGCAACCAGTTATTCTGCCCATTGTTCCGCCATTCGCTCCATTTGCATATTAGGGTTTTATTATATAAGAAGGTATGCATAGTCCATGTACACAGGCAATAGAGTGGAGGTCAGGGATGGGAGTGGGGATGGGTAAAAGGAAGCAAAGTGAGGGAAAGAGGGACATCTATAATACTGTCAACAATAAATTAAAAAAAAACACACAACAAAGGAGGGTTGACTAAATTATCTATAAAATGAAACAATATAAAAGCATATTCTATAGCTCTTTTTTCATATATAACAATGTCCAATATTATTCTAAGTAAAAAAAAAAAAGTAGATTCATAATTTCAAAATCTTGTTTCCTTAAAATATGCATTTGAATGTGTAAGTGTAATGTGATATAATGATTACATAGGAGTGTCAGTAAGAGTCAGTAAGAGTGTGTGGATATGACTATTTCCTTACTGTGCAACATAAATGTGTGTAATTATGTGACTATTTGAGAATGCATGTATGAGTATGTATATACATTTAAAAGCTTGAACAATATTAACAGTGTAACTAGATTATATTATTATATTATGAGCAATTTTTATTTCCTTTTTTTGTTCCACTTTTTTTCCTTTTATTCCATTTTTGTTTTCTATCTTCTGAATGTCCTGCAAAGGACGTATTAAAAATTTTATGAGATAAGTAAATAAACTTATTTGATGTAGCTCTGACTAACTGAATTAATCTGAGCTACATCAAATAAGTTTATTTACTCACCTCATAAGAAGAATACAATACTGGAAACATTATCTAAGTAACACCCTTTCTAATATATTAATTATTTTGAAAGTGGCTATCCATATTTTGGAGGTATGTCAATATCAAGTGGTGCCTACAAAAAAAAAAAAAAAAAGAAAAGAAAAAAATGTACTAGCCCAGCTGGGGTGTGACTCAGTGTTTGAATGTCAACCAATTAACCAGAAGGTCAAGGTTCAATTCCCAGTCAGGGCACATGCCTGGGTTGTGGGGAAGTGTAGGAGGCAGCAGACTGTTTCTCTCTCTTTCTCCCTCTCCCTTCCTCTCTGAAATCAACAAAAACATATTTTGTTTAAAAATGTAACATATTGCCCTAACTGGTTTGGCTTAGTGGATAGAGCATCCGTCTGCGGACTGAAAGGTCCCGGGTCAATTCCAGTCAAGGGCATGAACCTTGGTTGCGGGCACATACATCCCCAGTAGGTTTACAGGAGGCAGCTGATCGATGTTTCTCTCCCATCAATGTTTCTAACTCTCTATCCTTCTCCCTTCCTCTCTATAAAAATCAATAAAATATTTTTTAAATGTACCATATTAAAAGACTTGTAGTTATTCATATTAGTTTTAACTACCTTTGAAAATATCTAAACAAACCAAGATAGACAGTTTTTCACATTAGCATAGCTGTTACTGAATTATCATGAACATAATTATTATTATTTGCTCCTATTTACTGAGCACTAACCAAACCAAACACTAGGTACAGCCTAGTGTACAATCTCCCACAAGGTAGCCGTTTTTTTTTTTATCATCATGATTTATAGTAGCATAAACTTGTCCAGGGCCACGTACCAGTAATACTAATATACAGTGCTGAAGCAAAAATGTAAGCCCAGTTTTGTCTGGCCCTAATATCCCTGCTCAATTACTGCATACTTTCACTCAATGTAATGGGCCAACAGCATTAAAATTTACAAAAAAATACATTAAAACACACACTGGCTAATTTGTGTATTTCTTAAGAACACTAAGAAAATAGAATTTCTTCATTTTGTTCTTTCCACAAACCACATTTTAACCAACCTTTCTGAGGAAGCTACAAAAAGCATTGCTTAATCTTTACCTCCCACATACATTACATGTTTAGATACAGCTCTGCCTATGATCCACTTGAATGCCCTGTCAAAGCATTTCCTTGTGTTCTATACATTAAGATAAATAAGGCCTTGGACAGTGTGGCTCAATTGGTTGGGCATTATCCCGTGCCCCAGGAGTTTGCCAGTTTGATTCTAGTCAAGGGCATATGCCTGGGTTGCAGGCTCCTTCTCTGCTCTGGGGGGTGAGGAGGAGAGAGTGTAGAATGCAGCCGATTGATGTTGTACCATTGATGCTTCTCTCTGTCCTTCCCTCTCCCTTTCTCTCGCTCTAAAAACCAATAAACTATTTTAAAATAATAAAGTGAATAAATAAATAACCCTGTCATTTCACACCACCTTAGAAGTACAGTAGATACACAGTGAAATCACTATTTTTAAAATTAAGACAAAAAACAAAAGCTACTATTTCTGAATATTTTTCTCATTTTAGCTTCCTTGTTCACACTGTAAAATTTTCATTTATGGTAAAAAAAAAAAATTGCCTCTGATAACACAATTATTCCCAAATTCAGTGCCCAAAAGAGGAGAAAATGCCCCATTAAACTTTAAGCCAAGTTTATGGAAGATCTGAACAGAGAATCGCAATCTGCTTTTATCTAATTACCTACTCTTAATGCCTTCTGCGGAAGCACAAGTCATCAGATTCCAATATGCCTCCACTGAAGGGATCCATTCACTCATTAATTTATCTGACAACTCAACACACATTTCCTGAGCACCTACTTGTCTATCACATGCTGTTCTAAGTGCTAGCCATAAGGACATTTCGAAATTAAACAAGAGCTTTCAAAATCGGATACAGTACTTAAATACAAAAAAGTACCAGGAGATTTTTCCCAAAGCCTGTTCCCTGAAACACTGATCTGGAAGAGAAAATGTGGCGTGGAAGCAGGGTAAAAGGGGAAACGTGTCAAAAGGATTTACTTAAAATGTTTTCTAACACCATTTTATATTTCAGGTTAACATATGCAAAAATTGGCTCTTAGAAGCATTTATCTCTTAATTTTAATTCTTCCCCTTTTTTGTATACAACAGAAACCATTAAAACTTACTTTTAATAAATGTTTTTATCTCCCTTCAAAGTAAGAAAATCACTTCTCAACCTTATATTTCCATAAAAGTGCCCCTTAAAAACCACTTTCCCAGCCTGGGCTCGTGTGGCTCAGTTGGTGAGAGTCCCCCCATCCACCGAAGTCTCCGGGGTTTGATGGTCAGGGCACATACCTAGGTTGCAGGTGCAATTCGGGCCTGTGCAGGAGGTAACCAATCAATGTTTCACTCTCACATGAATGTTTTATCTCTCTCTTCTCCCCTCTCCCTTCCCATCTCTCTAGAATCAATAAAAAGCATGTCCTTGGGTGGCAATTAAATAAATAAATAAAATATTTTCCAAAAGTACTTAAAATTTTTTTTTTTACAAAATAGAAAATTCAAACTGCTTCCAAACACACTTTTCTACCTTTTGCTAAGTCCTAGCCTCCTTTTGTGTTCTCACATTTGTGGAAATGTTAATGAGTATCATACTTCACATTTTGTTTTCTTTTACTTACTAACTACATTACATTATTTTAATCTCTTCTTACGGAATTTATCTCATCCAAACTGAGGCCTGACTTTGGTTTATCTCAGATTCAAAAAAAGCCACAAAAAAAGCACCCAGGGAATATGTTAATTCTTTTAACGACAGTTTCAAATTAAGTTACATGTGTGATTTAATTAACAAAATAATTTCTTAATGTTATGCTGTTTAGGCTATTTATGTTATGTTACCGAAGAAGATGTACATTCCCTGGCTTCCAATTTATCCACAGGACGTTTCCAACTAATTTGTTTCCTTTTCCCACATCAATCTTCAGTTTTCTGCTACACTGAATAACTCAGATTTTGGTGATAGGATCCCATATTTGCAAAAGTAGATTAATTCACTTGCGCAGACAGTTATGTTTTAAAGGAAGCACAGTCCAATCCTGGCCGGGTGACTTGGGTGGTTGGAGCATCATCTGTACACCAGAAGGCTGCAGGACTGATCCGGGTCCAGGCACACATGGGAGGCAACCACTGGATATGTTTCTCTTTTTGTCTCTCGTGTCTGTCTATCTCTGTCTCTCTCAACTTCCTCTCTCTAAAATCAATAAAAGCATATCCCGGGGTGAAGATTTAAAAAATAACAATAAAGTACAGGCCATTATAACTGGCTATTTGTAACTGGGGGAGAAACAGTTTAAATCATAAAAATATCCAAATTACTCAATATAGTTAAAAAACCTATTACGAATAATAACAATTTAGAAAACATTTAACAAAGCATAAAAACTAGTATTAGTTTTGGCTGTTATTGACCATCTATGAAATCACTTTTAAGTCACTTCACCTCTTGTCCTAAGGTTCTTCTACATTGCAAGAAAAGGGATTTATGATTTCTAACATTTCTTATGTTCTAAATGTCTTAGTTCCTTTAAATATATAATGCAACTTCAGTCCTGAGTTTGGTATCTGTTACAGTGTCGACACCTGCACATACACAGCAACACATACCATAATGATATTTCCATTGAAGAAATTTTTCAGGAAAAAATAATGTAAAAATTCAAAATAGCAGCTGAGCATTTTCATATTGACTATGGGAGAGTTACTGCTATATTCCTTCCTAAAAGTCATTGTGACATTATCTATGAAAAATTAGAATGAGGAAGCCCTTCAAACCCGGTATTTGCACTTCTAGGAATGAAGACGAACGAATAATTTGCACATTTACATAAACATATGTGTTCACAGATATATATTACACCACCAGATATACAATATGCTGTTCTGCATAGTGTTCCACATTCTAGCAAAGGGCCCCAGTTGGTCAAGACAAATATCGAAGAGACATTCTTCATTCCTCCTTCACTATCAATCCACTAGAAAGCCCGATCTCTTTTTCCTTTAGAATACATTGGAAATCAGCCACCCTTTTAGATTTCTTCTGCCACCAACCCAGTCCCAACCATCTGTGTCTCATCTTGACTACTATAAAACCCACCTGAATGATTTCTTCCCACTTAATCTTACCCTTCAGAACCACAGAAGCCAAAATGATCATTTTAAATAAGACCATGCACTTCCCTGTGTAAAACTCTCACACCTTCCACTGCACTTAAAGGAAAACCATTGCCTCTACCTGCCTCTCCAAGCTCATCTCACACCACATTCTCCTTGTTTTGATCATGCTAGGCAAAACCAAAAGTCATAAAACCTGCTACAGGGCCCTTGATCGAGTTTTTCCCCATCCTGGAAAGCATCTTTTTTTTTAATGTATTTTTATTGATTGCAGAGAGGGAGGGAGAGAGAGCAACATCAACGATGAGAGAGAAGCATTGATTGGCTGCCACCTGGACATCCCACAGTGGGGCTGAGTCTGCAACCTGGGCATGTGCCCGGACCATGAATCAAACCGTGACCTCCTGGTTCACAGGTTGATGCTCAACCACTGAGCCAGGCCACCCAGGCTGGTAAGCTTCTTTCAAGGCTGGTTCCCCATTTTCAGTTATTATCAAAATAGCCTTCCCTTTGCCACATATTTTTCCTCTTGTATACTACTTCATACTACCTGTTCCATTCATACACTCACCTCAATCTTTATCGTTTACTTATTAATTTTCTATTTCTTCACACTAGTACATAACATCCCGATGGCATGAACTATCTCACTGCTATCTTCCCAGCAACATATAGTTCATACCAATATTTATTACATGGATGACAGACTAACCTAAGGGCAACCTGAGTTCTTGCTTTCATTTGCCACAGATAAGCTATTAATTAAATAAGAGTCTTAGAGTAAAAATTTTACAGACCAGCCAATACCTTTATCTAACCTACTTCAGCTAAAATAAGAAAAAAAAATGTCAGTAAGAATTTGGTGAAAATTTATACAGTATAGAATAATGTACTAAAAGTTTATGATCTGGCTTCGGCAATCTTCTTGGCTTCATCTCTGGCCCATACTGGAACTTGTGACCATTTCCCTGTGGAAAATATAAATTATCCAGATTGGCTCCAACACTGGGTGCACGTGGCAAGAGACGGAGCTAAGGAGGACAGATCAGGCTTTCGTACTGGAATAGGTGATTATGGTTTAGAGAGTAAGAGATTTGTCATCAAAATTTATGTACTATATGAACAAGTAGGGCATCTGATCAACTCCAAGAGCGTGAGATTCGATTCAGTACAAAGATTAACTCCTACATGCGATAAACATTGTAATATTTTTACCATCATAAAATCAGTATCATGTCTTGTGTGACAGACTAAAGTTCAGATTTTCTCTTACTGTTAAAGATTTCAAAGGTGTCATACTAAAGCATATAGACCCTGTTCCTAACACTACCCCAGGGAAATTATGTTGCTGGCTTTATGAAATCTTGTCCAATTTTAGATAAGGCACTAGACACCGCAGAAGCCCTTTGAGCCTTGGCACCACCCCATCCCGGGGAGGGGCCGTTGGACATTGGCTCCAGGGTGTGTCCAGTCTGGCTAGCCCAGTCCCGCCCTGCCTGCCACCTTCTAATTAATTTCCTTTCAATGTACACAAATCCGTGCACCAGGCCTCTAGTCATTCTATAATTGGGAATTTGGTCTTAGGAAATGTTAACACTTTAATATTAATTTTTAATATTAATTCTCACAAACTTAACAATCTTAACTTTTAAGAAAATAATGCCTATGTTGCAGCAGTCCCCAATTCTCCTTTCTTTTTACTCTAAGCCTTTTCTTCACTTGCCCAAGGCCCTGAGAGTTTCTGATTGGGTATAGCCCTCTGAATTTATTCTATGTTACTATTAAGATGCCAGAAGGATAATAGAAATGTTAACACCTACTTTCACTAGTTCATTCCTTTGGTAATACCATAATTGTTTTTCCATTAAAAGTTATTCTTTCAGAGAAAAAAAAGAAAAACAAATTTCTTTTTTAAGACCCTGAATAATACTTTTTCAACTAACTTGAACAATACATTATATAACTCTTGAAGTTCTGTGCCTCTGGGGACTCTTTTTTTGTGTGTGGAAGTATTTCTTACCAACTTATTTGCAGGTGAATAGTACATTGATAAAACATATTTTGTACAATCAAGTCTGCACTGTCCCTACACACTGCAGGGCTAAGAAAGACATAGTCCCTCCAACAGCTAGAAACAGTCTCAGATCATGAGTTTATGAAAACACTCTTTTCCTCCTCCAGGAACTCTTAAATCCTTCCTTCAGTTCTTACGAGAAGCTTAAGTTCTAACAATTTCATCACTTTGTAACTCAAATCAGGAATAAACAAGTCTGAGTACAGAGCTGTAAGCACAGCAAATAAAACCGCAAAGGGAAAAACTATGTATCTTAGAGCTCCAGTGAGGTCACAACCTCAAAGAAATACATGTCATTGTTTTTTGAGGACTCAGTGTAATACGGGGAATGAGTACCAGAGGACTAAAAGTTTGGAACCACTGAAGTGATGTCTGATGCACAACCTGTCTCTGTAAACTACTTCACACAATTCCCATCACAACAAAGCAGTGAACAATGGAAGACACCCTACCCTACTTACGTGTAAAGTGAGTTGCAATATATAGTTAATGGCCTAGTCTCATACTACTTCTTAAAGTAAAACAAAACAAAAACACAACAGAAACTTACCTTCCAAAGGGGAGCCCAACTGGTATTTTCCACTAAAAAATTTTGGCAATGAAAATACAAGTGCTCCCAGTCCTATCATAAAAGATGCAAATGCAAGCCATCTTGGTTTGTGTCCTCTTTCGCCAACATATGAAACAAATAAAGACAACAAACAGAATGCAATATCGTAGCTGGATGATATCAGGCCGGTCAGGGAACTCTTCATATCATAGCGCTTCTCAATAGTGGAAATACTAATATTTACGAGGCCATTTACCACAATACCTAAAAGAGAAAAAAAATTGGCATTATTACAACTTTACCATATAGATTATGATTACTAGCACAATGCACTAAAATTTGGTTACTTTTGATATTTTTAAATGTACCAATTTTTAAAAACTCAAGGCTTCAAAGGTAGGAAACCCTAAACATACCTGCTTACAAAATCAGTTTGCTCTTAAATTGCACACTTGGGAATTTTCAGGCGTTAAATAAAATTGATGCTTAGTCACCACATCCTAAATTGTAGCTAACTTCATTTTTCTTTAAATGACAATCAAAAAGTCTCCCTCCTGAGGCCAGTTTGCCAGTTCCAATTGTACCATACTTTCACCGCCCTAACTTAGAAGAGTACTAAAAGTACAGCTGATTCCAGAGGTCATCTGAGTAATGTCCAAACACTTCCCAAGTTATTCAGTCCTTAAACAATATATATATATATATATATATATATATATATATATATATATATATAACAAGAGATCCTTGACTTAAGTCTTTGAAAGTTGAAATTGAGCTCTTAAGCCTCTTTTTTTCTAATGCTCTTGAATGTATTAAAGTTAAAGATCCTGGAGCAAAGGTAAACATAAATTGTCCTAGCCAGTTTGGCTCAGTGGATAGAACATCAGCCTGTGGACTGAAGGGCCCCAGGTTCAATTCGGGTGAAGGGCACATGCACAGGTTGTGGGCTCGATTCCCCAATAGGGGGCATGCAGGAGGCAGATGATTAATGATTCTCATCATTGATGCTTCTAGCTCTCCGTTCCTCTCTAAATTGAATAAAAATATTTTTAAAGTAAAAATAAGTTAAGAGCATTATTTCAACCACTGTGATTCTAAATCATAGGTAAAGTAAAATAAAAAACACCTTACACTTCATCTGTTTATTATAACTATGATGGAGGCATATAATGTAAAGAAGTAAAAGCTCAAAGTCCAATTTTGATTGATGACAAAAATATCCAAATATTGATTAAATTTGTTTATACATTACTATAAATTGGAAAGAAAAGGCATCTGACCAAATAACAAAGTGTTTAATTAGTTACCCCTTTTACTTAAGAGAATATCATGAATGTTTTCATTTGTTTATTAATAGAAAAAAAGTATACAGAAGTCATATTTGTAATTAAGCCTTTCTTTATCAAGAAAATTGAAAAACAAGTTTCTAAAAGTTCTAATATACTTACTTATATGCCAGTTTAAGTCTATAAATAAATTACATTTACTAACATGTCAATGAAAAATAAAGTATCTAAAATATCTAGAAATAACTATTTAACTGGTATAAGGAAATAAGAATATGAAAATTTCCTCATCTAAAAATCAGCTTCCCAACATATTTGCCATAGTAATTAAAAGTCATTTGAACTCCTTGCCTTTATGGTAAAACTTTTCTGAAAAACTTCATTCGTAAACTCCTATGGAAGCACTAGAGGCCTGGTGATCAAAATTAATGCACTGGAGGAGGTATTCCTCAGCCCAGCCTGCACCCTCTCCAATCTGGGACACCTCGGGGGATGTCCAACTGCTGATTTAGAGATCAGGCCTAAACGGGCACTCTAGATGTGTAGAGGGCCCCCAGGGAAGACAGCTAAACATTCTTTAAATCATTGTTAGCTGAATCCAAGGCATCAGGCAGAGGCCGTCTTAGAAACACACCCACCAAGAAGAGTACTGGATGCGTTATTAGTACTGACTCTTAACTTGCTTCAGGTGTCGGGGAGAGGATTGTGAAATGTAGATTCATCCTAGCCCTGGTAATGAGGGAATGAGTGAATGAGTAGAGCCTGGGTCCACTTAAGCTCCTTTGATCCTGGGGTTTTTTCAGGTGAAACCCCTTTTTATTTTTGCATAAACAAACATGCTGCTGTTGGGTTTGGATTCCTATCTCTCCTATCTCAGAACAGAGATTCCATCCAGCCCCAGCTTTTTATTTCTATTTCTGTGTCCTCTATTCTTTTTTTTATTTCTCAATCCCCAGCTCCTCTACTCAGTAACTGGACCCACTCTTCTTTCCATGCTGGACATGGAAAAGAGAGAAAACCCCCCACAGGGACATCCCTCTCACAATCCAGGACTGATGGTTCCTAACCACTCATCTGCCTGCCTGTCTGATTGCCCCTAACCACTTCTGCCTGCCAGCCTGAGTACCCCCTAACTGCTCCCCTGCTGGCCCGATTGACACATAACTGCTCCTCTGGCAGCCTGATCACCCTCAACTGCCCTCTCCTGCCAGCCTGGTCATCCCAGTGGAAGCTGCGGAGCAGCAGCTGGGACCCACCCCCTGAGCTGGGTCTAGGATCTGCAACAGCAGGCACACAAAGCAGCTGGCCTCATCCCCGCTGCGCAAGCCACCATTTGTGACAGCATTGAGGGTTAATTTGCATACTACCTCTTTATTATATAGAATGGCACTTTAAGCCTATGAATCTGAACGTGAATTTTACGCTACAGAAGTTCCAAGAACTCTACTTAAAAAAAAAAAAAATTATATGAAATACTGCATATTATGCTTAAAGTTAGGAAGTATGCTAAGAAATTAAGTTCTAAGAGAAATCCTGTTTATCTCTGAAAACAATGGTGGGTTCAGTCAGTGGTCAGCAAACTCATTAGTCAACAGAGCCAAATACCAATGGTACAACGATTGGAATTTCTTTTGAGAGCCAAATTTTTTAAACTTCAACTATATAGGCAAGTATATTGTTATTAACTTAATTAGGGTACTCCTAAGCTGGCCTTTGCTAAAATCTAGAGGCCAAAGAGTCGCATGTGGCTCACAAGCCACAGTTTGCCCACCACTGTACTATAGTAACCAGTCCAAGGGAAAAGTGACCAGAGAGGAAATCAAAGCACCAAGCTCGGCAGCCTTTATAAGCCATAGGGAAAAGGAACCCAGTGGGACCCTTACCCCCTCCCCACGTGTGGGAGTATGTACTTGTTCTCCAATAAATCTCCACCTTTGCTATACCACCTTCTGACCCTGGATTCATTCTTTGACTTTGGTGGACAAAGAATCCAGGTTCCAGTCCAAACACTCTGCTTCACCAGTGAGCCAAAGCAGCCCAGCTGAGGCTCTCCTGCTGCTTCTTCTAGGCCCTTGTTTCACTGATCTAAGTATATTTCTGCTGAGGTCGATAAATTCCTGCTTGCTTTTCTATACTTTGTCTCTTGATTGAAATCTTTCCTTCAATAAGACAAAAACCGCCCTGGCTGGTGTGTTGAATGGTTAGAGTCCTTCACACTGAAAGATCTCAGGTTCATTCCCAGTCAAGGGCACGTACCTGGGTTGCTGGCATGTGCAGGAGGCAATCAACCCATGTGTCTCTCTCACATATATGTTTCTCTCTCTCTCCCTCTCCCTCCCTCTTTCCCTTCCACTCTCTCTAAAAATCAATGGAACAAATATCCCCAAGTTAGGATTCACACACACACACATACAGAGAGAGAGAGAGAGAGAGAAAGAGAGAGAGACAAAGAGCGGAGGTCTCCTAGGCTTGCTAACACACTTCTTTTAACTCTCCAATCCTTTGACACTGGGATGCTTCCCAATCACAGGTTTTGGACCACTGAGATAAAGAAATTGACTAGGGAGGAGGAGAACCAAGATGGCGGCATAGGTAAACACCTATCTTGCTGCCCCACACAGCAATTTCAAAACTACAACTTAACGAAAGAACAAACACCATCCAGAATCACCGGAGAGCTGGCTGAGTGAAAATTCCACAAATAAAAGTGAAGATAGGACACTGTGACTCAGAGGAGCGGCAGCGGACAGTGTTGAAAACACGTGCGGAGAGAGGTTTGGAGCACGCGCCAGCGGAGAGGGCGGGCAGCTGAAAACCTGGCCGGTTTTCTCGAACGGGGGAGACAAAGACATCCCACTGGACTGATTCCCCAGCTCTGGGCGAAGTCCAGGGTACCCACTATCATACGGGGTAAAAACTGGACAGTGGGAGGGCACGCCAAAGCTCAGGTGCTGCAGGGATCTGCGGGCTTGTGGAAAAGGCGAGCTTGTGTGGAGTCCGCGTGAACTTGGGAACAGCGCAGAGAGCACTCGTGACTTGCTCCCTCGTTCGGGAAACTGTCAGACTGCATTGTTTTGCCACCCTGGGTGAGACATTGGGTGTGCAGACTCATTTGGGGAGAGTCTCAATTCTCTGGCAGCTGGTGGAGCTTGGCAGCTGCTCTCTCTGAGGTGCTGGCGGCCATTGCCCACGGCACAGAGTCCCTGGGGCCACATTGGGCAGAGCTGAAGCTGTCTGCTTGGCCTGGAGACTCCACCCATCCAACCTGAGCACAGCTGAACGTCACAGACAATTGGCCTGGAGGTCAACCCCTCCAAGTGCTAACAACAATTATCCTGGGCTTAACTTCAACAAGACTGTGTAACCCATATCCACCTCAGGTAACTGGGGAGGCTGAGCCACTGTCCCTTGAAGGACATCTACCATAAAAAGGTAATTGACCAACTCAGGGAAGCAGCCACCATGCAGAGACATGGAAAGAAATCAGATGTTAAAGAAATGGAGGAAAAAAAAACAACTGGACATGGAATTCAAAACCATGGTTATAGGGCTTCTCACGAGGCTTCTAGAAAAGGCCGAGACCTATAAGGAAATAAGCAAGACCTACAAGGAAATGAATGAGACTCTCAAGAATATAAAAAAGGACCAACCAGAAATTAAGCATACACTGACTGAAATAAAAAATATTATACAAAGACCTAAAAGTGCTCTGGAGCACCCCAAGAACCAAGTTAAAGATTTGAAATACAAAGAGGTAAAATCCACTCAGCTAGAAAAGCAAGAAACCAAAAGAATCCAAAAAATTGAAGATAGTGTCAGGGGCCTCTGGGACAACCTCAAACATACCAACATCCGAATTATAGGGGTGCCAGAAAAAGAGAGAGAGCAAGACAATGAAAACCTATTTGAAGAAATAGTGACCGAAAACTTCCCACACCTGGTGAAAGAAATTGACTTAGGAGTCCAAGAAGTGCACTGAACCCCAATATATAGGAACCCTAAGAGGACCACACCAAGGCACATCATAATTAAAATGCCAAGAGCAAAAGACAAAGAGAGATTATTAAAAGCAGCAAGAGAAAAACAGATGGTTACCTACAAGGGAGCACCCATACGATTGTCAGTGGATTTCTCAACAGAAACCATGCAGGCCAGACGGGAGTGGCAAGAAATATTCAAAGTGATGAATAGCAAGAATCTAGAACCAAGATTACTCTACCCAGCAAAGCTATCATTCAGAATTCAAGGTCAGATAAAGTGTTTCGCTGACAAGAAAAAGCTAAAGGAGTTCATCACCACCAAACTAATATTATATGAAATACTGAAAGATACTCTTTAAGAAGAGGAAGAAGAAAAAGATAAAAGTGTAAATTATGAACGACAAATACACATCAATAAATGAATCTAAAATTCAAGAGAATTAATAAGCTGATGAACAGGATAAACTGGTGAATGTAACAGAATCACGGACATAGAGAGGGAATGGACTGACAATTCTTAGGGAGAAAAGGGGTGTGGAAAGTGCAGCAAGAGACTGGACAAAAATCTTGCAACTATGGGAGAGGACTGTGGGGGGGGGGGGTAAAGGCGGAGGTTGGGATGGGTACCTTGTGGAGGGGAGCTATAGGGGGAAAAAAGGAAACAATGTAATTATTAAACTGAACAATAAAGATTTTTTAAAAATTGACTAGGATGAAGATATTGAGAGGTGAACTTTGGTGGGGCAAGAAAGGTGGAAAGGGAACTAGCTCCAGCATAAAACTAACTTTAGTAAATAGCTGAAGTTAGTCCCACTTACAATTAACAATTACCTGGCACTTGTGCAAAGCAAGAGACATTATGTTCCTTTGAAACAGGGGAGCAAATATGTTTATATTTATCCGTCTGTTAATCTTAGAAAAGAGAGTTTCCAACCCCTCCTCCAGAGTTTCTTAGAAGACACTTCTTCAGATCAGTCCTTGCTTGCTTCCTTACACAATATTTTAAAAAACATATGTACATATCGTTAAACTCTAACCTTCAGCGTGTGCTCTAACATGCTCCGCCTCACAAACTGCCCGTCCTCAGGGCGCCCCGTCAGTGTTGGTGTCATTTCCCATTTCTCTCCTCCCCTGCAGGAGACCGCCGCCCCGCAGCTTCTGCCTTCCCTGTGCTCCCTTGCAGGGAGCCAGTCTCCTCCACCCTAACACTCACTCCTCCAAACCTACCTGGGATGGCCAGCGCCTGAGGGCATCAGCCTGGACTGGACCAGCAACTCCCAAAGAAACCCTTGAACAAAACGGAGGCTGCATCACAGCCTGTTTGCAGAGCCTCGCCCTCAACACCTGAAACCTTTGCTAACTGGACTGCACTTGCGCCTTCATGCAACTCAGAACACAGCCACAACGTAGTTAAAACTTGATACCCAGCCTGCACCCTCCCTCTCCGTACTCAACGAGCTTCTCCTTTGAGAACCAGCCTTCCCTCCCCTGCAAACGTCTTAATCCGTCCGTCCCAGAAACAAACAGAAATCCCTGCAATTGGAGGTTTAGCCCGATGCACACTTTTATCTGGTAGAAAGAATCCTACACCCCGGGGCGACCCCTCCCACAGGGTGGCTCCCATCAGTTCCATCTTCCCTGCAGGGATCCAATCTGCCCCACGGAGATGGGACCGCTGCGGGCCAAGTTTTAAAAATCTTGGCGACCACAGATGAGCTGAAATGTGGAAGTCGGAGCCTCGCCGGCTAAGGAGGGTGGGCGCTCCCGCAAGTCCGAGGCCAGGGCCGCCTCGCGGGGCACGTGGACCGCGCTCCCGCCCTCGACCCCCGTCCGCCCGCCCGCACCCCTGGCCCCCGCCCGGCCCACCCCGCTCCGGCGGGCGCCGGACCTTACCTTGCGTGAGGGCCAGGAGGCAGTAGTGGACCAGAAAGCCCTGGGGCGTGTTGCAGAGCTGGAGGCACCGGGGTCTGAAGCTGCCCCAGCCGCAGGGCCCCTCGAGCTCCGACCGCGCTGGGGAGTCCGGGGCGGCGGCCGCCGGCAGAGGGGGCTCCCGCGGCTTCGGGGGCTTGGCGGGCTCGGGTGGCCGCGAAGTCTCCGTCTGGCTACGGGCGGGCCAGGGGGAGACCTCGACGTGAGAGGGCGATGCAGAGGCACGGCGCGGGCTGTCCGGGCTGGAGCGGAGGAAAGCCGGGTTCTCAATACCTCCGCCGCGCTCCATGGTCCGGACGGCTCTGCCCGCTTCAGAGAGTCTGAGCTGGAGAGAAAAAGAAAAAAGCCGGTCCCGCTCGGCTCCGCCCCCGGGCAGGTGGCAACGCCCCCGTGCGGGGAGACACCGCCTCCCGGCCGGTCTTCCTCTCCGGCCCCGGCCGCGCAGCCGCCGGGCCCCTCCTCCAGCGCTCGCCCCTTCGGGCGGAGGAGGTGACGCCCCGTCGGTCTCACCTGCGGCCGCCGCCCCGCCCGACCGGATGCGGGGCGTGGGCGTGCGGGCCGCCGCCAGCGGGGGGGGGGGCCGCCGCCCGCCGTCCGCCGCCCTCTCCCCACTCCCTCCCGGCGGAGCCCGCGGCCCGGGAGCCCGGTGGAGGCTGTGGGAGTCTGTGACCGTAACAGCTCTCCCCGGTGCTGGCGGGGAAGCGGTAAACACATTGCATCAGGAGATCATTGAAGAAAACAGTGGGTGGCTTTCTGCCTTAGATGCTCCCCACGCCAGGCTGCAGCCACAGCTACCACACTTTGGGTTCCAGGAGCATCCTGGTGAGACGTCTACCTGTCACCTCCCTAAAAAAAAAAAAAAAAAGGAAAATCCTACCCGCCTGCTCCCCATCACAACATAGCCGCCACCATCACACCACCACCACCACCACCACCATCATCATCATCATCATTATTAATATTATTATTATCATCATCATCATTATTATTATTATTATTTTACTTCCCCCAAACGGAAAGAAAAGGAATTAAGGGGCTTTAAAAGCTGATATGCGATTTCTACCTGTAGAACAGATTTTTAAAAGCACATTGAAGAACTGAACACCACTATAAGGCAGTGGTTACGACTTATTCATTCACTCGTGGAAATATATGTATTCCCTGGGTGCCGAACACTGTTCTTAGCCTCTGGAGGTACAGCGTGCATCCTAATAAGAGGTAGATAATAAGCAATAACTATATAGTACATTTCATTGTGATAAGTGCGGGCGGGGGGGGGGGGGGGGGTTAAGCAAGAGCAGGCTGGAAAGGGTGTGTGTGTCCTAGAAGGGTAGGGAATTTTTAATTAGGTGGTTAGGGAAGGCCTCACCGAGAAGGTGACTTTTGAGCTAAGACCTGAAGGAGGTAAGGGAGAGAGCCCGGCATGTTGGAGAACTGAGGGTAGCTGGGGTAGAATGAGATGGTTGGAGAACAGTACGAGTCCAGGCAGGTAGAGGGGAGCAGGTGGGGTGGAGAAGTGATGGGGCCAGACCTTGTAAGCCATTATAGGACTTTAGCTTTTATTGTGAGTGAAATACGAAAATGTGGAGCCAAGGAGTGACATGATTAGGTTTTCAAAGGATCCATTCTCACTCCCCTTCTAAAGATACACTAATATATCCCAAATTAGTATATTTTAAACAATGATGTTTTTAAAACTATATATTAAGATCTCAAAGTGTTTCCTCCCCTAAATTAAATGTTGATTCCAATAAGGAATGTAATAAAACATACATATTTTTCCTAGTTACTCAGGGCTACATATACAAAGTTGTTATGCTTCATAAGACTGTACAGTGTTAAGGAACCCACTTCCTCAGATCTAATTACTGATTATGAAATATCTCAAATCAGGTCTCAGATGTTACTGGATACGACACTGCTATATTATATTTTTTTCAATACACTGCTATTATTCACATATAGGTCCCCATTTTATTAGACATTAGAGTACTTTACATATTAATTCATCACACTATCAAATTCTAGAGAGAATTCTCAAGTCTTGCTATCTTAACACATGGCCGATTGCCTACCTAAGAGGCTACTTGTAGATTCAGTGCTAATACATTTCAAATAGCCATGATTTGGTAGCATGTGATGGTCATATCCAATTGTAGCCTTTAACCTACAGAAGAGAATATGTTGATAAAAAGGCTCCTTCTCCTCCTAAAATAAGATGGTTTTTATTTCTTCTCACTATAGACACTAGGCTCAGTTAAGACAGCTTAGAGGAATGTTTTTCAAACACTATTACTTCTAAATAAACTAGAATTCAGAAGAAAGAATTGCATAAGTGCTATTTTGTGAAAGTTTTGTTTCAGTTATATATGCTTTATTTACTGAATCGAGGGATTGAAATTTTAAAAATATATCGTACATCCTGTGTTTCTTGTTCTCTCACAGTCCAAAAAGGTCTAGACTGACTGAAAATATAGGAAAAGAGTAGAAATAGGAAATAACTATTTTATTTTTAAATTAAACTTACTGGGGTGACATTGGTTTTGAAATAACATTTTAAATGTATGTCAAATATCCCATTATTAATTTTTATACAAGCAGTAGCTGTTATTATCTACGTTTTACATAGTAAAGAGCAAATTAGTAACTCTCTCAAAGTCATACAGTATAGCTAATAAATGGTCTGCCACTTTTTAAGGCTATGAAGTCAGTTCTCTCAGTCAGATATCTTCCCTGGTCTTAGCATTTTTCTTTTTTAATTGCTACAGCCTAACTCTGTTGGTTAGAATTATTACCTAGAAATTCTAAGCGATTAAGACTCATATATACCAGAGGTTTGAAGACAAATTCTGTTCTGAATGCCCATTTTTCAGATATCCACATTAGATTTAGTATGTAATCTGCCTAGGCCATCAATCAAAAAAAAAGTAGACAGATATGGACTTAAAGTGGTATCTAAAGTATGATCACCATTTTATCTGTGTAATATGAAACAATTTAACCAATAAGCAAATTTTGCTTTCATCAGAGGTAATTAAATACAGTCATACCTTATGGGTGGGGGGAAATGGAGGAGGATATAGGGAGGATAAATGGTGATGATCAGAGGCTTGACTTGGAGTGGTGAACGAACACACAATACAGTGAAAAGATAATGTATTGTAGAATTGTTCACCTGAAAGTTGTATCCTTTTTTAACCAGTGTTACCTGGTTAAAAATTTCAATTTAAAAAATAAATCAGTTCAGCCGAGACCGGTTTGGCTCAGTGGATAGAGCATCGGACTGATTGACTGGTGGGCGTGGCTGTGGGGGTGGCTTGATTGGAGGTATGGTCAATTGGCATATTAGCCTTTTATTAGATAGGATTCACTCCTGATTGGCTTGTTGGTGTGGCTTGTGGGTGTATCGGAGGTATGGTCAATTTTCCTATTACTCTTTTATTAGATAGGATTGACACTTACGTTCTATAATTGGGTCAAATGGCAACAACTTGCCATTAAAAACCACTAGGCCACGATAAAATTATAAATTTTGTTATTTGGCAGGTAGCTACCAAAGAAGTATTTGTTCAGGCACACAAGAGGCTTGACGCTCTTTGAGTAAATATTGGCTTCTTGCCAGCCATTACTGTAGATTCTGCCCCAGGCACTTTCATGAGGAGGTGAGGTTTCTCTATGGAAAAATAAGAGAGCCTCTTTCTTGACTGGCTTAACTGTATCTGCTACTGACCATTGTTCATAAAGGTGTATAACTGTACAAGATACAGTTTTCATTTCAGGCATGTCACAGAGAACAATTTAGAATTGTAATTATTACGTGCTAAACGTGCAGATGGGATGTAACAGACTAAGCATAATGTTAACCATAAAACCTAAATTCTATAAACTCTATCTTCAAGCTAGAACTCTAGAAATTAGAAAACTTAGTTTGTGAGAGAAATATTTTTACTAAGATTTTATTTGGTATCCTTACTTTTTATGATAAAGTATCTCCTATTGCAATAACAAATTACCCCTCAAATTGTGGTGCCTTAATAAAATTTTTATTTCTAGATCAATGTTCAGTGAGAATTTGAGTGTGTTTGCTATGCTATACATAGTCACTCAGGGGCCTACATTGACTGAGGAGTTACCATCTTGTTGTACCATTTGAACTCTACGGGCGCAGCAAAAGAAAAGGCTCTTGATCTGAAGGTGACCCATTTCACTTCTGCTCTCATTTCAGTGACCAGAATGAGTAAAATCTAACATCAAAGGGATTGGAAAAAGGGAGGAGAGGGAATATTTGATGAATATTATTTCTGTGACAAAGCCATTCCTACAAGTTTCTGAGGACTAATATGATAGATGTATTAGTTTCTTATTGCTGCTATACCAAATTACCACATACTAGTAACTTAAAATAGCACAAATGTATTACCTTACAGATGTGAAGTTCAGAAATCCAAAATTAAAATCAAAGTGTCAGCATTTGGCATTACTTGGCTTGTTGCTCTCTTCCTTCCAGCTTCAAAGCAAGAAACTGGGCAGTTGAATCTTTCTGGGCAGTTGACTCTTCGGCTTCCGTATTCCACATTTCAAGATCTTTATAATTACGTTTAATTTGGATAAACTCTATATTTATTTAAATATATATTGTTTAGTGATTTCAGAGAGGAAGGGAGAGGGAGAAAGAGATAGAAACCTCAGTGATGAGAGAAAATCATTGATTGGCTGCCTCCTGCAGGCCACACACTGAGGGTTGAGCCCACAACCTGGACATGTGCCCTGACTGGGAATCAAACGGTAACCTTCCAGTTCATACTCTGATGCTGAACCACTGAGCCTCGTCGGCCAGGCTAAACTCTCTATTTTAAGGTCATCTGATTAGAATATTAATTCCATCTGCAAAATGAATTCTCCTTTGCAACATATTCAGAGGCTCCAGAGATTAGGACGTGGACATTTTTTGAGAGACCATCATTTTGCTTACCAAGTGGGATATAAAAAGCATCTGTGCAGCTTTGGCACACCTGATATTAAAGGTAATGCATATTGTTAGGCAATGAAAGACTGAGGAATCTCAGAGAGAAGGGGGGGGTGCAGGGGAGTGGGAAGAGATTAACCAAATAATTTATATGAACATATGGACTCAGACAATAGTGTAATAAAGACCCGAGGAGAGGGAGGGAGTATCAACAAGGGGTCGGGGGGGAAGAAGGAGGGGTCATCTGTAATACTTGCAATAATAAAGGTAAATATTAAAAAAAATTAAAGTATAAGAACTGACAAGTTTCCTTTTATCAGTTCATGGAAACAAAATACAATGTGTTTCCTTTTAGTCTTAGAGACAAGGAAGAAGAAAACTGAATTCAGTAATACATTGCATACCCATTTCAGTACCAGTTTCTGGAACAAGTAAATCCTGTTTTCCTAGATGGTCCTATAATTTATTTCTCCTTTGGGAAAAAAATGCACCCTCTTGCTTCCAATGCCTTTAGAATAAAAAAGTATTAAGAAATACATTAATCAAAATATAGAAAAATAATGTTAGCATTGCTGAATCAAAGAAAAATTGTAGAAATTTGGATGCAAAGTGGGAGGAAAAATAAATACTAAACATTATTCTGCAGAATATACTTATCCTTATATTTTATTTACAACCATACAGAGATCAAAATATACATGAACTTGGAAGAAATAATATTTAGAGGGATAAAATAAAATCTCTTCATTCAAGAACTATGACATTTTAGAATGACAAAACCATATTCAATAAAGCATAACTAGCTATACGTAGTATGAAATAAGCAGAAATGTATAGATCAATGCTATAGGAATTTCATCAAAGAAAAGAAAAATGAGCAATACACACACACACACACACACACACACACACACACATGCACACACTAGATGCCTGTTGCATGAAGATTCATGTAGTAGGTCTTCCTTCCCTTGACTTCCGGCACCAGTTTTCCTCCGGCATCCGGGACCCAGGCCACAGAGGAGCCAAGCCTTCAGCCTTCAGGTTTGGCTCTGGCTGCAGCAGAGCCTTCAGCTTTCAGCCTTCAGCCCTCAATCTTCATTCTTCACTCGGATGGAGCCTTCAATCTTTGCTCCATGCCTGAGTATGCAAATTAACCCACCATTTTGTTGGGTTAATTTGCATACTAATTCCTGATTGGCTAGTGGGCATCACAGAGGTATGGTCAATTTGTATCTTTCTTTTTTATTATTGTAGATATGCCTAAGTGACCCTTAGGACCAGTGAACTAGAATGACCAGAGCTGCCCCTGGTGGTCAATGCATTCCCACAGCAGGAGCACTGCTCAGCCAGAAGCCTGGCTCATGGCTGGCAAGCACAGCTGTGGTAGCAGGAGCCTCTTCTGCCTCCATGGTGGTGCTATTGAGCAGGGGTAGCAGCAGGCAGGTGGTGGTGGCAGGTGGTGGCAGCAGGTGCAATGGGGCTGGGATGAGCAGGAGTGGTGGAGTGCCTGGCCCCCACTCAGGCTCTTCCCCAGCTGCCTGCCAGTTCAGCACTGCTACATCCCTCAGGAGATGTTGGACATCTAGTTTTGGCCTGATCTCCAGCAGTCCCACATCCTCTAAGGGGACCTGGATTGCAAGAGGCTGCAGATCAGGCTGAGGGACCCTACCTGCACACAAATCCATGCACCAGGCCTCTAGTTATATGATAAAAAGGTGTGATGGGACCAATCATTTTTTAATAATAGATTTTATGTTTTAGAGTTGTATTTTAGGTTCACAGCAAATGTAATGCAGAAACTTCCCATGTAAACCCTCTTCCTAGTCCTATACATGCATAGCCTTTTCAATTATTAACACCTCTCTCTCCCCGAGAAGCCTCCTCCTCCAAGACTGGTACATTTGTTACCACTGAAGAAATTACATTGACAAATCACTCACTTGCTTTCACTTACCTGATAATGATTTCACTCTTGATGTTGTACTTTCCTTGGTTTTGGATAAACTTGTAATGACATGTATCCATCATCATAGTATACAGAATAGTTTCATTGCCCTAAGAATTATCTGTTCTCTGCTTTTGCTTCCCTTCCTCCCTTAACATCTGAAAACTATTATCTTTTTACTGTTTCCATAGTTTTGCCTTTTCCAGAATGTCATATAGCATGTAGTCTTTTCGGATTATCTTCTTTCAGTCATATGCATTTAAGTTTCCTCCATGTCTTCTGATGTCATGGTAGCTCATTTCTTTTTAGTGGTCCCTAACTTGTTTATTTCTTCATAGCGGCCTCTGAGATCTGTTATCTCAAAAGACCACTGATGCCAAACTAAAATTTTACACATCCAGCCACCACATCTATAATATCACTTGCAGCCACACCCATCCTTTCCTTTATACTTTCTGTTGCCAAGGAAGAAGTCTTTTCCCTTTACTCAGTTAGCCTTTCTTCCTGTGATTTGGAATCCATCCTATCCCTCTCCCTCCTTGAGTCATTTAGCCTATTAATTATTTTCTTGATCTTTGACCACAGTCTCTTCCTACTGGCTCCTTCTCACCAGTCTTTGAACATGCTTAAGCCACAATCGTGACACTAATAACAATAACCACCACATCTGCCACCCTCAACAAACTTTAGGACTTCAGCCAACTACTAGCTTATGTCTCCTGTTCACAGCTACACTTACAGAAGTTATTTATATTTGATGTGTCCAATTACTCATATCCAACATATTTCTTCATCTATTAGCATTTAGCTTTTGCTCCTATAATTCCTCAGAAACTTCTCTCATCCTAGTTTCCAACTAACTCTTTGTGGTTAAATCCAGAATACACTTTCACTGCATACTCCCTGGACCTCTGAGCAACATGTAACAATTTTGACTACTTCCATCATCTTCATATTCTCTCTTACCTTACCTTTTATTATAATGATTTCTTCTTTCTTCTTCTTAGTATCTTCCTCTAGCCATTTTTTTATGTTATGTTCTTTAAAATTCCTTAGTTTATAGTAGGCTTTCTCTTCTTGGGAAAATTTATCTTTATCCAATAAAGATAATTGTTTTTATACTGATGATCCCCACTTATGAATCCAATTGAGCTTCATATCTATATTTTCAATGCCAAAAGCCATTTGGCTACCTCATGGATACCTCAAAATTAATATGCCCACAACTGAATTCTTATCTTCTAAATCTTCTATTCAAGCTATCCTATATAATGAAAGAGTAATATGCAAATTGACCATCACTCCAACACACAAGATGGCCACACCCATGTGGTCAAAGATGGCTGCCCCATGTGGAAAAATTTTAATTATAAAAGACACAGAAATGGCAGCAGCCACTGAGCTGGAGAGAACAAAGGCTTGGGTTTCTCTGGCAACGGAGGAAGCCAAGCTTGCTGTTGTTGGCCTAGGCCTCCACTTTTTCCAGCAGTCTAAGAGAGCCCCTATTTAGCCAAATCCTTTATAAGAAATACTGTCACGTCTTTTTAATTTTTGCAATTCTAATGAGTACAAATCTTTCTCAATTTGAGTTTTCATGTTTACTTAATTAGGTCAAACATCTTTTCACATGATTATTAGGCATTTGTGTTTCCTCCTCTATAAAATGCCCATTATTTTTCTACTAAAGGCCTGGTGCATGAAATTCATGCACTCAGGGTGTGTGTGTGTGTGTGTGTGGGGGGGGTGTCCCTCAGCCTGGCTTGCACACTTGAAGACCAGGAACCCTTGGGGGATGTCCCATTTTACATTTACAATATGCTGGCAGTCACACATCCTTAGCACTGCCATGGAGGCAGGAGAGGCTCCCACCACCACTGTGCTCGCCAGCCTTGATCCCGGCTCAGGGCTTCTGGCTGAGCAGCGCTCCCCTGTGGGGGTGCACTGACTACTATGGGCAATTCCTGCATTAAGCATTTGCCCCTGGTGGTCAGTGCTCATCACAGTGACCGGTTGGTACACTGTTTGGTTGATTTGCATATTAGCCTTTTATTATATAGGATAGCTATAGAGTTCCAATTTTAAAGATGAAAATAGTTACAGAGATGGATGGTGGTGACAACTTACCATTTGCCACCACATGGATGGACCTGGAGAACATTATGCTAAGCAAAATAAGCCAGTCAGAGAAAGATAAATATCACATGATCTCATTTGTGGAATATAATGAACAACATAAACTAATGAACAAAAACAGAGTCAAAGGAAAAAAAAATTTAGAATACAATAGAAGTAATCCTGTTATTTGCAGATTATTTCCTACAACTTTTGAGATATACTATGTTAGTACAGTTTTGATAATATTATATTTGAAATCTTTTTTCTTGAAATATTAATGTTTATTTCATGTAATCTTTATATATAAAGAGGTAATGTGCAAATTAGGCCAGGACACCGTAATAGTCATGACTAGTCAGATGGACTCTGCATGCACAGGTGAGGCCCAGAGTGGAGAGACAAAGAGGAAGCCTGCCCAAGCCGCCGCACTGGTTCGTGTGGCCCTGGAGTAGACACGGGCAGGAGGGCCTGCTCCAGCCATGGTACATCAGCAGTCCCTCCTCTGCACATGAGCTACAGAGGAAACAACTTTTCTGATCGCTCACTGGCTAATCTCCCAGTACACCACCCAGAGTGTTCTTGGTAACTTGGGTAATAAGAATCCAAGAAGGTGATCTAGGGTTTTTCCAACACACTCCTAGAGGGAAAAAAAACAAAGGTCCATTGCTAGAGGGGCTAGGAAATGTCATTTCCTGCCCTAGCTGGTTTGGCTAAGTGGATAGAGCCTCGGTCTGTGGACTGCAGGGTCTGGGTTTGATTCTGATCAAGGACATGTACCTAGGTTTCAGCTCCTTCCTGGCAGAGGCCCAGGTCAGGGCTCATGCAGGAGGCAACCAATCAAAGTGTCCCTCTCACTTTGATGTTTTCCTGTGTCTTTCCCTCTCTCTTCCATGCTCTCTAAAAATCAATGGAAAAAGATCTTCAGCTGAGAATAAGAAATAAATAAATATCATATCCTATGAAAGAGACATCTTGAAAATGCCTTAAGAAAGTTCTCATTTTTCGTGGTGAAGGGACTGGAGTCCATGTTGATGAAAACACCTTGATGGCTGCAGTAACCAGCAGTGGCAGCAGCAGGGGAGTAATGGGGGTGGCATCTTCCCCTAATCAGCCTGGCCGCCTCCCACAGAGGGATGCCAGACTGCGGCTTAGTCCTGCTCCCATCATTAGGAGATGCCCTGAGGGCTCCCAGACTGTGAGAGGGGGCAGGCTGGGCTGAAGGACCCTCCTCTTCCCAGTGCACAAATTTCGTGCACCAGCTTCTAGTATTATTATATTTAAAATTGTTTTTCTGAAATATTAATGTTTATTGCATGTAAATGGCTAATTATTTGTATATAATCTGGTAATAGATTTATTTTGAATACTGTAAAAATAAAAGACTCAGAAAATGTCCAAATAAAATAGTATGCTTGGGTATATAAGAAAATACAACTAAAAAGAGAAAAGGGGGTTACAACATTTTAATATTTGACAAGGAAAATTTCAGAACAAAAAGCATTCAAAGTACTATAGAGTTATTAACATTTACACTACCAGAAGCACATAACTTTTTTGTAAAGCAGAAATTACAGGAAGTTGAAGAAACAGATGAACACCAAAAAAACAAGACTTTACCATACTTCTCTGAGGCTGCATTCCCCTAGAAGCATAACCTGAGAAAAGGAGTGCAAGTGGTTTATTTGGGAAGTAGAGTCATTGCACCAGAGGAGGGATGAAAAGTACGACAGGGAATGATGCAAAGAGGCCAATAGATGGTGCACCAAGGCACAGATTATCATTCCTCTGGGAGACCAGGTGAAACATGCCTCAGAGTTGTCTTGCCTGAGGAGCAAGAAATATTTCACATTTATTCCCCAACTCCATTAAGGCTGAGGGCAACTCCTGGAGGCATTAATTCTTTGAAACTTGTGGCCTTCCCTTACTCACAGGCTGAAAGAAGCCTCTAAGATGGGAAGTCACAGGAGCCTGTGGTAGGATGCTCTGGGCATGTGCTAAAACAGTGAACACTGAGAAACTATGAGTAGTGCAGACACACATATGATAAAGTTCACCCCATGCACAGTTCAGAGTTCTTGCACTCCATATTAAATTCACTTAAGTGTCATTATCCCATTTATTACCTAGCCTCAATATACAGATGGACAAACAAACAATTCGGACACCTTAAGGGCATTATGCTTGGTGAAATAAGTCAGACAGAGAAAGACAAATACTGCATAATCTCACTTATATGTGGAATAATAAAAAAAACACACATTAAACCCAAGCTAATAGAAGAAGAGATCAGATTTGTGGTACCAGAGGTAGGGGTTGGAAGGTGGACTAATTGGATGAAAGTGTTCAAATATACAAACTTTCTGTTATAAAATAAACTAGACGCCCAGTGCATAAAATTCATGCACCCAGGGGGCGTCCCTCAGCAGCTCAGCCTGCACCTTCTCAGAGTCTAAGAGCCCTCAGGGGATGTCTGACTGATAACTTAGGCCTGCTCCCCATTAGTTGAACATCCTTAGTGCTGCCGCAGAGATGGGAGAGGCTCCCACCACTGCAGCTGTGCTCACCAGCGGTGAGCCCGGCTTCTGGCTAAGGGGCACTTTCCTTGTGGGAGCACACTGACCACCAGGGCACAGCTCCTGCATTGAGTGTCCGCCCCCTGGTGGTCAGTGCACATCATAGCGACCAGTTGTTCAGCCCTTTGGTCTATTTGCATATTAGCCTTTTATTATATAGGACTAGGGACCCAGTGCATGAAATTCATGCACTGGGGGTGGGTGGTCCCTCAACCCAACCTGCCCCCTCTCACATACTGGGAGCCATCAGGGGATGTCCAACTGATGGCTCACCCTCAGCCTGCCCAAGGCCTAAAGCCTCACCAGAGGGGGGGCACCCAGCCATCGCCCTGCTCAGCTCAGCCCTGGCTGCCTGTGACCATCCGGCCCAGGGGGCCTGGCACTCCTTGCTGCCACCACCACCACTGCTGCTGCTGCCGCCACTTCCCCTCACAGCGCCTGGGAGCTGGGTGCTCACCGCCACCACCATTTCATCTCCACCCCTGGGGCCTGGTGCTCACGCCACTTGGCCCCACCCCTGCTCCTGATTGGCTGGTAGCATAGCCAATCAGGAGCAAAGGTACAGTCACATTTGCATGTTTCTCTTTTATTATATAGGATAAGGACTAGTGATGTAATGTACAACATGACTAGAGTTAATACTGCTTTATGATGTAACTGAAAAGTTAAGAAAAGCGATCCTAAGAATTCTCATCACAAGGTAATACACATTGATTTTCTTTTTTATCTATATGAAATGATGGATGCTAACTAAACTTATTGTAATAGTTATTTCACAACATATGTAAGTTCAGTCATTATGCTGTACACCTTAAACTTACACAGTGCTTTAAGTCAATTATTTCTTTTTTTAAAAATATATTTTGTTGATTTTTTACAGAGATGAAGGGAGAGGGATAAAGAGCTAGAAACACCGATGAGAGAGAAACATCAATCAGCTGCCTCCTGCACATCCCCTACTGGGGATGTGCCCATTACCAAAGTACATTCCCTTGACTGGAATTGAACCCGGGACACTTCAGTCTGCAGGCCGATGCTCTATCCACTGAGGCAAACCATCAGGGCTCCATTATATCTTAATAAAAGAGGAAAAATTAGAGTAGACTTAGTGCAAAAGGAGTTATATGCCATTAGTAAATCAAAACTTGATACTTTTTCTATTCTACATAAGAAAGATTACATGCTTCATTTAAAGCAGAAAACATTCAATCCAATATAGAAAAGGAAAAGCTTGAAGAACTAGATTTTCATAGAAATTATCCTTGGAGAAAATGCTATTTGAAGAGTACAAATAAACTCTCATCAATTCTAAAATATAAGCATTTCTGCTATAATATACCAATTCTTTTAAAATATCCCTTTTGGGTAAAAATCAAGCACTAAAAATAACTAGGTTTAGGAAGAAAATATTGCAGAAGTATACCACTCAGAAGTCTATGCAGCTTTATAACCTGTCCTAACAAAAACAATCAGTCTTAGTAAATCTTAGAATAGCTAAATTCCTACTAGTATTTTCACCCAGCATAGTCAATCAATTGTAGGTTTAAAGACTGGAGCTCACCTTCCTCCTTTGACATGCAGCTCCCTGCAGGCATGAATTCTCAATGTTGATATTTCATCACAAATTAAAAATATGATATTTAGACATATTTACAGCTTCTTCATTGGTAGTTGCAGCTTCACTAAGTGCATTAACATTGTATAAAACACAAAGATTCTAGAAGAAAAGTACTTCTGTAGAATTTTTAGCTATTTTTTTCTTAAGACATAATTTATTGCTAAGGTCTTCTCTTTAATAGTGAGAAAACCTTCCCTCATTGTTTCAAAAGCCACTAAATTAGTATTAATGAATGGAATGTCTGAGTTATATTTACATAATTTCTCTATTTACCAATTCTCTATCAACTAGTTTCTGACATATGAACTGTTTTATACTGTATTGTAGTAGAACATTATATTCAAATTTAAAGTCTTAATGCTATTCCTCAAATTAGTATAATTTTGATTATACCTTTGCTGGCTTGTGGTTTTTTTTTTTTAAGCAATGCTATTTGAAGAGTACAAATGAACTCTCATCAATTCTATGATGATATATATTTATACATACATACACATTACCAGCACCTTCAAAATGAACCTGAATATTATTGTTTTACCTTATTTCCTGATTATATAAATTATAAAATACTATTTTTAGATGGTAGAATGTTAAGAAAGGATATAAGTAACCCCAAACAATTAAGCTTTAATTCTCCTACAAGTATCTATATTGCAAACTAATGTTTAAAATCCTATATACATTAAAAACATATTAGAAATGTTTCACAAGAAAGTACTTTATTCTGAAAAGAAAGATTTCTATAGATACTACTTAGGTAAATATTATGTCTGATTTTTCTTTTTGAATGTGAAGTACAGCAACACATTTTGTAGAATCTTTGAAGGAGAATCTCCTCTTTTCATACTCTGATCCTCAGATGTTCTGCAATTCTGCTGGTTCAAATAGAGAAGAGCCAAGCAGTTAAATAGAGTTTTATGTAAAGACTAATTTACAAATATTGACAAATTGCATGTCACAGTTAAGGAAAAAACGTACATAATATGATTTGCCATATATGACCTCAAATAAAACAATTTCTACCTTTATACAATAAATTCTTGACTAATATGAAATAACAAAGGAGGAGTGTTATCAGTTCTTTCTCCCTAGAGAATAAAAACCATTGTAGAAAAGTTTTTGTTTTATAACAATCTGATTTTCATTCCAATAGCTGGAAAATTGCTAAATAATTTGCATGGATGTTCAAAAATACATGAAGTAATTATAACAAAAACATTTTATTGACACATTTAAACTTAAATTGCACAAATGGTTGACACATTTTCTACATAAAAATCTGAATGTTTCTTCACATGAAATAATAATTATTAATCACAAAATGAAATACAAAAGCACATGCCAAGACCGGTTTGGCTCAGTGGATAGAGCGTCGGACTGCGGACTGAAGGGTCCCGGGTTCGATTCCGGCAAGGGCATGTGCCTTGGCTGCGGGCACATACCCAGTAGGGGGAGTGCAAGAGGCAGCTGATCGATGTCTCTCTCTCATCGATGTTTCTGACTTTCTATCCCTCTCCCTTCCGCTCTGTAAAAAGTCAATAAAATATATTAAAAAAAAAAAGAAATACAAAAGCACAAAAATTGATATCAAGTCAGGTATCAGGTAGTTTTTATTAATAAAATTCAAGTGAATCTAAAAATAGAGAGGTATTATGAAATAAACTGAATTTTATGTCTACTAAAATTAAAGGACCATGGAAAATATGTATTGAAAACTGGCCAATTGACCAGAGAAATTTTCTAGAAAACCTTTACATGATCAAATAAAAGTTAAGTAAAATGTTAATTTTTAAACGTTTAAAAATTATTTTATAATAATCATAACCTCAATTAGAAATGTTATTATATGAATTAGACTGGTAAATTTAATTTTATTTTGAAAACTTATTGAGAAATAAACATCCGCAATGCAAATAAAAAGCAACAAAAAGAAAGCATATAAAACCTAAGTAATCTAATATAACCAAAGGCCGATAACTAATATGTAACTTGAATTAACTTGAGTTAATTGATCGTACAATGTTTTAAAAGTCATTTTAATGTTCCAAGTTCCAGAAAGTTAATATAGTACAACTATTATTAAATACTCAGAATTCACTTCAGTATTTTCCCACTTCCACTTCATCCTTTTCTTCAAAGTATTATCATTCTATTGAAAATATCAACTGTGTATTAGAATATATTTAAAAAATTCAAAACACAGACTATATTATTATATTCATATTAAAAATATAGTAGGATCATAAGAATCACATTCATTTATTAAACATATAATTATGTTTTTTAATTTAAATGTATTAATATTCAATAAATATTAATAATATAAATATAACAAATAAAAACAATAAATATATTATCAATATATAACATACATAAATATTATTATAATATTCCACTGATAGGCTGACAATGCATAATTCTTACACAGTGATGATCCAGTTTTAAATCATTTCTTTTTTTCTTTTTGTTTTTCTTTTGGGTTCTTTGCAGTTGAAGTTAAGATATTGCTTTTCTTTAGTAAATGTTTGTATCGGGAAAATGCAATACTAGTGAAAAAGATGGTGGATAGTTTGCAAAAAAAACCTAAATAAAAAAAAAAATACAACCATCAGATGTGTCATTTTATTTAAAGCAAAAATGTTTATGGAAAGACTGTCACTCACCAAAGAAAAGGTAAGTATATAAATATCAAGTTATTTAAAGGAGATTTTTAAAATGCTTATATAACTTTTTTTTAAATCCTCACCCAAGGATATTTATCCATTAATTTTCAGAGAAAGAGGGAATGAGAGAGAGCAATATTGCCATGAGAGAAACACATTAATTAGTTGCCTTCTTCCGTTGCCCCAACCAGGGTACATGCTCTTTACCGGGATCAAACCCAGAACCTTTCAATCCACAGGCCAACACACTATCCACTGAGCCAAACCAGCTAGGGCTACAAAACCTTTTCGATTTCTTAAACATGGAGCCCTAGAAAAATGCAACATGTGCTATTATTTTACAGAATGTAAAAACAAAAAAAATAGATTTCTACCTTCAAAACTTAATTAGTAATAAGAACTAGAACCTGTTTAAAACTTTACTCTTCTTGAAATATTAATGATTTTTCAAAATAAACAGAAGTATTTTACAAACATTAATTGATTATATAGTGTTTTAAAAGTCATTTTTATGTTTCAAGTTCCAGAAAGTTAATATAGTACAAGTATTATTTAAAAGTACTTAAACTTTGGGTGAAAATAAACATGTTGATTAAAGTAAAAAATATTGCCCTGACTGGTTTGGCTCAGTGAATAGAGCAGCAGCCTGTGGACTGAAGGGTCTCCAATTCAATTTCAGTCAAGGGCACATGCCCGGGGCTGTGGGCTCAATCTCCAGTGGGGAGCGTGCAGGAGGCAGCCAATTAGTGACTCTTTCAGCATGGATGTTTCTATCTCTCCCTGTCCCTTTCTCTCTGAAATCAATAAAAATATATTTAAAAGAAATATTTCAGAGCAACAATATCAATTATCTAATAATATTAATAATAGTAGATTTAAAAAATAAAATAGAAAAAAATAATGAGTATGACATTTATAATGACACAGTAATATTTTATACATTTAAATACTACAGCCAAACACCATAAACAATCTAAATGTACAAAAATTTAAAAGCAAACTACTGCTATAGAATAACATGAATGAATCTCCAAAAAGCATAACATTAAGCAAGACAGACAAAACCAAACAACAAGAAAAATACCAGTATATACTGGATTATATTTGCATAAATTTATAGAACAGGCAAAACGAACATATTGTAATAGAGGTGTGAAAGAGGCTTATCAGTGGAGGAGGGAAATTGCCTGGAAAAGAGCACAGGGAAATTTCTATAGCTTGTTTTGGTGCTGGTTCCACAAGTGGATTTGATTATCAAAAGGCCATCAAACCAAACACTTAAGATCCATATTAGATAACTGTATATTAATTACCAAAAAAATCTCAATTTTTTTTTAACATTGCTGCTTGATACATTCTTTACAGACCAAACACAGAATAGTCAGCAGCTGGGCAAAACAAAACATTGTCTACACCTCAGTAGCTTTCTTCATGCTTCTTCACATTCATTAACCCAAAAAGTTTAATTTTGTTTGCTTTGGAAATATTTTATAGCAAATCAAAATTATGCAAGTGGAATTGAAGTATGGTAGCAATCACCTCTGGTAGAAATTGCTGTTTGGGTTCTGTACTTGTTTGTTTGCTAAAACAATAGAAAGTTATTTTGATTTTCTGGAACTTGTGTATGCTATCCAGTACTCCCTTGCTGGTGGTTTGAATGTCCCATTGATTGTGATCTCACTGGTCATAGCAGCACATTCCTCTGGGAACCAGGACAGGACAATTATCCTAAATTGTCTTAGTAGCTACAGATAACTAAGTTTCAGTTGGCTTAGTGGTTCTGGAATCAGAACATACCCTAAATTGCCTCAGTAGCTACAGATAGTGCATTCCTGTTGACTCAGTGATCCAGAATCTGGACAACACAATTATTCTAAATTGCCCAGGTGGTCCCAGGTAATGTGTTTCTGTTGATTTAGTGATTCTTAGATACTAACTTGCTCAATTTTTGCTTCTGTAAAAATAATGCTTTTTCTCGAAGCATTCCAGACCCAAAGATGTAATCAATACTTTCGTGATATTCTGCCAATATAAGCCAGATGTGTTGAGCTGTTTGGGGCTGTGAGGTTTGAAGAGCATTAGTCACTTGTATGCCACCAGCTTTTAAAAAATGACTCCATAATTTGACTTTTTGAGGCATCCTATATAAAATGGGGGTACATCACAACAGAATCATACAATGCATATTCATTTATGTTTGGTTTCTTATAACATTGTATGATTCATTCATATTTTATGTAGTTGTGTGCTTTCCTTTTTCATTGTTACATATATTCTATTATTGATTTTATCATAATTTATTGTCTATTCCATTGTTTATTGGCTATTTGATGTTCACTTTTGTGAAAATTCAAGTCTTTTGCCCACTGCTTGGGTCTTTCTTCATTAAGGGTTTAGGAATCTGAAGAAGGTCTGTGCATAAATGCATTGAGAGACTAGATAAGAAATATAAATTTGGGAGGCATGGGGGAGTCAGGGGAGGCTCCACTTTCTAGAGAAGTAGACTCTGAATCTTCGGACCCCTGGCTTTTTATCCCCACATTTTATCCATTAGCAAAGCAGATGTACATATCAAAGGTAAGGCCTGATAAACAAAGTACCATCAGGTTGGGGGAACTGCCTTAGGCTGTTCTAGCAGCAGGTAATAACATGCCGATTTTCAGCCCTGCTGATGGTGTCCATAAACCTTCTAATGAACTTCTTGCATTTATTATGCTAACTACTGGAATTTGCTTCCAGCAGTCCACTTTTCTGTTAAGTTATCTCTCCTTTGCTCATTACTTGTTTGTGGGAGTTCTTTATATATTTTGGATATTAGTTATTCTATACCCCTTTTACCTTTCTCACTATCTTCTTCACTACAGCTCTCTTTTCTGTCTTAACTTTGCTTTTGGACAGAATTTAATAGTTTTGAATAAGTCTGATTTTTCTTTTATGGCTAGTGCTTTTTGTATCCTGTTTATGAAATCCCTTCCTACTCTAAGGCCATGGAGATAGTCTCCTGTTTTTCTCAAAAGGCTTTATTGTTTTATCTTTTACATTTAGATCTACAATGAAATTAGAATTGATTTTTGTAAACAATTTGAGGTAGGGATCAAGATATATTTTTTAGATATGTATATATAAAATGAGCCATTAGCCTTTATTTGAAGACTGTCTTTTATCATTGCAGTGTCTTCTTTCTTTGCCATAAATAAGTTGAGTGTGCATGTGTGGGTTTCTTTCTGGATTCTCTCTTCTGTTCTATTGGACAGTGTGCTGACACTTGCATTTATACCCTACTGTATTAATTATAGCTTGATAATAGGTTTTGATATCTGATAGTATATATCTTTTTCAATTTTGTTTCAACTTTCATATTCTCTTGATAATTCTTGGATCTTTGCTTTTTACATGAATTGAAAGGGCAGAACGGGACTGCAAAGAACAATTTAGACAGCTGCCATTTTGGACTGTGTGACTTGGCAGCCACCATGTTGGCCGCATGATGTGTAAACTTACCTGGGGGCTGCCATCTTGAAATCACAAAGACCAACCTCTCCCTTTGAATTAGCCAATCGTGAACGACTGTGTGCCTTAGCTCCAATCAAGAGCAAAGGACAGGTTACATGTGTCAGGGATTATTTGCGTCACTAGCCCCAGCCCTCACCCAACCAATCGGAATATGCCCCACCTCCCAACCCCTAACCCTATAAAATCGTTGTGCTTTTGAAACTCGCTCTCTTTAGTATCCTGCTGCTGCATCGGTGGAGGCCATGGTGGTGTGGGCCAAGGCAGAGGCAGTTAGGGGCAATCAGGCTGGCAGGGGGGCAAGCAGTCAGGAGCATGATCAGGCTGGTGTGGGGGAGCAGTTAAGCAGCAATCAGGCAGGCAGGCAAGCAGTTAGGAGCCATGGTCCCAGATTGTGAAAGGGATGTCCGACAGCCAGTTTAGGCCCGATCACTGTGTGATCCTTGTGGGATCGGACCTAAACTGGCAGTTGGACACCCCCTGAAGGTTCCCATATTGGAGAGGGTGCAGGCTGGGCTTAGGGACACCCTCTTCCCCAGTGCACAAAATTTGTGCACCAAGTCTCTCTCTCTTTTTTTTTTTATAAAAGGGAGAAAGCTGATGAGAAGCCTTCATTTGAGGTATTCAAATCCAGAGCCTCATGACATATTTTTAGCAAGCACTCCAAGTTTTTCAAATGACTCATGGAATACACTTTAAAATGTACTAGTTTAGAATGAAATTGCCACAAATGTATATTTCTATTACAGTTTCCTGTGTTTTCTTTCCCTTACTGTAGTTTCCTAGGTTCTTTATTATTGTTATCTTATTTTAGTAATTCCTTAGCAGGATCTCAAGTAGTTTATCGACTTTCTCAATTATGTGCTATGTTTTAAAATATTTAAGCATGTTACGGTTTTATTTAAAATGAAAATTAAAAGGCTCAGCAGTATTTTAAGAGGATTACTTTAATGGTTTTGTTGAATTATCTTTGGAAAAATTATTTTGACTTCTTAAATGTCATTTTTACTTTTTATTTATTATTTTTATTTTTAACTTTATTGTTCAGCTTATTAATTAAATTATTCTCCCCTTTTTATCCCCCTATAGCTCCCCTCCACCCTATAGCCATCCAACCCTCCACCCTCACCTCCACCTCCCCACTGTCCTCTCCCATTGTTCCCTTTTCCCCCCCTATAGCTCCCCCTCCACAAGGTACCCATCCCACCCTCCGCCCTCACCCCCCCCCCACTGTCCTCTCCCATAGTTGCATGATTTTTGTTCAGTTTCTTGCTACACTTCCCACACCCCTTTTCTCCCCAAGAATTGTCAGTCCATTCCCTCTCTATGTCCATGTCTCTGTTATATTCACCAGTTTATCCTGTTCATCAGATTATTAATTCACTTGATTTTTAGATTCATTTGTTGATAGATGTGTATTTGTTGTTCATAATTTATATTTTTACCTTTTTCTTCTTCCTCTTCTTAAAGAATATCTTTCAGCATTTCATATAATATTGGTTTGTTGGTGGTGAACTCCTTTAGCTTTTTCTTATCTGCGAAGCACTTTATCTGATCTTTAATTCTTAATGATAGCTTTGCTGGATAGAGTATTCTTGGTTGTAGATTCTTGCTATTCATTATTTTGAATATTTCTTGCCACTCCCATCTGGCCTGCATCGTTTCTGTTGAGAAATCCGCTGACAATCGTATGGGTCCTCCCTTATAGGTAACCATCTGTTTTTCTCTTGCTGCTTTTAATATTCTCTCTTTATCTTTTGCTCTTGGCATTTTAATTATGATGTGCCTTGGTGTGGTCCTCTTAGGGTTCCGATATATTGGGGTTCGGTGCACTTCTTGGACTCCTAAGTCAGTTTCTTTCACCAGGTGGGGGAAGTTTTCAGTTACTATTTCTTCAAGTAGGTTTTCATTGCCTTCTTCTCTCTCTTTTTCTGGAACCCCCATAATTCGGATGTTGGCATGCTTGAGGTTGTCCCAGAGGCCCCTTACACTATCTTCAATTATCTGGATTCTTTTTGTTTCTTGCTTTTCCAGCAGAGTGGATTTCGCTTCTTTGTATTTCAAATCTTTGACTTGGTTCTTGTGGCCCTCTGTACTGCTTTTAGGACTTTGTGTAATATTTTTTATTTCAGTCAATGTATGCTTGATTTCTAGTTGGTCCTTTTTCATATCCTTGAGGGTCTCATTCATTTCCTTGTAGGTGTTGTTCATTTCCTCATTGGTCTTGTTCATTTCTTCGTAGGTCTTGTTCATTTCCTCGTAGTTCTCATTAAGTTCATCGGCCTTTTCTAGGAGCCTCTTGAAAAGCCTTATAACTGTGGTTTTGAACTCTATGTCTAGTCATCTTTTTTCCTCCATTTCTTTCACACCTGATTTCTTTCCATGTCTCTGCATGGTGGCTTCTTTCCTGAGTTGGTCGATTAGTTTTATGAGGTAGATATCCTCTAAGGGACAATGGCTCAGCCTCCCCAGTTACCTGAGGTGGATACTCTTACTGCAATCCTTTATGGATTGTACAGTATTTTTGAATTTAAGCCCAGCTTGTTGTTGTTAGCCCTAGGAGGGTTTAACCTCTAGGCCAAATGGCTATGCAGGGGAACTGTTCAAGTTGGATGGGCGGAGTCTCTGGGCTGAGCACGCAGCGTCAGTGTCAGCTATGCCCTATGTGGCAAGCGTGGTCTCTGTGTTGGATGGTAGTGGCTGCAGGCACCTCCAAGAGAAAGCCGCCGCTGGTCTCCCCGCTGTTGCCAGACAACTCTGCCTCTCTCCAAATGAGTCTGCACACCCAAAGTCTCACCCAGGGTTGTAAAACAAAGCAGTCCTGTGGTCTCAGTAATGAGGAAGCAAGTCGCACATCTATGCTGTAGCGCACTTTACGCGCAAACAGCTGTTCCAACCCACACTCTCCTCAGACTCAGAGAGCTCTGCCGTGCCCGGCTTTTAGTGTGCATACCCCGAATCTCAGACCTCGCCTGGCACTGGGGAATCTGTGCAGTGGGACGTCTCCGCCCTCCCTGTTGGAGAAATCCAGCCAGGATTGTTGCTGCCAGCCCTACAGCCCGCGCTTGCCCCACAGCTCCGAACCTCTGGCTCCGCGCATATCTTCAAGGATGCACTCCACCGCTCTTCTGTGTCTCAGTGTCCTACCTTTACTATTATTTGTGGAGTTTTCACTCAGCCAGCTTTCCAGTGATTCTGGATGATGTTTGTTTTGTTGTTATGTTGTAGTTTTGGAATTGTTGTGTGGGGCAGCACAATAGGTGTTTACCTATGCCGCCATCTTGGTTCCTCCCCTCATTTTTACTTTTTAATATTTTTCTTAAATTTTACTTTATTCAGTTTAAGTGTTGACTAAGTTTGCTGGAAATTTAATTTCTGTATACTCTTTACCAAACAGATAATTGTTCCTGTTAAATATTATAGTTCTTTGAATCACAAAACATAAAAGCACTTTAAAATATTTATCACATCAATAGCATATACTAGTATACAATAAAATCATTCAATGTTAATAATGATTAAGACTTTAGAAATTATTTAGTCTAAATCCTCCTTTTACAGATGAAAACATTGAAATACAGGAAGATCTAGTGAAGTTTCCCAAGTAATATAAGCATATCTTTCTCAACATTTTGCTCATAGCTCACACCACCCTAGCATCTCAGTTCCCTATATTTCTTATTTGTTTAATCATTACTGAATGCTTACTATGTGCCAAGCACTATTATATCATTGAGCATGAGACAATATGAAATTTACATATAAGTGGGGTAAAAGTATGTTGATGCTCTTTAATAGTGCCAAAAAATAATTTTTAATCTGACGTTCTTTTACTCAGGAATAACATAAAACAACAGTGTTTTTAATATAGTGACCCAAATATTTACATAAATTCTATAGTACTTTATTTTCCAAAATATTTCCTATGTAATGATATAAGGCTTCTTCTTCTTCTTCTTCTTTTTTTTTTTTTTTTTGGTTTTAAGATTGGTTTCATCAAGATATAAGGTTTCTTTAATCATCAAAGTATCCATTTGTTTATTGTTTATTATTACTGTACTTTAAACAACCATAAGGTATTAAAATAACTTCTTTACATTTCTTCAATAGATATCACTTACATAATCCTAAAAATAGTTGGGCCATTTTTTTCGGGTCATAGATCCAACAATTTCCTGTGCTTCCACAGCGTCCACTATCCCGAAAGGTACAAGAAGTTTCTCCTACCGCCTTAAAAACCATTGGTCCAGGGATAGTCCCTATGAAAAATGCACTAATTGTTAATGCTCTATAAAAACATTACAGGTTGTATCAAAATAATTTTCATCTTAAAATTAAATATATATAGTTATCATCACTGTAAACATAACATTTTAAATTATCTAAGAATTGGTCCTGGATAATAATATAAAATAGTCTAAGAATTTACTTATAGATAATATTGTTAATAATTAGAAACAATGTGTTTTTGAAAATCTTTTCAGAATGGGGTACATGTTGTCATTTAGTTGACATCTCAAAATTGTTGTGAATTTTTGAGTGAAATATTTAAGAAAAAGATATTTTAAATATAAGATACTAAATATTGATTTTAAGAACCACTATCCAATATCAGAAATTCCTGTCTCAGTGAGTGCTGTCATGCTGTATATAATGGCTCAAGGTAAAAAATCCTAGGCCTACTATGCTTTTTCTCCATTTCCCACAATAATTTTCTAACCCATAATAAATCTTTATAACACCAACTCCAAACATACAGGATATTGGATGTGTTGATTTCTCTTTGTCTCTACTGCAACCCCAGAATCCAATTTAATGTGAATGTGACTTATATTTTAGTGAGAACCTCCATTTCCACTTTCTCCACATTATATTCTATTATTTCTCCCTTCAGCAGCAGTTACATTTTAAATGTAAATCAAATAAAATAATTTCTCAGCTTAAAATTCTCTGATGGTACATCCCTGTCTAGAAATAGTCTATATCTGAAATATCATCTTATCCTACCCACTTCCATTCAAAAATGCATGTTTCACTGGGTTCTTTTCTGTCTATGCATTTGCTGTTTGTTATGCTCCCTCTTCCATTACAAATCTTTCCTTGTCTAGTGGACCAGTGTTTACTATATAAATATCTTCTATTTTTTCCCTGTGAAAGCTAATTTTAACTCTGCCTACTGACGTAACTATGGAATGATTTCTCTGATCCACATCAGAGCCACACTTAAATTTTTCTACATTCTTGACTTCATTTATCATGTCTTTCAGTCTTCAGTCCCATCTTGTTTCCTTACCCCACCAATGTTTTAAATAAAATTCTTGAATAGGGATCCTAATAATAGTCATAATGTGGATTTGAAAGCTAGTTTTTGCTATTTTAAGAAAGCCTGGAGTACAGAGTGCATTATCCTCAGCAAAATTAATTTGTACTTTGGATACAAATCCTTAAAAATATCAGATTCAGTGACCTTGATAATAAAATGTTTAAAAGCACTGGTCTAAGTTATTGACTTCCCAAATATAAAGCAATGAATAATTACTATGCTTATGTGTGTTATTTCAGCTTACTAAACCAATTGGATGAACCTGATGAACATACTTATGATGAAATAAATGATCTCTTCTAATTGAATATAAAATTAATGCACGTTTAATGTGATATCCTGGCTTATATTATCTTTTTACATTGTGTTGTCTCCTAAATTCTACAAAGCAACTCCCCCATTCACTTGTTTTGCTGGTTGCCATTATTATCTATTTGAAATTGTAAATGTACATGTAAAAATATAGATACATGAAAATACGAGCATTTCAATGCAATAAAAAATTGCTAAAAGTTCATACCAAATACTCTCAAAATCACATAGGTCAAACCCATGGCTAAAGAACGTTGTTTGACAGGTACAATCCTGCAAGCAAATAGCAATATTATTAACACATTGTTATTATTAGCTACAGAGAATGTTTTCTAGATTCAAGGTTAATTTTTTTTTCTGTACATGAATTAAACTAAGAATCTTTGGCCAATTAACAGAGTTTGATCTGTTTCAATTAAAGCATCACAACTCCTCCCATTTGTCCTTATCCTGCCCCTTGCCAACCAATTCCAAGATTTTGCTCTTCACAAGGGGGAAGCAGCTATGGCCAAAATCCCTACTCCAGCATCCTGAAAAAAAAAAATCATAGTTTCCCCACTTCTCCTTCTTCATTCTTTGGCACACACCCATTGTTTTAGTATTATTTTTTTAAATATGTTTTCTTTCCATGTACCCTTCCCTCCCTCAGCTTTCCCTTAGAGATTCCTTACTCTGTTCCATGCTTTTATGTTTCTAGATGAACATGTTGTTAATTATATTCCACATATGAGTGAGATCACATAAGACTTGTCTTTCTCTGATTGGCTTGTTTCACTTAGCATAATACTCTCCAGGTCCCTCTATGCAGTCTCAACGGGTAAGAGATTTTTTTTTTACTTCTGCGTAGTGTTCCATGGTATAAATGTACCACAGCTTTTTTATCCACTCATTTACTGATGGGCACTTGGGTTGTTTCCAGATCTTAGCTATTGTTAATTGTGCTGTGTGCATAATTCTTTCTGATTGGTGTTTTAGATTTCTTAGGATATATTCCTAGAAGTTAGGTTACTGGGTCAAATTGCAGTTCCATATTTAACTTTGTGAGGAAACTCCATACTGTTTTCATACTGGCTACACCAGTCTGCATTCCACCAGAAGCATAAAAGCATAGAACAGACTGGGGAATCTCAGAGGGAAGGCAGGAGAGAGTGGTTGAGTGGGAAGAGATCAACCGAAGTACTTCAATGCATATCTGCATAATCCATAGACACAGACAATATGAAGGCCTGGGGTGGGGTGTGGGGACAGGATATAAAAGATAAATGCAGTGAAAAGAAGGACATATGTAATACTTTCAACAATGAAGATTTAATTTTTAAAAAGTCTAAAAAATAAGAGAGGAGGAAGGGTAGCAGGCTGGTAGAGGTTAATGGGGGGATAAAGGAGGACCTGTGTAATAATTTCAACAATAAAGATTTTTTTAAAAGTAAAATAATAAGAAATAAAATAAAATTATGTCCTAAATTTTCCCCTCTTTTACAGTTTTCCCTCTTGCATCATCTTCAACACTATTTTCAAGGTACTCTATCTAAAATGCATATTTGAAAAATGAATAAATAAAAAAATGCATATTTGGTCACTTTTACATCTGAAGTTTATTGTCAATGACTTCTGGTGTACACAGGATAACATCATTCACATTAACATGGAAAAGAAATCCATTATTAGGCCGTTAGGAAGCTCAAATCTCCTTGTCCCATTTCACCATTATGCTACTCCTATCATAACAAAACTCCTTGCCCACATATTTTATGCATTTTGCATCTGTTTTCACTGCTCAGTTTTCCTATTGAAAACTTGTCCCCAGTCAGCTTGCATTATGAGATATTATTTATTTTCATAACTTAGTTGAAGTGCCATACCTTCTGTAAGTTTTCTAAATTTTCCTAGGTAAAAATTACCATTTTTTTTCTTTTTTAAAAAATATATTTTATTGATTTTTTACAGAGCGGAAGGGAGAGGGATAGAAAGTCAGAAACATCGATGAGAGAGAGACATCAATCAGCTGCCTCTTGCACGCCCCCTATTGGGGATGTGCCCGCAGCCAAGGTACATGCCCTTGACCGGAATCGAACCCGGGACCTTTCAGTCCGCAGTCCAACGCTCTATCCACTGAGCCAAACCAGTCTCGGCAAAATTACCATTTTCTTTACTTTGTTCTGGGTCAGTTTTATAAGCTTTAATCAAGGCACCTCTAACTATTCAATCTTCTGCTTTTTAAATGTTTTTCTCCCCCTATTAAATTCTAACCAAGTTAAAGTCAATGTCCATATCTTATTGGTCCTTATAGTTTCAGTGCCAGACATATGTATGTATAAGTAATAAAAAAGCTGCTTCCTATATTTATATGTCCAAGTTTCATCTCCATTTAAGTTGCAAGCTCATTGCCTAGTATCTCAGTTGGTTAGAGTGTTGTCCTGCTAAGCTAAGGTCCTGGGTTTGTTCATGGTTCAGGGCACATAGGAGAATTAACCAATGAATGCATAAATAAGTGGAAACAAATCTCTCTCTTCCTCTCTTTTTCTAAAATCTATATTAAATTTTTTTTTAATTGCAAGCTCACTGAAGGCAGACCACATGTGCCCAATTCAGATTTTATTTCTGCACATATTTATTCATGTTCTCTAGTCTACTTTCCTAAGGGGCAAAAAAATTGCTCCCCATGACTTAAATATTTATGTTAGTCCCTGAGAAAAACAATTTTAAAATAATGACCCATTTTTCTATTAATGTGATAAAAATATTGTCTTATTTTACATATTCTGTAAAAACAAAGGAATAACAAATGCTATTTTAATTTAGAAAAATGTTAAGCATATGTAGCAAAATTCTAAAGCTCATGTTCCTTTGTTGATAGTACTGATGTTTTCTCATAGTTAAATTGGCTAATAGAGAAATAAATATTCAATAAGTACCTAAAACCAATGACTCAAGATTATAATTTGATCTGTGTTATAATTAAGAACTTTCCTATATTTATGAACTTTTCAGGTGTGGTATATTAAATATTTAAATTTAGTTTTGTTTAAGTTAAAGCAAAACTAAATGGGATATCTATAGACTATGCAAATAAATTAGATAAAGAATTAGACATACACATAAATTTTGATGATATAACAATTTGCTTATATATGAATTTTCTATGTTAAATTAAAGTTAATAACTTAATTTGAACTAAATTTGATATCAATGGGCTTTATGCAAATAAATTAGCCAAAATAGAGAATTAAACATATACTTTATTTTGGACAATGTAACAATTTCCCCTCTAGCAGTTCCTATAGTGAAACAAAATAGTAAACAATTTATTACAATATTATAAATCTTCCTAAAATTGTCTTCTTATATACTAAAAGTAAATTATTATGAATAATAATATACATACCGAAGGATGGTCAGCACGTTCGGTATGTCAGAAAAACCAGCAAATACAATCGTAGAAAAGACAAAAACAATGAACATAGGTAATTTATAGCAACCTGATTTACATGTCCCAGGTCTGGCATCAATAAAATCACCTTGCTCATCTGGTATTGTTATTCCTTCATCAATGCAAGAACAATTGAAATATCTCTATGAATATTAAGATGGAAAATTATCTTTTAGAAATATAATCATAAAGAAAAATGCATTATTGTAAAATAAAGCTAAATCAATAACTACATGGAGACTTAGCCAGTTGTATTAGTAAATGCCCTTACATTAAATCTGCCAGTTATCATTTTTTTATCTTTATTGTTCAGTTTATTAATTACATTGTTTCCCCTTTTTATCCCCCTATACCTCCCCTCCACCCTGTACCTATCCCACCCTCCACCCTCACCTCCCTCTCCCCACTGTCCTCTCCCATTGTTGCAAGATTTTTGTCCAGTCTCTTGCTGCACTTCCCACAACCCTTTTCTCCCTAAGAATTGTCAGTCCATTCCCTCTCTATGTCCATGTCTCTGTTATATTCACCAGTTTATCCTGTTCATCAGCCTATCAATTCACTTGATTTATATGTTCATTTGTTGATAGATGTGTATTTGTTGTTCATAATTTATATTTTTACCTTTTTCTTCTTCCTCTTCTTAAAGAATATCCTTCAGCATTTCATATAATGTTGGTTTGTTGGTGATGAACTCCTTTAGCTTTTTCTTATCTGCGAAGCACTTTATCTGGCCTTCAATTCTGAATGATAGCTTTGCTGGATAGAGTAATCTTGGTTGTAGATTCTTGCTGTTCATCACTTTGAATATTTCTTGCCACTCCCGTCTGGCCTGCATCGTTTCTGTTGAGAAATCCGCTGACAATCGTATGGGTGCTCCCTTATAGGTAACCAACTGTTTCTCTCTTGCTGCTTTTATTATTCTCTCTTTGTCTTTTGCTCTTGGCATTTTAATTATGATGTGCCTTGGTGTGGTCCTCTTAGGGTTCCTATATATTGGGGTTCGGTGCACTTCTTGGACTCCTAAGTCAATTTCTTTCACCAGGTGTGGGAAGTTTTCGGTCACTATTTCTTCAAATAGGTTTTCATTGTCTTGGTCTCTCTCTTTTTCTGGCACCCCTATAATTTGGATGTTGGTATGCTTGAGGTTGTCCCAGAGGCCCCTTATACTATCTTCAATTTTTTGGATTCTTTTGGTTTCTTGCTTTTTCAGCTGAGTGGATTTTACCTCTTTGTATTTCAAATCTTTAACTTGGTTCTTGGGGTGCTCCAGAGCACTTTTAGGTCTTTCTATAATATTTTTTATTTCAGTCAGTGTATGCTTAATTTCTGGTTGGTCCTTTTTCATATCCTTGAGAGTCTCCTTTATATCCTTGAGGGTCTTGTTCATTTCCTTGTAGGACTCATTCTTTTCCACGTTGGTCTTGATCATTTCCTTTGTGGTCTTGCTTATTTCCTTATAGGCCTCGACCTTTTGTTGGAGCCTCTTGAAAAACCCTATAACCGTGGTTTTGAATTCCATGTCCAGTCGTTTTTTTTCCTCCATTTCTTTCACATCTGATTTCTTTCCATGTTGCTGCATGGTGGCTGCTTCCCTGAGTTGGTCAATTAGCTTTGTGTGGTAGACTTCCTACTAGGGACAGTGGCTCAGCCTCCCCAGTTACCTGAGGTGGATATGGGTTGCACAGTCTTGCTGAAGTTAAGCTCAGGTAAATCGTTGTTAGCACTTGGAGGGGTTGACCTCCAGTCCAATTGTCTGTGAAGCTCAGCTGTGGTCAGGTTGGATGGGTGGAGTCTCCGGGCCAAGCAGACAGTGTTAGCTCCGCCCTATGCGGCCCCGGGGACTCTGTGCCGGGGGCAATGGCTGCCAGTACCTCTGAGAGTGAGCTGCTGTGGAGTTCCACCGGCTGCCGGGGAATTCAGACTCTCCCCAAATGAATCTACACTCCCAATGTCTCACCCAGGGTCGTAAAACAAAGCAGACTGACAGTTTTCCAAATGAGAGAGCAAGTGCAGAGCACTCTCTACGCGGTCACGCAGCTGAGCTGTTTGTGCAAGCTGCCTTCTCCACAAGCCCGGAGACCCCTGCAGCACCCAAGCTTTGGCGTGCCCTCTCACTGTCCAGTTTTCACCCTGTATGATAGTGGGTTCTCTGGACTTTGCCCAGAGCTGGAGAATCAGTCCAGTGGGACGTCTTTGTCTCCCCATTGGAGAAAACTGGCCGGTTTTCAGCCGCCCGCCCTCTCCGCAGCGCGCTCTCCAAACCTCTCTCCGCGAGAATCTTTCAATGCTGTTCGCTGCTGCTCCTCCGAGTCACAGTGTCTTATCTTCACTTTTATTTGTGGAATTTTCACTCGGCGAGCTTTCTGGTGTTTCTGGAAGGTGTTTGTTCTTTCGTTAAGTTGTAGTATTAAAACTGCTGTGTATGACGGCAAGATAGGTGTTTTGCCTATGCCACCATCTTGGTTCTCCTCGAGACTCTGCCAGTTATCATTTTGAAATGAAACATTAATGATAAGTCCAAGCTATTTCACCTAACGGAGACTCAAGTGTTTCTGTGTGTGTGCGTCTGTGTGCGTGTGTGTGCGTGTGTGTTTGTGTGTGTGTGTGTGTATGTGTGTGTGTGTGTAATTATAGTTACACTTAGGAAAAATTCTATTAATTTAAGAAATTCCACCAAAAATATTTACACCTAATCACACAAATAATTTTGGAGAACTACGTAAATTGAGGGCAATTAAGTATAATGTAATAAATAAAATTGAACTTTAGCTGATATTTGAAACATGAACAGTTGCCCAACTGTGGAAGGTTTGGGGACTATACTGCAAAGATAAGACTTTTTTTGTATGTAATGATGGCAGGGGTATTACCTATTCAGCAGAGCAGGCATTGTTCAGGGCACTAATGCATTAGGGACACATACAACTGTTGTAATTCCAGTGTCTTTAAAATTTTTTAAAAATATATCGTATTGATTTTTTACAGAGAAGGGAGAGGGATAGAGAGTCAGAAACATATATGAGAGGGAAACATCAATCAACTGCCTCCTGCACACCTCCTACTGAGGACATGCCCACAACCAAGGTACCTCTAGCTCATTGAAGGCAGAGACCACATGTGCCCTTGTGGTCATGCCCTTGACCTGAATCGAACCTGAAACTTGGAACCCTTGAGGCCACAGGCCGATGCTCTATCCACTGAGCCAAATTGGTTGGGGCTTTTAAAGTTTTTTAAATGAATATAATAATAATGAATCATACTAATACAGGTATACATTGATTTTAACAATTAATTAAATTATTATTATTATTTTGCTTATAAAGGCAAAGTACCTAGGGCCAATGAAAGCCACAATATATCCCAAAATGGGAGCCAATGAAATTTGGGATAGTTATTGTAGGGCTGATAATTCAAGAAAGATGAAAAAGTTGTATTTCTAAGAACTAAATAGCATTTGATGATATAGAGATCAGTTAGCAATTTACTAATTTAAAAGATTTTAGTTTAAAAAATTATCATAAATTCAACATAAATATGGAACTAGGTTACGAGTGAAGGTATAAGAGGTAACAAAAATGACTTGAATCAAAGAAAAGTAAATTTAAAAAATAAATGAATTAATTTTTAAAAATGATTTGAATCTGAATGATTCATAAAATGATGGTCTAAAAATCATCTCTGTTTGTAGGAGTTACTAAGTAGTTACTAAATATGCTGAGAGAGAGAGATAGAATGCAATATCCAAACTGCCAATTATTCATTCCACCATATTTTTTTTAGTGCTGATGTACTAAATACTGAACATCATTCTAGGTGTTGTGAATACACATTAAACAATATAATAGAAATTCAGGGTTTCTAGGGGTAAACTTATCATAACGAGTGACTACCTCAATGACAGTATAAACTGAGAGAGATTTGAAGAAGGTAAACGAGGAAGCCTTTGGTTATCTGAAAAAAGTACAAGTAGGAAAACAAAATCATGCTTCAGAAAAGCAAGGAGTAAAATGTGGCTGAAGCAGAGTGAACATGAAATAAACCAAGAGAAAATAAAATTGAAGTAGTGAGGGGAGATTCAATTATACAAAAACTGATAATTACAAGACCAATTTAAGAACTTTGGTTTCTAAACTTAGTAATGTGAGTGGCCAGATTAGGTTGGCTGGCCTGCCTGCTGGTCGAACTCCTGGTTGAGGAGACAATTTGCATATTAGCCTTTTTTTGTATAGGATATACACTGAGTGGTCAGATTATTATGTGTTCAGAGATCATAATAATCTGTCCACTTGGTGTATGTATAAACCAGAGGTCTGGTGCATGAAAATTCATCCACTCAGGGGCTAGGGAGGGATGCCTTCAGCCTGGCCTGCACCCTCTCACAGTTCTGAGTTCTCAGGGGATATCCGACTGACGGCTTAGACCTGCTCTCTGGGGCCTAAGCTGCAATCTGGCCTCCCTCTATGGGAGGCAACCAGGCAGGCTGATCAGGGGACGGCACAGCCAGTGAATGGCCAAACCCACCCCCAGTTGCCTCTCTATTGCCACTGGTCACCACCGCCCCCCAATCACTATCCCATCCCTCTGCCCACTGGCATACACCTTGGCTGGCCTTGTGCCTCCTCCTTGCCACACCCCCGTTAACCAATTGTTCAGCTTTTTGGTCAATTCGCATATTACACTTTTATTATATAGGACTAGAGGCCAGATGCACAACATTCGTGCAAGAGTAGACCTTTCTTCCCCCAGCTGCTGGAACCAGCTTCTCTCTGGCACCCAGGACCCAGACTTCACTCCAGCCACTGGCAGGCAACCAGAACCTGGCTTCCCTCACAGCCCCAGCTTCATCTGAAAGGACATCTGGTCTGATTAGCATATTATGCTTTTATTATTATAGATTATATTTCAAAATGTCACTTGGCTATTATGTTGAGACTATTGATCTCACCTATGATTGTTAAGGTGAAAGCAGAGACAACAATTAAAAAGCTCTTGAACCAAGAACCAAGCCCTAGCCAGTTCGGCTCAGAAGATAGAGCATCAGCCTACAGACTGAAGGGTCCCAGGTTTGATTCTGGTCAAGGGCACATGCCCAGGTTGTGGGCTTGATCCCCAATGGGGACTTTCAGGAGACAGCTGATCAATGATTCTCTCTCATCATTGATCTCTCTCTCTCTCTCTCTCTCTCTCTCTCTTTCCCTCTCTCTCTCCCTCTCCCTCTCCCTCTCCTTCTCTCTCCCTCTCTGAAATACATGATATAGATATAGATATAGATATAGATATAGATATAGATATAGATATAGATATAGATATATAGGTATAGATATAGATATAGATATAGATATAGATATAGATATAGATATAGATACAGATATTTAAAAAACACTCTTGACACAAGGTACAAGGCAATGATGATTGGGACCAGAGTAACTATCAGAGGAAATGAATGATAGACAGATCCAGCATTTATTTTGAAAGTAAATTTGAGCAGCCATGTGCAGCCTCCCCTGGTCCAAGGAGCAGCAGCCATGTGAGCAACCTGCCCCTGATTTGAATGAATTTTCTGAAGGGTATTAAAGTAGAAGTGGTTACCAAAAGGAGAAAGTCATGTAGAGGCTTCCCTGAAAGAAACTAAGACCTTCCATCCACAGAGGCCATTAGTCCATGGTTCAGAGAGACAACCAAAAAAATAAACACAACTTCACTGTTTTTCACCATCTTTCTGATTTTTAGAACTCCTTATTATTTTAATTGAGCCAGAAGCTGGAAGGCAAAAGAGCTCTCATTCTATAGATCAGTCTCCTGGAATAATGAGAAGGGCATAGAAAGATGAAAAATAGATGTGGATATCAGACATAAGATATCTAGTACAACAAATGGTTATAGGCTATAGAATCTAGGCTGATTAAGAGCAGAAGTGACAATATGAAGAAAGTTTGGTGAACAGATTATAGAATCACAAGTTATCAAGCTCTGAGAGGATCAAAGAACTATGGAATTACATTCAAAGAGATATAACTAAAATGCCAAAACTTATATCAAAATGAAATAGTAAAATATATTTAATTCAAACAATAAAAAGGAAGGTAGGTCTTTTAAAAATATATATTTTTATTGATTTCAGAGAGGAAGAGAGGGAGAGAGAGATAGAAATATCAATGATGAGAGGGAATCTTGATCTGGGGATCGAGCCTGCATCTGGGCATGTGCCCTGACCAAGAATCAAACCATGACCTCTTCATATCATAGGTTGATGCTCAATCACTGAGACATACCCGTGACCAGAAAGGTATATCTTAACCCACCATGGCAATAATTATAATAAGTGTTAATACCCTAAAATCTCTAATTGAAAGACAGATTAACAAAATTGAAGAAAAAGCAAAACCACATTATATGCTACCTACAAGAGACACCTTACACACGAATGTCATGCACTGAACCTCTAGTTAAATCATAAGCCCATGAAAGATGATCATGAGGAACTAAAAGTTGAACATGTATGCAAATACATTACAATGAAATGAGCTGTGTAATAGGGCAAAAATATTGTTATGTATGTGTATAACGAATAAAGGACTTTACTGCTTAATAAGGGAGGTGGTATGATGTCTATAGGTCAGGAAATAACATGTCTGTTTCTCTCCCCTTTACAAAACTACTCAGATAAGAGAGAGAAAAATTAAATTTTTAAAGCCTGAGTACCTACTTCTGTTCTACTTAAAGGAGAGAAGCTGAAGTTACAGTCCATTACTTAGAAAAAAGCTCATTTATGCAACTTTGGATATAAGAAAATATACCTGGAGTCAAACAAGTAGCTGAGTGTTTAACTGCTCTCCATGACAAAAAAAAAAAAAAGTCTGTAGGTTGGTAAACACCCAGGGAAATAAGGAATTCTGACAGCAGTGGCCCCAAAAATGAACATATAGGAAATTTTAAAATAAGACCTGATTCATGTAAATATCAAAGAACAAACAGGGATAACAAATGTTCAATTTTAAATTATGTGCATTGCTGCCTTAATGTAAACATCATCAACAAGCTCAACCCCTTACTGGAGAGAAAGAAGCATAACTCAAATAGTTACCTTCTCATTTTGAAATGTTTTAGATTGATTACAGCCTGCAAAGCAAGGAGAAAAATATCCAATATTATTTCTTCCACATACAGCAAAATAAAATGAAGATGAGCACCTACAATGAGAATTGCAAGGAGCCACCAGGTTTCCCAACTGCCCTGTTCTGTAAAAAATAAAGAGATTGAATGTAATTATAATGACATTATATATTTATTAATGTATACATCAATATATCAATGAGATTCATAAAATATTTATTTTTTATCGCTTTATTAAAGTATAACTGATATACAATAAAGAGTTAAAATTTTTAATATATATATTTTTTATTGATTTCAGAGAGGAAGGGAGTGGGAGAGAAAGAGAGAAACATCAATGATGAAAGAGAATCAATAGTGGGCTGCCTCCTCCACATCCCCTACCGGGGATCAAGACCACAATCTAGGCATGTGCCCTTGACCGGAATTGAAGCTGGGATCATTCAGTCTGCAAGCCGACACTCTATCTGAGTGAAACTGGGTAAAACCATCAGCACAATCATATTAACAATCAACAGCCCCAAAAGTTTTCTTGTGCTCCTTTGTAATTCCTCCACTCCCTGGCATCTGTCTGTCACTATCATTAGCTTGAATTTCATAGCATTTTTTGAAATGTAGTAGTACATTATGTCCATTTTCTTTGTCAGGCTTCTTTCATGTAGCTTATGTGGTCTTTATATGGTCATATGCTTTCATGTCTCTTGAATAAATATTAAGGAGTAGAATGTTTGGATAATATGGTAGGAGTTCATTTAACTTTTAAAAAACTGTCAGTTTTCCACAGTGGTTGTGTTATTTTACATTCCCATCAAAAGTGAATAAGACTTTCACTTGGCTTTCTGCATTTGTCATAAACAGTTGGTATGATCAGTCTTTTTTATTTTAGACATTCTAAGAGTAATATAGTAATTTCATATTGTAATTTTCAATATGAATTTCCCTGATGACTAATGATGTTGCGCATCTATTATCATATTTACCCTTAAGTACTTATTTCTCTTGATATGAACATCAATGATATTTTTCTTTAATATATATATTTAGTTGTTTGTAAGTAGCACATAGAAATACTATACATTCCTGTATTATTGATCTTTTCTTGATGCTATTGTTAACAATATTATTGTTAATATTAATTTCTGCTAATTTATAAGTAGTAAGTAGAAGTACCATAGAATTTTGTATGTTGCTCTTGCATCCTTCAAACTTGCTAAACTCATTTTACTAGTTTTAAATTTTCTATACAGACAAATAAACACAGATGTACTTCTACTTTGCCAATCTGGATGCCTTTTATTTATTTTTCTCACAGTAATGACTAGAGCCTCCAAAACAATGTTGATATAGAAGTCTTCAAAGCAAACACTTTTATTGTATTCCAGTGGAAAGGCTTTGGTCTCTTCCTCATCTTCTGAGGTTACTAATCCCATTGTGTGTGTGTGTGTGGGGGGGGGGAATTGTCTACTCACATGGCCTCATCTAAACCTAATTATCTCCTAAAGGCTCTACTTCCCTAATACTATTAAACTGAAGATAAGGGCACATGAATTTGGTGGAAGATGGAAACACATTCAGTACATAATAATCACTAAGTATGTTGTTAGTTTTATATTTTCATAGATTTCCTTCCACCCCTAGTTTTCTAGATTGTCAGAGTGCTCTTTTAGCATCTATTTACATTATATAATTTTTTTAATATTTAGTTTGTTGATATGGTGGGTTATATATGTACTTTAAATCTCTATTGTTGCAAGTATTACATATGTCTTCTTTTTCCCTCCATTGACTCCTCCTAGCCCAGCCCTCACCCCCTACCCCCCACCCCAATCTTTCACCACCCTATTCTGTGTGTCCATGGATTATGTACTAGTTCTTTGGTTGATCTCTTTCCACCCACTCACTTTCTCCCTCCTCCACAGTCTGTTCCATGTTTTTATATCTCTGGATCTAGCTTGCTCATCAGTTTATTTTGTTTATTACATTCCACATATGAGTGAGATCATGTGATACTTGTCTTTCTCTGACTTGATTGTTTTGCTTAGCATATTACTCTCCAGGTCCCTCCATGCTGTCTCAACGGATAACAGACCCCCCCCCCTTTTTTTTCTTTTTTATTGCTGCATAGTATTTAATGGAGTAAATGTGCCACAGCTTTTTTATCCACACCAACCCACATACATTTGAAAGTCTACATAATAACTTAAGTTGACCCTCTGTATTGTGGATTCCCAACTTGCGATCAAAGTTACTGTTTTCCATCCACGGTTGAGTATCAGCAGATGAGAAACCCAAGGACATAGAGGGCTGACTGTATGTTTATGAAAAAAATATACAGTCAGAGGTCCCATACAGTCAATCACATGTTATTCAATATCTGGATACCCTGTGGGTCTATTCTATCATCTGTTTTGTCTCATAGATTTTCACCATGTCCCTGGCCTGTCTGGTAATTTTTTTAATGCAAATCTTTGTCAAAGATAATTTGTCTTTTGTGCAGAGCACTGGATGTCTCTTTCTACTACTAGGCAGAATGCTTGCTGATCACATCACTCAAATTAGAGAACAAATTAACTCCTGGCTAGGCTATAGTACTTTAGAAAGGCCCTCACTCATTGGTCTTAGCCTTTCATTGAGAACACGTGTTCCCCAAAGTTCCTCTCCCTAACACATTCTAATCTCCCCAACACATTAATCTCTTATGTAAAGAGAATCACAATACTAAGAAAATGTTTCTCTGCTTTTTACAAGATTCTGCCCAATTTCAGCATCTTAGCTTCATAATTGAGTGAAAACCCAACAGAGTGTTATATCATTTGTCTACCTCTCTCTTCTCTCTGATATTCTGCCCTGCCCCGTGCTCTTATTTTTTATCTCTTTAAATCATTGGTCAAAAACTTGTGCTGATTTCTTGTCATATTACTAGATGCTTCTTGCCTGGATCCTATGTCCAAACTCTCAGTTTCTCATCAATATACAGAGTTAGCAAATGTCCTCGGAGAGGGGTGGAGTGGGAAGGAGAACTACAGAAGGTTGCTCCTCCTCTCAAAGGTTTGCCTTTCTCAGGATTTTTGGCTTTTAAATTCCTAACTGTCCAAGCAGCTTTAAACAAAAATTTTTAAAAATTGTACATCTTTTCTAGTTACTAGTATCCTCAGTGAGAGCATTGGTCTGCCTTAAGCTAGTCCATTGTAGCTGGAAGTAGAAGTTTATTTTCTTGTTTACTTGCTCAGTTCTTTGGTTTCCAATTCCAGTTCTGCTCCCCTGTATTTAATGTCAATCTCTGCCAAGTTCTTAAAATTTTTGTATGTTTAGCTTAAAGGAGACATTGCTCATGCATACTTTCAGATATACTTAAATTATATTCTTTGACATCTTTAAGAAGGCAGACATACCATTTCAGAACATAAAGTAAGTCTTGTTTTTTACAGACAGTATTATTCTGCATTGCTAGCTACTTTAGTACAGAATTCTACTTCTAGGTTCTGAATCATTTCAAGGCGCTTTTTCTTTAGTATTTTATGAATGCATAAACAATCATGTAATAAGTTATCATTGTCATGTTTCTGCCTTTAATATGAAAGGTAAAACTATGCTTTACTTTTTTATGTTAAATAATTCAAAGAATGATAAAGTTATAAAAGTCACTGGATAAATAATATTTAATTGACTAAAAATACATTATTGGGTTTGGATATAAATATCTAATATACAAAATTATATTTACCCATTATAATTTTCATTGATCCCAGCAAATGGTATTGGATTACAGCGTACAAAAACTGTAAGTATAACCAGTACAAGTGATATAGCAGATGTAACAATTGTAAATCTCATAAGGCCTTTACAGTACATATGTAACTTGGAAGCAATGACACCTCCGAGAAGCTGGCCAAAAGCACCTCCTGGAATTAAAACAAGTCCTAAAGGAAAAAAGGTGAAAGAGGAAACACAATTAAAAATAATCAACTAAAGGCAGTACAGAAAATTCATACTATAATTCATTCCTCTCTGCTCTAAATATATAGCAAACATAGATTTAAATAAACAGACAGAAAATTTGATACAGAAGGCATTATATATATATATATATATATATATATATATATATATATATATATATATCAACAAACCTCAACCTTAAAATTAATAAAAATTTGTGAAAGGGGCTGAAGCTTTAGGCCTAATGGAATTAAGGACAGAACTAACTGGTCAATTTTGCTCCTATGGTAGTAATGACATCGAAGATAAACCCAAAATTTAATCTATGCAAACAGAAGATGAGAACTGTCTTACTGAGAGCTGTTATTATATAGCTGCCTCCTGGGTTTGTAGCAAGAGGCATGCCCATAGTGACTAGAGTTCACAAACAGAGATTTGTTACCAATTAGTAAACCAAGCTTCCCATTGCTTCTGTGTAATATCAACAATCTCACAACAAAGTGGGACTCAAGAATAACCATTCAGAGATATTTTCTTTTCCATGAAGCCTAAGGGATTAGAAAGAGGTAAGCACAAGAAGGAGGAAAAAGGAGCAGGAGGAGAAGAAATATAGTTAGAAAAAAACTCAGATGCAGATAGCACAGTAATTTCATACATTGATATAATTTCATCTGCATCAAACATACAGAAATGGTAGATTTAAATAGGAAAATAAGGTTAAAAAAATCCCATTAACTTCAGATTAAATTTATAGCATATAATTGTCTGACAGTCTTGTAAATAATTTTTAAATGCCCAAAAAGATTGGCAGTGTAACTTCAATGAAAATGAATAAGTACAATCATAAGAGAATGTAACAAAAAAATAAGAGCAGGTGAATAAAAAAAGAACAAATGAGAAGCCTGGATATTTTAAAATGCACTTGTTAAAATAAAAACTCAACTCCCAGACTAGAGACATTTGAAACTGAATTAATAAATTGGAATAAAGCATTATATTATTCACCCAGCATGTAACTTTTTAAAAAGGAGAGTGAACCCAGCTGGTGTGGTTAGGTGTTTGAGCATCAACCTATGAACCAGAGGTCACTGTTTGATTCTAGGTCAAGGCACATGCCTGGAGTTGCAGACTCGGTCCCCAGTAGAAGGTATGTAGGAGGCAGTCGATCAATGATTCTCTCATCATTAAAGTTTCTATCTCTCTTTTCCTCTCTAAAATAAATTTAAAAATTTAAAAACAACAAAAAAGAATAACTAAAATAAGCATTTAAAATACAATGAGTACAGTGGAGAAATTTGATGCACACAACCTCAGCAAGATGGTGGTCAAATTCAAAAGTAGTAAGCTATGTCTATGTTGTTGTTTTTTTCAAAACCCATAACTCCTGTCTAATCATGAGAAAAACATTAGACAATTTCCAATTAAGGAACATTCTAAAAAATACCTGACAAGCACTACTAAAACTGTCAAAGTCATCAAAAACCAGAGAAGTCTGAGAAGTTGTCATAACCAAGAGTAACTAAGGAGACAAGAGAACTAAATCTAATATAGTATTCTGAGTGAGATCCTGGAACAGAAAAAGGATATTATATGAAAGCATAAGGGAATATAAATAAACTAGAGACCTGGGTCACAAAATTTGTGCATGGGAGGCAGGGGATGTCCCTTAGCCCAGCCTGCACCCTCTCCAATCTGGGACCCCTCAAGGGATGTCCGACTGCCCATTTAGGCCCAATCCTGGGCCTAAATGGGCAGTCTGGCATCCTTCTCACAATCCAGGACTGCTGGCTCCAAACTGCTCACCTGCCTGCCTCCCTGATTGCCCCTAACTGCTTCTGCCTGCCAGCCTGATCACCTCCTAACCACTACCCTGCCAGCCTAATTGATGCCTAACTGCTCCCCTGCCAGCCTGTTTGCCCCCAACTTCCCTCCTCTGCTGGCCTGGTCACCCCTAACTGCTCTCCCCTGCAGGCTTGATCACCTCCAACTGCCCTCCCTTGCAAGCCTGGTCCCTCCCAACTGCCCTCCCATACTGGCCTTATTGCCCATAACTGCCCTCCCTTCCAGGCCTGGAACCTCCCAATGGTCTTTCCCTGCTGGCCATCTTGGGGTGACCATCTTGTGTCCACATGGGGGCAGCCCTCTTGTGTGTTGGAGTAATTGTCAGTCTGCATATTACTCTTTTATTAGATAGGATAGAGGCCTGGTGCATGGGTTGGGGCCAGCTGGTTTGCCCTGAAGGGTGTTCTGGATCAGGGTGGAGGTTCCCTTGGGGTGTGGGGCAGCCTGGGCGAGGTGCCTGTGGTGGTTTGCAGGCCGGCCATGGCCCCCAGTGACCCAAGTGGAGGCCCTGGAATCTGGGATTAATTTATGTCCTACTATTGAAATTTTGTAGCCTGGAGCAGAGCCAAGCCTCCTGCTCATTCCATGGCAACAGCCATTTTTGTTTGGGTTTATTTAAACTCTATAATTGAAACTTTTTAGCCTAGAGTGGAGGCCTATGTGCTAGGGCTGCAGAAGCTTGGCTTCCTCTATCACCCAGAGGTAACCCTAGCTCTGTGGCTGCCATCATTTCTGTTGGGATAGCCTATATAATAAAAGAGAAACATGCAAATTTGACCTTGGCTCCTGATTGGCTATGATACCAGCCAATCAGGAGCCGGGGAGGGGCTGAGTGGCACAAGTGCTGGGCCCTGGGGGTGGAGATGAAATGGTGGTGGCGGTGAGCACCCAGCCCCCGGGCACTGTGCGGGGAAGCAGTGGCAGCAGCGGTGGCAGCGGCGGCAGGGAGCACCTGGCCCCTGAGTACTGTGAGCAGAAGTGGCGGCGAGCGCCCAGCCCCCGGGGCCGGGTGGTCAGGTAGCCAGGGCTGAGCTGAGCAGGGCAATGGCTTGAGCAGGCTGAGGGTGAGCCATCAGTTGGACATCCTCTGAGGGCTCCCAGTATACGAGAGGGGGCAGGTTGGGTTGAGGGACCACCTATTGCCAGTGCACGAATTTCGTGCACTGGGCCCCTAGTATCTTCTATAATAGAAATTTTGTAACATTGAGTGGAGGCCTAGGCCAGCAAGGGCAGGTGGAAAGCTTGGCTTCCTCCTTTGCCAGGAAAACCCAAGCCTCCCTCCTGCTCTCAGTGGCTACAGCCATCTTATTTGGGGTTTATTTGCTCCTGATTTGCTTGTGGGTGTGGCTTTGGGCATGGCTTGATCAAAGGTATGGTCAATTTGCATATTACTCTTTTATTAGATAGGATGTTGACTTTAATTAGTAATATTAATATTGGTTTACTAATTCTAAGCAAGATACCATACTAACACAAAATATTAACAAAAGGAAATCTAGGTGTACATATATAGAAACTCTACTGTATTCCATTTTTTCTATAAATATAAAACAATTCAAAAAATAAAGTTTGTTTTAAAGGACATTGACAATTGTATAAGAAGCTCCACAAAATGTTTTACAGCAGTCGTGAGAAATATAATAAAAGGTATACCAGAAAAACAATATTTGCAAAATTGTTACTGAGAATGAGAATTTTCCATAGTTAAAGAAACATTAGTTTGGGAATAAAAGTACACTTCAATTTCTGAGAAGTAAAAAAAAAAGAATAATTAATTACATCTTGCATATAAAGAAATAATCTAGAGAAATTCACAACATCAATACTAAAGTGAAAATTATAAAAAGTTGCCAGAGAGCATGTTATTTGAAAAATAATTACAATTATAGCTAGTTTTAAAATAGGTAATATTAATAACCTAGACCAAACACATATGAATGTACATAACACACTCTCCTGAAAAATAGGGGTAGTGAACTGTCAGTGCTTAGTTAAAATTTCCTAACCCAAATGAGGAAGATAAAATGAAGAAAAAGAGATGATCAATAAACAAAAAATACAAGTAAGTTAAAAATTATTTAAATAAGTTAGAATTCACAATAATACTAAATAAATAAAATTATACTATTAAAATGACATTATTAAATTGCATATTTAAAAATGCAAACTTGGAAAATAAAGTAAAAAAATATGGATCATGGCAATATTTAAAGGAAATTGTGTAAAAACTGCCCAGATTTCAAGAAATTTAAAAATCCAAAAACAAAATAGTATTTTAATTCAACGTTTTCAAAATAGACTTAGCTTGTAACGCTATTAGAAATGTTAAAACTTAACTTCTTTGAACAATCAGCTACTTTAAAAGAGAAAGAAACATATATTTAGCAACTGAAAATCTCAGTAATTCATGGATTAAATAAAAATGTGATAATAAAAATTAAAAATGATTAAAACTGAACAATAATAAAATTATATTTGAATGTATGAGAGGCTACTAAAGAAAATCTATAACTTATTTAGGACAACTAAATAAGTTAATATGTAAGTGCTTAGAATAATATGAATATGAATATTTGTTAAAAGGTAGACATTTACAGACAAATTCATTTATTAGTAAGCAAAAAAAGTACAGAGTAGAGGCAACATTTATCAAGAAAATTGTGAGAATTGGAACTGAAACAAACTTCATAGGGTAACTATAAGCCTAAAGATAAGGAAGTCAAGAAGAAGCAAAACAAATTTTAGCCCAGAATTACAGAAGTCAAGGGCAGTAGGTACCAACAAAAAGTTATAAACAAGAGGAAGAATGGAAGTCTAAATAAAATGTTTGATCCTCAAAATTTCTATTCCCAACTACATGGCATGTGCTTGACCAAAGAGAAGACTCTCAGTTTGAGCCCGACAACCTTACATTTTGGAAAACAAAGCACACCGGTAATCGGAAAACTGAGAACCCAACTCAGGTAAGAAAATATTGGCTGTCAGTCTTATTGGCCTAGGCCAGTGATTTTCAACCAGTATGCAGTGGCATACTGGTGTGCTGCAAGAGCTTCTAAAACAAAAAATACTTGACTATTTAGTCAGGAGCACTGACCCCTTTTTCCTTAGATTTTCAAATTAAAAAATGACAACAGCCAACACAAAAACAGCCATCCAATGTGAGTGAATCAAAATTATATCTAAGGCCATGAAGATCTTTTTCTATGCCTTATTCTAAAAAGCTTTATTATTTCACTAGAGACCCGATGGATGAAATTTGTGCAAGAGTAGGCCTTCACAGCCCCCGTTGCCTGAGCTGCCCTCACAACCCCGCTGGCTTTGTACAAAAAGTCATCCGGAAGATTGTCCAGTCAGTCGTTCTGCCATTCAGCAGTTCGGTTTATTTGCATATTTTGCTTTTATTAGTATAGATCATGCCATCTAGAATTTGTGTTTGTGTATGTAGTGAGGTAGAGGTTAAGATTTATCTTTTTTCATAAGAATATCTAATTGACTTAAAATCACTAATATCTAATAAACTCAATTTTAAATATATTTTAAATTTATATTGTTGAGGGCATATACATGTATAACTATTTACCTATCTCACTGGTTGACTCTTCGGACATTATAAATGATCTCTCTATACTAAGTAATGCCTCTTGCTTTGAAGAATATTATATTTAAAATTATTATAGTCACACCAATTTTTGTTTAGGTTAGTATTAATATAGCACAAATGTTTAGATTCTTTGACTTTCAACCCTTTCATGTCCTCATATTTTAGCAGTGACTCTTGTAAGTAACATAGTGGATTTCCCCCCTCAATCTGACAATCTTTATTTATAAACACACTAGAGGCCCAGTGCACAAATTTATACATGGGTTGGGTCTCTCAGCCTGGCTAGCTAAGGGAGCGGGGAGATACCATGCTAGGTTGGCTGGCTATAGGAGGTTGTCTGTGGGAGTACACTGACCACAATGGGGAAGCCCCTACATTCAACATCATCATAGTAACCAGTGGTAGTCAAACTAACTATTTGACAAGATTTGTCAACGTTCGGATCTTTGGGTCATAAAGGTTGCTTAGATAGATAGATAGATAGATAGATAGATAGATAGATAGATATAGATATATAGATATATATAGTATCCTATCTAATAAAAGAGTAATATGCAAATTGACCAGACATCCTATCAAGCCATGCCGACAGCCATGATCACCAGCTAATCAGGAGCAAATTATGCAAATAAACTCCAACCAAGATGGCTGTGGCTACTGAGAGCAGGAGGCAGGCTTGGGTTTCCCTGGCAATGGAGGAAGCCAAGCTTTCTGTCTGCCATTGCCGGCCTAGGCCTCCACTCAATGCTACAAAGTTTCAATTATAGAAGATGCATAATCGCAACAGAAATGGCAGCAGCCACGGAGCTGGAGAGAGAAGAGGCTAGGGTTGCTGGGGCAATGGAAGAAGCCAAATTTCTGCAGCCCTAGCATAGGCCTCCACTATAGGCTACAAAGTTTCAAACAGAAATGGCTGTCACCACGGAGCAAGCAGAAGACTTGACTCTGCTCCAGGCTACAAGGTTTCAATTGTAGAACATAAATTAATCCCAGATCCCAGGGCCTCTGCTTGGGTCACTGGGGGACATGGCCAGCCTCCAAACCACCATAGGCCCCTCACCCAGGCTGCCCCACACCCCAAGGAAATCCCCACCTTGATCCAGAACACTCTTCAGGGCAAACCAGCTGGTTCCCACCCATGCACCAGGCCTCTATCCTATCTAATAAAAGAGTAATGTGCATATTGACCATCACTCCAACACACAAGAGGGCTGCCCCCATGTGGTCAAAGATCCTGCCTGCACATGGACACAAGATGGCCAACACAAGATGGCAGCAGGGGAGGGCAGTTGAGAGGGACCAGGCCTGCAAGGGAGGGCAGTTAGGGGTGACCAGGCTGGCAGAGGAGGGAAGTTGGGGGCAAACAGGCTGGCAGGGGAACACTTAGACATCAATTAGGCTGGCAGGGTAGTGGTTAGGGGGTGATCAGGCTGGCAGGCAGAGGCAGTTAGGGGCAATCAGGGAGGCAGACAGGTGAGCAGTTTGGAGCTAGCAGTCCTAGATTGTGAGAATGATGTCCGACTGCCGGGATCAGGCTTAAACGGAGAGTCAGACATTCTTTGAGGGGTCTCAGATTGGAGAGGGTGCAGGCAGGGCAGAGGGACACCCTTCACGCCCCCCTCCTGTGCACGAATTTCGTGTACTGGGCCTCTAGTAGAGATAGATAGATAGATAGATAGATAGATAGATAGATAGATAGATAATTATCATTCTATTTATTCAGCAAAAATTCTCCATTATGTTCTAATGCTGTATAGCCTGCAAGCAGAAGCACTGACTACTGTTTGTTCTATCCTTTCAAGGATCTTTGTATAGAGAACAACCTTGTATAATAGAAGTAATGTCCTCCTCCAAAGTGAGAGTAGGTTTGCTTCTAGTTTTGGAAGACAGAGATAGTGTTCCCTCTGGAACTAAGAGAAGACCAGTGTGCTATTGAATATAATAAAAGTTAACATCTCCCTCTGGATCAAAAGGCATGCATTATTACTATCCTATATCATAAAAGGGTAATATGCAAATAGACTGAACAGCAGAACAACCAAACAACCAATCAAAGCATAATATGCTTATGATATGCTAAGGCTGCTCAACCGCTCACTATGATATGCACTGACAACCAGGGGACAGATGTTCTGACTGGTATGTTACTTTCCTGCTGGGGTCTGGTCAATCAGGACTGATTGGGACTGAGGGAAATGGACCAGACATGCCCTGTAGCCCTTCCATAGTTCCTGCCTGACCCTATCGTACACTGGTAGGATCCCTCAGTCTGGCCTGCGCCTTCTTGCAGTCTGAAACCCCTTGGGGGATGTTGGAGAGCCAGTTTCAGCCCGATCCCTGCAAGCCACCTGAAGGGACCCCACCCATGCACAAATTTGTGCACGGGGCCTCTAGTCCATTATAAAACATTTGGATTACCTAAGCTCAGGAAATGTAATGCAATCCACTCTTGTAATGCAAGCCATGTGTGTGCAGATGTCACTGGCTCTCCTTCACACCATCCTGTGGGATTGGGGCTCAGAAAACTCTCTCTCTCTCTCTCTCTCTCTCTCTCTCTCTCTCTCACACACACACACACACACACACACACACACACACACAGAAATACTCCAGCTGTTGCTGTTGCTCTGAGTCACCAACCTCCCTTCCTCTCTAACCAAGGAGCTTTATGTATTCTGCTAGCATCTATGACATTATGATAGACTAACTTGTTAGCTTTCAAAGAGAGTACAATTCAAACCCTTAACAGATCTTAGCACTTATGGTGACAAAGATGGGATGCTGACAGAGATATGGCTTTATGAAAGATGGAGAATGTCAGCCCCATAGACCAAGTAATAAGACTTGACAGAAGTACAAGGAATCAGTAGTAAACATGCTTATTATTGCCTATTAATGATGAAGATGTGGGAAGGTAGCTGCTTGCTAAAGTAGACTTAAAAAGGCATCATGGTAATAACTCTCTTTTGGGCAAAAGGACTTCCTCACCAATCTGATCATTAGCCTCTGATTTGCCCATGGTAACAAATATCACTAAGATACATCCTGGTTGGACAGAGGATTCCTCCTGATTTCAGACAACAGTTACAGAGGTGTGCAATCACACTGACTGTGAAAGAAGGGGATTTTATAAACACTATGAACACAAACTGGTGAACAATCAGAAGTTTAGCTAATTTGTTTGGTTGATTATGGAGTGGAGCGCATAATTGCTTGTTAAGGTGAAATAGCAATAGCTGAGTTATCTTAGCACCCAAATACACATACCAATTTTTATTCATGCTGCAAGGCCACAATTATGCATTTGGGTACTCCCTCAGGGATACCTAAACTCTTCTGCCATTTACCACAAGCATTTATTGTCACTTCTACTACACTCTGATGCCCAAAACTTTCATTGATGGATAACATTCAGTTGGCTGGAGGGTCAGAAGCTACAGACTGAATGGTTATGACTTTGGTGTTATCACACCTTCACCAGCAAGGGTAACTGATGATGCCCAAAAATCTGAGAAGACTGATTCACAATATCCAATTCCTGTGGCATTTTAGGAAAAGTAATTGTCTCCCTTCCCCACGACCAAAAGGCAGCCTAGCATCGCTTTGGACTCTGAGTATTGGAGACATGGATGACTCAGTTGGGCATTCTACTTGGTCTTTTATTTCAGCTAACCCACAGGGAATGTAATCTGAAGAACTACATTGGAAGCTAATAAGCAAGCTCTGGCACACTCCCTACTTTGAGGTAGCACAAACCTACTGACCCATTTGATCCACATGTCCCTATGACTGATGATTCTGTTTGCCTTTAGAAAAGGGAGGCAGCCTCCATTCAAAAGTATCTCTTTGATTATTAGATTCATTGACTCCCTGAAACCTCTACATTTGAAAAACAACTCTTGGTTTACTATTGGCCTCCTGTCAAAACTGAAGCCCTAACCAACAAAGGCTTTGATATTCTCATGTTGGGGTAGACCAACTCAGATTCATAACTATTTGACAAGCCTTATTTGTCAACTGGAAATGGTAATATTTATTTTTTTATTTTATTTTATTATTTTTTAATCTTTATTGTTCAGTTTATTAATTACATTGTTCCCCCTTTTCCCCCCTATAGCTCTCCTCCACCTGGTACTTATCCCCCCCTCCACCCTCACCCCCCCCCGCACTGTCATTTCCCATAGGTGCATGATTTTTGTCCAGTCTCTTGCTGCACTTCCCACACCCCTTTTCTCCCCAAGAATTGTCAGTCCATTTCTTTTCTATGTCCGTGATTCTGTTACATTCACCAGTTTATCCTGTTCATCAGATTAGTAATTCACTTGATTTTTAGATTCATTTGTTGATAGATGTGTATTTGTTGTTCATAATTTACACTTTTATCTTTTTCTCCTTCCTCTTCTTAAAGAATATCTTTCAACATTTCATATAGTATTGGTTTGGTGGTGATGAACTCCTTTAGCTTTTTCTTATCTGCGAAGCACTTTATCTGACCTTCAATTCTGAATGATAGCTTTGCTGGATAGAGTAATCTTGGTTGTAGATTCTTGCTATTCATCACTTTGAATATTTCTTGCCACTCCCAACTGGCCTGCATAGTTTCTGTTGAGAAATCCGCTGACAATCATATGAGTGCTCCCTTATAGGTAACTGTTTTTTTCTTGCTGCTTTTAATATTCTCTCTTTGTCTTTTGCTCTTGGCATTTTAATTATGATTTGCCTTGGTGTGGTCCTCTTAGGGTTCTTATATATTGGGGTTTGGTGTGCTTCTTGGACTCCTAAGTCAACTTTTTTCACCAGGTGTGGGCAGTTTTCAGTCACTTTTTCTTCAAATAGGTTTTCATTGTCTTGCTCTCTCTCTTTTTCTGGCACCCCTATAATTTGGATGTTGGTATGCTTGAGGTTGTCCCAGAGGCCCCTTACACTATCTTCAATTTTTTGGATTCTTTTCGTTTCTTGCTTTTCCAGCTGAGTGGATTTTACCTCTTTGTATTTCAAAATCTTTAACTTGGTTCTTGCGTTCCTCTAGAATACTTTTAGGCCTTTGTATAATATTTTTTATTTTAGTCAGTGTGTGCTTAATTTCTGGTTGGTCCTTTTTCATATCCTTGAGGGCCTCGTTCATATCCTCATAGGTCTCGTTCATTTCCTCATAGGTCTTGTTCATTTCCTTGCAGGTCTTGTTCATTTCCTCGTTGGTCTTGTTCATTTCCTCCTAGGTCTTGTTCATTTCCTTATAGGTCTCGGCCTTTTCTAGGAGCCTCTTAAAAAGCCTTATAACCATGGTTTTGAATTCTATGGCCAGTCGGTTTTTTCCCCTCCATTTCTTTCACATCTGATTTCTTTCCATGTCTCTGCATGGTGGCTGCTTTCCTGCGTTGGTTGATTAGCTTTGTGTGGTAGATGTCTTCCAAAGGACAGTGGCTCAGGTGGATATGGGTTGCACAGTCTTGTTGAAGTTAAGCCTAGATTAACTGTTGTTAGCACTAGGAGGGTTTGACCTCCATGCCAATTGTCTATGATGTTCAGTCGTGCTCAGGTTGGATGGGCGGAGTCTCTGGGCCAAGCAAGCAGTGTCAGCTCTGCCCTGTGTAATCCCAGGGACTCTGTGCCAGGTGGCAATGGCTGCCAGCACCTTTGAGAGAGCTGCTGTTGAGCTCACCCGCTGCCAGAGAATTCAGCCTCTCCCCAAATGAATCTTCACATCCCATGCCTCACCCAGGGTCATAAGACAATGCAGTTTGATGGTTTCCCGAATGAGAGAGTAAGTCACGAGTCCTCTCTGCGCAGTCACATAGCTGTGCTGTTCCCATGTTCATGCGTATTCTTCACAAGCTCACCCTTTCCACAAGCTTGCAGACACTTGCAGCGCCTGAGTTTCGGCATGCCTCCCCACTGTCCAGTTTTTACCCTGTATGATTGTGGGTTCCCTGGACTTCGCCAGGAGCTGGAGAATCAGTCCAGTGGGACGTTTTTGTTTCCCACATTCGAGGAAACCTGCTGGATTTTCAGCTGCCCGCCCTATCCGCTGGCGCGCACTGCTCCAAACCTCTCTGGGGTGTTTGCCACCATTTCTTTGTGATCTGTTTCTTTGTCTTTGCATTTTTGCTGCTTCCCTGAGTTGGTAGGGTAGCTTTGAGTGGTAGGTGTCCTTATGGCCCAGTGTCTTGCCTCCCCAGTTACCCGAGGTAGACACTCTTGGTGCACACCTTTGTGGACTGTGTGTACAGCCTTGTTGTGGTTAAGTCTTAATTGGTATCAGTGGGAGGAATTGACATTCAGGCCAATTGGCTATGAGGATCAGCTGTGTGTAAGCCAGCAGGAGAGCTTCTGCACTGGAGGCAGCCTTATGGGACAAGACTTCCAAAACTGCAAAAGCCTCTTTGCTCAGCTTGGATAGAGTGCAGTCTCAGGGCTGAGCAGACAGTCTTGGCTTCCCATCAGCCCTGTTCTTAGAGGCCTGTGGGTCTCAGTGTCTCTCGGTAGTCATTGCAAGAACCTCTGAGAGAGAGTCACCCTTGAGTTTCGCCTACTGCCAGACAGTTCAGTTTTCTCCCCCAATGAATCTGGTATCCCAGATTATCACCTGGAACTGGAGTTCAGAGCAGTCAGAAATGGTGTTCTTCACAGCCTGGGGCTTTTGTCTCCTTCCCACTAGAAGGAGCCAGTGATACACTCAATGGTTTGTCATCTCTGCAGGCAATTGTGTGTGCATCTACAGACCTCTGCCTTTCGCGGCTCCCCTGAGTTTCCACCTGATAGTTCAGATTTTCCCCATATGAGCCTGTGTCCCCAGGGTCTTGCCCAGAACTGGGGCAAGAGTGTATCTCATTGCAGTTGGAACTGGGGTTCAGCACAGTCAGGAACTTTTGTCTCCTTCCTGTTAGAGGAAGCCAGCCAGGCAGTCAGCCGCCCTTCAGCTGCCCGTCCTCTCGCACTCATGTCTCTGTACCTCAGGCTTTTGTTGCTCCTCTGATTCCCCATGTGCTTTTCTCTTTCCTTCTAGTTGTAAAATTTCCACTCTGCCAGCATTCCTGTGGTTCTGAAATATTTGTCTTTTAGTTGTAGTTTTGAAATTGTTGTGTGAGGTGCCAGTTTAGGTGTTTACCTATGCTGTCATCTTGGTTTCTCCTCAGATGGGCAAGACTTTAAAAAAAAACAAAACATATTCTTTTTTTAAATTTTATTTTTCAATAACAGTTTACATTCAATATTATTTTGTATTGGTTTTAGGTGTATAGCATAGTGGTCAGACAATCATATACTTTACAAAGTATTCCCTCTGATATTTTTAGTACCTAACTAGCATAATACAGTTATTAGAATTATTGACTAAATTCCCTTTGCCATACTTTACATCCCCATGACTATTGTGTGACTACCAATCTGTACTTCTCTTATACTTCATCTTTTTTACCCAGTCCTCCACCATCCCTTCTCTCCAACAACTATCAGTATATTCTCTGTATCTACAACTCTGCTTCTGTTATGTTTGTTTATCTATAGTGTTCTTTAGGTTTCATATATAAGTGAAATTATATGGTATTTATCTTTTTATTACTGACTTATCTCACTTAGCATAATATCCTCTAGGTCATTGATTTTTTCTTTCTTTATTGATTAAGGTATTATATATATGTCCTTATTTCCCCATTATCCCCCTCCCCCACCTCCCGTCTGTGTCTATTGCTTAGGCTTATATGCATGCATACAAGTCCTTTGGTTGATCTCTCTCCCTTACCATCCTACTTTCCCTGAGGTTTGACATTCTGATTAATGTTTCTCTGTCTCTGGATCTATTTTTGTTCATCAGTTTATGTTTTTCATTATATTCCACAAATGAGTGAGATTATGTGATAGTTATTGTTCTCTGCCTGGTTTATTTCACTTAGCACAATGTTCTCCAACTCCATCCATGTTGTTGCAAATGGTAAGAACTCCTTCTTCTTTACCACAGTATAGTATTCCATTGTGTAGATGTACCACAGATTTTTAATCCATTCATCTGCCAATGGGCACTTAGGCTGTTTCCAAATCTTAGCTATGGTGAATTGTGCTGCTATGAACATAGGGGTGCATATATCCTTTCGTGTTTCTAGTTTCTTTTCTTTTTTTAAAAAATATATTTTATTGATTTTTTACAGAGCGGAAGGGAGAGGGATAGAAAGTCAGAAACATCAATGAGAGACATTGATCAGCTGCCTCTTGCACGCCTCATACTGGGGATGTGCCTGCAGCCAAGGTACATGCCCTTGCCGGAATCGAACCGGGGACCCTTCAGTCCATAGTCCGACACTCTATCCACTGAGCCAAACGGGTCTCGGCTCGTGTTTCTAGTTTCTTAGGATGTATTCCTAGAAGTGGGATCACTGGGTCAAATGGGAGTTCCATTTTTAGTTTTTTGAGGAAACTCCATACTGTTCTCCACAGCTGCTACACCAGTCTGCATTCCCACAAGCAGTGCACGAGGGTTCCTATTTCTCCGAATCCTCGCCAGCACTTGTCATTTGTTGATTTGTTGATAATAACCATTCTGACAGATGTGAGATGGTACCACATTGGTGTTTTGATTTGCATCTCTGATGATTAGCGACTTTGAGCAGGTTTTCATGTCTCTTGGCTTCCTTCTGTTTTCTTTAGAAAAGTGTCTATTTAGGTCATTTGCTCATTTTTTGATTTAGTTGTTTATCTTCTTTTTGTTAAGCTGCATGAGATCCCTGTAAATGTTGTAGATTAAACCCTTATCGTTGAAATCATTGGAGAATATGTTCTCCCATGCAGTGGGCTTTCTTGTTGTTTAATTAATGGTCTCCTTTGCTGTGCAAAAGCTTTTTTATTTTGACGCAGTCCCATTTGTTTATTTTCTCTTTAGTTTCCATTGCCCTAGGAGCAGTATCAATGAAGAAATTGCTTCAGCATATTTCAGAGATATTTCTGCCTGTGGATTCCTCTAGAATTTTTATGGTTTCTTGTTGTATGTTTAAGTCCTTAATCCATTTTGAGTTTATGATAAACCCACAGCTAACATCATACTCAATGGGCAAAAACTACAACCATTTCCCCTAAGAACAAGAACAAGATAGGGATGCCCACTCTCACCACTCCTGTTCAATATAGTACTGGAAGTATTAACCATGGCAATTAGACAAGAAGAAGAAATAAAAGGCATCCAAATTGGAAAACAAGAAGTAAAGCTGTCCTTATTTGCAAATTACAAGATATTGTACATAAAAAACCCAAAAGATTCCATAAAAAACTAATAGACTTAATAAGTGAATTGAGCAATATAATAGGATACAAAATTAACACCAAAAAATTTATGGCATTTCTATATACCAATAGTGAACTTACAGAAATAGACACTAAAAAAGCAATCCCATTTGCCATTGCACCAAAAAAATTAAGATAAATAGGAATTAACTTAACCAAAGAGGTAAAAGACCTATACGTGAAAAACTACAGGACACTGAAAAAAAGAGATAGAGGAAGACATAAACAGATTGAGGAACATACCATGTTCATGGGTTGGGAGAATCAAAATCATTAAAATGTCCATACTACCCAAAGCAATCTATAGATTCAGTGCACTCCCCATTAAAATACCAATAGCATATTTCACAGACCTAGAAAGAACTCTCCAAAAATTCATCTGGAATAAAAAAAAGACCCCAAATAGCCACAGCAATCATGAGAAAGGAGAACAAAGTAGGTGAAATATCAATACCAGATTTCAAGCTGTATTACAAAGCCACTGTTCTCAAAACTGTCCGGAACTAGCATAAGAACAGACATATAGATCAATGGAATAGAGAACCCAAAACTCGACCCAAATCACTATGCTTAATTAATATTTGACAAAGGAGGCATGAACATACAATGGAATCAAGACAGCCTCTTCAATAAATAGTGTTGGGAAAATTGGACAGATACATGCAAAAAAATGAAACTAGACCACTAACTTACACCATGCACAAAAATAAACTCAAAATGGACTAAGGACTCATATGAGACTTTTAAGTTCTTAAAGAAACACTTTCTACAGATCATACAGCCCTCAGAAGACAATATAAATCTCCCTTAAATAAAGTTCCTCTTGGTTACTCAGGGGAGCTTTCTGGAGAGATTACTGAAACATTATTTACATGCACCGAACAGTTATCTCTACATTAAGAGTAATCAAATTAGAAAAGATTCTACAAAATTTGTCCCTGATTTTAGTTGAACTAATCAATGACTCCATCTTATCCCTGGAAAGCACTCTTGTCAGACTGTCACTCATCAGCCTTGTTATTTGTGGATAATGGAAATGCCCAAAACTTCATCTTTGCAGGCCAAGGTAAAATATATGCAATAGTTAATACATTGTGTTAAACCTGGATTAACACCTCAGGCTAAGTGGAAACGTCAATACAGAAATTTACAGAGAAAGCCATATTGTTTCCTAAAATAGACCCTGAGGGCCAAGGGTTTTATTTAGCTGGCTAAGTACAAAACCTTGCTAGCATGGTTAAGGCTGATATGGTGGGTAGCCTTATCCTGTTGCTTGGAGTTTCTGTAGAAATCATCTTTAATCACATACTGTATAAAACAAGTTGAATGGATTTAGTCCCAATCTCTGTCAATTAGATTAATCATACAGGCAAACAACATAGATGCTCATGGAAAAAAGTTGTCATTATGGCCCTTGAAAACTGTACCATGTTTTTGGTTTTTATACTGTTTGAAATCTGACAATGCCACTCCCTCAATCACAAAATCTGCTCAATAATAGGCTGATAGTGTTTTCTCACATCTTAATGTTTTTTTATTTAGCCCATATGTTTTATGTTCTTTGCTTTCTTGCTTCTTCTACTATTAATAAAAAAAATTTCCCAATGGATATACTTCTATTGCTATAGAAGAATAATAAAAAGTATATAACTAGAAGTTATAGCATGCATCCTTGGCTTTTTTTACAGCATAAAATAAGTGAGTACATTTACCACTTCACCATTAATACTGGTACCTGAAAACATTTAATTCCACTTGAAACCTCTTGGAGAGCCAATTGTCGATAGTCAGTAAAACTGAAGATATAGGCAGTAGCAATTACTCTTCAATGGCTGAACCCAAAAGTTTTTCAACTTTTACAATGTGCACAAGAAGACATATACAAGCCTATTGTTAGTGTACTGTTTGAAAGAGTGAGAAGGTTGAAGGCAATTTTATGTCCATTAGTATGACAATGGATAGGTAAACAGTGGTAAGTTCATAAAATAGAATCCTGTAGAACAATTAAAATGCATTAAATAGACAGAGGTCAACATGAATCTGATGAACATAATTTCAATGACAGTAACAGAACAATGTGTACAAAATAATACATAAATATTAGAAATAGATTGTATATGGATAGGGACATGGGCACTGAAAATACACAAACATGGGGAAAGGATATACTCTAACTTTAGAATGGTGGTTACCTATGGGGAGGGAAGAAAAGGTATGGGATAAGGGAGGGGTGCAGAAATCTTACAAAATGTTATATGTTAATAAATGCTGATGCATTGAAGGCAAAGTTCTCATTTTTAAAAAATGTGAGCAAATGGTAGTTAGATATTTAAAACTGAGCAAACCTGTTACTCCTCTACTTTCCCCTTTTTGAAATATTTCATAAGTACCATATAAAAACTTTACATAAAAATTTGCAAATTAATTACAATGAGCATAAAAGTTACCTGAAAGTGTAGTTGCCTGGCTAGGTGTTAATATAAACTGATTTTCTATATATTTAGGCAAATATTCAGAAGCTCCAATCATAAGTAAAGAATCTGAAGCTTCAGTCAGAGCTAGACATAAAAACATTGGCATCTTCATCAGAATCTGAAACAGAGATGTTACATATGGATTATTTTATTTTGTTAGCTAAAGAATCAATATCTCCATTCATATGTTAATAACCAATCCACAAAAATTTAACTTTTCCCAATGCAAATTGAATACACACACACACACACACACACACACACACACATATATATATGTATGTATATACACAAATTCAAATAGAAATTTACAATTCACCAATGTACACATACCATAAAGGACATGTAGTATTTGAACCATTTTTATTTGTAATTTGATCTCCACACTGCCTGTAATTTTTATTTGTGGGTCTAGCAAGTTTGCCAGAAAGATTGAGAAAAAAAATAGATATCAACAACCAGGGAAATTAGAATTTCTCTTAACTTTATTTTTTTCTTAGCAAAGATTTTCATTTTCTAAAAAATAGACAAAGAAAATTTAAGCAGCATCAGGGAAAATCACTAGGATTGCAATCAAGAGTCTGTAATATTTTACTCTAGGGAATTATACATACTAAAGAGTGGAGTCATTTAAATTCTGCTTTTATCCCATTAAAAAGTGGGCAGAGGACTTGAACAGAAACTTCCCCCAAGAAGACATACAAATGGACAACAGATATATGAAAAGATGCTCAACTTCACTAGTTATTAGGAAAATGAAAATAAAAACTACAATGAGATACACTCATTAGAATGACTATTCTGTCTAATAAAAGAGAAACATGCAAATTGACCATACATTTGCTACACTACCAGCCAATAGGAGTGAGTATGTAAATTAACCCAACCAAGATGGCAAGGCCCATAGTGGACAGGTGGTGCTGGGGCTGCCTGGTGGATGAATGACACAAACCCACAGGGAGGTCATCATCCAGCAGCCTCAAGCCCCACCATGGTGGCGCTGCAGCTGCGGGGGGGAGGGGGGGGGGCGGGAGGCGCGGAGGTGGCACGGATCACAGCCACAATCAGCAGGGAGGCTGGTCCCCAGCAGCCCCAAGCCCTGCCATGCCCCACCATGGCTGCACTTGGGCTGCAGGGTGCCAGATCGAAGACATAAACCCACAAGGAGGCTGGCACCCAGGTGCCAGATCAGAGACACAAACCACCAGGGAGGTCGGCATCTATCAGCCCCAAACCCCACCATGGCCATGCTGGGGCTCAGGGGCCAGTTTGGAGATACAAATCAGCAGCCCCAAGCCCCACCATGGGGGCACTGGGGCTTCATGGGGCTGGATTGGAGACATAAAACCATCAGGGAGGCTGACACTCAGCAGCCTCAAGCCCTACCATAGCAAAACTGGGACTGGGGTTATGGGGAGGAGTATGTGGATTGGAGACACAAACCCACAAGCCTGGAACCCAGCAGCCCCAAGGCCTGAGGCAGAGGTGCTTGGGTTGCTGAGGGGCTTGGGATGGGGCAGCAGAGAGACAAACCCGTAAGAAACCTATAGAAAGGGAGATAAACTATCATAACTTCATCTCCCTTTCAACAAGATGATGAGAAAACTACCCCTGGATTATTTACTGCTGTGGCCAACACCTTTCTGCAAACACAGGGTAATGTTATGACCACTCCCAGGAAGGTCTGGTCAGAATACCGTCTCCAGGGAATAATGCTACTGAGGCAAATCATCTAAGAGAGGAAACAAGCTTTTGTTGGGTTTATTCTGAAGGACAGAGAACATGCCACCCCAACATATGTTGTGTTGTTATATTGATGATCTTGAGCTGCAGATGCATGAAAAATAGCAAATGCATGCAGAGAATTTCACTGAAGTCTCTTGATCTCCCTAAAATCAGACCCCTCCCCCCCCAAAGGAGCTTAAATGTTATAGGTCCCCTTGATGGGAGAAGTGTTATCAGGAAGAGAAGACTGACTCCCGTCATAGGGCAGGAGAGTAGAAGTTGACATCACACCCAAACTTTATTACAAACTATTTCCCCCACCCCATTCATCTTTCCTAAATATAACTTACTCTCCTCTAAGAGGCCTATGTCTCCCGTCTCCTTTTCCTAGGAAGAAGGTATTTAAATCTGTATTCTAAGCCACCTTGGGGAGTTACTCATTTTTCCCCAGGATCTCCCACATATACACAAGGTACACATGCTAATGAACTTTTGTTTTTCTCTTGGTGATCTGTCTTTCATTACAAGGGCCTCCACTAAGAACTCAAAAATGTAGAGGAAAACTATTTTTCCTCCTCCATAATTCTATCTCGGGAAATCAAGTCCCCAGCTGAACAATGAGATTGGCTCAAGTACCAAGCAGTCCTGGCTAATGGGAGGGAAGCTTCTAGGGAAAAATCAATGATATTGGCATCAAAGTGGGACGGAGGCACATACATGGTTGCTGGTGGGAGTTTAAAGTGGTTCAACATTTTTGGAGGATGATTTGGCAAATTCAATAGAACTGTTCAAGGTACATCCAAGAGTCTTCTAGGAATCACATCTGCTGAGATAAAGCACAAGCTCATAAGCCCTTATCAGAACCCAGGATGCTACTTGGGGGCTCCCTTTCCATAATAGGAAAATCTGGGAACAACCTTCATTTTTAGGACAAGGTGGCATCTATACTAATAAAAGTGTAATATGCTAATTAGACTGAACATCTTCTGGACGACCTTCCAGATGTCCTTCTGGAAATCCTTCCCAACAAAGCCATGTTGGGGGGACCAAGGCAGAGGAGGTTAGAGGGAATCAGGCAGGCAGGGGAGAACAGTTAGGAGGACCAGGCCAGCAGGGGAGAGCAGTTAGGGGGATCATGCTGGCAGGCAGGTGAGTGGCTAGGAGCCAGAGGTCCCAGATTGGAGAGAGTGCAGGCCAAGCTGAGGGGACCCCTTCCCGTGCACGAATTTCATGCACCAGGCCTCTAGTCCTATATAATAATAGGCTAATATGCAAATCAACCAAACAGCAGAATAAACAGTCTCTATGATGCATGCTGACCACCAGGAGGCAGACACTCAATGCAAGATCCACTCTGCCAGAAGCTAGGTTCACGGCTGGTGAATGCTGCGGTGGTGGTGAGAGCCTTTCCTGCCTACACAGCAGTGCTAAGGCTATCTGACTGAGGGTTTCTATCTCTCCACAACCTCCCCAACAATTGTTATTACCAGTTTTATTGATAACTAGAGGCCCAGTGCAGGAAATTCATGCAGGGGAGGCAGGGGATGGCCCTCAACCCAGCCTGCACCCTTTCCAATCTGAGACTTCTCAAGGGATGTCCGACTGCTCGTTTAGGCCCAATTCTATGGACAGTCGGACATCCTTCTCACAATCCAGGACTGCTGGCTCCAAACTGCTCACCTGCCTGCCTCCCTGATTGCTCCTAACCGCTTCTGCCTACCAACATGATCACCTCCTAACCACTACCCTGCCAGCCTAATTGATGTCTAACTGCTCCCCTGCCAGCCTGTTGGCCCACAACTTACCTCCTCTGCTGGCCTGGTCACTCCTAACTGCTCTCCCCTGCAAGCTTGATCGCCCCCAACTCCCCTCTCTTGCAGGCCTGGAACCTCCCAATAGCCCTCCCCTGCTGGCCATCTTGTGGTGGCCATCTTGTGTCCATATGGGGGCAGGATATTTCACCACATGGGGGCAGCCCTCTTGTGTGTTGGATTGATGGTCAATCTGCAAATTACTCTTTTATTAGATAGGATAGAGGCCTGGTGCATGGGTGGGGGCCAACTGGTTTGCCCTAAAGAGTGTCCCAGATCAGAGTGGAGATTCCTTTGGGGCATGAGGTGGCCTGGGAGAGGGGCCTGTGGTGGTTTGCAGGCCAGCTACACCCCCAGCAACCCAAGTGGAGGCCCTGGTATCTGGGATTAATTTATGTTCTACAATTGAAACTTTGAGGCCTGGAGCAGGATGGCAGCAGCCATATCTATTGGGACATTTACTTTCTATAATTGAAACACTGCAGGCTAGAGTAGAGGCCTAGAGCAATCAGAGCTGCAGAAGCTTGGCTTCTTCCATTGCCTGGGCAACCTAGCCTCTGCTATCTCCAGCTCTGTGGCTGCCACCATTTCTGTTGGGATTATGTATCTTTTATAATTTAAACTTTGTAGCATTGAGTGGAAGCCTAGGCCGGCAAGGGCAGGTGGAAATCTTGGCTTTCCCCATTGCCAGGGAAACCCAAGCCTTCCTCCTGCACTCAGTGGCCACAGCCATCTTGGTTGGGTTTTATTTGCCCCTGATTGGCTGGTGGGCATGGCTTGACGACGTGGCCTGATAGAAGGTATGGTCAATTTACATATTACTCTTTTATTAGATAGGACTAGAGGTCTGATGCACAAAAATCCCTCAGCCCAGCCTGCATCCTCACACAATCCAGGACCCCTCAGGGTATGTCTGACTGCCAATTTAGGCCTCATCTTACAGGGACTGAACCTAAACCAGCAGCTGGACATCGCTCTCACAATCCGGGACCTCTGGCTCCTAACCACTCACCTTTCTGCCTAATCGCCCTTAACCACTCTGCCTGCCTGCCTGCCTGATCGCCCCTAATTGCTTGTCTGCTTGCCTGATTGCCCCTAACCACCTCTGCCTTGGCTACCCTCACCACGGCTTCATCTGGATGTTGTTTGGCTAATTAGCATATTATGCTTTTGTTATTATAGACTTGAGGCCTGGTGCATGAAATTCATACAAGAGGCTCAGCCCTCACAGCCCCAGCTTCATCTGGAAGGTTTTCCAGAAGGACATCTGAAGGTTGTTCGACTGTCCAGTCTAATGAGCACACTATGCTTTTATTATTGTAGACTATAAGCCTGATGCACGAAATTCATGCAAGAGGCTCAGCCCTCACAGCCCTGGCTTCTTCTGGAAGGTCATCCAGATGGTTGTCCATAAGGATGTTCGGATGGTCATTCTGCTGTTTGGTCTAATTAGCATAGCAGCTTTTTATTATATAGGATAGTTACTATTCAGAGTAACTAACTCTGTATGTGCATGGCTGGTGTTGCTCAGTGGTTGAGCATCAACCTATGAACCAGGAAGTCACAGTTTGATTCTTGGTCAGGGCACATGCCCAGGTTGCAGGCTCAATCCCCAGTGGAGGGCATACAGGAGACAGCTGATTAATGATTCTCTCTCATCATTGATGTTTCTATTTCTTTATCCCTTTCCCTTCATCTCTAAAATCAATAAAAAAATGACTGTAAATTACATTAAAATATTAATTTTCAAACTAGTTTCTGCATTTCCTTGATATGTACGTATTTTGAAAAATATTTACTAGTTGTTTTATGTTTTCCTATTTTAAAATTAACTTAAAATTTCTTTTTTCTAGCCCTAAACACCATTTTTTAAAATCTAACATAGTCTGTGTATTCATCTAATTTGTCTTTGGAGTGCTATTTAACTTTATATAGTATAATTCCACCATATTTATCTACTCCCATAAGGTTAAATGCTTAGTCTGACTTCAACATTCTATTGTTACAAACAAGGCTACATTAAACATTCCTTTGCATGAGTCCTTAAGGGCCTAGGAGAGAGTGTTTAGAAAATATATCCCAGAAGGAATTTCTAGATGATTGGAATTTGTTATACTTCATTCCATTATCTCCAGATTCTTTCTCGAGAATGTATCAGCTTACACTCCCAATATAATGTAAGAGACTTGCATTTTCTTCCTGTAGCAGCTATACTTTCTAAAATTCACCAGAGAAATATTTCTGATTCCACATCCCTTTCCAGATTTACCATTCCCCCAACAAGAGGCATTGAACATGAAAAGCTCTTTCTCACTATTTCAACAAAGCAAGTACAGCCACAGGTCACTTAAATATGTGGACATATTCTAATTGGTCCTGAAGGGATTTGGTCATTGTGTGAATATCACAGAGTTCATTTAGGGGTTGTATAGTCTACCACACACTTAGGCTGTATGGTATAGCCAATTGCTCTTAGACCACAACTTATGCAAAATGACACAAGACTTAATTGAACACAAGATAAAATGAGGTAATCAGAAGATGAGGTGACCATGGCTGGTGTGCTCACTGATTAGAGAGTTGTCCCATGCATCGAGGGGTTATGGGTTTGATTCCCAGTCATGAGCATGTATCTGGATTAGAGGTTCAAACCCCAGCCCTAGTAGGGGTGCACATGGAAGGCGACAATTGATGTGTCATTCTCATATGGGTATTTCTCTCTCTCTTCCCTTTCTGCCTTCTTCCTTCCTTTCCAGTCTTTTTAAATGTCAATGTAAAAAATATCCTTGGGTGAGAATTAACCAAAAAAAAAAGATGATGTAAACACAAGATGTATAAAACTGCTGTATAACATGACATATTGCTTAACAGCAAACTTTTTTATAAGTAAATTGAGTACACTCAAAAATAATAATAAAAAGTATAGTAGAGTAAATCCATAAATCAGTAACACAATCATTTATTATCATAACTAGATGCCCAATGCACAAAGATTTGTGTAAGAATGGGTCTTCCTTCCCCTGGCTGCCAGCACTGCCTTTGCTCCCGTCAGAGCCAACTTTTTGTTCCAGCTCAGAGTGGCCTTTCCACCTTCCCTTGCTGCTGCCAAGAGGCCCAGAGCAGCTGGAGCGGTGTGGAATGCCTGTGTTGTCACCATGGCAATGGTGCAAGCATCCCACCCTGCCCTGGCCCCACCATTCAGCACCTGCTTATGCAAATTAACCCTCCATATTTGTTGGGTTAATTTGAATACTTACTCCTAATTGGTGGCATTGTGAAGGTAAGGTCAATTTGCAACTTGCTCTTTTATTAATGTAGACTATGTACTAAGTACTGTACATCATTGTACGTTCTATATTTTCATACCACTAAAGCCTTCTTCCCCCCACATTTAAAGTAGGTTTCACACAGAATTTTCTATGCTGAGTTGTTAGCCAGTTGTTAATCTTTTTTTTTTGTCAAATCTGAAACCCACACAAGAACATAAACTCCATAAAAGCATGGGTGTTAGTTACTATTGTATCTTTAATGCCTAGCACACAATAAAAAAGAGATGAACAAGTAAAACTAAAATAAAAAACATATTTTAGTCACTATTCTAAGCACCTTAAGTATATTAACACATTTAACTCTATTTATATAAGGTATATAGTGTTATTACCATTATTTTATAGAATAAAAGGTAAGGCATATATATAACAATGTTCTCAAAATGATTTAATAACCCTTTTAAAAGGTGGGCTTTAAAAATTCTTAACTAATTCTCATTTAGCAATTATATGGGTATGATTCTATCAGGTTGTAATAAAAAACTTTTTAAAAGAGTAACAAGATATTCCATTTATTGTTTTTAAGTTATCCCATTTAAATTGCATACCAATTCTTACTTGATAAACTAAAAATAAAAACTTCTCAAATTATTATTTACATAAAGTCCAGGTGGGTTTAAATCAAATCAATCTCACTTGAAATGAATGTTTTCCTCTTGTTCAACTTTGGCAATGTGTTAGGAATAGCACAAGATTATTTGTGGTTTTCCTAACTTTTCTTCTTCCTGGGACAGGCACTTATCAATGTTCTAAATGTACAAGCCAATGACATATGCAGAATCTGCTCTGTACTTGTGCTTTCATAATTATGGTCAGTTGGAAGATTTTTGATAAATTAGATCAGTGATTCTCAAAGTCTAGTTCCAACTTCCAGGGTTTTTATTTATTTTATTTTATTTTAAAAAATATTTTATTGACTTTTTACAGAGCAGAAGGGAGAGGGATAGAAAGTCAGAAACATCGATGAGAGACATCGATCAGCTGCCTCTTGCACGCCCCCCTACTGGGGATGCACCCGCAGCCAAGGTACATGCCCTTGCCGGAATCGAACCTGGGACCCTTCAGTCCGCAGTCCAATGCTCTATCCACTGAGCCAAACCGGTCTTGGCTAACTTCCAGGGTTTTTAAATAATCACTGAAAATTTTGCCAGTTTCATCCACTGTGTTTTGGAAGTGAGGATTTTCCAAGCTACTCATTATAATATTTTAGAAGTAACACCTTCTAATAAAGGTTTAAAACAATTAAGATATCTTCTACTTGTTTACCCAGACAAGTGCCAGTCAGAAGTCTAAGACAATTCACAAGGCATTACTGTTGGTATTATTATAATTATTATTACTAGAGGCCCTAGTGCATGAAATTCATGCATGGGGGGGGGGGTCCCTCAGACAAGAATGCACCCTCTATAATTGGAACACTCCCCACCCCGGAGATGTCTGACTGCTGGTTTAGGCCCCATCCCACCTAAACCAGCAGTCAGACATCCCTCTCATAATCCAGGACCACTAGCTCCTAACCACTCACCTGCCTGCCTGCCTAATGCCCCCAACTGCTCTCCCCTGCTGGCCTGATCACTCCTAACTGCCTCTGCCTCGACCCCTACCACCATGGCTTTGTCTGGAAGGAAGTCAGACATCTGAAAAATGGCCAGTCAACCTGGTCTAGTTAGCATCTTACCCTTTTATTAGTATAAATAGATTATATAGACAAGATTGCTTAAATGGGGGAGGGAAAGCCTTTTTCAGCAGGAGGAGGTGCTCTTGGGAGACAAAAAATACATAATTCCTACATCTGGACTGATAGCTAGCCATATGCACTATACTGCCAAACTAGTCATTAAAAAATTGAACCACTTTCTTACACCTTATACCAAACAGCTGTTACACTTAAAACCCTTCCTCAGCCCCCACCTTAGGTTCTGATTGGTATGTTTCTATGCCATTCAGCATCAAAAGCTACATCTCCTAGGCAGCCATTGGCTCCTCTTGGAAATCCAGAATGGCCCCATCTTCAT